>CAMZMU010000033.1:58153556-58753556 GCA_947311845.1 Poa pratensis | reverse complement strand
ATTTGCTATGTTAGCTACTTATTTAGCTCGGTTTGCTTTGTTTAGCTATGTATTTGCTATGTTAGCTACTTATTTAGCTCGGTTTGCTCTGTTAGTTAGCTCTGTTCAGCTATGTATTTGCTATGTTAGCTACTTATTTAGCTCGGTTTGCTTTGTTTACTACTTATTGGCTCTGTTTATTAGCTTTGTTTGCTGTTTTTAACAAAGAATATTCGTTGTTTCAAGGGCTTGGTGGATGCTTGGTGACGATGCTGCTGCCGTGAAGACCTAGGAGCGGGGCTCCATACACGGTGCCGTCACCAGGAGCAGTACATTTTGCGCAGCAGGAAAGACAGTAGATGTTCATCTGGCGCCCGTGAAGACATAGGAGTAGAGCTCCAGCCACGCGCACTGATGAACTTTTGTAAAGCAGGGCGTACAGGAATACGGTGACGACTGGACGGCCGTCTAGTCGCATGGAGCGGGGCTCCATCGACGGCACAACCCGTCACCGTGTTTTTTTTTTTGTTTTCCTGTAACCCTTATTAGAAACGGTTATTAGCAAAACTCCGTGTCTAATGTTAAATACATCAGAAACGGTTTATCTCCTCCGTTGCCATTGTGAGGCTTCACATCAGTGACAGAGGCGGGGACACGGACCCTTTCTCCGTTGCCGAAGGGTTTTTTGGCCCGTTTCCGATGTGTCGTTCTGTACTAGTGCTTATGTGAAGCTCTTCCACCTTTAAAGAATTTCACTTAACACTTGTAAAAGAGAAAATGCAAAACAAAGACAGAATCTGTCAAAACCAGAACAGTCCGTGAAGCCGAATTTGTTCAAGGCACTTATGTTACTCTAATCAGAAAATTGTGAACTAACGAAAGATAGATATAAAGCTCAGGCTTCGGCCAAAAAAAATTCAGATCAAAAAGATATTCCGTGAATTGTTCACGAATTTTACGGTAAAGCTCAGAAATCTGTTTCTGGACAGCAAATCAAACTTTAACACTTTCTTGCAATTAGAAGCTCTTCTTGGCACAACAAACGAAAACAAAAAGATACAAAGGAATTGTTATAGTAGCAACAAGTTCCTTGACAAATAAAAACTGAAAAGAAAAGATAATGGGTTGCCTCCCAAAAGCGCTTTCTTTAATGCCATTTAGCTAGGCATGAAGATTTTAATGATGCTCTCATAAGAATAAGAGTTGAAAAACAAAGGAGAGCATTAAGAGGCAAATATCAAACACATTTAAGTCTAACCCACTTCCTATGCAAAGGAATCTTGTAATAAAATAAATTTTTGAAGCATAAAGCAACTAGCATAGGAAGATGAAACAAATGCAACTTCAAAACTATCAACATAAAGAGAGGTGTTTTAGTGACTTGAAAACTTTTATAACCATATTTTCATCTCTCATAATAACTTTCAGTAGCATCATGAACAAACTCAACAATCACTACACCACGACACTACATCCCCATCTGCAAAATCGGTAGGAAAAACGGCTTTCACCGACAGAAAGTCGGTCAGGGATCGGTATTGCCGACCGACCTTGTCGGTCACCGTAAGTCCAGTCGGGAAAACCCTTTCCCGACCGACAAAAGTTTGCCGACTGGCTGTTGGATGGCTTTTGAAAAGATTTCCCGATCGACGTTTTCTTTCCCGACCGACGTTTCTTTACCGACCAACATTTTATGCCGACCGACATGTGGACAGCATTTTCTTTGCCGACCGACTTCTCGTCAGCCTAACCATGTACTTTTCCCGACCAACTGTTCGAAGCTGGTTGTTTTGCCGACCAACAATCAGATGGTATTTTCAACTACATGATAACATTTAATTTAGCATCCACCTTAATACCATGGCAATACAACACAGTAATTAAGTTGCAATAATGAGCAAGAACCAAACAATATAGATGCTCACAAGTGCATGTCCAACTTAATTTAGCATCCACGATCGAGTATACAACATTGTGGCTATTACACCAGATAGGTTTACACAACATAATGGCTCATAAGTGCATGTCCAACGATTCATGATTCTCTACACCATCTGGTTTACAAAACGATAGCTATAAGCTGCAGGACAATTGATAGTTTGCTACACTAAATAGCCAGTTGTCGCAAATCACCAGCTTCAGGTTCCTCGTCCTCTTGAGTGTCTCTCCTACAAAGGGTAAGCAAGTACATTACTTTCATGCATTCATAAAGACATGCATACTTGACACTTCTTAGTTAATCAAGACATGCAACTGTAGTTGAACTATACTAGAATTTCCTGTCCATGTGTGCAATAGATTGCTAGCATGCATGTGTTCCAAGTAATATCACATATATTTATGTTGGTGATGCATACTACGGTTTGTAAGTTCAGAGACAGAACTTTGCTACAAATTGGTGTGACAAAAACATCATGAATGTAATCTTATGGGTCAATTTTGGCCAGTACTTGTGCATCAGGAATATTCTTCAGTTTACATACGCAAGCAAGGATCACAACAGGTGCAGATTACAAAAAATGAGTTCAAAGGTAATGCATATTGCAGTTAATTATGGTTTTATAATGAGAGCTGAGACACTAGCATTATTATTTGGTATTTTCATGAAGAAGCTGAAATACCTCTAGTTACACAGACTGTATATCTCTAGTTTTCCCTAACGATAGTACTACTCTGATAGCATGATTGAGTACAGAATTATAACATCGTTTTTTGCATGAAATAAAGGCTACTGACTAGTCCATTGGTTCATACACAACCTATATAGACTATGTTAGCAACAGTAAAAACAACTAGAACCTTTGAGGAGAAACAATTCAGAATAGTCTGAGAGAACACTAACTCAAGAAATGTACTGAAAAATAGCGACTAAGGGTAGGCTGACCTTTCTCCATTTGCTAAATATCCAAGGTTCAAGAAAGCGGAAAGCGTAAGCGGAGCGTTTTGCTCTCGCTTAGAGTTTTAATCGCTTAAGCGACGCTTAAGCGCGCTTAAGCGTTTCTAAAATCCACTGATTTTAGTACTGGGCTTGCATCTGGGAGCAAATGAGAAGTTGAGGGGAGTAGAGGAGACTGATACTTGATGCGGGGAAGGGGATGCAAGGGAGGCAGGGAAAGGGCTGTGCCTGTAAGGCCGCAATTGTTGATGTGAATCTGTGCGTAGAAGTGTAGAAAGTGAGAGAAAGAGATGAGGAGAGTAGATGGATGGCTCAGATTATAAAGAATGAATGGCTCAGATCGGGTTAGTAGACTAGGGTTCCATAATGGGCCCTATTGGGCCAACTTTGTAGCACAAAAGACCTTATCAGCACTTAAGTAGTCGCTTATGGCCTAAGCGGAGCGTTTTGCCATCGCTCAGCGCTTAAGAGCGCTTAATCGTACGCTTAATTACGCTTTCTTGAACCTTGTAAATATCCAAGGTTGGGTTGATCACTGATAAATATTATCCTGTTAGCAATACACCCAATGAGACGCTGCCGACCATAAGCGGACAAAACTTTTCAGTTAAATATAATCTACAACATGCATAGTACGATTACGGTCTATAACTCAGTGGAGTGGTTATGCAAAGGCAAGGAATGAAGTATGAAGGACAGAACAAACTCTCACATGTTTCAAACTTGCAGATACTGACATGAATGCACATATGACAGGATTTTTCTAAAGCATGCATCATGGTTACATATAAGACAAAAGTTTTCAGGAAAAAAACTACAAATACCTCAGGAGTAATTTCTTCATCACAAGAAAATGAACATAGTTATTCTCATGCATCAACAGAAGTTAATACCATCGGTATGCTTGTGGAACCAAATTCCTAGCTTTAATCTGCTAGTTATGTGAGGAACATGTATACTAGGACCAGCTAACTAACGTAGAGTTGGATTAATAATCTTGACCACCAAAGAATGGACAAGCGAGCATGTGCGGATGATAATCTGCAGATTTATTTTGCATACACATGCAAACTCAAGTTGGAATATGTGGAAAGAATTGGTGAACATCATAAAACACAGTTTATTTATTGTAACATCCCAAGTTTTTCAAAAAGTTGAAAAATCAGAAAAATTTAAAACTTTCGAAAACTATTATGTATTTTGCTTTGAAAAGAAAATTCATGCATACATTCATCATCATATAGCATTGTTTGCATTTGGTTATTTCAAAAGTGGGAAATAAATTTCCACTTGAAAACATATTTAAGAAAATATATTAGCAGAGCATTTATGCTCCAATTTTCTTTTGACTTTTATGTGTGATCTGTTAATGTTGTTTGTGAATTGATTGTATTTGTTGAAATATAAATATTTGCAAAAGGTTTATCTTGTGATATCCAAGTTTTATTTAAGCCACATTTGTTTGTTTTAAAACCTATTTTAATTTAGACATCAAGTGTCATATTGTTTATTAAAAACCTAGTTTTGAAATCAAAATGCTTTCTATTTGAAAATGTGTGTTTGGTTGTGAGTTATTTGTTTGAATTGAGAATTATCTATTTCTTACCTATTCTCTATTTTCAAGTTTTATAGTTTTGCTTTTGAAAGAAAATAATTATTTGGTTTCTAAAATGAGTTTTGAATTCATTTTGATTTATTTAACCCTTTTTAAATAAAATGAGTTTATGCAAATTATCTTTTGAGTGATATGTAATATTATTACTCATATTTTGCTTTGGTTTAAATTATATTTCAAAAGGAATTTATAAAACCCTATAGTTTTCAAATGACATTATTATGTCCAAAATTCATACAAACACATTTCAAAATTTTAGTTTACAAAATGTTTTGGAAAATGTGTTTTGAAAATTGTAAAACAAAGAGTTGCATTTTACAAAATTTAAGAAACTGGTTTGAGTCCATTTGGACATTTACTTTAAAAGATATAAATATTTCCCTTTTGAAAAAGAAAAAGTTTTGAATAAAAAAAAAAGAGTTGGCTATCCGCCGCACAGCGCAGCGCGCAGCAACCCAGCAAGCAGCCTACGGCCCAATCTCCCTCTCTTTCTGCCACTGACATGCGGGCCCCAGCCATGACGCCATTGCCGACGTCATCATCGCCTCCGTGTTGAACACGAACTCCGGCCGAAACCCTAGCCGGATCTTTTCCAAATTCGTTGCGATTCCTTTGCGATCTTCCGGGAGTTGGCCCCATATAAACCTCCAGAACCCCCGCACCAAAAGCCCTAAAAAACCCTAGCCCCTACGCCCCCAGGCTGCCGCAAATCACCGCCGCCATCCACCACTGCCGCCGGCGAAATCCTCCTTTTCCGGTGAGTCCAGGACGCCCCGCAGCCCCTCTTCTGTTCTAAATAATTTCTACCCCATCGGCGCTTCGTTTGACACCGTTTTTGTGATCTCTAATCCCTCAGATCGACGCGTCCGTGATCAACCGGCGAGCACCACCCGCGGAAGCAGCTCTGGCGAGGAAATTCCGGCGCGCTCGAGCTTCCCCGCGGTCATCAAGCACACCATCGAGTTCGCCTTGCCCGCCTCCGTCGACAGGTAGCCAACCCCTCCTTTTCCCCAAGGTCGCGCACGCCGGCGATGGAACCACCGCCGCCGGAGCTTCTCCGACACACCGGCGCCGCCCACCTAAGGTCAAATAGGACCCTGACCGCTAGATCTAGATCCTACGCCCGAGATTAGAACGCTTAGTCGAAGGGGTACCGTCCAACCACAAGCTGCCACGTCGTCAAGTTTCCCACTTCTGCCCGCGAAGCCCACGTCCGCGTCCGCGCCGCATTGCCCGCCTGGAGGAAGCGCACCAATCAGATCTCGCCACGTGGCCAAGGACTCCAGCGCTGAAGATTCTTTTTGTTTTCTTTACGTTTTAGCCCCTGCGGATCACGGATAGGTCCCTGCAAATTAGATTCATTATTAATTTTTACTCGTTTATCCAAATTTTATGAAAAATATATTTTTGGAAAGCTTATAATGTGTAGAAACTTTTGGTATGCTTATTTTGCGGTTTTGTCGAAATTAATTTAGATAAATTTTAAAAGTTGTTTAAATAGTATTTTGGCTATATTTCGAATTTAAAAATAGATTTTTGAGCAAACTCTTTTGCCATAGTTTTGTATGCCTAAGTATTGGCCGTAGGAATACTCTATTATTTTTGCAAAATTATTTTCAATGATTTTGAGTAAATATTGATTAAATGCTTTTTAGGTGTTATTTTAATAATTAAAATTTATAAAAAAATAATAAAATATTTTTCTTCATATATTCGAGTTATAAAATAACTTAGTCATATTTTGATGACTTTAGTTGATAAAAAGTACTTAGAACTATTTTGTCTCTCAAAACAAAACTATTTCTTCCTTAGAAAATATTTGACAAATATTTGACAACACTTTTTCCTTAGAAAATTTTAGCATTTCTAATGTGTTAACTTTCCTTAGAATAATTTTAGTGACTTGTTGTTGACCCTTGGTCCTTAGCTATATTTTGACCATCTTACTTGCTTGCATTTCTTAGAGCATTTTCATAAGCATGGCATGCCTATTAAGTCCTTAGTATTATTCTTGCATTTCTTACATGACATTCCTCCTTAGAAAAATTGAGGATGCTTGTTAGCCCTTTTAACCCTCCTAATCAAAAACCACTAAGTTAGAAATTAGTGGAAACAATGAAGACCCAAAGAAGGACTTAGCATGAAAACAAGACTCCAGAAGCATCTCCAGGAAGAAAAGTACTTAGAAGAAATCAAGAGGAAGTTCCTGAAGACCAACCCTACTTTTCTAAGTCTTCTTTCCTTTCTCCCCTTTCTTCCTGCTTCTCTAAAACTCCATGGTGGCTAAGTTACATTCAAGATCAACCTTCTGCCAACATCATCAAGTCTTCAGAATCAACAAGTCCACAAAGTGCAATGAAGTCATCACATCAAGTAAAACTACAATGAAGCAAGGAGAAGAATTTTAGAAGACCAACTACTTATTCTCTTTTCATCTTCTTTCTTTCTATTTTGTCTCACTTTGGACATAGACCAAGTCCTTTGTGTTTATGACTAAGCTCCTTGAGTGCTAATTGAAGACCATAAAAGATCAATGAAGCTACAAAGGAGTTGAAGATTAATTGAAGACCAAACTTGTGAAGACTTGGAGTATCCTTACAACTCTTCAAGTTGTTATTTTATTATGTTTATTTGGCTTAACTTTGACCTTGCCTTAGCCTTTTGGGACATTGTTATATTAGGTCTTTCCCTTATTTTGTTTGCAGGTCTTTCATACCATATTTCTTTGTGTCATCCTGCATCTCATGCATATCATATTTTTCTAAGTGTTGCATTTATGATTGTATGTTTATTGGTGTTTGTTTGACTTGTTAGAAATTTCGGAGAGAAACGAAGGCTTTTGCAACTGCTACTCCTGCTCTCCCTGTTGTCAAGGCAAGTGGCACACCCTCATGAATTTCCTAAGTATTTTTACTATGCATGACTTAGAATATTTCTTTATATGCATGTGTTGGATAGTATTGCTATGCTAAACCTACTATCTCCTTTATACTAGTTGTGTCTAGCACCCATGATAACTTAGTAGAAATTGATGCTATGCAAAAGTGCTTTATTGAAATGTTAAATTCTACTAAGTTAAAATGAATCACCTGGGTGGATTTGGTATTGACTGGATGACGAGAGTTGAGTGTTGTCCCGAAGGGATATTCACTTGTGGTTTGCCACCCAGGAACAAAGGGACCAAAGTTTTCTCTAAGTGATGATGCTTCCAGTGCAGCCATTGGTCATATGGGCTCTGTCTTGATCGAATAAGTTGTGTGGACTCACCCCGGCTTGACAGGTGGTGGTAGAGGATTGTAGGTTGGAGCGCGTCAGGCCAGTATGGGGTGGGAAAATGCTTCCGAAGGATCTCGTCTTAACCTTCTTCTTTTCCCCTATCACTATTGGAGTGTGGGGATAGTTTGGGTTGGTTAAGTCTAATGGTGAAAGTGCACAACCTCTGCAGAGTTAAAAACTAAGTACTTAGCCGTGTCCCCGGTTACGGACAATTCAAGCAGCTGATCAAGGATGTCAACGGAGGCTCCCAACATCTTATTTCTCTAAGTAAAATTTTGATGGGTGAACAAGGGTAGACGAGACTATGGATTTCATGCCATATTGTCTCAAACATTTGAAGAAAATGTTTTACAAAGTGTTAGGCAAAATTGGCTTTTATGCAAAACAGCCTTGAACTCCACCAGCCAAATATGCATATAGGCTATAGAGTTATTCCATTAAGTGTCCACATAGTGTCACTTGCCAGATCCATTTTTAATGGTTCTGACCCACTCTGTTGCAAAATTTTATTTGTTGCAGATTGTTCTGACGACGAGTGAGTTTCGTTAAGGTTTCGAGTCTGCAACCAACATGTTTTCGCCTGTGGCACATGCAAAGGATGAGGACTACATGAAGAATAATTTTCCGCTGCTTTACTCTTTCAAAGCTAGCTTCGTGCTATGCAATTTGTAAAGGATATTTCCTAAATACTGGATTTTCGTGTAATAATTGATACAATGTTGTGATATTCATCTTAGACTGTGTGTGCAAATGAATCGATCCAGGGTTTGCACTATACACAGGTACCTTGCCAATTTCTAAGTGCAGGTACGCTACAGATGGTATCAGAGCACTGTGTTGCCTGTAGGTTCGAAACCCTAAGTCTGGTTAGAAATAAGAAAGCCATAGGACAAAATTTATTTGACTTCATCAAAAACTTTAGACATCATTCTTGTAACTTCTTAACTATTCACTTACCAAATGTCTTATCTTATTTATAGATGTCCCTCCTCATTGAATCCATCAAGAAAGGACCAGTGATGACCATGACTCTAGAATGTGAGACTGAATTTCCAAAAGCCTTGAAGAACCTCATGTTGAGGATAGGATTTGAAGGAGCAGCAGTCTACAAAGGATTTCCTTTCATGAATGAAGGTCAAGAGTACTGGTGGGTGCAACTCCATATGTACAAGGGCAAAGATGATGACCACAAGACCAAAGGTTGCTGCATGATCACCAATACAACACTTCACACATCCTTCTTCGATTCCGCAAGAAGTGCAGCATTGGAAGCCATCAAGTACCTTGGGGAAAGACTTCGATTTAGACTTCACAACACCCAGAAGTACCTCGATGAACTCAAGGAAATAGATGAAGAATTCAATACACTCAAGAAGGAGATAGACTAGACCCCCTTATGTATTAGAATAACGAAAGCTTGATTGATGTATTGATCTACCAATTTGTGGTATGGCAGTACTTAGGTTAAATTTCGAGAAACATCCGTGTGTTCGTATTTCATTCGACTAGACCGTGTTAAGTGTTAAAAGTTAAAGTTAATCTTTGGTGTGATTGTTGTGTTATTTGTGAAATGCTTGTATGGGTAGAAATAATTCTCATAGACCTGTCTATCTTCTACTCATCTATGCTAAAACCACAGATGCCTCCCCGTCGTGCACCTGAAGACAACAACAACAACAACGAAGCTATGATGCAACAGATGATGGCGGCCCAGACTCAGCTGATGACCATGATGGCTCAATTCATGGCAAATCAACATGGACCTCCACCACCACCACCTCCTCCCCAAGTGGACAGACTTGCCAGGTTCCTTAGGCTTAGGCCAAACAAGTTCTCAACTACAACTGACCCAATTGTGGCTGATGACTGGCTGCGTTCTGTGCAAAAAGATCTGGTGACAGCTGAATGTGAAGATGCTGAGAAAATTAGGTTCACCGCACATCTGCTTGAAGGACCTGCAGCCCAATGGTGGGAAACTTATCAGATTACTCACCCATTGGACACTTTGACTTGGGAGGATTTCAAGGAAGGATTCCGTAATGCTCATATCTCCACAGGCGTTATGAATCTGAAACAGGAAGAGTTCCGCAATCTGCGTCAGGGGAACAGAAGTCTTAAGGAGTACATGGATGACTTTCATGCCTTGTCTCGATATGCTCCTGAGGACATTGACACAGATGCAAAGAGGAAGGCTAAATTCTCAAGGGACTAAGTGATGAGCTGAAGATACCTTTGACTGTGGCTTATGCTCCAACCTATCAGACACTTCTTGATCAAGCAATCACCCTTGAAGATAGCTTGAAGAAAGCTGAAAACAGGAAGAGGAAGCTAGGAATCAACAAACATCATGCTGAATCCTCATTCAAGAAACATTCTTCTCATGATTCTCATCAACATAATGGTCACCACAAGCATCATGATCACAACGGTGGACTCAAAGGAAGCAATGGAGACCACAAGGGAAATGGACATGCTGGTAACAATAACAATGGACAACACCGCCCAAATCCTGAACCCAAGAAAGATATCAGCCACATCACCTGTTATAAGTGCAGGAATAAGGGACATTACTCAAATGAATGCCCTGAGAAGAAGCAGAAGAAGCCACCAAGTCAAATCCTTTTGACAAAGGATATGTGAACCACATCAACGTGGAAGAAGTAAATGGTACGTTCTGAAAGTTTTCCCTACCCACAAAAATACTTTTAAGGGTGGTAGCCATACCGTCACAACCTTTTGCTAGCCTCTTCGAATCTCGGGGACGAGATTCCTTTTAAGGGTGGTAGTATGTAACATCCCAAGTTTTTCAAAAAGTTGAAAAATCAGAAAAATTTAAAACTTTCGAAAACTATTATGTATTTTGCTTTGAAAAGAAAATTCATGCATACATTCATCATCATATAGCATTGTTTGCATTTGGTTATTTCAAAAGTGGGAAATAAATTTCCACTTGAAAACATATTTAAGAAAATATATTAGCAGAGCATTTATGCTCCAATTTTCTTTTGACTTTTATGTGTGATCTGTTAATGTTGTTTGTGAATTGATTGTATTTGTTGAAATATAAATATTTGCAAAAGGTTTATCTTGTGATATCCAAGTTTTATTTAAGCCACATTTGTTTGTTTTAAAACCTATTTTAATTTAGAAATCAAGTGTCATATTGTTTATTAAAAACCTAGTTTTGAAATCAAAATGCTTTCTATTTGAAAATGTGTGTTTGGTTGTGAGTTATTTGTTTGAATTGAGAATTATCTATTTCTTACCTATTCTCTATTTTCAAGTTTTATAGTTTTGCTTTTGAAAGAAAATAATTATTTGGTTTCTAAAATGAGTTTTGAATTCATTTTGATTTATTTAACCCTTTTTAAATAAAATGAGTTTATGCAAATTATCTTTTGAGTGATATGTAATATTATTACTCATATTTTGCTTTGGTTTAAATTATATTTCAAAGGGAATTTATAAAACCCTATAGTTTTCAAATGACATTATTATGTCCAAAATTCATACAAACACATTTCAAAATTTTAGTTCACAAAATGTTTTGGAAAATGTGTTTTGAAAAATGTAAAACAAAGAGTTGCATTTTACAAAATTTAAGAAACTGGTTTGAGTCCATTTGGACATTTACTTTAAAAGATATAAATATTTCCCTTTTGAAAAAGAAAAAGTTTTGAATAAAAAAAAAGAGTTGGCTATCCGCCGCACAGCGCAGCGCGTAGCAACCCAGCAAGCAGCCTACGGCCCAATCTCCCTCTCTTTCTGCCACTGACATGCGGGCCCCAGCCATGACGCCATTGCCGACGTCATCATCGTCTCCGTGTTGAACACGAACTCCGGCCGAAACCCTACCCGGATCTTTTCCAAATTCGTTGCGATTCCTTTGCGATCTTCCGGGAGTTGGCCCCATATAAACCTCCAGAACCCCCGCACCAAAAGCCCTAAAAAACCCTAGTCCCTACGCCCCCAGGCTGCCGCAAATCACCGCCGCCATCCACCACTGCCGCCGGCGAAATCCTCCTTTTCCGGTGAGTCCAGGACGCCCCGCAGCCCCTCTTCTGTTCTAAATAATTTCTACCCCATCGGCGCTTCGTTTGACACCGTTTTTGTGATCTCTAATCCCTCAGATCGACGCGTCCGTGATCAACCGGCGAGCACCACCCGCGGAAGCAGCTCTGGCGAGGAAATTCCGGCGCGCTCGAGCTTCCCCGCGGTCATCAAGCACACCATCGAGTTCACCTTGCCCGCCTCCGTCGACAGGTAGCCAACCCCTCCTTTTCCCCAAGGTCGCGCACGCCGGCGATGGAACCACCGCCGCCGGAGCTTCTCCGACACACCGGCGCCGCCCACCTAAGGTCAAATAGGACCCTGACCGCTAGATCTAGATCCTACGCCCGAGATTGGAACGCTTAGTCGAAGGGGTACCGTCCAACCACAAGCTGCCACGTCGTCAAGTTTCCCACTTCTGCCCGCGAAGCCCACGTCCGCGTCCGCGCCGCATTGCCCGCCTGGAGGAAGCGCACCAATCAGATCTCGCCACGTGGCCAAGGACTCCAGCGCTGAAGATTCTTTTTGTTTTCTTTACGTTTTAGCCCCTGCGCATCACGGATAGGTCCCTGCAAATTAGATTCATTATTAATTTTTACTCGTTTATCCAAATTTTATGAAAAATATATTTTTGGAAAGCTTATAATGTGTAGAAACTTTTGGTATGCTTATTTTGCGGTTTTGTCGAAATTAATTTAGATAAATTTTAAAAGTTGTTTAAATAGTATTTTGGCTATATTTCGAATTTAAAAATAGATTTTTGAGCAAACTCTTTTGCCATAGTTTTGTATGCCTAAGTATTGGCCGTAGGAATACTCTATTATTTTTGCAAAATTATTTTCAATGATTTTGAGTAAATATTGATTAAATGCTTTTTAGGTGTTATTTTAATAATTAAAATTTATAAAAAAATAATAAAATATTTTTCTTCATATATTCGAGTTATAAAATAACTTAGTCATATTTTGATGACTTTAGTTGATAAAAAGTACTTAGAACTATTTTGTCTCTCAAAACAAAACTATTTCTTCCTTAGAAAATATTTGACAAATATTTGACAACACTTTTTCCTTAGAAAATTTTAGCATTTCTTATGTGTTAACTTTCCTTAGAATAATTTTACTGACTTGTTGTTGACCCTTGGTCCTTAGCTATATTTTGACCATCTTACTTGCTTGCATTTCTTAGAGCATTTTCATAAGCATGGCATGCCTATTAAGTCCTTAGTATTATTCTTGCATTTCTTACATGACTTTCCTCCTTAGAAAAATTGAGGATGCTTGTTAGCCCTTTTAACCCTCCTAGTCAAAAACCACTAAGTTAGAAATTAGTGGAAACAATGAAGACCCAAAGAAGGACTTAGCATGAAAACAAGACTCCAGAAGCATCTCCAGGAAGAAAAGTACTTAGAAGAAATCAAGAGGAAGTTCCTGAAGACCAACCCTACTTTTCTAAGTCTTCTTTCCTTTCTCCCCTTTCTTCCTGCTTCTCTAAAACTCCATGGTGGCTAAGTTACATTCAAGATCAACCTTCTGCCAACATCATCAAGTCTTCAGAATCAACAAGTCCACAAAGTGCAATGAAGTCATCACATCAAGTAAAACTACAATGAAGCAAGGAGAAGAATTTTAGAAGACCAACTACTTATTCTCTTTTCATCTTCTTTCTTTCTATTTTGTCTCACTTTGGACATAGACCAAGTCCTTTGTGTTTATGACTAAGCTCCTTGAGTGCTAATTGAAGACCATAAAAGATCAATGAAGCTACAAAGGAGTTGAAGATTAATTGAAAACCAAACTTGTGAAGACTTGGAGTATCCTTACAACTCTTCAAGTTGTTATTTTATTATGTTTATTTGGCTTTACTTTGACCTTGCCTTAGCCTTTTGGGACATTGTTATATTAGGTCTTTCCCTTATTTTGTTTGCAGGTCTTTCATACTATATTTCTTTGTGTCATCCTGCATCTCATGCATATCATATTTTTCTAAGTGTTGCATTTATGATTGTATGTTTATTGGTGTTTGTTTGACTTGTTAGAAATTTCGGAGAGAAACGAAGGCTTTTGCAACTGCTACTCCTGCTCTCCCTGTTGTCAAGGCAAGTGGCACACCCTCATGAATTTCCTAAGTATTTTTACTATGCATGACTTAGAATATTTCTTTATATGCATGTGTTGGATAGTATTGCTATGCTAAACCTACTATCTCCTTTATACTAGTTGTGTCTAGCACCCATGATAACTTAGTAGAAATTGATGCTATGCAAAAGTGCTTTATTGAAATGTTAAATTCTACTAAGTTAAAATGAATCACCTGGGTGGATTTGGTATTGACTGGATGACGAGAGTTGAGTGTTGTCCCGAAGGGATATTCACTTGTGGTTTGCCACCCAGGAACAAAGGGACCAAAGTTTTCTCTAAGTGATGATGCTTCCAGTGCAGCCATTGGTCATATGGGCTCTGTCTTGATCGAATAAGTTGTGTGGACTCACCCCGGCTTGACAGGTGGTGGTAGAGGATTGTAGGTTGGAGCGCGTCAGGCCAGTATGGGGTGGGAAAATGCTTCCGAAGGATCTCGTCTTAACCTTCTTCTTTTCCCCTATCACTATTGGAGTGTGGGGATAGTTTGGGTTGGTTAAGTCTAATGGTGAAAGTGCACAACCTCTGCAGAGTTAAAAACTAAGTACTTAGCCGTGTCCCCGGTTACGGACAATTCAAGCAGCTGATCAAGGATGTCAACGGAGGCTCCCAACATCTTATTTCTCTAAGTAAAATTTTGATGGGTGAACAAGGGTAGACGAGACTATGGATTTCATGCCATATTGTCTCAAACATTTGAAGAAAATGTTTTACAAAGTGTTAGGCAAAATTGGCTTTTATGCAAAACAGCCTTGAACTCCACCAGCCAAATATGCATATAGGCTATAGAGTTATTCCATTAAGTGTCCACATAGTGTCACTTGCCAGATCCATTTTTAATGGTTCTGACCCACTCTGTTGCAAAATTTTATTTTGTTGCAGATTGTTCTGACGACGAGTGAGTTTCGTTAAGGTTTCGAGTCTGCAACCAACATGTTTTCGCCTGTGGCACATGCAAAGGATGAGGACTACATGAAGAATAATTTTCCGCTGCTTTACTCTTTCAAAGCTAGCTTCGTGCTATGCAATTTGTAAAGGATATTTCCTAAATACTGGATTTTCGTGTAATAATTGATACAATGTTGTGATATTTCATCTTAGACTGTGTGTGCAAATGAATCGATCCAGGGGTTTGCACTATACACAGGTACCTTGCCAATTTGTAAGTGCAGGTACGCTACAGATGGTATCAGAGCACTGTGTTGCCTGTAGGTTCGAAACCCTAAGTCTGGTTAGAAATAAGAAAGCCATAGGACAAAATTTATTTGACTTCATCAAAAAAAAAACTTTAGACATCATTCTTGTAACTTCTTAACTATTCACTTACCAAATGTCTTATCTTATTTATAGATGTCCCTCCTCATTGAATCCATCAAGAAAGGACCAGTGATGACCATGACTCTAGAATGTGAGACTGAATTTCCAAAAGCCTTGAAGAACCTCATGTTGAGGATAGGATTTGAAGGAGCAGCAGTCTACAAAGGATTTCCTTTCATGAATGAAGGTCAAGAGTACTGGTGGGTGCAACTCCATATGTACAAGGGCAAAGATGATGACCACAAGACCAAAGGTTGCTGCATGATCACCAATACAACACTTCACACATCCTTCTTCGATTCCGCAAGAAGTGCAGCATTGGAAGCCATCAAGTACCTTGGGGAAAGACTTCGATTTAGACTTCACAACACCCAGAAGTACCTCGATGAACTCAAGGAAATAGATGAAGAATTCAATACACTCAAGAAGGAGATAGACTAGACCCCCTTATGTATTAGAATAACGAAAGCTTGATTGATGTATTGATCTACCAATTTGTGGTATGGCAGTACTTAGGTTAAATTTCGAGAAACATCCGTGTGTTCGTATTTCATTCGACTAGACCGTGTTAAGTGTTAAAAGTTAAAGTTAATCTTTGGTGTGATTGTTGTGTTATTTGTGAAATGCTTGTATGGGTAGAAATAATTCTCATAGACCTGTCTATCTTCTACTCATCTATGCTAAAACCACAGATGCCTCCCCGTCGTGCACCTGAAGACAACAACAACAACAACAACAACGAAGCTATGATGCAACAGATGATGGCGGCCCAGACTCAGCTGATGACCATGATGGCTCAATTCATGGCAAATCAACATGGACCTCCACCACCACCACCTCCTCCCCAAGTGGACAGACTTGCCAGGTTCCTTAGGCTTAGGCCAAACAAGTTCTCAACTACAACTGACCCAATTGTGGCTGATGACTGGCTGCGTTCTGTGCAAAAAGATCTGGTGACAGCTGAATGTGAAGATGCTGAAAAAATTAGGTTCACCGCACATCTGCTTGAAGGACCTGCAGCCCAATGGTGGGAAACTTATCAGATTACTCACCCATTGGACACTTTGACTTGGGAGGATTTCAAGGAAGGATTCCGTAATGCCCATATCTCCACAGGCGTTATGAATCTGAAACAGGAAGAGTTCCGCAATCTGCGTCAGGGGAACAGAAGTCTTAAGGAGTACATGGATGACTTTCATGCCTTGTCTCGATATGCTCCTGAGGACATTGACACAGATGCAAAGAGGAAGGCTAAGTTTCTCAAGGGACTAAGTGATGAGCTGAAGATACCTTTGACTGTGGCTTATGCCCCAACCTATCAGACACTTCTTGATCAAGCAATCACCCTTGAAGATAGCATGAAGAAAGCTGAAAACAGGAAGAGGAAGGCTGGAATCAACAAACATCATGCTGAATCCTCATTCAAGAAACATTCTTCTCATGATTCTCATCAACATAATGGTCACCACAAGCATCATGATCACAACGGTGGACTCAAAGGAAGCAATGGAGACCACAAGGGAAATGGACATGCTGGTAACAATAACAATGGACAACACCGCCCAAATCCTGAACCCAAGAAAGATATCAGCCACATCACCTGTTATAAGTGCAGGAATAAGGGACATTACTCAAATGAATGCCCTGAGAAGAAAGCAGAAGAAGCCACCAAGTCAAATCCTTTTGACAAAGGATATGTGAATCACATCAACGTGGAAGAAGTAAATGGTACGTTCTGAAAGTTTTCCCTACCCACAAAAATACTTTTAAGGGTGGTAGCCATACCGTCACAACCTTTTGCTAGCCTCTTCGAATCTCGGGGACGAGATTCCTTTTAAGGGTGGTAGTATGTAACATCCCAAGTTTTTCAAAAAGTTGAAAAATCAGAAAAATTTAAAACTTTCGAAAACTATTATGTATTTTGCTTTGAAAAGAAAATTCATGCATACATTCATCATCATATAGCATTGTTTGCATTTGGTTATTTCAAAAGTGGGAAATAAATTTCCACTTGAAAACATATTTAAGAAAATATATTAGCAGAGCATTTATGCTCCAGTTTTCTTTTGACTTTTATGTGTGATCTGTTAATGTTGTTTGTGAATTGATTGTATTTGTTGAAATATAAATATTTGCAAAAGGTTTATCTTGTGATATCCAAGTTTTATTTAAGCCACATTTGTTTGTTTTAAAACCTATTTTAATTTAGAAATCAAGTGTCATATTGTTTATTAAAAACCTAGTTTTGAAATCAAAATGCTTTCTATTTGAAAATGTGTGTTTGGTTGTGAGTTATTTGTTTGAATTGAGAATTATCTATTTCTTACCTATTCTCTATTTTCAAGTTTTATAGTTTTGCTTTTGAAAGAAAATAATTATTTGGTTTCTAAAATGAGTTTTGAATTCATTTTGATTTATTTAACCCTTTTTAAATAAAATGAGTTTATGCAAATTATCTTTTGAGTGATATGTAATATTATTACTCATATTTTGCTTTGGTTTAAATTATATTTCAAAGGGAATTTATAAAACCCTATAGTTTTCAAATGACATTATTATGTCCAAAATTCATACAAACACATTTCAAAATTTTAGTTTACAAAATGTTTTGGAAAATGTGTTTTGAAAATTGTAAAACAAAGAGTTGCATTTTACAAAATTTAAGAAACTGGTTTGAGTCCATTTGGACATTTACTTTAAAAGATATAAATATTTCCCTTTTGAAAAAGAAAAAGTTTTGAATAAAAAAAAAAAGAGTTGGCTATCCGCCGCACAGCGCAGCGCGCAGCAACCCAGCAAGCAGCCTACGGCCCAATCTCCCTCTCTTTCTGCCACTGACATGCGGGCCCCAGCCATGACGCCATTGCCGACGTCATCATCGTCTCCGTGTTGAACACGAACTCCGGCCGAAACCCTACCCGGATCTTTTCCAAATTCGTTGCGATTCCTTTGCGATCTTCTCGGGAGTTGGCCCCATATAAACCTCCAGAACCCCCGCACCAAAAGCCCTAACAAACCCTAGCCCCTACGCCCCCAGGCTGCCGCAAATCACCGCCGCCATCCACCACTGCCGCCGGCGAAATCCTCCTTTTCCGGTGAGTCCAGGACGCCCCGCAGCCCCTCTTCTGTTCTAAATAATTTCTACCCATCGGCGCTTCGTTTGACACCGTTTTTGTGATCTCTAATCCCTCAGATCGACGCGTCCGTGATCAACCGGCGAGCACCACCCGCGGAAGCAGCTCTGGCGAGGAAATTCCGGCGTGCTCGAGCTTCCCCGCGGTCATCAAGCACACCATCGAGTTCACCTTGCCCGCCTCCGTCGACAGGTAGCCAGCCCCTCCTTTTCCCCAAGGTCGCGCACGCCGGCGATGGAACCACCGCCGCCGGAGCTTCTCCGACACACCGGCGCCGCCCACCTAAGGTCAAATAGGACCCTGACCGCTAGATCTAGATCCTACGCCCGAGATTAGAACGCTTAGTCGAAGGGGTACCGTCCAACCACAAGCTGCCACGTCGTCAAGTTTCCCACTTCTGCCCGCGAAGCCCACGTCCGCGTCCGCGCCGCATTGCCCGCCTGGAGGAAGCGCACGAATCAGATCTCGCCACGTGGCCAAGGACTCCAGCGCTGAAGATTCTTTTTGTTTTCTTTACGTTTTAGCCCCTGCGCATCACGGATAGGTCCCTGCAAATTAGATTCATTATTAATTTTTACTCGTTTATCCAAATTTTATGAAAAATATATTTTTGGAAAGCTTATAATGTGTAGAAACTTTTGGTATGCTTATTTTGCGGTTTTGTCGAAATTAATTTAGATAAATTTTAAAAGTTGTTTAAATAGTATTTTGGCTATATTTCGAATTTAAAAATAGATTTTTGAGCAAACTCTTTTGCCATAGTTTTGTATGCCTAAGTATTGGCCGTAGGAATACTCTATTATTTTTGCAAAATTATTTTCAATGATTTTGAGTAAATATTGATTAAATGCTTTTTAGGTGTTATTTTAATAATTAAAATTTATAAAAAAATAATAAAATATTTTTCTTCATATATTCGAGTTATAAAATAACTTAGTCATATTTTGATGACTTTAGTTGATAAAAAGTACTTAGAACTATTTTGTCTCTCAAAACAAAACTATTTCTTCCTTAGAAAATATTTGACAAATATTTGACAACACTTTTTCCTTAGAAAATTTTAGCATTTCTTATGTGTTAACTTTTCTTAGAATAATTTTAGTGACTTGTTGTTGACCCTTGGTCCTTAGCTATATTTTGACCATCTTACTTGCTTGCATTTCTTAGAGCATTTTCATAAGCATGGCATGCCTATTAAGTCCTTAGTATTATTCTTGCATTTCTTACATGACTTTCCTCCTTAGAAAAATTGAGGATGCTTGTTAGCCCTTTTAACCCTCCTAGTCAAAAACCACTAAGTTAGAAATTAGTGGAAACAATGAAGACCCAAAGAAGGACTTAGCATGAAAACAAGACTCCAGAAGCATCTCCAGGAAGAAAAGTACTTAGAAGAAATCAAGAGGAAGTTCCTGAAGACCAACCCTACTTTTCTAAGTCTTCTTTCCTTTCTCCCCTTTCTTCCTGCTTCTCTAAAACTCCATGGTGGCTAAGTTACATTCAAGATCAACCTTCTGCCAACATCATCAAGTCTTCAGAATCAACAAGTCCACAAAGTGCAATGAAGTCATCACATCAAGTAAAACTACAATGAAGCAAGGAGAAGAATTTTAGAAGACCAACTACTTATTCTCTTTTCATCTTCTTTCTTTCTATTTTGTCTCACTTTGGACATAGACCAAGTCCTTTGTGTTTATGACTAAGCTCCTTGAGTGCTAATTGAAGACCATAAAAGATCAATGAAGCTACAAAGGAGTTGAAGATTAATTGAAGACCAAACTAGTGAAGACTTGGAGTAGCCTTACAACTCTTCAAGTTGTTATTTTATTATGTTTATTTGGCTTAACTTTGACCTTGCCTTAGCCTTTTGGGACATTGTTATATTAGGTCTTTCCCTTATTTTGTTTGCAGGTCTTTCATACCATATTTCTTTGTGTCATCCTGCATCTCATGCATATCATATTTTTCTAAGTGTTGCATTTATGATTGTATGTTTATTGGTGTTTGTTTGACTTGTTAGAAATTTCGGAGAGAAACGAAGGCTTTTGCAACTGCTACTCCTGCTCTCCCTGTTGTCAAGGCAAGTGGCACACCCTCATGAATTTCCTAAGTATTTTTACTATGCATGACTTAGAATATTTCTTTATATGCATGTGTTGGATAGTATTGCTATGCTAAACCTACTATCTCCTTTATACTAGTTGTGTCTAGCACCCATGATAACTTAGTAGAAATTGATGCTATGCAAAAGTGCTTTATTGAAATGTTAAATTCTACTAAGTTAAAATGAATCACCTGGGTGGATTTGGTATTGACTGGATGACGAGAGTTGAGTGTTGTCCCGAAGGGATATTCACTTGTGGTTTGCCACCCAGGAACAAAGGGACCAAAGTTTTCTCTAAGTGATGATGCTTCCAGTGCAGCCATTGGTCATATGGGCTCTGTCTTGATCGAATAAGTTGTGTGGACTCACCCCGGCTTGACAGGTGGTGGTAGAGGATTGTAGGTTGGAGCGCGTCAGGCCAGTATGGGGTGGGAAAATGCTTCCGAAGGATCTCGTCTTAACCTTCTTCTTTTCCCCTATCACTATTGGAGTGTGGGGATAGTTTGGGTTGGTTAAGTCTAATGGTGAAAGTGCACAACCTCTGCAGAGTTAAAAACTAAGTACTTAGCCGTGTCCCCGGTTACGGACAATTCAAGCAGCTGATCAAGGATGTCAACGGAGGCTCCCAACATCTTATTTCTCTAAGTAAAATTTTGATGGGTGAACAAGGGTAGACGAGACTATAGATTTCATGCCATATTGTCTCAAACATTTGAAGAAAATGTTTTACAAAGTGTTAGGCAAAATTGGCTTTTATGCAAAACAGCCTTGAACTCCACCAGCCAAATATGCATATAGGCTATAGAGTTATTCCATTAAGTGTCCACATAGTGTCACTTGCCAGATCCATTTTTAATGGTTCTGACCCACTCTGTTGCAAAATTTTATTTTGTTGCAGATTGTTCTGACGACGAGTGAGTTTCGTTAAGGTTTCGAGTCTGCAACCAACATGTTTTCGCCTGTGGCACATGCAAAGGATGAGGACTACATGAAGAATAATTTTCCGCTGCTTTACTCTTTCAAAGCTAGCTTCGTGCTATGCAATTTGTAAAGGATATTTCCTAAATACTGAATTTTCGTGTAATAATTGATACAATGTTGTGATATTTCATCTTAGACTGTGTGTGCAAATGAATCGATCCAGGGGTTTGCACTATACACATGTACCTTGCCAATTTCTAAGTGCAGGTACGCTACATTTATATTTTGTTGCAATATGAAATACTTGCTGGGCACCACCATAAGGAAATACTAGTTGAATTTCGGCGCGGCGACACGCCGCACCCTTAGTGAAAAATATCGATTGATATTTTATTATTTTTGTTTCGGTTACATAGTATAGCTCGTAAGTATTATTAGTGGTTTTTATTTGTATTAATGCATTTAACTGTATAGATAAGCGAACTTGCAGCAGAGAGTAAAATGCAGCGTTTTTCTCAGTACCACATAGCAAAAAAAGAAATAACAATTCATCTAGCTTAAAGAATGTAAATAACAGATGTGATAATTTTATTAAGATGCTATTCAGAGCCCACTTGCATCAGAGAAACCTCTTCCAATGTAAGTTGTCTATAGTTCTTGTGAAACTGAATAAGCAACTCAAAATAGAACTCTACACTTATAATTTCCAGATCAAATGGACTGCTACATGTTCTCTTTAGAGACACTTCTCTGACCATTAGATATACAATACACTATTTATTTCCACTTTATTTCTGTAGAAATTTGGAGCTGCCATTTCTACTAAGTGAAATCCATCATCACATTGATTATTAGCATTTCATTCCTCCTAGATGTCCATTCCCTGTCAGATTGCCATATCCACTGATTCAGAAACTAAGGACACCTATAAATGAACAACGACATCAGGGATTGGTAGAAGCCATACACACCTAGTTTGGATGCATCAAGGTGGCCAGAGCAGAGGAAGTTTCCATCAACGCACACACAACAAAGATAATCACAAGAACAGGAACAGACGCAGTAGTAAGTAAGCTAATAGAAATCAGAACCCAACGAACTACGAAGAAAAGAATAAAGAAAAGCAACAAAAGGCAGAAAGAGAAATAAAGAGAACAAAACTTAAAGGCACATTGCTTTGGGTTTTCTGTCAAAATTGCATGTTCAGCAACTTGAGAAAACACAATGCAAACATGGACCGTACATAATTGATGAGAAGAACATAATTATATTTCATGCTTCCATTGTGCATCAAAAACCTACAATAGAATTAAGAAGTAAAAATTTAGATGCTGTACTTCCCAAATAATAAAAAAATAGCTACTTAAAATATATTTTCACCTTAATCTCAAGGAAGAGATGTCGTAGAACCAGCATAACTGAGACTCTATTTCAGCCTCATCCATCTATTCCTAAACGCGTAGCAAAGCCACAACCAATAAATAAAATAAGGCATTCCTAAAGCACAACAAAATCATAGTAATTGATTAATTTCCTGTAAGAACAAAAGGAAGTATGTACCTAGCTACGTACCTACTGAACACTAAGAACTCAGAAGCAGCAGTCCTCCTGTCCACAGTAAAACACTACAATACATAAACAACAACACCAGTAGAAAGCTCACAGAAATTAAAATAAAATCATCCAGCCTAGAAAGAAATATACATGCGAACCGGAGATCTCCATCAATTTTCCGTTGTTCCATAGTGTGATGCATTGCAAAGTCCACACCTGAAAGTAACATACAGACCTGCAGCCAACAACCGAAAATTGGTTTATCTGCAGTACAACAACATAATCTAACAACAAAAATAAATCTGACTGGCTCACTATTAAATTCTAATCTAGAGCAGTTTGACAGCGAGTTGGACCGGGTCGCGCGTTCTAAGTGGGACCGAACCTGCGGAAGGCGGCGATGGCGTTTTCAAGCGGCGCTGCTGTTCAGGAGCGAGGAGCATAGGATACGGCGCTGGGAGGGAGCGACAAAGGGAGCTGATCACCTACTTCATCTACAGTGCTCCCAACGCTGTCACGCCGCGATTTTGCATGTCTTTCATATAGTTAGCACTAATTAGGTACAGTAAATTGTATCATGTTTAAAGAAATCCACTATCATAGGACTGAATCAAATATACAGCTATGTATTGAAAAACTGAAGATAATATCATGACCCACCTCCCATACTGCCTAATTTTAATGAATCAGTTGATAACATCGCAGTGTTTTCCAGATTAACGGCTCAAAGAACATATGACAAAACCAGTGCTAAATTTGTCCATAACCTGTTAGTATTTCTGAAACTGTAGCCTGGTATATTGAATGAACATATTATTAATTTCTTTGCCAGCTATATGCCTCAAGAAACTGTAACCCGGTACATTCAGTGAACATATGTAAAATTTCTTTGTTACCTATATGCCTCAAGAACTTCTAATTACCACATATCAAATTCGTGTAACACTTCCGGCTAACGAATCGATATTCCTGAAACTGTAACCCGGTACATCCAGTGAACATATGTAAAATTTGTTTGTTAGATACATGCCTCAAGAACTTCTAATTGTTACCTATCAAATTCACGTGAAACTTCCTGCTAATCCTGCAAAGCTAGGTGAATTCTTCTCATGTCATCTTCTGTCGCTTGTTCAAAATTTATATCTTTCCAATCATAATTCGAACCAAGTTCGTCTGCTATGAATTTGACTGTCGACTCTGCTGTAGGATACTCTGCAAATGCAATGTAAATCATTAATCAAGAACAAATTAATTATACATGAAATGCATGGATTTACCAAAAAAAGAACAATGTATGACTATGAAAGCGTAAAAGCTTTTGAAGCGCTCTCAGCTTCATGGAGTCCTTAAAGAAAGGATATAAATTGTGTCATCTCATTTGGAAAGTGCTATTGAAGTGTTTATCTCACGTTTTTTGCTGAGAATCTATCACACATCTTGTGACGAAAATGGTACAACCGAAGCTCTCTGTTGTTACTATATACCCTTCTCCATATAGCAAAGAGTATACAACAGTTACGTTAAACTATGAACTGAAAAAGGAAATTTTCATCCAATATTCTTTGGAATATTTTGTAGTTAGTACTAAAGTATATTCAAACTGATAGCACAGCATAACACATGTATAATGGTGTATCAGGAGCAGGAGTATATACTCCTAGGATTATGGAATCATATGCCTACTGAGAGTTCATAGTTCCACATTTATTACATCACTTAACGAAAAAATTATACTTTGCCTTCACCGAGAACAATTTTGACATGCAGGGCTCCCCTTTTTATGTACTGGAAGCTATACTTGGCGCTTCTGACTTACTGATCCTCAGATAGTTGTGTGGTGTTTTCAGTATGTGGGAAGCTGCCCATGAAAGTGAGAAACGTTAGAGGATTCGTGGCACTGTTCATCTTTGCAAGAACATCCATGTATTTTTTTTATTAGTTTCTCCCAATGAATGACTTGATGAGGGTAGAGTTTTTATGGTGCGGCAAGTCTATTCCTGTAGAAAATAGGTGTATTGAGATGAAAACAGAACTATAACAGCGGAAAATAAGAAAAAATACAATTGGCATCCAAGTATCAGCAGCAAGTAAATAAGAAAGCAATCGATGTATCAGCAAAAAGTAAGATACTAAGGTAATGAATAAGATGAGGAAAGCACATGACAGTGATGTACAACAACATGGACTTAAATCTGAGAATTATTATTTGATGTAGCTTCAAACAACCTAGCACAAATATAGTTTCCCATTAATGTCTCCTCTATTTAGCAATAATAACTTGAATACCTCCTCTATTTAGCAATAATAACTTGAATAGGTGAGTCACATAACCGAGAGAGAATATATTGACTCGAATGAATATTACATAGATAACTCTTCCCCTTCGGCCCATTTGCCTTTTCATGGAACAACTTGTACAATTAAAAAGAACCTGGACAAACAAAGATAAAGGATTAGGATATTTATTAAAACCATAAGAGAATACTGCAAGAATGAGATAAATCTGTAGGAATAATTGCAAACCTGCGTCCTAGCATGGTGCTGCCAATTGGTCGCAGAGATACGTGAGGAAGGACACGACCAATCATATGCATATGCTAGAATCGAACATGTGCAAACCTTCTCTTGAATCTCCCAACGATCTCCTTCAAATTGGTTCATGAGAGAGAGAAAACTGTAGAAAAGGAGAGGTGGGAAGGTTGCTCTGCTGCTGGCCTGCGTCCTCAGCAATGAAGAAGAGGAGGTTAGGCGATTGTGCTAATGGCCAGTGTAGTCCTCGTGCTTATGTGTGCAACCAAAAAAAGGTGTGGGATGAGGAGACCAAGCTTGGCCACCTGCTCTGCGCGACGGAGCAGAAAAGGAGCCGGCCGCCCTCCGACCAGCCGCCTCGCTCCAGCCATGCTACGCCCGGGCGGGCGCCCCCTCCGGCGTCCTGCTCCTCACGCTGCTCGTCCTGTCCGCGTCTCCCGCGTCGTCCGCCGCCTGGGAGAGAGGACAGGCAAGCTCATCGAGTCGTGGAGGAGCGGCGTGGCTAGGAGCGGAGCTCGGCGGTGGAGCGGGAGGGAGGCGAGCAAGGGGGAGCAGGAGACGCACGAGAGCGAGGATACGATGGGGGCTGCGGCGTCGAGGTGGAGGCGGGGGAGAAAATGAGGATGATTTGCGATCTAGGGTTAGGGTTCAGTTTAAGCGGCGGCAGCGCTAGAGGACCGACGATCCGGTACAGGGGAAGCGAACCAAACGGCGAAATCACTGCTGAACACTGTAGATGCTACAGTAACTTGACCACCCCACAGCTCGCGGTTTTGCGTGTCTTTCATATACTTAGTAATAACACACAACTCTAAAAGTCCATAAGAAACTGCAGTATAGGCCATCTATCAATGAACTGAATTAGTATATTCTAATTTTCTAAGTATGTAGCAGGACAGGGGCATTAAAAATGAAATGTAAAGTTGCACACAAAGAGGTAGGACAGGGGCAATTCCAGTTACGTACGTAGAAGCTTCCAGGAAGAACTCACCAGCAGGTGGGGGAGAGAGTGATGATTGGGCAGGGGTGTCGCTGGGCACTGCCGCTGGGAGCTCGTGAGCACATCTACAAAACACGTCGGTGCCAAGAGGAAGAATCCTACAAACCAAACAGTTTAGACGATTTGGCTTTGGATTGCAATCAGAAAGCTACTGGAAGCATATAATTATTTGCAATCTCCATTAAGAAACTAACCAGGCTATGTTTATAGTACAAATAGTTTATCTACTAAGAATAGGACTGCCATCATACACCCAAAAAGAACTTGCGAACATACAACAACTAAGAGTACTCTCTGTGAGAATCAATCATGAAGCTTATATTTATTTTATCATAGAATCATTATACTTGACATTTGCACCTAGAGTTATAGAAAGAATAGGAACATAAAACAAATTCTTGTACGTTTTAGTTAAGTACCAGGAATACCAAATAGCCAGCTTTAGTTATAGCTGAATTTTGGAGATTATTTAGAAAGTATCAAGAAATCATCACATTAATGAGAATGGATTCAAGTTCAAGTTATATTGCTAGATTATGATTTTGGCCATTATCTGCAGCTGGGACTAGTAGTATAAATAATTTTGCTTATGCAGCTTATCATTTATAGACGATATAGTCTGGTTGTTAAAGAAATCATCACACTACTGAGAACTGCATCTACATTGCTGCCTACACATGTAATGTACCCAGTGTATGAACTTCTTGTGCGCAAGGATTAATATTTCATTCACAATCACTAACTGATAATGTTTCATCTTAGCTAGGTTGGTACCCATAAAAATTACTACCTCCGGTCGGATTTAGTTGTCGCGGATGGTATACTGCAGTAGTACAAAATACTCCCTCCGTTCCAATTTAAATGACTTCCATTTTTCAACATGTGGATGTACCTAGACATGTTGCAAGTATAGATACATTCACATGTTGACAAATGGAAGTCATTTAATTTGGAACGGAGGAGTACTCGTCTAGCTCGCTACAGTTATTACCGATCGGAAGGAGTACATGGAGAGTATTTAACTTCCATAGCAGAAGTCCAAAAAAAAAAAAAGTACATAGTTGTGTCAACAGAGACAAAAATAACCTTGCAGCGATTGTGAGACGTTCAGATAAGAATGTGCTCGTAGCATGGAAATAATAATCCAACCTTTAATCGTAAAGTAATTATAGTTTTTCCTACATCCGATAGCTCACCGGAGTGGTTGCAGCAACAAGAACGTCAAGTGCATTGCCTGATGTACTGAAGAAGAACACAAGCTGTAAAAATCTGAATAAAACAAGAAGATCATCACAGAGCGGTGTGGTGGCGACCAAAGAGCGCACCTGGGAGGCGGAGAGCAAGCACGTAGGGGGCGGCGGTGCAGAGGTGGGAGAGCGAGCGGGACGGCGCCAGACTCATCGGACGCGTAGCACCGCCATCGAGCTGGAGAGAGGACTTGGCCGGCAGAGAGTGAGCGCGTCGGTGGCGGCATAGCGTCGTCGGGAAGCTGTGGATAGGCGGTAGTACGAGCAGGACAGGGACCGGCAGCCACGATAGACGCGCCACCGCCGGCCGGGGGGGAGCACTTGGGGTGAGAGCGAGCACATGGGGAGCGAAAGGGTGTTGTCGGGCAGCGGTGGAGAGGTGAAGGGGCGAGCGGCGGGGCTGCAACCTCGCCGGACGCGGAGAGCCACCGCCGGTCGGGGAGGACATCTGGGAAGCGGATCGATGGGAGCGAGGCGGCGCTAGATCTGGAAGGAGGGACACGGGCGCTGAATGGATAAGGGCGGTCAGTTTTGGCCTTTTGGGGACCGATTGAAAGAAAAGGAGGGAAGTTTCGCGGGTCTGGCTAAAAGTTTGGCATTCTTCTGATTTCGGTCGCACCGCTTGCCAGCTTGCAGTTGGTCGGTATTACTTGCCGACCGATGGTTTGACGGAAGTGGGAGCAATCCCGACCAACAAGTCGATGGAAATTGTTCAGGCATCGCCGACCGATAATTCGTCGCTATACTGCCTATTGCCGACTAACAGTCCGATGGTAGCTTTCCCGACCAATTGTTTGTTGGCATACATGGACTTTTCCCGACCCACGTCGGTAGGGAATGTGGTGTAGTGAATATAACTATCACATAAAGCATGCTTTTCATGATCTACAAACACATAGTTTTTATTAAGCTCAAAAACAGTGGGGTCATTAAACCCACTTTTGACAATAGCAGTATAATTAATATCATCAGGCAATATATGACCATCATCAAGAGCATTATCATATATAACAGTAGGGAGCACATTTTTTCTTTCTGTTATTTCTTCTTTTTCTTGAGTCAAGGAATTTATTACTTCAAATTTATCAAAAGGAGATATTTTAATAGAATCATAACATTCAACAATATAGCATTTTTCCTCCTTAGGTAGGCATGAAGGGTAATCGTATAATATAAGAGTTAAAGAGTTGCTATCATTAGAAGGTAGATCCTCCTTTTGTTCATCACTCTCTTTCTCTTTTTCATCCAATGAGATTTCAGTTTCAGCAATTTCATCTTTCATAGGTTCCTGCAAGACATCAGTTTCTTCTTTTGGAGGATAAGTTTTCTCAAGAAATTCAGTAATATAAGGATTATCATTGTAACTAGATTTAGAGGTGCGCCTTGGCGCACGACCCCCCGAGCCCTGTTTTGACGACACACCATACACAATGCTAATAATCAACGGATAGAAATAAATATATCCATATGTAAGACCAGACACCAAATTAGACAAATAATAGACATAAAACAAATTGGAACAACTGAATGGTATGCAAGCACCAATGAACTCGTGATGACGCCTCCTACCGATCAAGTGGATATATTTTACCCCTGTCTTTAAACCGCGGACCCAGCCACGTGAGGACAAGATTCACTCGTCTGACTGATAAGATTATGTACAGAACCTCGAGACAGATACCTCCGGAAGGAACCAAGATCATCACGAAACGGCGGCCTCTCACAGACCGAGTACAGAGATCATAACATTAAACAAAGCGCGAGCCGGCTCGCCAAACACTTCTGAGACAGGCGGAGGAGGAGGAAGCGCGGCGCGCGGTGGAGGATATAGCGGACCTGCACTTAAAAATTGGCAAGTCCCTGTGTAGAGTGCAAATCCCTGGATCGATTCGTTTGCACACACAGTCTAAGATGAAATATCACAACAAAGTATCAATTATTACACGTGGATCCAGTACTTAGGAAAATATCAATTACAATTTGCATAGCACGAAGCTAGCTTTGAAAGAGTAAAGCAGCGGAAAACATTATTCTTCAGTGAGTCTCCATCATCTTCATGTGCCACAGGCGAAACATGTTGGTTGCAGACTCGAAACCCTTAACGAAAACTCACTCGTCGTCAGAACAATCTGCACAAATAAAATTTTGCAACAGAGTGGGTCAGAACCATATAAAATGGAACTGGCAAGTGACACTATGTGGACACTTAGGGAATAACTCTAATAACCTATATGCATATCTGGCTGGTGGAGTTCAAGGCTAATTTGCATAAAGCCAATTTTTCCTATCTCTTTGTAAAAGACTTTTCTTTTTAAAACCAGACAAGTATGGCATGAAAACCATAGCCTCATCTACCCTTGTTCAACCATCAAGTTTTACTTCAGAAGTTGGAATGTTGGGATCCTCCGTTGACGTCCTTGATCAGCTGCTCAGAATTGTCCGTAACCGGGGACACGGCTAAATACTTAGTTTTACACTCTCGAGAGGTTGTGCATGTTCACCATTAGACTTAACCAAACCCAAACTATCCCCACACTCCAATAGTGATAGGGGAAAAGAAGAAGGTTAAGACGAGATCCTTCAGAAGCATTTTCCCACCCCATACCGGCCTGACGCGCTCCACCTACAATCCTCTACCACCACCTGTCAAGCCGGGGTGAGTCCACGCAACTTATTCGATCAAGACAGAGCCCATATGACCAATGGCTGCACTGGAAGCAATCTTCACTTGGAGTTCTTCAAATCCCTTTGTCCCTGGGTGGCAATCCACAAGTGAATATCCCATCGGGACAACACTCAACTCTCAACAGCCAATCAAGCCCAAATCCACCCAGGTGTTCATTTAACTTAGTAGAATTTAAGCTTTTCAATAAAACACTTTTGCATAGCATCAATAATTCTACTAAGTTATCATAGGATTCTAGACACAACTAGTAAAAAGGAGATAGTAGTTTCAGCATAGCAATACTATCCAACACATGCATATAAAGAAATACTCTAAGTCATGCATAGAAAAATACTTAGGAAATTTATGGGGGTGTGCCACTTGCCTTGGCAACAAGGAGAGAAGGAGTAGCAGGTGCAAAAGCCTTCGTCTCTCTCCGAAATTTCTAACACATCAAACAAGTCACAATGAACATACAAGCAAAACAACACTTAAGAAAATATGATATGCATGAGATGCAACTAAAATCACAAGTCAATAATTTTTTTTAACTTCTCTAATTTTGCTAGTTCATACATAGACCAAATAACTTAGACAAGTTGGCTAGGTCAAGGTTGGACAAAATAATCTTGATATAAAATAACTTGAATAGGTTGTATGGTTGCTTCAAGTCTTCACATGTTTAGTCTTCAAAGAATCTTCAACTCCCTTGTAGTTTCATTGATCTTCAATGATCTTCAATTAGTACTTTAGGGTCTTAGTCATAACCACTAAGGACTTGGTCTATTTCCACAGTTAAAGAGGGATAGGAAGAGCAGAAAAAGATAGAAAGATGTAATTGGTCTTCCCAAGAATCATATCCAGGCTTGGTGTGATGACTTCATTGAAATTTTGTAGACTTGATGGTTTTGGTATCACCAGGGCTGGTCTTGGATAAACTTAGCCACCATAAAGTCTAAGGAGAAGAAAAGAAAAGGGAGAAAGACTTAGAGAATAAAGGTGGTTGGTCTTCTTGAAGTTCCTCTTGATTTTCTTCTAAGTGCTTTTACTTCTTGGAGATGCTTCTGGAGTCTGTTTTCTTGGCTAAGTACTTCATTGGTCTTCATTGTAGTTGCTTCTTGTTGCCTTCAAAGATGGACGAATTCAACATCTTCTTGTCCCTCATGGTTTTCACTAGTTCTAACTTGGTGATTTTCAACTTGGAGGGTCAATTAGGGCTAACATAAAAGCATATCAAATTTTGCTAAGGAAAAGTTAACCATTTCGAGATGCCTAATATTTCTAAGGAAAAGTTTTAACAAAACAAGTGACAAAATAATTTCTAAGGAAAGTAAGTTTAACAAAACAAGGTGACAAAATAATTTCTAAGGAAAGTACACAATTTATAAGGTGCTAAATTTTTGCTAAGGAAAGGATGACAATTATGAGGTCCAAATTATTTCTAAGTGTTTTTGAGAGCATCTCAATTCTTCTAAAAATACTAAGTCATGAATGATTCGAACATGTGATACGTGCATTTTATATCATCATTTATATAACTTTTAGTATCATACTAGAATGTTATTTGCATGATTATATGATTGTTTCTACATGTTTTAGATGATTTTGGGGACTTTCATACAAAGTCCCTATTTTTGGTATTTAATTTCTGGGAGGCAGAAAACCCCTTTTCTTGTCTTTAATGTTTCAGGAGCTACAGGAACTCAAATAATAAAAGGAAAAATACTGCGTCAGTTTTTCATCGGGAGAAAGGCAGAGGGAAGAAGACCGAAGAGAGGAGAGCCACGAGGGCCAAATGGGGGTGGCCCACGCGGCCCATGTACCTGGCCGCGTGGGACCCACCCAAAGGTGCCTCGGGCACCTCCTCGCCTGGGGCTTTTTATCGACGCCTTCGTCTCGCCCGAAAAGTAACGCCCTAATTTTTCCAAGTCCATCCGAGGTCGCGGCGGCGGCGAAACTCCTGATCCCTTCCGAGGGGGGTCAGATCCTGCTGCTCCGGAACTCCGGAGAAGGGGGAAATCATCGTCATCGTCATCACCTCTCCTCCTTGGCGTGGGAGGAGGCCTCTACATCATCACCCCCATCAAGACCAGCACCATCACCATCATCATCACCGTGATCCACTCCGTTCCCCTCGCAGTTTGAGAGTTGCTATACCCTAGATACTTGTCTTGTGCTACTATTCATGTTTGTGATTGAGTACTTGTCATTATTTGGTGGTGAAGTTATAATTTCAGATTGTGTTGTACCACTTATGCCACTGATATGATCATGTTCGCACGTTGTGAGTAGTTCCCGTATGTTCCTGAGGGCATAGGATGAATTGGCATGATTTATATATGACATGTGTTGGTATTTTGTCAAGAGTTTATCTTTTATGTGATTCTATGATGGTGTTGTGCGAACGTCGACTGCACAACACTTCACCTTTATGGGCTCATAGGAGAACACCGTAGTGTAATGAATTGATGGAGACTTGGGAGGACACGTAAACCTGAGACCGAGTCATGAAGTTATATTATGAGGGTATTAGTATCGGGGACCTTAGAGTGTAATGCTATGGTGGGACTTTAGTCTTAATAATTCTTGTGCAGTCATTTGCTTGGCCACATGATCCATCATAAGGGGTTGTAGTTTATTTATTTAGCTATACCTAATTATGGCTCCGTCCAAAGAGATTAAAACTTGACAAGATATTCAACGTGTTGTTTAATAAATCTCTATGCCTAGCATCATCCATGCCGCCCTCGGGAACGTTTGCCACATATAAGTTACACATCACTTGAGCTTGTCCTCTTGCCACATAAGAGGATTGGGCTTTCTCTCTTTGAGAGCTTTCACTTGCTACTGTTATCTGCTTGCAATTATACAACTGAAAATACCAAAAACACTTGCATCTTTTATTGTTTTTTATCAATCTTACTAACCAATACCTTCAGCTCCTCGTGGGTTCGACAACCTTTTCTAATTGAAAGGTACTACAATTGATCTCCTGCACTTGGGAGCCATCAAGATACTTTTCTGGCGCCGTTGCCGGGGAGCGTAGCGCTATTGGTAAGAAGTTTGGTAAGGAAACTTGAAAGCTGTTTATCTCATTGTTACTATGGCATTTATGAATCGTGCCTCGCTGCATCTTGCTCTATATGAAAGTGCTTATGCCACTACTGCAAAGGTGGTTGAAACTACTGTGTCTGAGGTACCTAAAGTGGGATATAAAATTCCCATGGGTCATGTTAAAAGAGTTATGAAAAATCCATTTACAGGAGATGGAACTAAGTCGGCACGCGAGCACATGGAAATAATTGAGGACATATGTGGCTTATTCAGACTACCTGGTATTTCAGAGGATCAGGTAAAAAGGAAGCTATTGTATTTGTCTTTATCTGGTAATGCTCGTGATTGGTACAGGTCTTTGGATGAAGAGGTCCAGAATGAATGGAGTATCTTGAGGAAGGTTTTCTTTCTTAAATATTTTACTCCTAAAGAAGCTTATGATAACCGCTGCTATATATTCAATTTCTGGCCACATCTGGGAGAGAGTATTACTCAAGCTTGGGGGAGGTTAAAGGAACTCCTTCGCAAGAATCCATGTCATGATCTTACAAGGAAACTTATATTGATAAACTTTTATGTGAGACTACCTATGAAGCACAAGGAGATTCTGGATAATTCATCTGGTGGAAGTTTTACTAATAACACTGAAGAAGAAGCATGGAATTTATTGGAGACTATTTCTGAAAATACTAGCCACTGGGATCTTGATAAAGGTAATGAGCCATATTTTGATTATAATATTCATGTGTAGAGAATTTCTCTACTTCTATTTGTTTAAAAATCTGAGTGATACTTTTGGTCTTGATCCTTATGTTATAATTGAAATAGCTAAAGGTTTTGCTGATCATATCTGTGTTCCAAAAAGTGGATTTGAAGTTTATGTTGAACCTGTTAAACAATCTATTGTTGTTCCTAAAGTTATTAAACAGGTTGAACCAATGTCATCTGTGACAATTGAGGAGTATGTTGAACCACCTCCATTTCCAAACCAAGTTAAGGAGAATTTACTTAAAGCTGTTACTAACAAGAGTAACAAAAGATGTTCTCAGCCTTATGAACAGGTGGAAGTCAACACTCAAATTTCTGTTATCAAGCAACTAAATGAAGAAGACCCAGTGGATGTTTATCTATGTGAAGATGCTACCAAAGTCATCAAAGGTAATTCGGCCAAAGTTGGGAAACCTGTTATATCATGCTCTATTGGGACTTCAAGTTATCATGGTCTATGTGATATTGGAGCAAGTATTAGTGTCATTCCATATTCTCTTTATCTTGAGATCAAGCCTGATATTGATCCCATTGTTATGGAAGAGACAGGTATGACAATTCAACTTGCTAATAAAGATTATATTAGTCCATTTGGAATTGTTAGAGATGTTGAAGTATTGATTGGCAAAATAAAATACCCTGCTGATTTTATTGTGCTTGGTTGTCCTCAAGATTCATTTTGTCCTATCATTTTTGGTAGACCTTTCTTACATACTGTTGGTGCTGAAATTAATTTGCCTAAAGAGAAAGTGTTTATTAAATGTGCTGGTGAGAAACTTGAATTTAACTTTTCCAAATTTGCTGATAAACATGTTGAGAAAGAGCCAATTCCTAATAATTTAATTGAAACTCTTGCTCATATAGCTGTAGCTTCAACTGATGTTGTAGAACGTTATATGCTTAATCAAGATGAACCATTTAATGATGAGGAAAAAGAGGCTTTGGAACAAATATTATGGCAACAACCACCACAATTACAATTGCATATCCCACCTGATAATTTAGGAGTGCTACCACCACCTAAAGGGGATCCTAGTTTTGAATTGAAACCTTTGCCTGCAAATCTGAAATATGCATATTTGGATGAGAAGAGCATATATCCTGTCATTATTAGTGCTAACCTTTCAGCTGAAGAGGAAGAGAAATTACTTGATGTGCTAAAAGCTCACCGACCAGCCATTGGATACTCTCTTGATGATCTTAAAGGTATAAGCCCCGCTCTATGTATGCATAAAATTAATCTGGAGGAAGATGCAAAACCTGTTGTTGATTTTCAACGCCGCCTCCATCCAAAAATGAAAGAAGTGGTAAGGAAAGAGGTAATAAGACTTATTGAAGCTGGTATCATTTATCCTATAGCTGACAGTAAGTGGGTTAGTCCTGTTCATTGTGTTCCTAAAAAGGGTGGAATGACTGTTGTTCCAAATGAAAAGGATGAACTTGTGGCTCAACGTACTGTAGTTGGTTATAGGATGGTTATTGATTTCAGAAAATTGAATAAAGCAACTCGAAAAGATCATTATCCATTGCCATTTATTGATCAAATGCTAGAAAGGTTGTCTAAACACTCTCACTTTTGCTATCTAGATGGTTATTCAGGTTTCTCGCAAATTCCTGTCCATAAGGATGATCAAGAAAAGACCACTTTTACTTGCCCATATGGTACTTTTGCTTACAGGAGAATGCCATTCGGTTTATGTAATGCTCCTGCTACTTTTCAAAGATGCATGAATGCTATATTTGCTGATTATATTGAAAAGATAATGGAGGTTTTTATGGATGATTTTTCTGTGTATGGTACTTCCTTCGATAATTGCTTGTTCAACCTTAACAAAGTTTTACAGCGTTGTGAAGACCAACACTTGGTTCTTAATTGGGAGAAGTGTCACTTCATGGTTACTGAGGGTATAGTTCTTGGGCATAAGATTTCTGGAGAAGGAATAGAAGTTGATCCAGCAAAGATTGAAGCTATTGAAAAACTACCATATCCAAGGGACCTCAAAGGTATAAGAAGTTTTCTTGGGCATGCAGGTTTTTACCGTAGGTTCATTAAGGATTTCTCCAAAATATCAAAACCTCTAACCAATCTTCTGCAAAAGGATGTTCCTTTCTCTTTTAATGATGATTGCATTGAGTCCTTTAATATTTTGAAGAATGCTTTAATCACTGCTCCCATTATTCAACCTCCTGATTGGAACTTGCCTTTTGAAATTATGTGTGATGCTAGTGATTATGCAGTTGGGGCTGTTTTGGGCCAACGTGTTGATAAGAAACTGAATGTTATTTATTATGCTAGTAGAACACTTGATGCTGCTCAAAAGAATTATGCTACAACTGAGAAAGAATTTTTAGCAGTACTGTTTGCTTGTGACAAGTTTAGACCTTATATTACTGATTCAAAAGTCACAATACATACTGATCATTCTGCTATTAAATACTTGATGAATAAGAAAGATGCTAAGCCTAGACTAATAAGATGGGTACTTCTATTGCAAGAATTTGATTTACATTGTTGATAGGAAAGGGGAGGATAATCAAGTTGCTGATCATCTCTCTAGGATGGAAAGCATACCTGATGATCCTATTCCTATTAATGATAGCTTTGTTAATGAACAACTTGCAATTGTTAATGTTTCTAGTGCTAAAGTTGCATCTCCTTGGTTTGCCAACTATGCAAATTTTATTGTTGGTAAAGTTTTGCCTCCACACTTCACTTCTCAACAAAGAAAGAAATTCTTTTATGATCTTAGACATTATTTTTGGGATGATCCTTTCCTCTATAAGAAAAGTGTGGATGGTATTATTAGACGTTGTGTACCTGAGCATGAACAACAGGCTATTATAAGAGATTGTCATGACAGTCCCTATGGAGGGCATCATGCAGGAGATCGCACAGGAGCAAAGGTATTACAATCTGGTTTCTATTGGCCTACTTATTTAAGGACTGTGCTGAATATGTTAAATCTTGTGATAAATGTCAAAGAGTAGGAAACATTGGTAGGAGGAATGAAATGCCTATGAATTATTCATTGCCACTTGAACCATTTGATGTGTGGGGTTTTGACTTTATGGGTCCTTTCCCAGAATCAAAGACAAAGCATACTCACATTTTGGTTGCAGTTGACTATGTTACAAAGTGGGTGGAAGCAATTCCAACCAAAAGTGCAGATCATGCCACAGCAATGAAGATGCTCAAGGACATCATTTTCCCCAGGTTTGGTGTTCCTAGGTTCTTAATTACTGATGGTGGTTCTCATTTCTTGCATGGTGTTCTTAGAAAAACTTTGGCAAAATATGATGTTAACCATAGAATTGCATCTCCTTATCATCCTCAAACAAGTGGGCAAGTTGAATTAAGCAATAGGGAAATTAAACTCATTTTGGAAAAGACAGTGAATAAGTCTAGATCTGATTGGCCAATTAAGATTAATGATGCTTTGTGGGCTTATAGAACTGCTTTTAAAAATCCTATGGGAATGTCTCCTTATAAAATGGTTTATGGAAAAGCTTGTCACTTACCTGTTGAACTAGAACATAAAGCTAGATGGGCTATTAAACAACTGAACTTTGATTTTAAAACTGCGGGAGAAAAGAGAATTCTTGACCTAAACCTACTTGACGAATGGAGAAATGAAGCTTATGAAAGTGCCAGGATGTTTAAAGAAAAAGTTAAGATTTGGCATGACAAGAAAATTAAGAAAAAGGAATTCAAAGTAGGTGATCAAGTTTTATTATACAACTCTCGTTTCAAGTTTTCTGCAGGGAAGCTAGCTTCAAAGTGGCAGGGACCATTAGTGATACAGGAGGTGTACCGTTCAGGAGCTATCCGTCTTCACGGTGACATGAAAGGTAAACCTCATGTAGTCAATGGACAACGCCTTAAACCTTATATTGCAGGAAAGAGCTTCATCGGAAGGGTGGAGGAGTTGAATTTACAAACACCGGAGGAGGTAATTGAGAGAAACCGTGCAGTTTCAGAAACCCTAAATCAATAGAAGGTAACTTACTTTGGAAAGTTTCTCGGAATTGCATAAATTTTACGGAGGTCAATTTTTATGGAAATCATCGTATGGGACAAGAAAACTGGACGAAACGGAGACCCGAGGGAGAAAGAGAGGGGCCCACGCGGCCCATGTACCTGGCCGCGTGGGGCTGTCCCTTTTCCACCTCGGAGTCCTTTTTCGTCTCGTTTTCGATCCCGACGCTTCGCCTTGACCCAAAAACTCTCAATATATACCCCTCTCTGTCGATCTAATCTCGCACCGAGCGTTCTCGAGCGATTCTTTCTTTTGCTGTTTCTGCCTGTCAGGTTTTTAGCCATGTCTTCGGGAGACTCCTACCAATGCTCCTCCATGGACGACGATGATGATGAACTCGATGGGTACAGCCCCACGTCCATATGGAGGAGGAATAGGAAGAGGAAGGACTACTCCGACGATGAAGACTACAAGCTTGATGAAGAGGAGATGGACAAGCAAGAAGCTGAAGAAGAAGAGCACAAGCCCTCCGTCGACATCGCGCCCTTGGCGACAGCACCTCCATCACCCATTGCTGTTGCCGGCGTGAGGGTGAACCACTCTCTTGGAAACAAGAGGCGGGCGCGCGCATGCAGACCGGAGGGAAGGTTCCCAGGCACTTCCTTGCGAGCAAAAACGTAGCTTCTACTCTTATTGACAGGGAATTTCAGCGCACCACTCAAGAGAACTATCCTGGTGAATGGGATCGCAAGATCCCCAACAAGAAGGTGCCAAGCCCGGAGTGGAAGCCTTGCAAAGAGTCGGTGGAGAAGAATCTCATGCAAAAACTGGGAGAAGCCGCAAAAGAGTTCGAAAAGCTTACAACCTCATGATGAAGATCATTGGGGATCTTGAAGATAATTATTATGAAGGCAATGTGAAAGAAGAGAGGAGTTCTAGCAAGACACCAAGCTTGGGGGAGTTCCATCTAGTCTTTCTCTTTATCAATCTATCATATCTATCTAGTCATGGTGTGTTTGCTTTTATCGATTAGTTATCAATATCTCTTAGGCGTGTGTGAGCTCATGGAGCATTATCATGTATCCCTATCTTATGGTTTATCAATGAATATTAAAGTATGGTGTCATCCATGATTCTCTTGTTTGGGGATTTATGGGTAACACTCATGCAAATGAGCGTGGCATATTTAGAATTTCAATCACATCTTGCCTTGAAATTAATTAACTTGAGTATGTTGGACAATTATAGAATTATCTCAATATAGAAGAAGTAAAAAGACTTGTGAATTAATAGTTTGAGGTTAGATATAGTCTTGTAGGATAAGAAGTTGAGAAGACTTAATGAAAAGGATATAAAACACTCTTGTTACAACCTAGTATCTTTTGAGCAAATTAATGATCATGGATATTTCAATACTTATGCTCTTGAATGTGAATGAAAGGAAGGCACCTGAAATTTCAGCTAGCCATGGAAAGTGTAAGAAAAGGTTGTGTAGAGCATGGGAACTTGATTGAGATATCCATGACTAAAGTTTGCACTAGTTACTAGTCAAGCAAGAGTGATAACAATTTTTATATCTATCTGTCTTTTCATTTGTCTTCTTTTGAACTTGTTATCCAATGAGAGTTTATCTTGTCTTTGAATTTCAGCAAAGTATAAAAGATTATAATGCTTGCCATGAAGAGCAAAAGCATGTGAAAAACAATATGATTCGATTGTCCAACATACAATGGTTATTTGCTTTCAAAAGTAAGGGGTGATTGCTAGAGTTCTACTTATGTTGCCCTCATATGTATGAGTTTTAGATCATTAATCTTATCTTGCAATTGAATATGATGATGATACAATGCCCGTATTTATTTATCAACCATAAGTCCATTGATGCATGTAATGATCTATGTCCTTACTTACTCGAGGACGAGTAAAGGTTTAAGCTTGGGGGAGTTGATACGTGCATTTTATATCATCATTTATATAACTTTTAGTATCATACTAGAATGTTATTTGCATGATTATATGATTGTTTCTACATGTTTTAGATGATTTTGGGGACTTTCATACAAAGTCCCTATTTTTGGTATTTAATTTCTGGGAGGCAGAAAACCCCTTTTCTTGTCTTTAATGTTTCAGGAGCTACAGGACTCAAATAATAAAAGGAAAAATACTGCGTCAGTTTTTCATCGGGAGAAAGGCAGAGGGAAGAAGACCGAAGAGAGGAGAGCCACGAGGGCCAAATGGGGGTGGCCCACGCGGCCCATGTACCTGGCCGCGTGGGACCACCCAAAGGTGCCTCGGGCACCTCCTCGCCTGGGGCTTTTTATCGACGCCTTCGTCTCGCCCGAAAAGTAACGCCCTAATTTTTCCAAGTCCATCCGAGGTCGCGGCGGCGGCGAAACTCCTGATCCCTTCCGAGGGGGGTCAGATCCTGCTGCTCCGGAACTCCGGAGAAGGGGGAAATCATCGTCATCGTCATCACCTCTCCTCCTTGGCGTGGGAGGAGGCCTCTACATCATCACCCCCATCAAGACCAGCACCATCACCATCATCATCACCGTGATCCACTCCGTTCCCCTCGCAGTTTGAGAGTTGCTATACCCTAGATACTTGTCTTGTGCTACTATTCATGTTTGTGATTGAGTACTTGTCATTATTTGGTGGTGAAGTTATAATTTCAGATTGTGTTGTACCACTTATGCCACTGATATGATCATGTTCGCACGTTGTGAGTAGTTCCCGTATGTTCCTGAGGGCATAGGATGAATTGGCAATGATTTATATATGACATGTGTTGGTATTTTGTCAAGAGTTTATCTTTTATGTGATTCTATGATGGTGTTGTGCGAACGTCGACTGCACAACACTTCACCTTTATGGGCTCATAGGAGAACACCGTAGTGTAATGAATTGATGGAGACTTGGGAGGACACGTAAACCTGAGACCGAGTCATGAAGTTATATTATGAGGGTATTAGTATCGGGGACCTTAGAGTGTAATGCTATGGTGGGACTTTAGTCTTAATAATTCTTGTGCAGTCATTTGCTTGGCCACATGATCCATCATAAGGGGTTGTAGTTTATTTATTTAGCTATACCTAATTATGGCTCCGTCCAAAGAGATTAAAACTTGACAAGATATTCAACGTGTTGTTTAATAAATCTCTATGCCTAGCATCATCCATGCCGCCCTCGGGAACGTTTGCCACATATAAGTTACACATCACTTGAGCTTGTCCTCTTGCCACATAAGAGGATTGGGCTTTTCTCTTTGAGAGCTTTCACTTGCTACTGTTACTTGCTGCATTGAATTATACAACCGAAAATACAAAAACACTTGCATCTTTCATTGCTTTGTTTATCAATCTTACTAACCAATACCTTCAGCTCCTCGTGGTTCGACAACCTTTTCTATTTGAAAGGTACTACAATTGATCTCCTGCACTTGGGAGCCATCAACATGTGATAAAAATAATTTTTAAATAATAAATATAATTAAACAACTCCAAAAAAAAGAATAACTATATTACATAAATACAAAATCGCAGATACTATTATTCAAAAATACTAACAAAAATATGGCTGAAGTTTTCTGGACAGAGGGCAACTAAAAAAATCCAATGCAATTGGATTCACTCAAAAAGCTATTTTTAAACTAAAGTTATGTCAAAAATACTCAAACTTAGAGTTTCAAAATCACCGAAATTTAGTTTCGGTAAAAGTTAAATATTTTAACAGATCTGAGCAGCTCACAATTTTCTGAATCCGTAGACATAAAGTTTGTTAGATTTGGACATACGGTTTGAGAGATATGTATTTTACAAGTTTTAATAATTTTCTGGAATATTAAAACGAAGTGTTTGAAAATTCGAAATTTTTCAGAATCGAAAACGTGAAATTTTATTGCGGAAACAAATTCTACACATTTTTCTGAATCCAGCCATATGCGGTTTGAAAATTTTGGACGTAGAGATCTTTTTCTATAATTTTTGCAAGATCTGCTATTTTCTGAAAATTTAACTCGATTAAAAAAAAAAAGCTGACTAGGCGCTGACTGCTGACGAGGCGCTGACGAAGGTGCTGACTGGGCATTGACTGGATCTGGATCTGAGGATGTTGAGGCTGACGAGTGGGTCCCGGATGTCAGTTCGGAATAAATGGTAAAAAGGGGTGGACTTGCTCTGGTGGGATTCGAACTCGGGACCTCCTGGTGGGTTCGTGGCTTGCTTGCCACCGGGCTACCACTTCGCTAGTGATTGACTAAGCAACGGATTAAAGATGAAGCATTAGGAAGACGCTCACCGGGCGGCATCGGACGGCGTATGTGTGCGTTCCTGGTTGCTGCGCTTCTCCCGTGGATTGGCAATGATGTCCAGCAGGTTCCCTCTTCACGTCCAAGATTATGACGCGCTCAAATACGTCACAGGACTAGCAAATTGATGGTGGCGCAGCAGATTCGTGCTCCGGATTTCAATGACGTTCCCGGCTGTTTCTACGGATTAGGAGAAGGGAGATGATGTCTAAGAGATTAAGTAGACTGGTGGTAGATCAGAGGACATGGTTTGAGGCGTTGGAACGGACCGAGGCGAAGACAGATCTTGATCGAATCGTTCGGAGGCGTCCCGATGATCTCCGCGCGTTCCAGCGAGGTCCTCTGATTTAGATACAAAACAAAGATGTCAAATAGATGAATCACGAACAATGGAGTTCGGTAGAGGGTGGCTCGAGGCGACGGCAACCTTGATCGGAAGTTTCGGCGGCTGCGGCTGACGTCGATCTCGTTCCCGTCAAATTCGTGGCTAGGGTTTCGAGGAAAAAAGGTCTTCCGGCGGAGAGGGGTGCTGGCTATATAAAGGGGTAGAGTCTTGGGCAGGGGTTAGGTTTTTGAGTCGGTTTTTGATGGAGTTTGAAACGAAAACGGATCTGGGTCGTTTAAATGAACACCTTGCGAGCGTGCAACGTCCAGGAAAAAAAATAGAAGGAAAATAAAAGGAAAAGAGAGAAAGAGGCGAATGGGCCCAAAGTGGCCTGCTGCGGAGGTTGAGCGCCCGCGAGTTGTGCGGAAAATCGGGCCAATTAGCCTGGCCGGCTTTTTTTTGTTTACAACATTTTTCTTTATTCCTTTTCCTATTTTCTTCATAACTTTTGATTTTGAACTCCAAATTGAGTCAAACCAATTTTGAATTTTTTGTAGAAACGCCCTCTGTCTTACAAGACTATTGGGTACTAATTTTATCCGAAATAAAATAATGTTTATGCTTTATAAAAGGGTCTTGAAAAACTTTAAAGTACGAATTTAGAAATAATCCTTTTAAGATCGAATGCAAACAATCAAATGCAAGTTTTAAATTGATGCCATGATGAAATGCACGCATGATTTTAAATTTTCAAAACAAATATATATAGTTTTCAAAAGTTTTTGGATTTTTCTGATTTTTCAAAATTTTGAAAAACTTGGGATGTTACAGACTACCACCCTTAAAAGGAATCTCGTCCCCGAGATTCGAGAAGGCTAGCAAAAGGTTATGACGAGGATGTCTGGGTGGCTACCACCCTTAAAAGAAACTTTTGTTGGTAGTCTAGAAATCTTGTCTTCAGCTTCTGGGTACTGTTTGATCGTCCTTTATTGTCTGGTATAGCATGTACCAACTCCTTGTTGGGCTTGAAGTCTTGAATCCTTGAGTAGGGCTTTCCCTCATGGTAGAGTTGTAGAATAACCGAAGTCCGTTGAAGTTCATTTGATACTGAAGGTTCACTCCTTGGGCCAATCAGAAGACCAAGATGGAAGGATTTCACAACAACCTCCTTGATGTGATAGACTTTCCATATCGTCTTGTAAATACTTTCGTTGCACACTTCCGTCCGTTCTAGTTGCTTCACTTGTTGTATCCAAGGATAGAGATGGCTTGGAGCTAGGATGTAATTGTTTCATCACACAATGAAGTAACCAAAGTTGGGATGTATTCCTCTGTTGAATGGCTGGTAGTACCATAGGAAACTGGTCCTCTGATACTTGTTGTCAAAATGATAAGGCATCTGGTTTGGTTTAGCATGGATGAGTAAAGATAGAAAGATACTAAGGAATAATCCTACCCAACAAAGCAGATCAAAGCAATTCCTCTAACAAACAACATCTAACAACAAAAAGCAGCAATCTAGTATTGTCATATAACCAAGTTGGTATGACCAATACACTAACACGATATCGTTGTTCTAATTAAGTGGTGGTCTCTCTATTCTATCTTCTTCTTGAGTGCTTCAGTTTTTTTTTTTTAACTTTCTTCAAAAATCTTCTAAGTGTTTGATCTCTGAATCTTGGTTCTTCATTGGTCTTCCATGCATGTGGTGCTTCGTGTTGAATCGTAGCATTCCATATGAAGCAATGGATTCAGACTTTCAAGACATGGTCATCTAGAATAAGAGAATATGTTTACAGAATGTAGGTGGTAGATGGGAGTACTAGAAGGATAAAATGAACAGTTTTGTTTTTTTAGCAAACTGAATAAAATAGATTTTCACTCCTATGGTTAAAACCTATTTCGATCCAAACTTAGGGCTTCGAACCTACAGGCAACACAGTGCTCTGATACCATCTATAGCGGACCTGCACTTAAAAATTGGCAAGTCCCTGTGTATAGTGCAAATCCCTGGATCGATTCGTTTGCACACACAGTCTAAGATGAAATATCACAACAAAGTATCAATTATTACACGTGGATCCAGTACTTAGGAAAATATCAATTACAATTTGCATAGCACGAAGCTAGCTTTGAAAGAGTAAAGCAGCGGAAAACATTATTCTTCAGTGAGTCTCCATCATCTTCATGTGCCACAGGCGAAACATGTTGGTTGCAGACTCGAAACTCTTAACGAAAACTCACTCGTCATCAGAACAATCTGCAAAAATAAAATTTTGCAACAGAGTGGGTCAGAACCATATAAAATGAAACTGGCAAGTGACACTATGTGGACACTTAGGGGAATAACTCTAATAACCTATATGCATATCTGGCTGGTGGAGTTCAAGGCTAATTTGCATAAAGCCAATTTTTCCTATCTCTTTGTAAAAGACTTTTCTTTTTAAAACCAGACAAGTATGGCATGAAAACCATAGCCTCATCTACCCTTGTTCAACCATCAAGTTTTACTTCAGAAGTTGGAATGTTGGGATCCTCCGTTGACGTCCTTGATCAGCTGCTCAGAATTGTCCGTAACCGGGGACACGGCTAAATACTTAGTTTTACACTCTCGAGAGGTTGTGCACGTTCACCATTAGACTTAACCAACCCAAACTATCCCCACACTCCAATAGTGATAGGGGAAAAGAAGAAAGTTAAGACGAGATCCTTCAGAAGCATTTTCCCACCCCATACCGGCCTGACGCGCTCCACCTACAATCCTCTACCACCACCTGTCAAGCCGGGGTGAGTCCACGCAACTTATTCGATCAAGACAGAGCCCATATGACCAATGGCTGCACTGGAAGCAATCTTCACTTGGAGTTCTTCAAATCCCTTTGTCCCTGGGTGGCAATCCACAAGTGAATATCCCATCGGGACAACACTCAACTCTCAACAGCCAATCAAGCCCAAATCCACCCAGGTGTTCATTTAATATCCAACACATGCATATAAAGAAATACTCTAAGTCATGCATAGAAAAATACTTAGGAAATTTATGGGGGTGTGCCACTTGCCTTGGCAACAAGGAGAGAAGGAGTAGCAGGTGCAAAAGCCTTCGTCTCTCTCCGAAATTTCTAACACATCAAACAAGTCACAATGAACATACAAGCAAAACAACACTTAAGAAAATATGATATGCATGAGATGCAACTAAAATCACAAGTCAATAATTTTTTTTAACTTCTCTAATTTTGCTAGTTCATACATAGACCAAATAACTTAGACAAGTTGGCTAGGTCAAGGTTGGACAAAATAATCTTGATATAAAATAACTTGAATAGGTTGTATGGTTGCTTCAAGTCTTCACATGTTTAGTCTTCAAAGAATCTTCAACTCCCTTGTAGTTTCATTGATCTTCAATGATCTTCAATTAGTACTTTAGGGTCTTAGTCATAACCACTAAGGACTTGGTCTATGTCCACAGTTAAAGAGGGATAGGAAGAGCAGAAAAAGATAGAGAGAAAGATGTAATTGGTCTTCCCAAGAATCATATCCAGGCTTGGTGTGATGACTTCATTGAAATTTTGTAGACTTGATGGTTTTGGTATCACCAGGGCTGGTCTTGGATAAACTTAGCCACCATAAAGTCTAAGGGAGAAGAAAAGAAAAGGGAGAAAGACTTAGAGAATAAAGGTGGTTGGTCTTCTTGAAGTTCCTCTTGATTTTCTTCTAAGTGCTTTTACTTCTTGGAGATGCTTCTGGAGTCTGTTTTCTTGGCTAAGTACTTCATTGGTCTTCATTGTAGTTGCTTCTTGTTGCCTTCAAAGATGGACGAATTCAACATCTTCTTGTCCCTCATGGTTTTCACTAGTTCTAACTTGGTGATTTTCAACTTGGAGGGTCAATTAGGGCTAACATAAAAGCATATCAAATTTTGCTAAGGAAAAGTTAACCATTTCGAGATGCCTAATATTTCTAAGGAAAAGTTTTAACAAAACAAGTGACAAAATAATTTCTAAGGAAAGTAAGTTTAACAAAACAAGGTGACAAAATAATTTCTAAGAAAAGTACACAATTTATAAGGTGCTAAATTTTTGCTAAGGAAAGGATGACAATTATGAGGTCCAAATTATTTCTAAGTGTTTTTGAGAGCATCTCAATTCTTCTAAAAATACTAAGTCATGAATGATTCGAACATGTGATAAAAATAATTTTTAAATAATAAATATAATTAAACAACTCCAAAAAAAAGAATAACTATATTACATAAATACAAAATCGCAGCTACTGTTATTCAAAAATACTAACAAAAATATGGCTGAAGTTTTTCTGGACAGAGGGCAACTAAAAAAATCCAATGCAATTGGATTCACTCAAAAAGCTATTTTTAAACTAAAGTTATGTCAAAAATACTCAAACTTAGAGTTTCAAAATCACCGAAATTTAGTTTCGGTAAAAGTTAAATATTTTAATAGATCTGAGCAGCTCACAATTTTCTGAATCTGTAGACATAAAGTTTGTTAGATTTGGACATACGGTTTGAGAGATATGTATTTTACAAGTTTTAATAATTTTCTGGAATATTAAAACGAAGTGTTTGAAAATTCGAAATTTTTCAGAATCGAAAACGTGAAATTTTATTGCGGAAACAAATTCTACACATTTTTCTGAATCCAGCCATATGCGGTTTGAAAATTTTGGACATAGAGATCTTTTTCTATAATTTTTGCAAGATCTGCTATTTTCTGAAAATTTAACTCGATTAAAAAAAAAAAGCTGACTAGGCGCTGACTGCTGACGAGGCGCTGACGAAGCTGCTGACTAGATCTGGATCTGAGGATGTTGAGGCTGACGAGTGGGTCCCGGATGTCAGTTCGGAATAAATGGTAAAAAGGGGTGGACTTGCTCTTGTGGAATTCGAACTCGGGACCTCCTGGTGGGTTCGTGGCTTGCTTGCCACCGGGCTACCACTTCGCTAGTGATTGACTAAGCAACTGATTAAAGATGAAGCATTAGGAAGACGCTCACCGGGCGGCGTCGGACGGCGTATGTGTGCGTTCCTGGTTGCTGCGCTTCTCCCGTGGATTGGCAATGATGTCCAGCAGGTTCCCTCTTCATGTCCAAGATTATGACGCGCTCAAATACGTCACAGGACCAGCAAATTGATGGTGGCGCGGCAGATTCGTGCTCCGGATTTCAATGACGTTCCCGGTTGTCTAAGAGATTAAGTAGACTGGTGGTAGATCAGAGAATATGGTTTGAGGCGTTGGAACGGACCGAGGCGAAGGCAGATCTTGATCGAATCGTTCGGAGGCGTCCCGATGATCTCCGCGCGTTCCAGCGAGGTCCTCTGATTTAGATACAAAACAAAGATGTCAAATAGATGAATCACGAACAATGGAGTTCGGTAGAGGGTGGCTCGAGGCGACGGCAACCTTGATCGGAAGTTTCGGCAGCTGCGGCTGACGTCGATCTTGTTCCCGTCAAATTCGTGGCTAGGGTTTCGAGGAAAAAAGGTCTTCCAGCAGAGAGGGGTGCCATTATCTAAAGGGGTAGAGTCTTGGGGCAGGGGTTAGGTTTTTGAGTCGGTTTTTGATGGAGTTTGAAACGAAAACGGATCTGGGTCGTTTAAACGAACACCTTGCGAGCATGCAACGTCCAGGAAAAAAAATAGAAGGAAAATAAAAGGAAAAGAGAGAAAGAGGGGAATGGGCCCAAAGTGGCCTGCTGCGGAGGTTGAGCGCCCGCGAGTTGTGCTGAAAATCGGCCCAATTAGCCCAGCCGGCTATTTTTTTTGTTTACAACATTTTTCTTTATTCCTTTTCCTATTTTCTTCATAACTTTTGATTTTGAACTCCAAATTGAGTCAAACCAATTTTGAATTTTTTGTAGAAACGCCCTCTGTCTTACAAGACTATTGGGTACTAATTTTATCCGAAATAAAATAATGTTTATGCTTTATAAAAGGGTCTTGAAAAACTTTAAAGTACGAATTTGGAAATAATCCTTTTAAGATCGAATGCAAACAATCAAATGCAAGTTTTAAATTGATGCCATGATGAAATGCACGCATGATTTTAAATTTTCAAAACAAATATATATAGTTTTCAAAAGTTTTTGGATTTTTCTGATTTTTCAAAATTTTGAAAAACTTGGGATGTTACAGAGGAGGAAGCGCGGCGCGCTGGCTAGACCTTCTCTAGCCGGAGGAGCTGCCGGCCTCGTGCTCGTTCTTCGCCTTCTTGAACCACCGCGACATGGCTCCGGCGAGGGTCGCGCGCTGTGCACTGGCTGGCTAGGGTTAGGGTTTGCTAGATTTGGTGGGGGCGGCGGTGTGGACTGAGGTCGCTATCCACATGGCCGGAGTCCATATAAAAGGACCAGCATTGACTACGGGGGTTGGGAAGACGACGGGGCGGTGGGTCGCTGGTAGGGGCCAGCATTGACTACGCGCGCGTGGCCAGTGTGGACGGTCACACGCGGACGCGGCCGTGTGGAAGACGTGGCGGTGGGTGGGTCGCTAGCAGGTAGGCCAGCATTGACCACGCGTGGCTAGGGGGCGGTCACACGCGGACGCGGCGCGTCGACCCAATGCTGGCCCAAATTTGGGCTGGAATTGGGCCAGCCCGGATGTTAATTTTTTTTTAACATAAACAATTGTGTTAGTTACAAAGGTGGCCCAAATTTGGGCTGGCAGGTAGGACAATTGTGTTAGTTTTTTTACCATAAACAATTGTGTTTAGTTTGGAAATGTTAGGAGATTTTAAATTTAGGAAAATTTTAGGAAATTTTAATTGAAACATTGCAAAATGGCATATTCTTGTTACAAAATTGAAAGCATATATAACTGATTGCAGGGACATTGAGCTATGGACGCCCCCTTCAGAGACGACGAGAATGAAGACCGAATGCAACAAATTATATATGCGAGTGTCTATGGAACAGATGCCGGTGGAGCAGATTCCGATGGAGAAGATGATGATTTCAGCTCACAATTTCTGAACGACTCCGGTGAGGGACTTGAGTCTGAAGAAAGAAGAGACGACGAAGGCCCTTAACAAACTCCGGCGAGGTATATATATTAAGGCTGTGTTGATCACTAGATGCATTAATTGATTTGTATTGCACTTATTAACGAATCATTTTTCTTTTAGCCCTCTGGATCGAGCCAATCTGTTAAAAAGCAAGGTCCTGGAGGCCCGACAAAAAGGATGTCGAGCGAGGGTCCAAGGTTAACGATCGAGAAAGTTGGTGATGATGGCCAACCGCTGGAACCCATAGAGAACTGTCGTAAATTTATAAATCAAGCTGGAGTTCTTGTTAGGGACATGCTCCCGATCACCAATGCAGAATGGCATAAGCCGAAGGACGACAACGATGGAGCTAGTTATGTCCACCAAAATACAAAAGATTTGCTTTGGGAGACGCTCATGACACATTTCAACCTACCGCAAGGTCTCACAGATGACAAGAAGGAGAAAGTCAAGCAGTAGACTCTTAAGAAAATGGCCACACAATTCCAGAGCTGGAAGAAAACATTACAGAAAAAATATGAAAATGAAGCTCCAGATTTCACTGGACCACTAGAGAAGATAAAACATGACTGGCCCGCATTTGTGGCGTATAAGAAGTCGTCTACCGCTATGGCCCGATCGGCCATAAATAAGGTAAATGCTGGGAAAAAGCAATATCACCATAGGTTGGGGACAGGTGGCTACAATACTGACATTCCTAAGGGGGAAGCCTTTGAAGCAGGACTGCTTGCTAAAGGGATCATTCCATAGACAGCGGACTGGCCCGAGAGGTCCAAGTTATGGTTGTACGCGCATGAGGCAGGATTGGACCCACAGACAGGGCCGATTGTTGCAAAGGGAAAATGGAAGGAAAAAATTGAAACAATCACTCCGCTGCTTATAGACACAATCTATAAAGTTCGACAGGGAGAGTGCCATCCCGATAGAGAGAACGACGAGCTAACACTCGCCCTCGGGAATCCTGAACACGTTGGACGATTACGAGGCTATGGAGGAGGTGTCACCTTGAAGCAAGGGTTTCCGAAGTACGCTGACAATTATAGAAGCCGTGGGAGAAATAAGAAGAAGGAGTTAGACCGGTTATCGGAATTGGAACGTATGGTGCAGCGGCAGCAGGAGCAAATAGACTCAATTAGTCAGAGGGCATCTCAGCAGCAGCTAGAAGATCTTCAAGCCGTTGCCGCCCCATCTCAGCATAGAAGCAGCGTGGGTTCCACGCAGCTAGAAGCATCTGCATTCGAACCGCCGGCGGCTCGCTACCCCGTGGATGATGTCATGGAGAAGACAGATTGTGAGCTACAGATGTCAGTGAGGAACATATCCTTGAAGGTGGCGGTCGGCTATGCTTTACCAAATCAACCTGGAGCAAGCTACCATATTGGTGACATTCCAGCTGGCTATGCTCGTGTCGGGATGGATGAAATTGTGCCGGGATTTGACACACTGGAGCTTGAGATTCCTGGAGGTGACGAGGAGAAGACACTGGGAGAAGTCAAGCGTTCGTCCTATGGAACAAGAAATACATCGTGTTTCCAGGCTCCTTGCCAAGGCCACCGACTCCTCCTTATAGCAGTCCACCTCAGCAGCAAAGTCCACCCCTCCCCGAGAGGGACCCCAGCGGGAGTCCATCTCGATCTCCGCCGCGTGAGCAGCCTCAGCCCATTAAGTTGTGGCTAAAGAAGCGCCCCACCGGTTCGCCGGTTAAGAAGAAAGCTAGAAAGGAGAAAACACCGCCGCCTCTTGAGAAGTTAGGTTGGGAAAGGACTCCCGAGGAAAACGCCGACATCGTTAGGGCCGAGGTGAAAGCCTTTTTTGCACCGAAAATGCCTGAGCCACCCAGGGAGAAACTACCTCCGGAGGTCGTTGAGCGCACTATCGCTGCCTTATGGAACCCTCCACCAAAGCCGCCATCAGACTATGAGCGTTCTATTGACAGGTCATATAGCAATAAGTCGGAGCAGCCGAAAAGAGGGAAACAAGTTCCCCAAATTGGAGAACAAGACGTACAATCGGTCCCCCGCTCAAGGTGTTTGACGACAAGGCCGCTCAAGGTTCTCAACAACACATAGGCGACAGTGGTTACCCCATCTTTGATCAGCTAGCATATAAATATGTTGCCGGGAAAAATTTGGTCAGAGATAAGCAGGTCAAGTCCCTAACAACAAAAATGGGTCAGTTGCATAAATGGTTCTTGAAAGCCGCAAAGGAAGGGAGAATCAATATCATGGTGGGAGTTAAGGAAGAGCACTACTTCCAAGAATACGCTGTGTCCGTTGCGTTTACCGAACTTTTTCAATTATACAATCAAGACGCCCTCGACAAATCTATCATCAGTTGCTATTGTCTGTAAGTGATTTATTTCTGTAATTTAAGTCTTTAGCTCAGCTTGTTCATTGTCTGTAATTATCCTCACTATAATATTTTGTACGCTATTATGCAGAATGAAGATTCTCGAATGCAAAAGGGAAGAAATCACGGACATTGGGTTCATTGACCCGGATAAAGTTCATCAAGTCACCACAGAAGATCCCCTTTATACCAAGGACACAAAGGAGGTTTTGCTAAGGTTTTTGAAGCGACAACATGACAAAAAAGAAATACTTTTTCCTTACAATTTCAAGTGAGTGTTGCTGTCTTGTACACATTCTATTTTGCTCACCCGATGTTAAGTTTAACTGATGAGTTATGCATGACTGCGTATATAAACGTGCGTAGGTTCCACTTTATTCTTATCGTCATTGAAATTCACACTAGAGTCGTTGAAGTCCTTGACTCATTAAGGAGATCTTCTAAAGAATACAGGAGCTGCTTTGATATGCTCCAAGAGTAATTTCAATTCTTATCGCCTCTTTCGTTCATTTCCTGATATCAAGTAATTAATAACTCATTTGTTCATTTTCTTTGTCGGGCAGCGTTTGGAAATCGTTCATCAACGAAGAACCCGGTGATTGGCAACCGAAGCTGAGATAGTGTTTGAACCAAGTAAGTAGTACTACCTAGGTCCGCGCATCTCTTTAATTAATTCTAGTTTCAATATCATTATCATGCTTGATTATTATTTGATTGAATTCTATTCTTGTACAGTCTTGCCATTTACAGCTACAGAGGACTAATTTATGTGGATTCTACGTTTGCGAGTACATTCACATGAAGACCAACGAGAGATTCAATAACAAAAGAAATAAAGAAGTACGTAAACATTATTCACAACTTTATTTTGTTACCATCAGTTGTGGTGAGTTTCATTCATAATTGTTTTATTATGATTTGATATATATACACACAACTCATGTATTCATTTTGATCTCATTCTTTTGAAGTTGGCAAGAAAGCGGGACGCGCTGCTACTACAGGAGCGCTTCAAAGCAATTGCGGAGGAATTGGCGGGATTTCTCCTTGCGAAGGTCATACCTAAAATCGGAGAGTACCACTATGTCGAAGAACCGGAGAGTAATTGAGTACTTCATACGAAAACGTGATCTTCATGTAGTACTTTGTATGTGTTATATATATGCATCAACGTGATCTTCATGTAATTGTATGTGTTATATATATGCATCAACCTGATCTTCATGTAGTATTATATATATACCAAAACGCGTTTTTGGCGAATCGACGTGATCCCCGTACGATGGAAAATATCTGAAACCCTAAACCCTGAAAATTAATCGAAAAGAAACAAAAAAACAGAAACCTTTAGTCCCAGTTGATCTTACAACCAGGACTAAAAGTCCTCCACCCCGCGTGCTCCGATGAGCCCACGTGGAGGGCCCTTTAATCCCAGTTCGTGGACAACCGAGACTAAAGGGGGGCTTTTAGTCCCGATTTGCTAGTACCGGTTGTCAAACCGGGACTAGAACCTCTCTAGAACCGGGACAAAATGCATGTTTTTCACTATGTATCCAGCAAGTCTACCCGCAATTGTCATATACTATTATCCCCCAAACGTGCACAGAGCTACACTCCTACTGTAGTAGTACTACCCAAGCTACTTGCATTCCTGTCTCAAAAAGGTTATCTGTTCGTGTATACAGAGAGTCATATACTATTATACGCGCAATCTACGGGTCTGTAGGTAGCTTCGCATGTACACCCCATATATATAGCCCTCTAGCTGCCCTAGCAGCGGCGTCCACCTGTATTGGACTCTCAATCTGACCCGATCTGCTCTGACCGTCGCTAGTTCACTATAATTACTCTGAATAACTGAATTCTGCCCAGACTGATGCGGGCTGCCGAATCATAGGGCAGACTCCGCTATTGCTTCCAGGAAATTATGAACTTGTTTAATCTTACGTGCCAGTAGTAGTACGTGCGTTGTACGATCTGCATGCCTGAGCTTAATTAATACCATCGCCTGTGGGAACGAAGGCACGCGTGCATGCAGCATGAAAGCTGCTACAGTAGCTAGCTAAGCTAAGTTGACTTTGGAGCTCGAAAAGTCTATTTGTAGCCCGGGTTACATGTAGCCCGATTTTTGATTTATTTTTTAATCACCGTTTAAAGTTTCAAAAAATTCCGGAAAAAATACTAGTGTTGACAAGGACTTGATGTATGCTTTTACAAAGTTTCAACTCGAAATAGTTTGTATTCCACCCTACACGAAAATGACAAATCCTGACAGTTTTGAGAGATTTTGAATCACCACCCCAGATCTAGAAATTTGTCATTTTTACATAGCATACAATACTGAATGTAAGCTGCAGAAGCATGGGCGCATGCACCTCTAGCTTCCTTGGCCGCTTCGTTAGATCGTAAGCTACGTTTCATTTACTCCATTAGCCTTCCTGCAGATACAGCTGCTGATGAGCTCTGAGCAGCAGCCAGCGCAGTATATATGGTGTAAGCTCGCACTTTGGTCTGCGCTCGATCGCTCTCTGCGCGCGCGGCGCAATAGTCAATACTGCATTCTTACGCATGCCGCGGCTCTCTCTTTCGCGTATGCCGGATCTATGTGTTAGAGCCAGAGCATAGAGCAACGACAGGTTGGGAGAGAGATAGGCGATTCAACAATTGCTACGTTCATCGATCTGATCGGTACCCATAAATAAAACTACCTCTGAACCGAAAAAGTGTCGCGGGTTATACTTATACCTACAACTTACATGCTACGTTGTTTACGTAGGACAATTTTATGGGATCGGAGGGAGTAGCATACAAAGCAGCACATATCTTGCGGTAACAAATAGAGCAAGATTAGGCCGAATAGTTATCTCCTAGCTAGGTGTCGATAGAGATATAAACAACCTAATTAACAAACTCACTGAAGATATTCAGCTAACACTATGGACGAGATGTAGGCACCAGGAGCTGACGGACAACACCTGGACCTTCGCCTTTCTATCCGTTCTTTCCAAGATCGGGGACGCCAGGAACACGCTTGTTTTCAGACACTCACTTCGACCCTCGAGCCACCATCCAGAAGATCAACGACGATCTCATTCTGTGGGCAAAAATATTGTCACACCCATGGATTGGCTAGTTCCTATTTGGAAGGTTGTAATTTCTTAACTGGGCAGGTGACTTTTTTTTTTTGAAACATGGCAAAAGATTCGCCAATTTCATTTATTAAGAAGAAATTTTTAGATGATTTTACAAACCGGGTCATGCAAAGAAGCATGCCCACATAAAAAGCCTACTCTCGCGACATTATTACACTCAAAGCCTTTGCACCGGCGAAGCACCAAAGGGACGCCTCCTCTTTAATTTTGGCGATCATGTTGGAGGTAGATGATTTGTTTCAAAAAAAAAAACCGAGGACAAGCCAAGATTTTCGAGTTGGGAAGTAGACAAACGCCTTTCGGGCCGCTTGCGCGGGCGGCTCCAGAGGCTACCCAAACCCTAGGAAAAAGGCAGGACTGAGACAAGCGCACAAGCAGGAAATGGAATCTAGTTCCCTGCTATCACGACTACCTCTGTTTCGTAAATTTTGTTTTGAACCAAAACGGAGTGGGAGTAGCCCGCTGTTACGGAGGCAAACTGGAGTAAAACTCACTAGCTAGCTAGGGTGCAGAACTGTTCTGCCATTTCTCTAACTAAAAAAGAGAAACGTTTTTCGTTCATATTTGATTTAAAAGGATTTCACTATATGCAGCAAGCCACACGAGCCGCATTTTTCTACACCAACAAGACTTTATTAAAAAATCAAAGAAATTACATCAAATGGAGCAAATAGCATAAAATCACGACAATTATGCATGACGCCAAATAGGAACACCACCCAATTCGTTTTTCAAGCAGAAAACCACTGGTGGTCCATCCTAATCACGTTGCAAATAACACGGATGCCCAAACTATATCAATTTGGAACCATTTCTTGTAGGTGGAGCCTAATGTCGGCGATGACTTGGCAGCTCACGTGGACTAACACTGAGGTGGCCATGGGTCCCGGATGTCAGATCGGTCTTCTTCTGCAATTCGTCATATTCGTCGGTTCAATTCCCTCTATCACCACCACTCTTCATGTCTTCTTCTGCAAGTGGGCTCCATGGTCAGAGCCTACTGTCAAAATGTTGTTAGAAGGGAATTAGTGTGATCTGTGACTCCACGTCTCAAAGTTGGTATTTTTTGAAAAACAAATACTAAAATAGGTGCTGACTCGTTATCCTAGCCTCAATTGTGGTACCAAAATGTAATTTCCTCGCCCACCAGGGTTGGAGTCCTCAACTCTGGCATGGTGCTCACGGTTGCTTCTTCTTTAAATATTTTTTTTTGTTTATTTCTTGTTTGATTGTCTTTTTTCTCGTTGATGCAGCTAATTATTAGAAGATGCAAGATCTACACAAAGTTGGCAGATGATCGAAGGATTTGAAATATAAACCAAACATTTTAGCAGGTTACTTGGAGGTAGCAGTAGCCAAACGGGCCTTTAGTCCCGGTTGTAGAGGGCCTTTAGTCCCGGTTTGCCAACCGGGACTAGCAAATCGGGACTAAAGGCCCCCCCCCCCCCCCTTTAGTCCCGGTTGGTCACCCCACGTGACCGGAGCCGTGCGCGGGCGGGTGGAGGACCTTCAGTCCGGGTTGGTAACACCAACCGGGACTAAAGGTAGGGACCGGGACTCAGTCCCGGTTGGTGTTATCAACCCGGACTAAAGGTATCGGGAATTTTTTAATTTTATTTTTAATTCTATTTTCAAATATTCTCAGTTCTAATCTTAATTCTATTCCTAATTCTATTCTGAAATTTCTCACTTAGCCACACACTTAATAACTAGTTATACACTTAATCTCAGGTCAAAGTATTTACCCTGGTCAAACTTCCCATTCGGTCACCCATCCTCCAGCCCGAGCACGCTTAACTTTTGAGTTCCTACCAAATTAGATTTCAAATGAGAAGTTAGAACTTACTGATAATAGTATCATATCAAGTTGGTATAGGAAGCAATGGTTCCGAAGGGATTTTTCAAATTATTTTTATAAATATCATTTTCCTTTTTCTAAGTGGTAAAAATGACTTTTTTTATGAACCAAGTACAAAATATAAGTTGCAAAATGGCACCCATCTAATTCTCACAAAGAGTAGTCCACATTTGATGGATAATACCTAAGTATTAGGAATTTTCTTAATTTCTATCTAATTTCGCCTAGTTAAATGAGTTTATGCTGATTTTCCGAAAGTAATCCAAATTTGAACTACAAGTGTTTGATAGTATGGTCTGAATTTTTTTTAAATCATTTTAAGATAAACAACTAGTGGTTATATCACAAAAACATCGATAGTTTTAGAAATTTTGACCTCTTTCGATGAATAGTCATGGTGGCCATTTTAACCTTTTTTGAAAAAAAACAAATAAAGTGAAAAACCTCAAAAAAAATATCCTCTGGTATGGAGTCCTTTTATGTGTACTAGTTGCTATGAAAAATAATAAACTTGATTTTTGACAAATTATTCAAAAAAAATCTTCACAAAAAGGTCTATCATGTATAAAGTATAAACATCTATAAGTTTGAAGCCAAATGACCAAGTTATGGCAATTCTCACGGCATAGTTTGTGATAAACTTCTCATATTCGACAAATAGGTGTATCTTGGTATAGGAAGCAATGTTTTCGAAGGGATTTTTCAAATTATTTTTATGAATATCATTTTCCTTTTTCTAAGTGGCAAAAATGACTTTTTTATGAACCAGGTACAAAATATAAGTTGCAAAATGGTACCCATCTAATTCTCACAAAGAGTAGTCCACATTTGATGGATAATAGCCAAGTATTAGGAATTTTCTTGATTTCTATCTAATTTCGCCTAGTTAAATGAGTTTTTGCTGATTTTCTGAAAGTAATCCAAATTTGAACTACAAGTGTTTGATAGTTTGGTATGATTTTTTTTTAAAAATCATTTTAAGATACACAACTAGTGGTTATATCACAGAAACACCGATAGTTTTAGAAAATTTGACCTCTTTCGATGAATAGTCATGGTGGCCATTTTGACCGTTTTCTGAAAAAAAATCAAATAAAGTGAAAAACCTCAAAAAAAGATATCCTCTGGCATGGAGTCCTTTTATGTGTACTAGTTGCTATGAAAAATGATAAACTTGATTTTTGACAAATTGTTCAAAAAAATCTTCACAAAAAGGTCTATTTTGTATAAACATCTATAAGTTTCAAGCCAAATGACCAAGTTATGGCAATTCCCACGGCATAGTTTGTGATAAAGTTCTCATATTCGAAAAATAGGTGTATATTGGTATAGGAAGCAATGGTTCCGATGGGATTTTTCAAATTATTTTTATAAATTTCATTTTCCTTTTTCTATGTGGCAAAAACGACTTTTTTTTATGAACCAAGTACAAAATATAAGTTGCAAAATGGCACCCATCTAATTCTCACAAAGAGTAGTCTACATTTGATGGATAATACCCAAGTATTAGGAATTTTCTTGATTTCTATCTAATTTCGCCTAGTTAAATGAGTTTATGCTGATTTTCCGAAAGTAATCCAAATTTGAACTACAAGTGTTTGATAGTTTGGTCTGAATTTTTTTTATAATAATTTTAAGATACACAACTAGTGGTTATATACTTATATCACAGAAACATCGATCGTTTAAAAAAAATTGACCTCTTTCGAGGTTGGTCATGGTGGTCCGTTCCAATAATGGCCGGGACAAAAGGGCCGAACGGAAGGCCCTTTTTTTTTACTAGTGAGCAGTAGCAGTCAAATAGACAAGCGACAAAAACAGGTTATGTAGTGATCGATAGATCGAGTAGATCCTACTTCTGAAAAAGTTTCTTTGTGTTTTCTATCCACCGTGGAACAACAGGTTGAGGCATTAGCTGGGAAGGGAATAAAGCTGGACGGTAAGAGCATATCTCTAGGTATTTGTGTGGAGCCATGAAGTAAAGTGCCTGACGTGGTGTGGAACACGGCATATGCCACGGGATGGCTAAGATAGGAGTGGGGACAGCGTTTTGCAACTTCGGCACCCGCAGGGATTGCGCCGGAGCGCGGACACGGGAAGTACCCAGGTTCGGATCCCTCCCGGAGGAGGTAACACTCCTACTCCTGCTCGATCTCTCTATCATCGGTGGACACAGTAAAGAGTTGCTCCTCGAGCTGTTCGGTGAGCTCTCCATGGCTCGGATCTCTCTCTAGCTATTCGGGGGTGAGGAGGAAGAAGTGTTCGGCCCCCTCTACTTGGGCACCCAGACAGCCTTATATAGGCCTGGCTGTCTGGCTTACAGGCGGGGCCGGCTGGTCCGTGCCAGCCGGCCGATGTCGGCTACAGAGGTGTATCTTCGTGACGCCGTTCGTCCGTAGCACAGTACGCTACGCTTCGCACAGTTGAACTCCATAGATGTGTAGGAGGTGTCGGGGTAGGCCTGTCGTCGTGGAGGGCTGGCCGGCTGCGATGCCGGTCCCCGCCAACCGAGCAGGCGGCGCCTAGGGTCTCTTGTCGGGCGCTGGGCGGCGCTCCGTGTCTCTCGCCTGTCGAGGCTGCTGGGCACTGTAGGAGACGTAGGGCTAGGCCTCGCTTTAGCCCATGCCTGGGCAACGTGGAGGGCCGACCGGGCACGGCCCCGGCACCCGCCCAACACGGGCCCTTGTCTCCCGCTCGTCGTGGGAGGGAGGCAGCCGGCCACCCGACTGCTGCAGTTGACCTTGGTCGCATAAGGCGGGCGTTGCTTGTCGTTATCTGTTTGTCCCTGGGAACCGTGATGATGACAAGTCTGCAGTTCCTCTTGCCCGCGCCGCTTGGTTGTGCTTCGACAGGCTAGGCGGAGTCTGGCTGCGCTCGGGGCAGACAGGCTCGGCTTAGCCGGAAAGCTGGAGGCGGCCGGGCACTTGACTTTGCGTTTCGCTCGGGATCTTCTATGGGTCTTTGGGTACCCGGGTTTTATCCCCATGTCACTAGCCCCCGAACACGTTGGAGCGATGCAGCCGGTTACGGCGAGGAGGGCTTCTGCGTGTTCAACAAATCGAAGATGTTCATCCGGACGAGGAGGTGAAACGTCGGGCGCTCCACCGGCCGGGTGCTAGTGATGACGTAAGAGATGACGCTGGCACGTCCCATCCGCCTGCCAGGCGGTCGCCCGGTAGTCGAGACGACGCCTCGGTTCCTATTGCAGGATCTTCTGTGGCCACGCAGTAGGGGTGGGATCCTTTGTGGTGAAACTGCCGCCCACGATCTCGCCCACGATCATGCGGTTGCGCGCCACGTGGCGCGATCTCCGGGAGCGGTTGCCGGTGCGCGTGGACTATAAATGGGGGGCGATGGCCGCGGTGAGAGGAGTTCGCCTCACTTTGCCACCTCGCCTCCACGCTCCTGAGCTCTCCGCCGCAACCTCCGTGCTCCTCTTCTTCTTCTTCTTCTTCTTCTTCTCCGGCGAGGCGGTTTCTCCGTCGGCGCAGCACCTCTCCCTCCGGCACAAGGAAGTAGCGCACGCGGCGACCACGGGCCATCGGCAATCGACGCCGGCGATGACTCCTGCTCCCCCTGGCACGCTGGAGGCCGAGATGGCTGAGGGGAACGACGGCGGTGGCGACTGGCGCGGCTCGCACATTACCGCGGAGGATATTGAGGGCGTCCGCGCGCGCGGGCTCCTGTCGACGGAGGAGCGCGTGGGGGTGCGCCTCGCCGCTGAGGACGAGGTGATCCCTGTCGCGCACGCCGGCGAATCGGTGGTCTTCATGGACCACTTCAACCGCGGGCTCGCATTGCCGGCGAGTTCGTTCCTCCAGGGCTTCCTCCAGCTGTTCGGCCTGTAGCCGCACCACCTCGGAGCCACCTCCGTGGCGACGCTGAGCTACTACGCCACCGTTTGCGAAGGGTGGCTCGGCATCTGGCCGTCCCTTTCCCTCTTCTACCGTCTCTTCTACCTCCGTGGCCGGTACCTCGGCGACAAGGAGGAGCTCAGCTTCATTGATTATGGAGCCGCGATCATCTACCGCCGGTCGCGGACGGAGCTGCCGGGTTACAAGAAATCGGATACGGTGAAGGACTGGCAGCGGACGTACTTGTACGTCCGCAACCTGAAGACGGGTGAAGATCACATCCGCCTGCCGGCCTTCCAGCCAGTCGCCCCAGTGAGGGACCTGGCGGAGGTCCTCCGCTCAAGGAGGGCTTTCGGGATGACGACTCCTATGACGTGCTCAAGGAGCGTCCCGACCTCCGTGACGCCGCTTGCACTATTGCCGATTTCGTCGACCTGGCGGAGTTCATCCTAGACCGGCCGACTGCTCTCCCGTCTGACGATGAGGAAGCGGACGACGAGGCGAAGGACTCCAAGGGCAAAGCCGTTGAGGAAGCCGGCTGCTCCAAGACTGACCCTGCCAAGGCCGGCGACGTGGCTGGCAGCTCGAAAGCCGCCGAGTGAAGATCTCAGGATGTCGAGTTGAACCTTTTATCTCTTTTAGCTCGTTGTGAACTTGTTCTATTTGCCCCCGGGATGCCGGGCGTACTTGTTTAGAACTTCTGGTACTCGTGTCGTGACTTGTGTGGAGCTTCGTCTCCTTTATTTTGTTTCTGCTCGAGGTTTCTTGTAATTGCTTTTGCCTCTTTACCCTCACGAGCCCCGAGATTCGGCTCGGCTGGCGCAACGAGTCGAGTTGAATCTGAAGCGTCTTCGATAGTTTGCCCGGCTGGTCGTGACAGCCGGGTTTTCGTGCACTAGCCCCCGAGATTCGGCCCGACTGGCGTAGCCCGTTGAGTCGAATCTGGGCTAGGAATCTTCGATAGCTTGCCCGGCTGGTCGTGGCAGCCGGGTGTTCGCGTGCTAGCCCCCGAGATTCGGCCCGACTGGCGTAGCCAGTTGAGTCGAATTTGGACTAGATATCTTCGAGAGTTTGCCCGGCTGGTCGTAACAGCCGGGTTTTCGCGCACTAGCCCCCAAGATTTGGCCCGACTGGCGTAGCCAGTTGGGTTGAATCTGGATTAGGGATCTTCGATAGCTTGTGAGGCCGACAAAAAACGACACATAGAACCTTCGTTAGATCGTTAGTCCTCAAAATCGAAAAGGTTGGCATATTTTAGCTTCAGTTTTTATTCGATTAGGGGCCGGCTCACCCTTGTTTTGCCGCCCGTGCCCCTTCCCGTATCTCGGCTGTACGACCCCTGTTCTTGCCGGCTGAACTTTGCAGCCAGATCCGAAGAGAGGGCCGAGTGGCTGGGCACACGGTACTGAGATCTTTGAGAGGCTAGACGCAGGCGAGCGAAGGCGCGATTTTTCTGTCGTGAGCCGGAGACGTTTCTTTCTTATGGGCCTATCACGTGTGCCCCCTAGCCGGTTTCTGGCCAGTGTGTCAGCCGGGTTGCGGTCTGCAGCCGGATCCGAGAGTAGGCGTCGGGGTCGAGCACGCTACTAAGCTAGCGTAAACGAGAATCGATAGTCGGCTAGCCATAGTGAAGAACAAAGAAACAACAGCAGCCCCCGAGTGTGCGCTCGGGAGTGCTAACTTTTACCCAAAAGAAACAACTGGGTGTTACACTTGTTCTAGGAGTAGAACGGCCTGAGGAGGCTGGCATTCCACGGGCGTTCCCCCTCCTTGTAAGGGGTAAACGGCTTGTTCTTTTTCTCCTCGCGTACGTATGTGAGATAGTACGCGTTATTGTGCAGCGCTCTGCTGATGATGAACGGGCCCTCCCAAGGGGAGGACAGCTTGTGAAGCCCCTTAGTGTCTTGGATCCATTGAAGCACTAGGTCTCCTTCGCGGAACGTGACCGGGTGCACTTTCCGGCAGTGGTACCGGCGCTGATTCTGCTAGTATATGGCCGATCTGGACAAGGCTAGTTCTCGTGCCTCCTCGAGGAGGTCCACGCCGTCTTCGTTTGTCTGCTTGGCTTCTTTCTCCGTGTAGAGGATGGCTCGAGGGGAGTCGAACACGATGTCAGCCGGCAGGACTGCTTCCGCGCCATAGACGAGGAAGAAGGGCGTGTAGTTCGTCGAGTGGTTGGGGGTGGTCCTGAGGCTCCAGAGTACATGCGGGAGTTCTTTGATCCAGCATCCGGGTGCTCGCTCGAGTGGGTCGACCAGCCGGGGCCGGATTCCGGCTAGGACTAGGCCGTTTGCTTTCTCCACTTGGCCGTTCGACTGGGGATGAGCCACCGAGGCGAGGTCCAGCCGGATGCCCTTCTCGCCGCAGAAACTCTTGAAGATGCCCTTGGCGAAGTTCGTGCAGTTGTCGGTGATGATGCTGCGTGGGTAGCCGTAGCGGTAGATGATATCTTGGAAAATGGTGATGACCGCCTGGCCGTCCCACTTCTTGACTGGCTTGGCCTCGATCCACTTGGTGAACTTGTCCACCGCTACGAGGAGGTGAGTCATGCCGCTTCTTGCCGTCTTGAAGGGACCGACAATGTCGAGCCCCCAGATGGCGAATGGCCAGGTGATGGGGATGGTTTGCAGACCTGCAGCTGGCGTATGTTTCTGCTTGCTGAAGCGCTGGCAGCCGGTGCAGGCACGGACCATTTGCTCGGCGTCAGCTAGAGCAGACGGCCAATAGAACCCGTAGCGCATGGCCTTCGAGGCAACTGATCTGGATGCGGCGTGGTGTCCGCATTCGCCCTTGTGGATATCCTCTAGCAGGCGGCGCCCTTCTGCCGGCTCGACGCAGCGCTGGAAGACGCCTGTCGTGCTACGCTTGTAGAGCTCGCTGTTGATGATGGTGTATGCCTTGGAGCGGCGCAGAACTTGTCGTGCTTGCACCTCCTCCTCTGGGAGTGTGCCGTGTGCGAGGAAGTCGAGGAATGGTTGCACCCATGAGGGAACTTCGTGGATGGTGAATACGCCGGCTAGCGCCAGCTGGGCGGCTTTTGGATCCGGCTGCCCAGCCCCCGGGTGCGTCGGAGCAGCCCCCGGGTTTGCTCTGGTCTTGTCGATGAGCTCGGGGACGGGTGCGGCTGGCGCCTCGTAGTCGGGTGGGTCCAAATGGTGTGGTGGGGGGACAGGCCCCGAGTTTGCTTGTTCGGCTGGTGGGCTTGTAGCCCCCGGGTTTGCTTGTCCGGCTGGTGGGTTTGCAGCCCCCGGGTTTGCTTGTCCGGCTGGTGGGCTTGCAGCCCCCGGTATGACGATGGATTCCGAGTCGGGTGACGGTGTGATGGAAGGCTTGTAGACGTGCTCGAGGGAGACGCCGGCTGGAACGGCTCGCTGGGTGCTGCCGAGCTTGGCGAGCATGTCAGCTGTCTCGTTGTTGGCTCTGGGCACGTGGTGGAACTCGCACCCCTCGAAGCAGGCGCAAAGCTGCTGCATGAAGAACCGGTAGGAGGCCATGTTGGCCGCTCCATGCCCTCGATGGCGGCGATCTTGTCTGGGTTGGCCTCGATCCCTCGCGCGGAGACGAGGAAACCGAGTAGCTGGCCAGCTGGTACTCCGAAGACGCACTTGGTCGGGTTCAGCTTCATCTGGAACCGGCGCAAGTTGGCGAAGGTTTCTCTCAGGTCGTCGATGAGGGTGCGGCGCTCTTTGGTCTTGATGACGATGTCGTCGATGTAGGCGTGGGCGTTGCGCTAGATCTGATCGTTCAAGCATCTCTGCATGCACCTCTGGTAAGTGGCGCCGGCATTTTTCAAGCCAAAGGACATGACCGTGTAGCAGTATGCTCCGAAGGGCGTGATGAATGCGGTGTTCAGGTGGTCATCCGGGTGGAGCTTGATCTGGTTGTAGCCAGAATACGCGTCTAGGAAGGACAGGTAGTCGCAGCCGACGGTGGAGTCTATGACTTGGTCGATGCGTGGCAAGGCGAAGGGATCCTTGGGACATGCCTTGTTGAGGCTGGTGTAGTCAATGCATATGCGCCAGGTGTTATTTCTCTTCATTACCAGGACTGGGTTGGCCAGCCAGTCCGGGTGGTACACTTCCATGATGAAGCCCGTGTCGAGTAGCCGGGCGATCTCTTCTCCGATTGCTCTTCTCTTCTCCTCTCCGAAATGACAGAGAGGTTGCTTGACCGGTCTAGCATCCGGCTTGACATGTAAAGAGCACTAGTACAGAACGACACATCGGAAACGGGCCAAAAACCCCTTCGGCAACGGAAAAAGGGTCCGTGTCCCCGATCCCGTTACTGATGTGAAGGCCCTCATCGGTAACGGAGCCGAAAAACCGTCGCTGATGAGGCGTCGGTTTGGCAACGGTTGTGCACAACCTCCGTTTCTGATGTGTCGGGACATCAGTAACGGAGAATCTGTTTCTGCTCGTTTGCATTGAGGTTTCTTCATAAGCCTAGAGCAGGAATAGATTTGGCACTGGACATTTAAAATTTCACAGCAGAAGCACAAAAAGGCTAACAAATTCATTCATTCATAAGGTATAACAAATGTCACCGATACATTGCATCACAAGACAACCAATTACTTATCTTTATTGTCATGCCTCTCTAAATCTATCATTGACATGTCTAGCTAAATCTATCTATGTCATGCCTCTCTAAATCTATCATTGACATGTCTAGCTAAATCTATCTATGTCATGCCTCTCTAAACTTATCCTTGTCATTTCCAACTTAATTTATCTTCATGACTTGCTGTTAGAGTTCATGAATTCAATCTTCTTCTTGGACGGTGTCGCCAAAATATAATCAACTCGCCGCTTTGTCCCCGACCTTGTATTTAGCTCATTTAAATGAGCTAAACGGATCAGCACCATGCTCTGCACATAGTGCAATAAGCGAGTGCTGATGTACTGAAGGTGCCTCTTTTGTAAAGTGGTCACTGAAATGCAAAGAGAGAATATATGACTCCATGTTAGCTCACTATACATCTAGCATAAAGGACATACAACACAAAAGGATGCATAAGACAGAATAACAAACTTACAAATCCATTGCATAGTTGTTGTGTACCAACAATTATGCCGGACGACAAGCGCACCTTGGCTAAGGACCCGGCTTTTTATACAGTGTCACCGAAATGTACATCTGTTTTGCAAAGGAGATAAGTCAGCCATGAGTTTCATACACTACCGATTTGTGCTAGATTTGTACCAACAATTTTTAGGGGTGCATATGTGATGAAAAATTGCTAATTTACAAAGAAAAATTCCTTCTCCCGCTGTCCTGTGCACCCGGATGGCTCAAGGTGGATCCGCCAGTGGTCGTCCTCATCGTCCTCGGATGTATTACAACCCTAGTTCTAGTTCTGTTCATGAGTGTCCTATGGAAGAAAACCTAAGCAGAACAATGACAACAACCCTAGTTCGTCGGCACGACGGCTGGTCACAAATAGATGTATTACCTTTGGATCTGGCGGCGCGAGTACGTAGTCGTCCTCGTCGTCCTCGGATCGACACGCCATGCGCCCTCCAGCTACAGATCAGGCGACGAGATCTGCCCGGGTGGAGCAAAGAACGGGTACGCGCTGCCACGGTCGGAGGAGAGGAAGATGCGCGCCGACACGGTCGGAGGAGAAGAAGATGCGCGCCGCCACGGTCGGAGGGAGGGAGATGCGCGCCGCCACGGTGGAGCTAAGATCTGGTGCTGCGTGGAGGCGCCGCCACACTTTGAGAGTGAGGCTGAGAGTGAGCGATAGAGTTTAGGGTTGTGTGAAGGGCGCATTTATAGGCAGAACATCGGAAACGGAGGGTATAAACAACCGTTTCCTTTGATTTTTTCACTGACACACTGGGCTTATACTGATCTCTACTAGTATTGAAGTTGAAGAGCATAAAAATAAATAACTATAACTACTCCTCGGCCTCCACCTTCTCCTGCTCGTATGCGAGGAGAGCCGCGTAGTCGTCCGTGTCGTCGCGCGGCTCCTCGCCGACGATGTCATCGCCGCCCGTGCGCCCCTCCCACATCTCGTCGTCGTCGTAGGTAGGATCGTCGCGCAGCTCCGGCGGGAGGAGGAGCCGGCGGCTCTGAAGCAGCTCAACTCTTTCCGGTGGCATAGGCACCGACGCGCGGTTGAGGTGCCAGCCACCGGGTAGCCGAACCTTTGACTATATTGCCAGTGCCGCTCTGCGACGGCCTGCCCGACGATGACGCGGTTCCATCCAAGCGACCGCGGACGAGCGTCTCTCCGCCGCGGCAAGCGGCTCCGGTCGCGGGCGCCCGAGGATCCCGCGTCCTCTTTCGGCGGCATAGGCACCCTCCTGTGGTTGACGCGCCAGCCAGCGGGGAGGCAAACATTTGACCAGGGCACTGGCCTCCTATATTGCCAGTGCCTCTGCGCGACGGCCTCCGGCACGACGACGTGGTTCCAATTCAGCGAAAGCGGGAAACTGCTGCGGCGAACGCCCGAGGAGTTGCTAGGAGTATCCATGGCTGCGGCGAAGGGGCGTACTGAGATAGCAGGGAGATCGTGGGTTTTTAAGGAGTAGTGGGCGGTGCCGCGGCGTCACTACGCCACTACGCCATAGCAGTTACTCCGCTCGCATCGAATTCCAAGAAGATGGAACGTGTCCACATTGCACACGGACACACAAAAGTCTCCGTTGCTATAGAGGCACATATCGGAAACGGAGCCAGAATTAAGACCGTTGCCAATACTATGGGTAACGGAGTTAATACTTTCTCCGTTACCTATGTTGACGGGCTAGCCACGGCCCAGGTCAGGTTTGTACGCACTGGCCGCGCGGAAAACGCGGTTCTCCGTCGCCTAACGCCTGCCGTTTCCATAGAGGGGTATTCGATGTGTCGTTCTGTACTAGTGGAGTGCTCAGCGAACTCCGTCGGTACACCTGGCATGTCTTTTGGAGACCATGCGAAGATGTCCCGATTCTCACGGAGGAATTCGATGAGCTCGCCTTCCTATTTGTCGCTGAGGGTGTTACCGATGGTGAGGAACTTCCCGTCCGGCTTGCTTCCGTCAAGCGGAACCTGCTTGCTGTCTTTCTTGGCTTGAAACTGCGTCTCGCCCGACTGCTTCTTTGCAGCCGGTACTTCCGGGTGCTCGGCTGCTACGGCGCGCCTGATCTCCTTGAACTCTTCAGCCGCTACCAGCGACTCGGCGAGCCTCGAGCCGGCCGAGGCGCATGCCATGGAGCGCTTGAAATCGCCGGCTACGGTGATGATGCCGCTCGGGCCCGGCAGCTTCATCTTCAGGTAGCCGTAGTGGGGTACGGCCATGAATTGGGCGAGAGCCGGGCGGCCCAGGATGGCGTGGTAGGGGCTGCGGTGGTTCACCACCTCGAAACAGATGCTCTCATGACGAAATTTTTTCTTTTCTCCAAACACGACGTCCAGCCGGATGGTGCCGATTGGTGTGCAGGACTGCCCTGGCACGATGCCGTGGAAGATCGTCCGGCTGGAACTCATCTGGGCCTCGGTTATCCCCAGCTTGTCGGCGGTGTCCTTGTACAGGATGTTGATGCTGCTTCCCGTCGATGAGCACTCGGGAGAAGGTGACGGCGAACTCTTGTCGGTGACGAAGGTGGGATCCAGGAGCATGCTGTAGCCCCCGGGATTCGGCATGATGTCCGGGTGGTCGCCGGGTCCGAAGGAGATGGGCTGGTTTGCCCAGTCCATCAGCTGCTGGACGGCGGGGATGACCGCGTTCACTTCTGCGACGCGCAGCCGCTGGCTGCGCTTGTCGTTGCGCTCGATGATGGAGATGACGTATGCGGCGTCCTTGTTGGGGTACATGTCACGAGATGTGCCGGCTGCGGCAGCCGGCTGTCTTGGGCGCTCATTGCGCTGGTTGTTGCCTATGTTGATGCCGCCTTGGGGAGGGGGTGGGCCGGGTGGCGGCTGTGGTGGTCCCTCTCCGCGCTGCAGACGGAGAGTCCAGCTGCAGCGCGCCGTCGTATGGCTGGCTGGCTTCCCGGTGACGCTGTGGTACCGGCACGGGCCGTTCATCATGTCCTCGAACAGGTATGTTGGCTTCGCCCACTGGCGGTCCTCGTATCGCCCTTCTGGCTTGTTCCACTGGGGGGATTCCGGTTCCCACCGTCATCGCCAGCCGGTTGGCCGGCCTCGGTTGCGTTGACGGCACGGTTCTCGTACCGCCCGTCTGGCGCGCCGCTTCTCTTCCGGCTGTCTCGATCTCGATCGTCGCGGCGGTCGCGGTTGTCGCGGTTGCCTCCATTGTCCCGGGTGTCGCGGCCGCCTCGGTTGTCGTTGCTGGGGCCGCCTTGCTCTCTCGCAGCCGGCTTTTCTTGTGGCCTGCCGGCTCCGTCTATCTGCATTGGGACCTCATGGCGGAGTCGGCCGTGGCGTACTTGTCTGCTATGGTCATGAGCTCCGCCATGGACTTTGGCTCGTCTAGGAGCAGCCGGTGCTTGAGCATCGTGCCCTCCCGGCAGCCGTTGATGAAGAAGCCGACCGCCTGGATGTCGTGGACTCCCTCGCAGGTGTTGCGCGGCTTGACCATTTCGTCAGTAGTCGTCGGTCGGACTCGGTTTTGCCCTGGGTGCAGCTGGCTAGCTGGCGAGGGCGACCGGGCGCTTGTAGGTGCTGGAGAAGTTCCTGACGAAGACCTGCTGGAAGTCCAGCCAGCAGTTGATCGATCCATCCGGCAGGCTGTTGAGCCATGTGCGGCTGAGTCCTTCAACATGAGTGACACGTAGCGCACCGCTACGCGCTTGTTGCCGCCTGCGATGGAGACGGCGGTGACGTAGTCGGATAGCCAGTCCTCTGGCTTCGTGCTTCCGTTGTATTTGGGCGTGTCGCGCGGGAGGGTGAAACTCCGCGGGAAAGGCTCTCTTGCGATGCGAGGTCCGAAGCACCGGTGGACCTCGCCCTCTTCTTCTTCGAGCCGGCGGGATTCTCCAGGGCGTCGAGGCGGTCACGAGCGTCGGGGCCGTATGCCGGGCCTAGGTCTCCCAGCCGGTCGTGGACGGTCCCCTTGCGCATCCGGTTGGTCGCGGTAGTTGTACTGGCCATCGCCAGCGCCGGCGCGTAGTTGTAGTTCTGGCCGCCACCGGCAGCCGGCGCGTTGAAGCGACTTGGTCTGGAGTTGATGCTGCGTGCGCGATTTCCACCCGGCTGGGGGGCTTGCTGGGGCTGGACATGTGGCGACGACGCCTGGCGGTCACCTCGAGTTGCACCGGGTGGAGGGGCGCCAGGCGGGGGAGGTGGAAGAGTGGCGAGTTCATCGCGGACGCGGCCTGGTTCTGGCGAAACTGGTGATCGGCTGTGTCGAGGAGGTCCTGGACGCGCTGGTGCTGCGCGCGTAGCTCGTCCCCCTCCAGATTGGGCAGTTCTGCTGCGGCGGCGCGTGCTGCCTTCATGTTCTTCGCGGGGGAGCTGTAGACGGGTCGACGAGTAGGTGGTGCTCCGGCTGGTCCAGCCGGCTCGGCGTCGGCAGCCGGTCCTCCTGCCATCTCGTTGGCGAGGTTGCGCCTGACGTTTCCCGCGGGTTGGGCTCGACGGCGACGGGGGTGAAGCCGTGGGCGAAGTTGTACTCGCGGACCTGCGCTTCCATGCGGCGATGCGTGGCTGCGACGCCTGGGCGCTGCTGAGGAGGCGCTGGCGTGCTTGCTCGAGGAGGATGGCGGCCTGCACGGGGTCCGCGTCGGCGGCGATGGGCGTGACCAGGCCCTGGAGCATAGCCTGGACGGAGTCGACGGGGACATGGTGCTGCTGGGTGCTCGCGACGTCGGACACCATAACTTCCGCGTAAACGCGGGTCTCGGTGCTGCTCTCGCAGCCGGCCGTCTCCTCGGGGAAACGGTCGACGCAGCGCTGGATGTTGGCGGGGTAGGCGGGCGCGAGGGCGATGTAGACGCGGTGCTCGCCGAAGTGCAGGACAGTGCCATCCTCGGGGAAGGCGGAGCCGGCGAAGCAGTTCGCGTTGTCGTTGACGAAGTCGATGGAGCCGAACGTCGAGACGAGGCCGGAGGCGACTCGCTCGCCGAGACGGCTGCGGGATCCCGTGCGGAATGTGACTCCGGAAGCTGCTATCTGCCCCACGGTGGGCGCCAAATGACGTGGTGTGGAACACGGCATATGCCACGGGATGGCTAAGATAGGGTGGGGACAGCGTTCTGCAACTTCGGCACCCGCAGGGATTGCGCCGGAGCGCGGACACGGGAAGTACCCAGGTTCGGAGCCCTCCCGGAGGAGGTAACACTCCTACTCCTGCTCGATCTCTCTATCATCGGTGGACACGTACAGAGTTGCTCCTCGAGCTGTTCGGTGACTCTCCATGGCTCGGATCTCTCTCTAGCTATTTGGGGTGAGGAGGAAGAAGTGTTCGGCCCCCTCTACTTGGGCACCCAGACAGCCTTATATAGGCCTGGCTGTCTGGCTTACAGGCGGGGCCGGCTGGTCCGTGCCAGCCGGCCGATGTCGGCTACAGAGGTGTATCTTCGTGACGCCGTTCGTCCGTAGCACAGTACGCTACGCTTCGCACAGTTGAACTCCATAGATGCGTAGGAGGTGTCGGGGTAGGCCTGTCGTCGTGGAGGGCTGGCCGGCTGCGATGCCGGTCCCCGCCAACCGAGCAGGCGGCGCCTAGGGTCTCTTGTCGGGCGCTGGGCGGCGCTCCGTGTCTCTCGCCTGTCGAGGCTGCTGGGCACTGTAGGAGACGTAGGGCTAGGCCTCGCTTTAGCCCATGCCTGGGCAACGTGGAGGGCCGACCGGGCACGGCCCCGGCACCCGCCCAACACGGGCCCTTGTCTCCCGCTCGTCGTGGGAGGGCGGCAGCCGGCCACCCGGCTGCTGCAGTTGACCTTGGTCGCATAAGGCGGGCGTTGCTTGTCGTTATCTGTTTGTCCCTGGGAACCGTGATGATGACGAGTTTGCAGTTCCTCTTACCCGCACCGCTTGGCTGTGCTTCGACAGGCTAGGCGGAGTCCGGCTGCGCTCGGGGCAGACAGGCTCGACTTAGCCGGACAGCTGGAGGCGGCCGAGCACTTGACTTTGCGTTTCGCTCGGGATCTTCTATGGGTCTTTGGGTACCCGGTTTTATCCCCATGTTAGTGCCTCACAGGCATTTGAGGGAGAGACTAGAGAGGGAGACTTGCTTAATTAGTTTTGGGTACCTTCTTCGTCGGTTCTTCCGTTCCTCGTCTTGTGTTTGGTTTGTACAACGATCACTGAATGCGGATGGGCACACATGTTGACATGCACTAGCAAAGCAACAACATGCATGGAAGCATGGAGTGAACATGGAACAGCTCCAGCCTAAAGTGAACTCCCTGATGTGATATAACATGGAACGAACGTTCGGATTTATGGAGCGGATAAACCCAACCAAGAGCGGTAGCTCCCCGGTCAATCGGCATTAACGAGTACTCCCTCCGTATCAAAATATAAAATTTTCTAGCCTTTGCATGCATACGATACATGTATGCATACAAATGCTAGAAAGTATTATTTTTTGATACGGAGGGAGTACTTGCCAACTTGGAGTGTTGGAGTTTAGCGCACATCATTTGGAAACTCCCTATTAGCTTTTGTCAAGGGCAAATTCTATAAAATTTGGACAAGTGTTATCACATCAATATTATTAGAACCATCATAAAATACACTTATTGTGTGTACTTGTACATTTCTTATTCTACATACTTGGTTAAACTTTACAAAATTTGACATTGATAAGCAAAATATGGAGTAATAATATGAAACAGAGGGAGCGAGTAATATCTGGATAGCAGGATGGGTATGGGTTTACATTATCATTCCCAAAAAATCAACAGTTGAAAGATAGCTGGCAAATTTTGGATTCAGATATCCAAGCCTTGAAGCTAGTATCACGTCTGGCAGAACCTATACTCCTTTCACACCGGAATCGATGCGAAGCAAAGTTCGCAGCGTCTGCGAGAGCGGCGAAATCCTCTGTGTATCCGTACATATACTCCGGAGACCAACTCGGTGGTCGGCAGGAAAAGTATGACGGGCGGAATTTGAGGAATTCAAAGTAATACCACCGGGGAGAGCACGCGGCGTGTTGTGTGCACAGAGGATCTCTGTCCTGTACTGCTCCTGCTCCTGGCTCTTTTGTTGCCGAGCGGGGTGATGGGATAGTGTGAGGTCAAATCACCGAAAAGTACTGGAGAAAGCCTTCCCTTCTTTATAACTGCATGCATGCATGCCCTGCACCCTCCACCACCTTCTCTTCTCTCTCTGCATGTCCGGTTATTTTTACCGCCCATTTCAATGCATGTCGCACGCACGTACGTAGACGTATACTGCAGAATGTTTAGTGGCACGTTACATATTTCATGATGAAATTGGATGATCGCTTATTCTCACTGTGGCAAGCAAAACATCACTACCATCCTCGAACGACGATGAACAGATGATATGATGGTAACCAAAACTCATCTAGGCTATCCGTCATGATCTCTGAAAGTGATGAATTCGTAACTCATAACCAGGCCGGACAAACGGCCAAACACGTTGTGCGTGATGCATGTAGACAAGCCTACGACCGACAAAGGCGCCCTGACTTGGTTGGTACCGAGCCGACTGCCTCTGGTGCTGGTGTGGACTCAGCTGCCGGTGGCGAGGACGGAGACGACTCATATTGAAGGGGATGAAGGTTGCACGGTATAACCTACTCCTGCGGTGGCAAGAAGTGGAAGCAACAACAGATCAAGGACCGGCCTCCTGCGGCTTGTGGTGGCACCGGCAGTGAGGGTTGGTGGAACCCACAACAAGGGCAGAAGCGTCGTGGCGATGGAGAGGATGAAGAGGTTGGGAATCGGGATTTAGGGCGGGAGAGAGGGGGGGTGCGTGTCACCGATAGGTGGACCATGGAGGACACCGCGGACATCTGTGACATTTCCGTGCAGACACAAATCAAGCCCAAATTTGGGCCAGAAATCTGTCAAAGCGGGCAGCAAAACATACACTAATCCATTTGCATCACGTGTTGGGTCGGATCCTCTGTTCGCGCGATAAGAAACGGACGCGAGTGGACGAATTGGGTTGCCTCGTTGGAGTTGCCCATGGAGAGAAAGAAATCCGTCGCATGCAAAAGCAAAGCACACACACGCTTGTACGAGTAGTACATATACTACGTACATAGACGTGTACTGCAGAATCATGTACCGTGGCACGTTGCCACGTTGCAAATCCTAAAGAAACAACGGCGTGTCGACTACCTTGCCCATCATCTTTTGCTTTCCCGTCTGCTTCCTTGGTCGGGCGATTCTTGAATCCAGCTCCAGCGCCAACGAGGGTGTAGGACTAACGGAAACGGGCTGTTGATGCGTGAAAGCAACGTGGCCATGCATGCATGCACGCACGCAAACCCAGCAAGAATCCATCCGTTTCCTTTGGCTTTCTTTTTCACTTGGTTCCCTTCCTCAGCGTGGCTCCTAGATCTGCACTGTGCTAGAATATCACTCGATCCATCGATCGATCGTCTTCGTCTCCTACGGTCCTACCCTATCCCTGTGCTCCTGCTCCTGCCCCTGCCGCAGCCTCTCTAGGGAACGACGACCGCGGCCGCGCGTGCTGCTCACCTACAAGCATGTTTGTTCAATGATCCGCTGCGCCTCGTCTTTACAAAACGTTTCACAGTGTGTAACTCGTGTTGCACCGTTGAGTAAGTGGGTAAAAGAGAGAGCGCGGGTACAGCTGCTTGCTATAGTAGTGCACATCTCTACAGGTATCGACCAACGGCCGAAAAAACATCATCAGCAAAACCAAGAAAACCGTCGGCATAGATGTATGCCGGCAATACGACCGTCGGCTTATTCTTCCCCGGCAACGTCTCGAAGGCCGTCGTCAATAAAAAGCCCTCGGCATACATGTTGTATGCCGAGGGCCATTAGCTCCTGGACGACGTCTCTCCGTAGTTTCTTAGAAAATGCCACATTGTTCGAAACAATAACTACAATGTGACGCTCTTCAGGGGTTAAATAGCCAATACATGATATGGATGATTAAACGGTTTTAACGTTGTCGTGCCATGGTTTTTAAATAATTTGTTATTCAGGCGGGTCGATCCTACTATTTGCGGTCCTCATCAATGTCCTCATCGTCGTTATTGTCTATTTGTGGTTGTTGTAAGTCCGTATGATCCTTAAAACCTAAACTTTCTAAAATCTCAATGGGCTAGTAAGCTCAGCACTAGGCGTGCAAGGTAAGCAAAGCTACCATAAACTGGGCAACCAAATACATTGTTTTATGGCTTAAGCACACATCTGGCCAATCAAACATAAGCAAATTGCATGTGTGCTCAAATTTGGCCCCAACCGAATGGGTCTAGCTAGAAAATTGTGAGCAATCAAACCAATTGCACTATATGGCTCAACTCTTATTTTTCCAGGACCAATCCCAAGTGAAGCACGGATGTAAAAGGGCAAAAATTGATGCCAGTAACTAAACACGCACAAAATGGCTCTCTGTATACTAGTACTCCCTCCGTTCCAATTTAATTGACTTGCTATGCATCACATGTGGATTTATCTATGCATGTAAAATGTCTAAATACATCTACATATGGTTCATAGCAAGTCAATTAAATGGGAACGGAGAGTGTACATCCATACTGTGCAGCTCGCGTTTCAACTTGCAACCACGTGCAGCGTGCCTCGACATCCATCGAAACAAACACCAGAATGCAACGACCGTGACGCTGGCTTGGCAAAGGTCGTTATCTCCTTGGGTTCTCGCTGGTGAGAGTTAATGGCACCCGCGGTCACACAACTCGACGTCAATGTGCACTTAAGTCACACTTCTCCAGAACATGATTATTTGGTCACACAACTCGACAAGTGCGTGCACGCAGGTCACTGACCCCACTTGTCAGTCCGTTTTGGACGGTAAATTTTCAGAAAACCCCCTGGAGTAATATTAATTTTACAAAATGGTTCCCCTGGAGGACCATTTTGTAAATTTAGGAGGACCATTTTGTAAAATTAGATGGACCATTTTGTAAAATTAGGAGGACCATTTTGTAAAATTAATATTACTCCAGGGGGTTTCTGAAAATTTATCGTCCAAAACGGAGTGACAAGTCGGGTCAGTGACCTGCGTGCACGTACTTGTCGAGTTGTGTGACCAAATAATCACGTTCTGGAGAAGTGTGATTTAAATGTACATCGACGACGAGTTGTGTGACCGCTGGTGCCATTAACTCCGCTGGTGACAAAGAAGCTCAGGTCCGGGTTCCCACTCAAGCTCGCTTTGGCAGATTGTCTCTAGCGGTGGCCGGTGGGAGGTGCTGCTTATGTGCACATGGAAATGTGCATGGCCAAAGCCGACGTGCATGCGCCAATGCACAGGCCAGCCAGTCGCGCGGCTGATCGATCAATCGGTCAGACCCAGCGCTTTGCTCAGGTCGCACCTTGGCCTGCCCCTGCTCCCGCCGGGACCATGCATCACACTCCTCCTTCATGGAAAAGAATTGCTACGTATCTTGATTAATCCAAACTATATAAAATCGTTATTAGCTTCATATATAAGTCTATATATGCACTTATTTATAACCTAAGATTCGAACCAAGAAAAAGACATCGGGCATGTTAGAGTATATTGGCCGTGCCACATTTGGTACCTGTACAGGCTTCTTGCACTAAATTTTGTACTCATGTAAACAGCCCAAAAGGATCAGTACAATACAGTCAACAATTCCGTAACATCACTATCCGGAAATCAGAGGGTTCGTTAATCAACCTAGGGTTTAGCCACCCACCGCTTCCGCCGCGCCACCCGCGATCAAGCTCCGCTGGGGTCCGCACCACTCGTAGTTTGGATCCGAGGTATCTATCGTTCAGATCGTCACGCCATATGTCACTATAATTTTCACTCGTGAGTCGCTTGTCCGGTATCTTCGTTCGTCGATCATAAATCAAATTGTGTTGCCCACCGCCGCACGTCGTTCTCGCGCGCCTCTGCTGCGAACATGTCATCGACTCATCTCTGGCAAGTCCTCGTCAACAACCGTGCCAAGGACGCTCTGCGGGGCTCCCAAAGGGACGCCTTCATGTGTCGTCGCCGTCCGCACGCCGCCACCATGTCGGCTCGTCTTCGACAACACCGACCGGGCAATAGCCGCTTTTCCCTGAGTACCTGCCTCGCCATCAACACAGGAGCGCTCCGGCGTCGCCGGCCGACAATTTTTCTACACCAACAACGTCGCTGCACACACTGCATCGTCGTAGCCACCACCGCTCTTGGTCTCCGTCAACGCCACGAGGTACTTTTTCGCCGCCGTGCTCATGCACACGGATGACCCTGGTTTAATCCCCGACATCTACTACCCCCTTCGTCACCAGCGCCAATGAGCCTTGCATGTGGAAAATACGGGTCCACTCCTCAGCATCTACTACCCCAACAGCTCAATCCCCTTCGACAACCACCAAGCGTCTTCGTCTACCACGACATCGTAGTACTGTTTCATTGGCACATGCTCTTGCTCAATTTTCTTCTTGCAACCACTTCATCTACTTCGACGCCAACGGCGGACTTCACCGGCATAGGGATGCCGCTCTGTGCACCAACCGTTCACGGAGACCGTTTCTGTTACTCCCTCTGACTCCGGCTTGCATGGTTCATGATGTTCCCCTGTCTTCATACGTCCGGTTCTAACAACACCGGTGCGTGCCTTCGCCTCGACGGGCTCCCGCGTCTAGCAAGCTCGGCACGACATGCCACGTACCTCGACTAACCCTACTATAGCTACGTCTACATCGAGTTGACTACTATTGTAACCATCTTCCGCTATATTACTACGACGACTTTCTTAATGGTGACTACCTGACGCGGTACCATTGACCACAACTACAACACCCACACCTCGGCTACATCGGCATCCGTATCAAGGGCTATCACCTCGTCTACTTGTTGTCTCCCTTTCCAGTTTGCTCCTTCAGCTTATTCTCATGTCATATTGTCTGCCATGGTCCTGTTGTTAGTGTCACTAGGTCTACCAGCGTTCGGCTATGCAATATTCGGTAGTTTAAGATTTTAATCTGAACCTATATCTCTACTACTCCCTCCGTTACTAAATGTAAGATGTTTTAGGTGCTACATATTTTGTCTGGATGCACACTAAAATGGATGAACATACACATGTAATGTGTTTAGATACATTTGTGTACATGTGAATGTGGACAAATGCTAGAACATCTTATATTTAGGAACTGGGGGAGTAGCATTCTTGCACTCCAAGATTTGTACTCCATATGAACAACCCAAGGGTCAATACAGTACGATCGACAATTCCGCAGCATTGTATCGTCTATCAGCGTCTATCAGGAGTTCAGAAATAGCATGCACGTACACGGCGTGTCTCCGTCACAGCATACTGGCCGTAAGTCGCAGCAACACGTAGGTCCGGGTTACAGTAGAAGGCTAAGCTAGGCTAGTATTGGCATTTGGCAAAGGCATCTTCGTCCCGAACGGCCGGGCTTCATTTAAATATCAGCTCCCTCCATGCCCGAAAAAATCAAGCCAGACCAGGGCCAGGCTTTGTGTCTTCTCGCGAAAACGCTCCACACTTTGCAAAGTTTCACCTACGATAGCCGCGTGACTGCTCAAAACCCAGGGCGCGTGTCACATCGCCATAGCTCCATACACATTCTTTTTTCTCAATACACATTCATGCATGCATGCCCTACCTATGCCACACAAAAAGAACAAGGTCGTAGCCGAGTCTAACTAACTAGACGCATGTACTCCGGGCGTGTGTGCTTGGTTGCTCGCATACATTTTCACCTTTTAACGTCCATATCTTTTTAAAGCCTGGCTGAGAAAAAATGGGGACTGGTCCATGTTATATACCTTATTTGGTTGCCCACGTTGTACTAACTTGTATGAGGGGGTTCAGCTGACCTGAGCCAAGGTGGTTGTATTTGGTTACCCACGTTTCGGCTTTAAGGTATAATGTGCTATGTTTGGTTGCACACTTTCGGATCGTTGTGGTTACCTTGTATCCACATGTGATGAGCTTACCAGCCATTGATATTTACATATGACATACAGATAAAGAAAAATAAATACACAATGATGACGAACTGGACGAGGATTATGAAATCTTTGAGCCGGCCACCCCCGATCAGTCATGCATCCGCGACCTTCATTAGTGCTTCTCTCTGGTAGGAGAGGCCTCTCTAGCAGTAGGTCCATCTGGCCTGTGCACTGGAACCGGCTCGAATGTCAGGCATTGTACTAGTGCCACTACCACAATGAAGAACAAGATTACAATGTAAGCGCAGATATGCAACATAAGCAAAGCGGGTATTGATCATATACCAAAAACACTAAAGTTTTTACTGCCTAGTGTGGTGTTAACCTATCACACATCAAAATAGGGTGTAATACTACTACCGTCGGTTCAACATCTAAGGTGTTAGCATATGTCCAACCTCATTAAAATATACATCATATCATCATGATCACCATCAAGCATGTCTGCACCCCTAAAACCACCACCTCCCAACAAGCCTAGCACTACACATAGTAGTGTTTGGCTAGGAAGGTCCTGCGTCAGAACTTCTGGTGGTCCTCGACCATCGTAACGTATACCATATCTTATACCTTGTTGTCGAGGAGGTGGCCGAGAGCTACCATTTTGGCATCGGGACATAACCCAGTTGTGTCCATGACAGCGTTGTACAAGGCAGGGTGCACGTCCACATGCCTGTGATGTATCTGATGGTGGTGCCACCTCCTTGACGGCCTCGATCATGCTAGCTAGTAAATACGAGGACCTCGTCATCCAACAAGGCTCCCCTCTTCCTCTTCATGTCCCTCTCCCTCTCATGTGGCTTTGGTACATTCTCATCGGCTTTCTCACCTTCATTCTCACCGCCACCAATGTGTATGTTGTCTGACTCCTCCTAGGTACCAATATTAGGATAATCGGGGGAAGGCATACCAACAGACTCACTGGATCCCATGGCAAACTTGCTAGTGGCTAAACCGAATGAGAAGCTAGTGTGCATCCGGTAGTACTTCTAGATAGGCTTGTTGAGCAATTTAGCATCTTTAGGGTGATCCTAGATACAAAAATCAGTGAAATTAGGCTTGTCAGCTTAGGCTAACCAGAATGTGAACAAACTTAGATAGTTAGGCTAACCAGAATGTGGTCTCTGTAGTGATCTTTGTCCAAGATAATGCTCTGAGTCTACTCATTTCATTGTGCACCATTGAGGTCTCTAAGGTTTGGAACCTGGATCCACCTTGATCTCCACTTACTGAGTTGGTTATACACCTGAGTCGAGGTGAACTCATTGCTTGAGAAATCAAACACCAGCTTCGCAAAGTTGTTGTGGTGCACCTCCTTGAAGACTTTGCCAGTCCTCACCGCGGAGGCGATGATATCGCACATCTTGTTCAGAGGTGGACAAGAAAGGAGGCCACTTCACGGTCGTCCCGATCTTTGACACCTTGTTTTTCTATTTCAAGGCCTTGATAACCAACTTTCTAGCTTTCCCATTTGCAAGAATGTTCTTGGTCATTTCGACCAATTGTCAACATAATAGCCTAGGTACCTCGAGCAACTTTGTATTTTAAGTAACCAGCTCCTCAAACACCTGAGAGTCTGAAACATAGGAGGGACATGGCTGGCTATCTGACAACACTAGGGTGTGGCTAAATTCCTCGGTGCTCATGCCCTTCAATGGTTACCACCGAGAAATTGCATAACTATAATGGTTACCCCAATAGATGTACTGCACATCACTAAATCTCATTAATCTACCACATGCTCAGAAGATCATGAAAAACATAACATTTATCACAACCTTATATATCACACCATTGTCTACCACATTCCAACAAGATCATGAAATACATCGCAATCTACCACAACTTTATGTACCACACCATTATCAGCCGCATACTACGTCATGACCTATAGATCAACTTAATACTCATAGATTTAATCTTAAATAGTTAGAGTTTGAGGGTACTTACATGCATCGGAGAGCGAGCTCGGAGAAGATGAGGAAGAGAGATTTCCGCCGCCCGACGTCGACCTCGGGAGGATAAGATGTCGCCACTTACCCCACTCGTCGTTGAAAAAGTTTCGCTGCCTGTATGGAGAGATCGGGGGTGGGGGGGGACGAAAGTTTTCGCAGTGAACCGAGGGTGAAATAAGGGGACCGAAATTGTGAGCGGTAAGCCGAAATATCTCCCGTCGTATTTTCGCGTGCACATGCGAGTTTGTGCCATCTTTAAGCTCGCACGAGGTCGGCTTTGTGCTCCCCTCTTTGCACGGGGAGAGATGTATTGCCTATGCAGAAACAGTTAATTTAAGTGTTTTTTTTTGCAGGACGGACCTGACTGAGGGGTAATCAATTAAACTGGCCAAATTTGCATCCCACATCCTACATGGAAAACATACGGTCGCTCCATCGAATTCGAAGACATCGTACTAGTAGAGCCGTGGTAGCGAGTGTAGAGACTAGAGAGGACGCGCCGTGGCCGGGGAGACCGGCCGCATCGCGCCACAGTTGGCCGGGCCCCGACCGATCCCCACCACTCATTGCCCTTTTCAGTCATAAACAGTGCCGAGATGTCACCCCGTTGCGCGCGGAGAGCCGGAGACAAAGGCCAAGCTCGCTTTGGCCGTCCCGTTTCGTCCCACTACTCCCATATAGACCAGTCCCACACACTCCCCACCCGGGCACTCTGTCTCCCTCCCTTTCCCTCCCATCTCATCTTCATCTTGCTTTGTCCGGAGCCATACCCTCCGGCGCCACCCCCATACCCTGCCTTTCCCTCTTTGCTCCCGGCAAATTCCACATGCAGTAGTAGTAGTTGTAGTTGTTGTTTGTTTTAGGCTTTCAAATCAGGAACAACGACAGATCCGTGGCTTTCTCGAATCGGGCTAGCTTGCTTGCTTGCTTGCTGCTATCTGCAGTCCATCAAATCACCTCATCACATCAAAGGAGACCAAAAGGATATCTCCGCCTACCTCCACAGTCGTATAAAATTTCTCCTTTCGAGACACCACCACCTGCTTCTTTAATCGTTCTTCGATTTCTAGCTACTACCTCTCTCTAGTAAAATTTCTTTGCGACAAGAAGAAAGCTCGATCGAAACGAGAAGCTAGCCACCCATACATACATACGCTACCGCATACATTCGATCCAGCCATCGATCGATCGTCATAATGTCGTCGTCCTCCGCCTCGTCGGCTGTCTTCAACCTGGAGGACCACCTCGCGCCGTCCCCCACCGAGCAGCTCTGCTACGTCCACTGCAACTGCTGCGACACCATCCTTGCGGTACGTGTGCCGGCCCCGGCCGTCGCCGCCACCTACCTACCGACATCGCTTGCTTCAGATATTCCTAGCTGTAGTTCCTTTTTGTTTTAAGCTTTCTGGTTCATCGGTACTACATACCTAACTTCGAGCGTTTGATGATCTCCGCAGGTCGGCGTGCCGTGCAGCAGCCTGTTCAAGACGGTGACGGTGAGGTGCGGCCACTGCGCGAACCTCCTCTCCGTCAACCTCCGTGGGCTCCTGCTCCCGCCCGCGACCCCGCCGGCCAACCAGCTCCCGTTTGGCCACTCCTTGCTTTCTCCCACCTCCCACCATGGCCTCCTCGTGAGTTTTTCTGTCCATCTTGTCTACCGTCTAATACAAGCAGCGTCAGCTCTCTCATTTACGAAGTTTTCAGCTCAGATCGGTAGCTTAATTGCTGTGTTCGCGCAGGACGAGGTTGCGTTCCAGACGCCGAGCCTGCTGATGGACCAGGCGAGCACTAACCTGGGCGGCTTCCCGGCTCGCAGCAACAGCAGCTGCTCCAGCAACCTGCCGGCGATGCCCGCGCCACCCGTCAAGGCTGCGCAGCAGGAGACCGAGCACTCAACCAAGAGCGCCCCGTCGGCGAACAGGCGTAAGGACCAGCTGTGAATCTTCTTTGATTTGCTAAGCATGTACTACTAGTGTACTACATTAGTGAAAGCAAACAGCCCACGAGCTGGGGATGTCGTGAACACGTACTGTTCATGGGATGATGCTGCCCAATCGCTCCTCTCTATCTGATGATATTTTCTGCACACTATTTTTTTTATGGTTTAGTTACTTCTGTAAGAGGGTTAATTAAGGACGGGAACACAGTTACCACCTCAATAGTGTTCTTACCGTTTAGGTCGATGAGATCATCAACATACTACCACCCGCGTTAAACGATCAAGCTAGGCCAAAGAGAACAAATCTAGCAGATTTAAGATATGGGGAGAGATAAACCCGGGAGCTAGCTTGGGGATCGATAAAGAACATAGACATAAAATCATGTCCTGTTGCGGCAGGGTGTGCACCCATGCTTGTCTCCGATCGGTGTGCATGGTTATGTAGCTGTATCAGCATGTATAGTAGTAGTGTCTAGCTAAGCATGCATACCCATTCGTCCATGTTCCTGCTTCTGCACTGCTGATCCCGTTAATTTGTCGTTGCAGCTCCGGAGAAGCGTCAGAGAGTGCCATCCGCCTACAACCGCTTCATCAAGTAAGAATATCCAGCGATAATATCTCATCTCTGCATACAATCCATTTCCTCCATTGTTGTTGCTCTGATATTCTTGGTGGTTAATCTGTTGATTTGCAACAGGGACGAGATCCAGCGTATCAAGGCCGGCAACCCGGACATCACGCACAGGGAGGCCTTCAGCGCAGCGGCGAAGAATGTAAAATTTCTCATCACCTGCTGCGCACAGTATCTAGCTCCTACTTCCACCACATAGTAGTAGCTGTTTGCGTGTCGTCTTGATTTGACCGGTCGCTTTACGGTGTCAGCACGGACACAGCGACAGCTTCTGTTACGCTGCTCGCGAGCTAGATGCCGGGCGGCCTGTGCATCAGTGCATGCATGGGTGCTTTTGGCCCCACAGTAAATAGTTAGATCGATAGGGTTTGTTCAGATTTGTTTCACATGGCTAACTAATCCAAACCTGCCGATGCTTTGTCCTCCCCTCCTGTTGTTGATCCTACCAGTGGGCCCATTTCCCGCACATCCACTTCGGCCTCATGCCGGATCAGGGCTTCAAGAGGACCTTCAAAGCTCAGGTATTTTAAACCCCGAGAACATTGTATACTAAACCCTTAACCTGTGTATCTTTGCACCTTGTGGTCTTAATTAGTTAGCATTCTGCAATTCAGAACACTGAGCCACAAGCTCTTAAATTAATTGCAAGCATTGACTCTGTGCGCACCTTGTTTGTGATCTGTAGGATGCCGCCGAAGACATGCTTCTCAAGGATGGTCTCTATGCGGCGGCCGCCGCAGCGGCTGCCAACTTGGGTGTCACTCCGTTCTAGCTACCTAATTAGCAAGCCTTTCATGTTCTTAGCGATCTCCCAAACTCTCTTTTTGCCGCATTCTAGGGTTTCGTCTTAGACCTCCTCAATATCGCGTGTGTGTTGCTTATTAGATCTACGGAGTAGTACTTTCAATTTCAGTCTGTTGGGACCGAGAGAATGGAGAACCTAGGTTTCTGGGTTCTCATGATCATCTATCTAGCTAGCTAGCAAGGTGTAGTGAGTTGTCTTCTCTGTTTCCATGTCTTCTTTCCTATGTGTATCTTCTTTTTTCCCTAGACTTATTAACTCCTATTCACCTGCAGAAAAGTCGGTGCTTGTGTATCAAGAACATGGTTTCAGCATCTCTTGTGATATAAGCCTTTCCTGTCCTTGCATGCATTTAGGGTCAATTAACCAAAAACACATTTCATTGTGCTTATAGCAGGCTTGCATCTATAAAGTTGTATGTACTTATCGTCATTTTATCAAAAGGAAACAAACAAACAGAAGAAACCTATGTTTGTCACCTACAAAGTATATGCGTGTTAAAGATACTATATTTGAAATTTAAACGCAAAGTAACTGATTACAACTTTCTTGAGCTTAGCTCGCCCCTGTAATTAAGAAAAAAATATCCACAGAAAAATATTTACATATGCCAAAGAACATTTATAGTTAGGAAGTCAGAGTCATGATAAAAATGTACGCAATTACATAAATCTAAGTTTAATATTCAAATCTAGCGAAAAAAATTCCTGCTATTAAATTTGAATATGAGAGTAAATATGCCAACTTTGAAGTACCAGCACAAAAATCTAAATTTCTCTTCGTATCAGAAGAAGAATATCGAATTTGTAATTAGGGTAAGGAAATAAAAGAGCTGAAAAATATGCCCAAATGTTAGTTCTTATTTATAAGGAAATTAGCCCCTCTTTCTGAACTGCCATGTTTTTAGTCCATGGTTTTTATGTGAATAATCTACAAGCCTAAAAATAACCATAGGTTGTTTGGATTATTGTATGTCGTTGTTTACAAACTGCAACGACATACTGTTATTTATATGATATAATCTTGATTATCCATGTTTTTGTAGATACTTGGTTATCGATTGTTACTTATTAGATATTAATCTTGTTGGGACACGCCGACGCATCACAAGGATCTATGCTTACAAATTAGGTCACGACATTATCACTAGACTCGTACTTGCGGAAGTCGGTGTATTGTGTCCGGAATGTGCAGACCAACTAGTCTGACCCATTGAACAACTTGCAGATCCCATGAACTTCTTCTTCGTAGCGTTGCGCCCGCAATGCTTCTACGGTATCCACACATGTACAAGGCAGAACGCCACACAACGGAATGATAGATCCGTCGCACGAGTAGGGATGGTGGAGGCTAGCGTTTCTAACATTTGGAACAACTGTCATAATATTTTGGTCACAGTGCCTCCAGCTTATATATGCATCCTCCGAGACGCACAAAACTTGTGGCTGCAATGCTGCATCCGATCGTAATCCAAGTACTACACAAATCCCATTCGTTTAGACGACGTTGGCGATGTTGCTTTCTCGGATCTTGCGATGGTGGAGGCTCGGCGTCTCTTCTGGCGTTCGTCTAGACGACGTTGGAGTTGGGCGGCGGCCGCTCGCTACGGTGGGTGTAGGAAACCCTAGGGATCGTTTTGTATTTCTCGATCTCTTAGGATTTCATCTACAAATTCAGGATAATCATTTTATCCCGGTCTGTCTTTTAGTTTCCATATGTGTTGCTTATTGTAACTTGATTTTCGATTAATGAAATATGTGGTTGCTCTAAAAAAAAATCCTATTTGTTTACACTCCTTGTACCTATACCACTTGGGTTTAGCCCGTCCGGCCTGTCTCACTCGTATCACATTCAGATGGTTTCGTCCCCTGAAGTGCGTGACTATGCAGGTTCACTACCATTTGTGCACAACTTAATTTATCAATGAACAACTTAAGTCGATAGCTGGTAGCGGCTCCTAGCAGAACATGCCAACTCCCCAATGTGAACCTAGAAATTTTGCAATATGTTTATTCCTTTTGTAATATGTCGCTTTACGGTGCGAGTTCTTGTCATCCTTGTAATCTCTTCTCGATCTCCTGATACAAATTATATTAAACTGAGTTAACTCTTAGCTTAAGTCGCTTGGTCATGATTTCAAATCAGATCGCTCGAGAGGGTCTAAAAACTATCATTCAGAATGAAGGGGGAAATCCCATCTTTATCCACTAGGCCACGCGGCTTGCTCCACGACTAACCTGAAATCTATCTCTTTAGCTAACCAGTTACAATGTGGAATTTGATAGATAGACTGTCAGTAAGTCGTTGTAAACCCGAGGTCATGCGAGGACCCTGACATGACTTAATATACATTGTACTCAAGACTAAAAAATGGCAATAGCTCGTATCAAAGTGGGTCTTTCATAGTAAGTAATCTCCATTACCGACTCAATACTATCATACTGGTATTACCATGTCCATGACTTATAAAACATAGTCACACTATATAGTAGAAAAAGGGCCTTTAGTGCGGGTGGGAAGGGCCTTTAGTCCCGGTTTTCCAACCGGGACTACGCAATCGGGACTAAAGGCCCCGTTCTTTAGTCCCGGTTGGCCACAAACCGGGACTAAAGGCCCTCCACGTGGCTACGATGGAGCGCTGGGGCCGGTTGGTGTACCAAACCGGGAGTTTTTCAATTCTATTTTCAATTATATTTTTAATTCTATTTTCAATTCTATTCTTAATTCTATTCCAAAATTTCCCAATTAGCCACACACTTAATCTCTAATTATACACTTAATCTCAGGTCAAAGTACTTACCCTGGTCACACTTCTCATTCGGTCACCCATCTTTAAATTGCTCCAGCCCAAACACGCTTAATTTTTGAGTTTCTTCCGAATTAGTTTCCAAATGAGAAGTTAGAACTTACTGATATTAGTATCCTATCAATCATATTAACCTCTGCGTCATGATATTACACTTTTTATTGTTTAAATTTTAAAAAATTATTTGAATAAATAACAATGATTATGTAATAATATTTTTTGAATAAATAACAATGATTATATAATAATATTTTTTGAATAAATAAGAGTGATTATGTAATAATATTTAATATGGAATAATTCATATCTTTAAATCCGTAAATCGAAATTTGACAAATAAAATGTCTAAATCGATTAGAAAAATTAGAGAAATTCAAATATGTCATCCATATCATCTTTTGCATCACAGAAACATCGCTAAACTTGCTATGAAAAAAAAGCTCTAGCATTGAGCCAAATGATCAAGTTATGGCAATTTCCACGACATAGTTTGTGATAAAGTTCTCATATTCGACAAATAGGTGTATCTTGCTATAGGAAGCAATGGTTCTTCTGAAGATAACTTTTAAATTATTTTTATAAATATCATTTACCTTTTGCTAAGTGGCAAAAATGACCTTTTTATGAACCAAGTACAAAAAATATGGTGCAAAATGGCACCCATCTAATTCTCACAAAGAGTAGTCCACATTTGATGGATAATCCCCAAGTATTAGGAATTTTATTGATTTGTATCTAATTTCGCCTAGTTAAAAGAGTTTATACTGATTTTTCAAAATTAATCCAAATTTGAACTAAAAGTGTTTGATAGTTTGGTCTGATTTTTTTTATAAAATCATTTTAAGATACACAACTAGTGGTTGTATCATAGAAACATCGATAGTTTTAGATAATTTGACCTCTTTTGATGAATAGTCATGGTGGTCATTTTGACCGTTTTTTGAAAACAAAATCAAATAAAGTGAAAAAACCTCAAAAAAAAGATATCCTCTGGCATGGAGTCCTTTTATGTACACTAGTTGCAATGAAAAATGATAAACTTGATTTTTGACAAAATATTCAAAAACAATCTTCACAAAAAGGTCTATCATGTATAAACATTTATAAGTTTCAAGCCAAATGACCAAGTTATGACCATTCCCACGGCATAGTTTGTGATAAAGTTCTCATATTGGACAAATAGGTGTATCTTGGTATAAGAAACAATGGTTCCAAAGGGATTTTTCAAATTATTTTTATAAATATCATTTTCCTTTTTCTAAGTGGCAAAAATGACTTTTTTTGTGAACCAAGTACAAAAAATATGGTGCAAAATGACACCCATCTAATTATCAGAAAGATTAGTCCACATTTGATGGATAATCCCCAAGTATTAGGAATTTTCTTGATTTCTTTCTAATTTCGCCTAGTTAAAAGAGTTTATGCTGATTTTCCGAAAGTAATCCAAATTTGAACTACAAGTGTTTGATAGTTTGGTCTGAATTTTTATAAAATCATTTTAAGGTACACAAATAGTGGTCATATCATAGAAACATTGATAGTTTTAGAGAATTTGACCTCTTTCGATGAATAATCATGGTGGCCATTCTGACCGTTTTATGAAAAAAATCAAATATAATGAAAAAAAACTCAAAAAAGGATATCCTCTTGCATGGAGTCTTTTTATGTGTACTAGTTTCTATGAAAAATGATAAACTTGGTTTTTGACAAATTATTCAAAAACAATCTTCACAAAATGGTCTATCATGTGTAAACATCTATAAGTTTCAAGCCAAATTACCAAGTTATGACAATTTCCATGGCATAGTTTGTGATAAAGTTCTCATATTCGACAAATGGGTGTATCTTATTATAAGAAACAATGGTTCCGAAGTGATTTTTCAAATTATTTTTATAAATATCATTTCACTTTTTCTAAGTGGCAAAAATGACTTTTTTGAAAACCAAGTACAAACAATATGGTGTAAAATGGCACCAATATAATTCTCACAAAGAGTAGTCCACATTTGATGGATAATCCCTAAATATTAGGAATTTTCTTGATTTTTATCTAATTTCGCCTAGTTAAAAGAGTTTATGCTGATTTTCCGAAAGTAATCCAAATTTGAACTACAAGTGTTAGATAGTTTGGTCTGGAATTTGTTACAAAATCATTTTAAGGTACACAACTAGTGGTTGTATCACAGAAACATCGATAGTTTTAGAGAATTTGACTTCTTTTGATGAATAATCATGGTGGCCATTTTGACCTTTTTTGAAAAAAAAAATCAAATAAAGTGAAAAAACCTCAAAAAAAAGATATCCTCTGGCATGGAGTCCTTTTATGTGTACTAGTTGCTATGAAAAATGATAAACTTGATTTTTGACAAATTATTCAAAAACAATCTTCACAAAAAGGTCTATCATGTATAAACATCTATAAGTTTCAAGCCAAATGAACAAATTATGACCATTCCCACGGCATAATTTCTGATAAAGTTCTCATATTCGACAAATAGGTGTATCTTGGTATAGGAAACAATGGTTCCGAAGGGATTTTTCAAATTATTTTTATAAATATCATTTTAATTTTTGTAAGTGGCAAAAATGAGTTTATGCAAAATTTTCGAAAGTAATTTCACTTAGTTAAATGAGTTTTTGTGATGCAAAAGATGATATAGTTGTCATATTTGGATTTCTCTCATTTTTATAATCGATTTAGACATTTTATTTGTTAAATTTCGATTTACGGATTTAAATATATGAATTATTCCATATTAAATGAAACGGCCACAGCCAGCCGCAACCCGTTTAGTCTTGGTTGGTGTTTCCAACCGGGACTAAAGGTTCCGTTTAACCCGGGACTAAAGGTGGCCGTGCCCCGTGGGGCGTCCTATCCGTTGGAACCGGGACTAATGCTCACATTAGTCCCGGGATCAAACAGGACCGGGATTAAAGCTCCGAACGGAAGGCCCATTTTCTACTAGTGTCATCAGAGTTGAGTACGGCATCAGATAACCCATTGCTTTGGAGATCAGATGTAGCGGCTCCGGCCACAGATCGCTCTCAGTGTGCAACTATCCTTTTCATCTTGAATGCAAATATATCAGTGTTGATCTTGATGGTGAAGTTTTGTGCTTTTGTTTTCATGGCGAGCACAACACGCGGACGATTTGCTTGTGTTTTGACAGCTATAACCAACTCTCGTGTGATGAAGTAACATGAGTCTGACACATGGTAATAGTACATCTTTGGCGTGTCCATGCTCCGTGTCTCACGTTGCTGCGTTCAGACCCCGCATTCCTTCCACACTTGGTTCAACTGGACGAGAGAGTCAATGTGTTTTGCAGGTTAGAAAGGTGTTTATACCCTCAGTTTCAACATAGTTCAATCCTATATTTAACACTGGTGTTTCAGGGTGTATTCTAGAAAGAAAAAGACTGGTGTTCTTTTTGTATTTGATTTGGCATTATTCAACAAGAAAAAAACTGATGAATTATTTTTTATTATGTGGTAATTATGAGAGCCAATCCTTCTCGTCCCGTGTTTTCTACTTCCTCCATCCGGAAAAGTATGTCACTAAAATGAATCTAACTAGCACTAAAATATGTCTGGATGCATCCATTTCAGGATATCTTTTTCCGAACTGAGGGAATACAGGTGAAGGAAAAAATACAGGTCATATCGATCAAATTATTCGATCTGTTTTGGATGTGTTTCCCTAGACAAGTTAATTTCGTCAATCTCAATAGCACACCCGCTATTTTGGAGGTACTTATAGGAGTACATGTGCGAATACATCTGAATATATACGCGTGTATGTAAACTTGTTTGCGTGAAAAAAAAAATTAAACCGGACGCCGTGGACGGGACAACGACCGTGGTGTTCGACCCACACCACATGTACAGCCAGAGAGAGCCGGCTGCCTTTTGTCTCCACGGACGTACGACCACTGCGGGCCAGCAGGCAGATGGATGGAGGCCCAGAAACCAAGCGCAACGTGAGGAAGGGTGGCCCACATGCATGCTTTGCCTGACCCACGAGTGACGGGACGTGTCGTGTGCGGCGCGATTGCCGTGGCGTGGAGCAGGAGCACCCGTACGTACCGCGATCGAGCGAGCGACATCGTCTCCCACGCCCACGCGTATCACATCGTCGATCGGGTGGAGCACCACCGTGTCGGAGCGCTCATCATGCGGCGCCGGCCTTGAGGAGAGGTCAGGTGACTACTGATACTGATCCATGTAGTACCTGTACGGCACGCCCTGCCCTGGGGTCGTCTGATCGCTGCTCAGGTGCTTAATTTGCACGATGACCTGCTAGCTTGGTGTACGCGAGACCAGATCGCCAGCCACTTGCCTGCTTGCAGGGACGGCCTCGTTCGTGTAGCCACACGCAGAGACGGGGCGACGACGACCTCGCCGTCGTGGTCCAGCGCCGCGACGAGGAAGGAATTCGCCGCGGGCTCGGACTGGAGCGTCTCGTGCGAGGTGGACGGAGCCTTGAGGATGTCGTTTGGGCGCCTGAGGAGGCCGATAGGACGCGGGCGTCGAGGTCAGCGAGGCACCAATGCCTTGAACGTCCAGAGCTTCTTCCCGGCCTCGCCCTTGAGCACGTTGACCTGGGCCTTGGACAGCGGGAGGATGGCGGAGGCGAACGGAAGCTTTGACCCGCCGGCACCAGCGCGGCGAGCGTACTCGGCGTGCTCGAAGCGCGACGTGGGAGGTTCACGCGCGCGGAGGAGCATGCGGTCGAGGCAGGGTCTCGCCGCCGTGGGCGCGTCGCCTCTCGCGATGGCCGCCCAGGCGCTGACGAAATCGAGGAACTGCATCTCAAACTCTGACTCGAAGTGGCGAAGAAGACAAAGTAACGAGAAAAGGGCGAACCTTGGGGAGGCGGAGGTGGTCGAGGAGCGCGACGGTGTCGCCGACGAGGTGGAGGAGGGTGTAGGCGGCGGGGTCGGCTGGGGCGGAGGAGTCGCCATAGCCGCGGAGGTCGGGGGCGAGGGCGCGGAAGCCGCGGGCTGCGATGGCGGCCATCTGGTGGCGCCACTAGAGCCAGTGGCGGAGCCAGGAATTAAGATCAGGGAGGCGAACACGCGAGGTCTAAAAAAATTATGCCACAAAATCGAGTCTATTCAAGAAAATAAACGACGAATGAAGATTCAGTTTCATAACTCATCAAGTACAACTAACAATGACATAAAAATAACCTAAAAACAACTTAAAGCTAGTAACATACTAACATGGACTCATGTCACTTTGCACAATTGGCAGCCACGGCCACCATATGATATCCCAATATGTAAGAGACACCTACAACATATGACAAATTTGTGAGCACATGTATAATAAAATCATTAGCTTTTCATAGGATAGTATCATACCATCAAATTGTAGTTGTGCTAGCAAGATGAAACTGCCGAGGTAGATGACCTCGACGGTTCCTTTTGACATGAAAACGTAGCATAATCTGTTTGTCATCAATTTTTGCGAATATCTCTTTCTCAACATAGCAAATCATCAAATCATTCAACCAGTCATCACCAATCTTGTTTCGGAGATCTCTCTTTACAATGTTCATGGCTGAGAAAAATCTCTCAACCGATGCAGTTGCCACCGACAATGTCAAGGCAAGTGTAATAAGGCGGTAGACCAATGGAAACATCAAATGGTGTCTAGTTTGAACCAACTTGAGAGCAAGACCACTCAGAGTATCACAAGATAAGAAATCAGGACTTCTCTTCATCACATCAATATAGACATTGAGTTGGTCAGTCAAGAGATAGCAATCACGTGAAGAGAAATCCACTGAGTAAATATTTGCAAGTTCAAGTAACTTTTCATGATCAAAACTGCTAAATGAGTTTTTAGGATCAAGGCATGCAGTGCAGTTCAATAGGCGTGTAGAGGTTTCAGAAAACCTATTATTCATCTCAACTATGTTTCTATCAAGCACCTCATTAAATATTTCTATCTTGAAATAATGGAAGCAAGTAACCATTTTGCGTGAGATCCTTGGATAACCCCTAGCTGGAATGTTATCAGCCATGTTGGGCACTGTAATATTTCTTCCACCACAAAAGTTAGTAGCATCTATCAAGAGAGGCTCCCATCCATCATCTCTCAGTTTCTGCAATAGACTTTTCACTAATACAATCATATTCATAGCACTAACTATGTTTTGATCTTTCGCTTGCAATGCTTGTGATAAACCATTTGTTAAACAAAGCACTCGAAGCATCAAATGCAAGATTATAACATATTCAAAGCTTTCCATGTAAAACATATAACCAGAAGCCAAACCTCTTTCCTAGCATCTCCACCATCAAGAGAAATACCATGTAGCACTCCAAACACCGAATCCCACATTTGATGCATCCGGATTAGAGTTCTATGGTGTGAACCCCAACGTGTATCACCTGGCCTTGCTAAACTTGTCTCTTGATGTTGGCCTCTTCCTGGCAATATTTCTCCACTCTCTAGCTGTGCTACCATACGATCATGATGCTTCTGCAACAATGCATCTTTCCTTCTACAAGAGGCACTTGCCTACAAAAACAATTGCGCATTTAGAATTGTATGTATAGCATAGAGTTGAATACACATATTTTACCAACAGCAATTATCTACAAGAAGCACTGACCATGTTGACAATCTTATTTACGTGACCAAAGAAATTACCAACACCTAGAACTCCTTTCACAACAGCAACAACCACCAATTGAAGTTGGTGAGCGAAACAATGGACATAAAAAGCATGAGGGTTGTCGGCCAACACCAATGTTTTTAAACCATGTAGCTCTCTAGGCATATTTGAGGCACCATCATATCCTTGTCCTCTCAATCTAGACATGGACAAATCATGATCAACAAACATTGCATCTAAAGATCTTTTCAAAGAAGCTGATCTAGTATCAACAACATGCTTAACACCAAGCAATCTTTCCAGAACTTCTCCTTTTTTATTCACAAACCTACAAGCAGAAAATATAAGATTAGAATAGTCATGTAAGTTGTGAGATTGCAACAAATGATTTAGCAAAACACATAACTAACCTCAATATCACGGCCATTTGTTCTTTAACCGATACATCACGAGACTCATCAAATAGACAATGGCCATCGTGCCCGTGTTAATTAGGCTATGTAGGAGGCCGTTACGCCCGATTAATAGCGAGGAGATGAGACGGCGGCAGCCTGCCAGCACGCATCGCAATAACGCCGTGCCCGTTCCCCTGGCAGGCGCACAAGGATGCGACGCGCCGGCCACGTGTTGACGTCGATGCGGCTCCCTGCGGCGGCGTCCTGCACACGCGTCACCGGCGTCAATGCGTGGCCAGGCGAACTGGTGCTCACTGTTAATGCAGGCCACCCAACCCCGCTCCTCCGGCCGCCATTAAAACGCAGCGCGTCGCGCCTCTCCTCTTCCCACACCACTCTCCCTCTCCCAAATCGATCTCGCCACAAGCAGATCCACCACCAAGCATGGTGGGCACCCGCGAGACGGCGGAGGAGCGCGAGCTTCGGCAGCATCGCGACTTCCTCTCGGTGGAACGAGCGTGCCACTGCAACGAGCGCCGTGGCCAGCAACGCCGCGAGCAGCTGGAGCAACGCCGCTGCCACAACGAGGAGGCGGAGATGGCCAAGACGTTTCAACGCGAGATATGGCGCGAGGAGGCAGCCAACGCGCCTCCATACGTGTTGTCGCTGGAGACCGCGCGGCACTGTAGCCGCCACAGTGTGCTGGTGGAGGACGACGCAACCCTACCGAATGGGTGGGTGACGAACGACGTCAAGGTGTCAGTGGCGCAGCGGCTAGCGGGCAGGAGCGCGTCAACTTCATCATTCGGAAGTGGATGGAGATGTCGTACGAGCAGAAACTCGACCCCAAGTACTCCATCTCGGCGCCCTACTGGCACGCCGTGGTGGACACGGAGTACAAGGCGCGTCGCAGCGGCGTCTTCCTCCCTACCGGCGCGCGGGAGCCAACGTCGAAGTGGTTCGCTTCGGACGACGAGCGTGCCCGCTCTAACGGCGAGGACGACGACGACCCCGAGCTGCCCGATCTCCCGCGACCACCGGCGTCGGCATGTGCAGACGCATCTGCCACAACAGCGTCACCGTCACCGGAGAAGGAGGCACCGGATGAAGCCGGCGAGGCTTCCCATCAAGCGCGTCGCGGCATGCAACGGCGGTAGATCAAATCCCACCACGCGTCGGTCACGAAACTAGAAGCCTCAGCTTCAGCCGACACAATGTTTCTAAAGACCGTAGCCAACGGCAATAGCAGATGACACTTCCGGCGCCAGATCATTGAGGTTTGCAAGTCTCTTGATGATCCGGCGCTGGGATTGGCATCTTCTTCGCGCGGCGCTAGGCCGTGAAAGGGGCATCTTCGTCGACGTCGGCGCGTGTAGTGGTTGGCTAGAGGCTGCGGCGTGTCGCCGGCATAGGCCTCTTTCTCACCGCCTAGTTTAGGTTTAGTTTGTTAAATCTCGTTTAGATTTCAAATTGTAAGTTTGTTAAATCTCATTTAAGCTTCGCCGGAATCGTTGTTAAAATTGTGAAGTTTGAAAAAAAATTAGAGTTTGTCTTTGGGAGGCGCCGCTATGGGCTGCACCCCCCCCCCCCCCCCCCCCAATTGGCCGGACACGAATTTGGAGGTCTCTGGTGGAGATGCTCTTAGATCATCTCCATCGATACCTCCCCAAAAGTAAGGGGCGGACGTGCACGGCGGCACCCTAAGTGTACGGACCGAGTCATTTGGTGTCCGACATCAAACTTGGGGTCTGTTCGAGGTGTCGGACATTGCCCGGGCATGCCCTCCGACCGGTGTGATCCGCTCATCATACACACAGTGCCGGCGCGATCAGATTCATTTGCCTTCACCCCGTCCTTCTGTTTCCTCTATCCGGAATCGCACCATTGCCTCCACCCCTGTCGTCGCCAACTCTTTTCGCACTGCAGGGTTTAGCCACAGCGACCACGCAGGCCTGCTTGTTGCCGCTCCCCGCCGGTGTCTGCCCTCTTTATGCACCAACGCAACTAATTCGGTCGTCTCCGTCTCCTCCTCCCTGTCGCCCCGCACGCAAGGTGTTCGACCATTTGTCAATAGGCTCAATTTATTTTTCAGCGATGATTGATGCCGTGACGAAGCGTAGAGGATCAGCGAAAGGTCGGCTGGCCAACAAGAATCGTTATAGAACAACTGGGCACATGCTCTTGTTCAGTGACTACTTTGCCGAGAACCCGGCGAAATTCTCTCATGAATCGCCGACGCTTTAGGATGAATAGGGAAGTGTTCAGGAGACTCGTGCATGGGCGTTCAGAAATATGATGACTACTTCGAGCTGAGAAAAGATTGCACTGGCCTTCTTGGATTTTCATCCCTTAAGAAATGCACGGCTGACATACGGTGTCTTGCATATGGAGTTCCCGCATATTCATTGGATAACTATCTTCGTATGTTTGAGTCCACCGTCGTTGAAGCCACCTACAAGTTTTGCAGTGCAGTGGTAAAAGTGCTTGTAGAGAAATATCTGAGAGCACCAAATGTGGCAGACACAGCTCATCTCTTGGCACAAGGCAAAGCAAGAGGATTTCCCGGAACGCTTGGAAGTATTGATTGGATGCATTGGAATTAGAAGAATTGCCCATTCGTTTGGCAGGGGATGTATAAGTCAGGACATCATGGATCGTGCAATGTCATACTTGAGGCTGTGAGATATTATGATCTATGGATTTGGCACGCATTTTGCGGCATGGTCGGTGCTCACAATGACATCAATGTGCAACAACGCTCTCCGGTGTTTATCAGACTTTGTCAAGGCCAACCTCCGGAGTCTAAGTATGTGATCAATGGACATGAGTATGACAAGGGGTACAACCTTGTGGATGGCATCTATCCTAGTTGGTTAACATTTGTGAATATTATTCGTAACCCTGTTGGTGAGCCAACTTTCCATTTGCGAAGAAGCAAGAGTATGTCCGCAAAGATGTGGAGCGGGCATTTGGTGTGTGATACCTCCATTTTGCATCACTATTTTATATCATAATTTACTGTTATTCATTGATATATTTCATATTAGAATACAACACTTATGTTATTTTATCTTATTTTGCATGATTGTTGACTTGCGGGAATTATCTGCCGAAGGCAGGAGTCAGCTGGAAAAAGCACCGTCAAGATACTATATTTTTGGAACTCCAAAAATTACGAGAAAATAGAGAAGATAATATTTCATCAGAAGACCAGAGGAGCTAGAAGATGGACTCGAGGGAGGCCACAGGGCGCCCAGGTGACCCCCAGGCACGGGTCCCACCTTGGCCGCGCCTGGCCCCACCTGGTGGCCCTGGCCCACCTCTGGCACTCCCCTTTGGCGTATATCTTTCCCGTGACCTAAAGCAAACAGGAGACGCTTGGAAAAAAATATTCCGCCACCGCCACGGGCGGAAACCACAGAGAGAGAGAAAAGACTCTCCGCCAGGGAGAAAACTGTCAGGGAAATTCCCTCCCAGAGGTGGGAATCGCTGCTATCGACACCGTCATCACGCCGGGCATCATCAGGATCATCATCTACATCATCCACACCGCCAGCACCATCATCACCGCCGCCACTTCGTTCCGCTGCGACATCTAGGGTTCTTCCTTGTGTAGTTCATTAGGATAACTTTCTCGGGGTTGATTACTTTATTGTAGTTGATGCTATTGAGTTTTATCGGTGAATTATTTTTATGACCAGATTGTTAATCATCATTATATCACCTCTGATCATGATCCATATGATGTCTCGTGAATAGTTCGTTTAGTTCTTGAGGACATGGGAGAAGTCTTGATGCTAGTAGTGACATTATGTTGAGTAATATTTAATGCTTTGATATTGAAGTTATGGTGTCATTCTTCTAGTGGTATCATGTGAACGTCGACTACATGGTACTTCACCTTTATGGGCCTAGGGGGATCATTGTGTATTTAGTTTACTTGTTGAGGGGTTGTCGGAGCGATAGAAACATGAACCCCCACCGGTAAGCTGTTGCACGAGGGAGTGTAGGATCTCAGAGTTTAAGTCCGTGGTTAGATTTATCTTAATTACTTTCTTGTATTTGCGGATGCTTACGAGGGGGTATAATCACAAGTATGTACTGGTCCAAGTAAGGGCGGTGCATTCGCATAGGTTCACCCACACAACACTTATCAAAACATTGAAGATTAATCAGTGGTATGAAACGAAAATAGCTTGACAAAATTCATGTGTGTCCTCGGGAACGTTTTAGTCATCATAAGTAAAACAACCGGCTTGTCCTTTGTAATAAAAAGGATTGGGCCATTCGCTGCAACTTTTTTTTTTATTTACTCGCGTTTTATTTATTGGTTATTACAAAAACCACTAAAAACTTGTCTGCTAGTATTTACAGTGAAACCTTGCTCGAAACCAATTGTCAAGACCTTTTGCTCCTCGTTGGGTTCGACACTCTTATTTATCGAAAGTACTACGATAGATCACCTATACTAGTGGGTCATTAGTGTGATTCAGGCCAGGTTTGTCGTTGTCCGGTACCCTTGTCCTTCTTGCTCGCTAGATCAAATCTGTGAGATCATGAACGCATGTGTTTATCATGCACAACATGATCATCGAGAGTGAGCGAGATAAGAGGAGGACATTGATCAGAGAGGTGTTTGATTACCAGGGCCTATGGCCTAGCCACAGTCGGGCGTCCCGGCTCGGTTTTCTCAATTTTTTGCCATGCATCGGCAAATTCATGATGAAACAACACACGAGCACCTGCACAATGACCTCATCGCGCACTTGTTAGCGATCAAACCAAACAACATAGCTCAACCAGAGCCGGTTTGAGATTTCCATGTGTTGTTTTCGGGAACTTGAATAATTTGAATTTGAATTGTTGTATTAATTTTTACATTTTCTATATTTCAATTACTATTGAACTTTGCAATGAAGTTTTTTAGAATTTAGATAAAAATGATCAATTTTTTGAGGTGTTGGTTTGCAGCACCCCCCATTGTGCCGGACACATGTCCGACACCCCCAAAGAGGGCCCAATTGGGGTGCCGAACACGAATTTGGGTTGTGCCGGTGGATATGCTCTTACCCTGATTCCATGAATCAAATTTGACGCTTGTTAGCGCACAACGGGTATCCTATACTGGGTCTAGGTCTAGCCCGTTACAGCAGGCAACACTGGATTTTCACCGAAAAGAGGAGGATGACCGGAGAAGAAGAACGGCCAGTAGCCGACCTCGCCGAAGATGGGGATGGCGCAGCTGGCCGTGATGTCGTCGTCAAAGAAAGCAATGGACATCAGGTGGAGGCGAGGAAGAGACTTAGCGTGTAGAGGTGCATGTGCGCGTGGGGTGTGGTGGCCAGTGTCGGGGGAAAACTTAACCCGCGACTCATCAAGAGAAGTGCGACTCATCCTGTGAGCCGCGACCGCACCGTTAACGGACTTGTATTAAGATGGGTCGGCGCCAAGGACGTCGCAAAAAAGATCTAGAAGACGGGAGATAACTTGACTTGGACGACACGAAGATATGTAGTCTCCTCCTAGAAGGACTTCGGTTGACACTTTCCTAAGGGAATAGACTTTCCTTATAACCTGGCGAGACTCCGTGCATATAAGGAGGACTCGCAGGACGTAGAAGGGAGGGAATCCAAGCCCTAAACCCTAGAACATACGGTGACTCGACACCTCGATCACCGGCGACTCGATACCTTGATCGCCAACCCTTGTAACACCATGTTCATATCAATCCCAAGATAGGATAGGCAGGAGTAGATCTTTACCTCACATTGAGGGGCCGAGCCTGGGTAAAAAACATTGTCTTCTTCGTGCCCTGCGATCCTTAGCGCGGAGACGATTGATCCGCGCAATCCCACACCTACGAAGTCATTCATGACATCTGACGTGACAAACCCACGACAGTTGGCGCCCACCGTGGGGCCTGCGGTCAAGAGCGTCACGTTCCGCGCTGGATCTGTGGCAGGGACAGAGGATCTTGTCGTCAATTCAAGCTCGGCGACTTCAACAATCTCGGCGACTTCATTGCCACGCCGTTTCAAGCTTGGCGATATCAACATCTACATCAAAACTACAAGGTAGCAGAGAACGCTCGTGCTTCGGCTGTCCCTGACGACGTCTCGGGAAGAATATCAACGATCCCTTCGGTGGAAAGATGCGAAATCAAGTCACCCATTAGCTGGTAAAATTGCGTTGAATTCCAACGGCTGGATCTCCCTGGGCGACTCATATGCTAACACAGGTCGGAACCCTGACGAAATTCTGCGCGATCTCGGGAAAACAATTACCCAGTTCGACTCGGACATCAATTCAAAGATCCCTCTGGTGGAAGGTTGCGGAACAGAATTCTGCAGCACTACCACAAATTTGAGACAATTCCAACGGCTGGATCTCCGTCGGCGACTCGTGCACTGCAGCAAGTTTCAGATCTAGCCGAGTTCGCGAATCCAACCACGAATCTGGTTCGAAATCAATTTCGTGGATTTTTAAAGCTACAACGCAGTCAACTTCAACCTTCTTGTTGCTGGATCAACACCAAATACGTCAGAGGTGACTCGAGGCAAATATGTCAAATTTGTGAATCACAGGACTTCAACATCAAACGTCGCCCGTGTGTTGCTGATCAAAGGTTATTTGGCGTATGCGTGACCAGTTTGGAAGATTAATTATGATGGAAATTGTATTCGTTTGCGCGGCTGACAATCCGATCAAAATAAGGAGTTCAAATTTCAAGGTAGCCCGAGGCGACAGAAATCTACACGCGCATAACACGTCGGCTGATCGGTCAATCGAAGGAGCCGGCGGCATCAACCTGTCTTGGGTTTTTGACCGCTGTTGCGGAACCATGCGACTCAAAAGAAGTAAAATATCAGCTGCTACCTCTCACGTGAAGGTCAACACCACCTAGTACTATGCTTTGACTCGTGCACGGATCGAGAAAAGAGTGATCAAGAAAGGAAATATGTGGTCGGAGCTGCTAGCTGGACTATTGGAGTATGTTGCATGAAGATGCGGCCAGCCTAAGTCATCATCGAGAGGCCTCAAACATCAGCGCAACCATTACGCGCGACTGATCGGTCCAACAAAGATCAGTATTTGTTGGCTCAGATTTCGGCGCTATCATAAACAAAATCAAGCTATTCAACTTTGGCATATCTCGCGAATTGGTGCGATCGACTCAACGCTACCTTCTCTCGCACACTGAAGACCAAAACAAGACCAAGTCAACAAGGGCTTTTTGTGGCGATGATGTTTCAGACATAAAATCAAATCCCAAGATTACCTGGATTAGCTCGTCGTGCACCAAGCCAGCTAATCCCCTTGAAATTCCCAATGACAACGAGAAGCAGCTTGGCGCGCATGAACAAAGGCCGCATGCATCGTGCATGCATGCAATTCAAAGGACTGCAGCCTGGTGCTATTTAACCTTTCTTTCTTATTATAAGCACATTGATATCATATTTTAATCGACCGTGCTGCATGTTGCATGCTAGTCTATTTGATCTACCGTTTATCTATCTACACGCAGCTATGAAGGCAAAAGCAACATCCGCCATTCACTACGGGAAAGCCACAGTACGCCGACGGCCGTACTGTACGCCGACGGCTAAATGTCGGGGCCGTCGGCGTACAGCGCGAGCTAGAGTCTCAGCCACTGAATGTGGTCCCCATGCCTCGACATGGAAAACTTTATCTTGGTCACACCAAGTGTAATGAACCAATTCGTTTCTCGATGAAACATTGCGCTGAGGCGCCGCTATGTAATATTTTGGTGGTGAGTTTTACTTTTCATCATCTTAGTTCATTTCGCGCTCATATTCTTCCCCATGCGCACCTCGCGAGCGGGGGCTGAGTACGGTGACTGTGCCTCAAGAGCACCCCAACAGCACCGCAAAATCCAAAGGATCCGAGCTCTAGCACGTGAGCACGCTCTCACGCCTGTTACCTCCCCAAAGAGCTCTGGCCCATGGGCTTGCTCCCAAAACACGCCACCTCACCAAAGGACCTTGGTACTTACTCTCCTCGCGAGATACCCATGAGGAAGCCTATAAGCGCGCATGGGTGTTTACTACCATGTGTGCTTTGGGTCTGCCTCTCTAACCAATACAGGGAACAAGAAGTCCTCCCCAAGGTCGAGAAGTCACGCTCCGACCCCTAGAAGGGAGCGCACCATCAGGGAAGCCAACGCCCTCTACGAGGCCAAAGTCTCACCAAGCTAAGTCTAGCGCTTGCGCTCCTCAGAAGTGTTTTCTCCCTCTCACGGGCACCTGTCGCCCCTCGAGCGGTTTTTTCTCTCTCACACTCCATGGACTGCTTGTGCGTCAAAGGGGAGCCCTCGAGCACCGCGACTCGAGAGCCCTTACCTCTCCAAGCCTTAAACACCCCCCGGCCTTGCCGAGTCACGCTCCGGCATACCGTAGCGGCGGTGTCATAGCGCAAAGAGACGGGTCCTGACGACGTAGAGCGAAGAAAGACATGGAACAGGGACAAAGGACCCTTCGAGGGGCACACACACATGTTTGCATACGATTAAAGTATCTTACAAGCCAGCGTGAATTAAAACAAGTCTTAAAACAAAGATAATTGCGCCAAGCGCATCTTGTTGCAGGAGTGGCCTAGGCAGAGGGTTCACCATCGCCGTCCTCTTCAGCCTTCTCTTCTTCGGCGCCTTCATCCTCCTCAGCGGCCTGCTCCGCCTCAACCCTCTTGAAGCGGTCGACGTAATCGTTGACTCTTCTCGAACCAAGTTGGAGAGCTCCCAGGCCAGATCTCCCTCGATGGGCTCGGTCACTGACTCGAAGTCGAAGCCGGGGTGAAGGCGCTGGAGGTTGGCGAAGACGCGATCGATCGCCACGGTCAAGAGCTTGCGACACTCCTCATCACCAACCTCGCCAAGTTCCGCCACAGGGCCCTCGAGCACAGAGAAGAGCTGATCGAAGTAGGCGAGGTATGTGGCGGCGTCAGCGTTCCCATTGACGGGAACAACAGGAGCATCCACTCCTAGCTGCCCCGCGAGAGTGTTCCCCCGGGTCACCAAGGACTTGAACACGCGCTCCCGCTGCTGCGTCAGGACCCGCGCCGCCTGCACGCTGTGCTCATCCTCTGCAGCACGCTCCACAGCAGGGCCGCCTGCGCAGCCAGCTCCCTCATATCAGCCATCAGGGAGGCGAGGTCTTGATCAGCACGTTCACGAGCCTCTTCCGCGCGGCGACGACCGTCCCTGGCGCGCCTCACCCGGGAGTTCAGGTTGGCGTTCTGGTGCTCCAGTTGAACAATGCGGGCATTGTCGTCCGCGCGTTTCTTCTTGAAGCGGTCCTTCTGCTTCCTGAGCTTCCCGGCATATTCTTCGGCGACGGCGGAGCGATATTCTTCTTGCTTGGCGGCGGCATCCTTCTCAGCCTCTTCCTTCCTCGCGGCAAGCTTTCGTTTGGACTTCTCTACAAGCTTTTTGTGCTTGGCCACCTCCTCGTCATGCTTGCCTATGGCCTCGGCCAGTTTGCCCTCCCGCGCCTCCAGATCCGCGCGCTGCGTGGACAGCTCCTTGTCAGCCTGCAGTTGCCGCTCTTCGCGTTTGAGCACCTCCGCTTCACGCGCCGCCAGTACTTGCTCACGGGCATCCAAGGACACGCGGTGTTGGTCCAAAGACTTCCGCGTAGCCTCCGACTCCGCGGCGAATTTCCCCTCGCGGTCGGCAAGCTCTTGGCGCTGAGCGGCTAGCGTGGTCTCGAGGGTCGCCCGCTCTGAGGCAGCGGTTTGGCGCTCCACCGCGGCCGCCTCGCGATCTTCTGCAGCGGCCTGGCGCTCTGCCTGGAGTGGCTCCAGGGTCTCTTGAGCCTCGCGAACCGCGCTCTCGCGGACCTCCTTGGCGAAGCGCAGCGCCTCCTCTCGCTGCGCCTGCATGGCCTCGTTGTCATGGCGGCGTTGCTCCACGACCTCGAAGAAGCGGGTCCACGCCCTCTCAAGTTCGTCGTACTCTCTGGCGAGCTCGGCCTCCTCGAGGGCGAGTTGGGCCTCCAGCCCATCCAGTGCACCCCGCGCCAGGCGGAAGGTAGAGCTGCGGCGAGCGCCGCTCCAGCTCGTGCCACCCAGGACCAGAGCCCGGGAACTCCCACGAGACATGGAGGCTCCCTCGTGCGCACTAGTTTCGAGGGTGGGAACCTCCAAACTTGGGCCCGCGTCAACCTCGGCCTGGGGGCTGTGCGAGCCCTCTCCGCCATTGGGGCCATGGGCTCCAGCACCGTCGTTTTCAACCGGCGCCTCCTCTCGAGCTTCAGGGGCAGGGGAAGATTGCCCAGCCACCGTGGGGTCCGCCGCCGCCGAGCCCGCTGCGATCCCAGAAGAAGCCGCCCCCCCTCAGCATCTGCGTTAGGCGGGGGCGGCGGAGGGACATTTTCCTCCATCGCGGCGTCGGTGCCTTGGGGCGGCGGAGTAATCCTCTCCCCCATCTCAACGTCAGCGCCTCCTTTCGCCGGCGAGCCACTCCCCGTTTCCTCCGCGGCGACCTCCTCTTGCCGCTCTGGTGGAGTGACGGGACGTGGTGGTGTCGGTGTGCGCACCACCGCCTCCTCCTCGGGGCGCGCCTCCGCGGTAGAAGACGAAGTAGCTGCTCCGGCCAGAGGCGTAACCACCACATGCCCTACGTCTTCCTCCGCCACAGGCTTCGTGGCCTCCTCCGCCACCGGCTCCGAGGCCTCGGTCACTACGGGATTAGCAACCTCTTCAGCTGAGGGCTCCACAGGCTCCTCGACGGTTGCCGAGGCCAGGCCCCGGACCTCCGCAGCCTTGCGGAGCCTCCGGCGTTTTGCCGTCACAAGATCCCTAACAAACAAACAGGGAAGGCCATCAATAGGAGAGCAAGAAAACTCTCGAAAGATGCAAAGACAGGGGCCAACGCTTACCCAGATGACTTGGCGCGTGAGTCGACCCACATCGTAGTGGATGACCGCCACGACCTCGACGAAGCAGCTCCAGAGCCGGGCCCCTCAGGAGCAGCCTCAGCTTTCCTTTGAGAGGGGTGCCCACTGGGCTCTTGGCGGCCCTGTCGTGAAAAGCCTTGGAGCGGGGGTCGCAGCGTCCCGCTACGGCCTCCTCATCACTGTCTTCCTCCCCCTCCGCGACCTGGCGCGAAGGGGCCACAAGGAAATCCTCGTCCCCGCTGGACGAAATTTCCAGAACATCTCCCTCTGGAGGAGCAGGTTTCGAAGAGCTCGCCTCCCCTGCCGAGGGATTCGCCCCTCCACAGGTGGCGCCCAGATCCTCGTCAGATGCGGCGGGTGACTCCGAGGCCCAGTCCTCTTCCACCACGGGCGCCGCGTCCTCCTTCTTCTCCTCCCCAGCCAGGCCCTGAGGGGTGAACTCCGGCATCAGCTCCAGGATCGCGAGGCGCTTCTTCGGGGTAATCTGATGGAGTGGCTTCGCGAGCTCACTGCGCGGCACAGGAACCTCCGGGGCGGTGAAGAGGATGCCCATTATGGAAGCTACGACTTCAGGAAGGTGGGAGCTGCAGTGCAGCCGCATTGCGTCCGCCGGGCCTGAATACATCCACATCGGCTTTGTGTGCTTCTGGAGAGGGGCGATACGGCGCCTCACGAAGTCTTCAGCAACCATCTGCCCCGTGAGGCCAGCGTCGCGGACGAGCTTCATGCGTGCGACCAAGTCCGCAATCTTCGGGCTCTGAAGGGTCGCACTCGACCAATTCGAGTTCTTCAGGGGCGGCGCCTCAGGGACGTCGAAGAAGGAATTCTGCGTCTTGGCGTCCACGAGGAACCACCGCTGGCGGAAATCGTCCACCTTCTTCGTCACCCGTGTGACGGGTTTGTCGCCGTCCCAGGACATGGGGATGTAGATACCTCCCATCCCATCCGCGATGCGGAAGGACACACAACCAGACCGCTCGCCAGGCGCCGTGGAGCGGAGCGCATAGAAGCTCCGGAAGAAGGCCACGGAAGGCATCACCCCCAAATACGCCTCGCAAAGATATGCGAAGATGGCGAGGATCAAGATGGAGTTGGGGTGCAGATGCAGGAGTTGGATCTGATAGAAGGCCAGGACCTCCTCCAGGAAAGGAGAAAACGGCGGCACCAAACCAGCGAAAATGGTCGGGAAGAAGATGGGATATAGCCCCGCCGCGAGCTTGCCGAATCGCGCCGCCTTGAGAACGGTGGCGCCGTGCTCGTTGTTCTTGCCTGCGGCCATCAGCCGGATCTTGTCCAGCGCCTCAGCAGTGTGGATGCGAGTCCCCACCAGCGCCGGCGCGAGCTCGTCCTCCTGCTGCGCCTCGGCCGGTACATTCGCCATTGCCGCCTTGCCCTTCTTGGGACCCATGGTCGAAGAGAGAAGGGCGGCGGAGCTCGGTGAAGGAGGAGGAGCGTCGGAGACACAGGAGCGCAGGCGTCAAGAGCAAGGAGACGGGCGCGCAAATGATGCAGTAACTGCTGCCTGAACCGGCGCTGCAGGCTTTATTCCCCTCAGAGCAGTTACCGAGACGTGGTGGGACCCCCCACTACGCCCATCATCTCCGAGGAGAACGTGTCGTCGCGGCGTAACTGCCCTGCACGTGTCTCAGGCCGGCCGGACACTTTGGGCCCATGACGATTCGCCTGCGTCCATTGGACTACATCGTGCCCATCATGGGCCCGGGGGCTACTGTCGGCCCAGTGAAATCCAGGGTGTGCTGGGCCTGTCCTATACGGCCCTCGACACTTGATGGCGAATTTTCGCTAAGGACCAAGCCTACGGCTGGAGAGCCTCGCGAGGATCATTGCCTCGCGAGGGCATTTGAGGCAGCAGAGGCCTGCGGAGGCCATATCCACTGCTGCCCCCTCTTCAAGGAAATCTCCCCTGGGGAGAGGTCAACGCCGAATTCTCTACAGGGCGTCCAAGCCCTCGTGGAGATCGCTTCGCTGCAAAGCAACCTCTGCAGAGCGCACATGGGCTCTGCAGCGGCCGCAGAGTGACGCGCGCCCCTGCGCGCGGTGACGACGACGCCGCAGTTGCCATTTTGGTGATTAAAGGGGTCAATAAAGCTGTGCCACCCGCTCCGGACTACAAGGATTTCCTCTTTGGTGATAAGGGGACCGGCCGGCGCTACGCTCCAAGGCCAACGTCACCGTGGGCACCCCCACGTTCCTCTGCGGCCCCAGCTGGCCGTCCTGCATGGACGGTGGGTACTCTGCTACAGGAGTCAGCTTTACGCTCATGGACCGCGTCCATGGACATCCGGGCTGCGATGCACCGCGCTCCACCTTCTGCGCCACGTGACAGCCCTACCACAGTGCGAGTGCAAGGAGGGAGCACGGGGCGCCTATAAAAGGAGGACAAGGTGCACCGTAGCAAGGGATCGCATTCTCATTCCAGCATAGCCACTTACGCGCAAGGAAGAAGAAGACCATTGCTTCCCTTCCTTGTATACACCATTGCCAAAAGAGAGCCCTCGGCAAGCTCATTGTACTGTAACCTCTACAAGCAGTGCAATACAGACAAGCAGGAGTAGCGGTATTACCTCCACACGAGGGCCGTGAACCTGGGTACGGGCTGGTGTTCATCTCTGTCGTGATGTCCCTCCGCTTGCTCGACGAGCACCGTCGCCGTGCAGGTTGAGGGTTGTTTGACCAACGTGTTCAGCCCCTTACACGAACTCTCTTCGTGAGCTTGACTATCCCTGTTTCGTGGGAGTCATTCTCCGACAATCAAGCTGTTGCAGGATTAGATTGCAAAAATAGCAATATGCCATCAAGCAGGATAATGAAATCATGCCTACTTAATGCCCGGGGGCTAGGACAATCAAGTTTTTGTCTAATGGAAATATTTTTGAGTCCCGAGCAGCATGATCAAGCATGCAACCCGGCCCTCGGGGGCTACACATCCACCCACCGACATTTGGTGGTTTCTACTAAACTGATATACCATGTTTATATGCAGATTTAATTTTTTGCAGCACATGAGAATATATATATCCATTTGCGAGTCAAATCAGCGACTCGGAAATCTTTAAATACAAGCTGTGGCTATATACCCTTGAGCCACCATGATTCAACATGCGCTCAGATGGCTTCTCATGATAACTTGACAAATTATTATACTTTTCGCCAGCTTATTTATGCTTATGGCTTTTCTGCTTCGATGTCTATGACTCAGCACCTTATACACATTTGGCTGATATATCTTGATGCTCATAAGTTATTATTCTTATGATTTCAGCTCAGTCTTACATCCAACAGGAAAAGGTGGTTTTCACCAAAGGCTTCGCCGACACCTTATATAATTTTCACGGAGAACTTACCGCGATTCTGCAGCTTCAATGCGACTAAAAAGTGTTCAAATAGCAAGTGAGGAAGACTTGTTCATGGAATTCACGGCAAAGATCGAACAAGACTAGCTAACATGGCTACCAGCATGTGCACATATTGGCGTACTCTTTTCAAGGCAATGGATGCAGCTTCAACAAGATTTCGCCGGCCTCGAATGCCTGCGATACTATATCAACAAACATCAGTGGCTCATCGCTTTTACATTGGCGGCTCAATAAGCCGCTACGCTTGTGACTCATCATCAGCAAGTTGCCAAGCTCAACATCGACAAGTCGGTAAGAACTACATACGCAAGCCCGCAAGATCATCATGAAGACAGAATCTTCAGCCTGATTCTACGAATCACCCGGAAGCTTGGGGGCTAATGTCGGGGGAATACTTAACCCGCGACTCATCAAGAGAAGTGCGACTCATCCTGTGAGCCGCGCCCGCACCGTTAACGGACTTGTATTAAGATGGGTCGGCGCCAAGGATGTCGCAAAAAAGATCTAGAAGACTGGAGATAACTTGACTTGGACGACACGAAGATATGTAGTCTCCTCCTAGAAGGACTCCGGTCGACACTTTCCTAAGGGAATAGACTTTCCTTGTAACCTAGTGAGCCTCCGTGCATATAAGGAGGACTCGCAGGACGTAGAAGGGAGGGAATCCAAGCCCTAAACCCTAGAACATACGGTGACTCGACACCTCGATCGCCGGCGACTCGATACCTTGATCGCCAACCCTTGTAACACCATGTTCATATCAATCCCAAGATAGGATAGGCAGGAGTAGGTCTTTACCTCACATTGAGGGGCCGAACCTGGGTAAAAAACATTGTCTTCTTCGTGCCCAGCGATCCTTAGCTTGGAGACGATTGATCCGCGCAATCCCACACCTACGAAGTCATCCATGACATCTGATGTAACAAACCCACGACAGCCAGCGCATGAGATGAAGGTGCGTGTGGGGGGGGGGGGGGGTGAGTGGGATAGAAGCCGGGGCGGCGGCTCGAGCAGGGCAGGACGAAGCCGGGCACGGGCGGTGGGAGGCAGGAGATTATGGGCGGCGAGGGGTCGACAAGTACAAAACTTGGAAGCCTGAGGGTATCTCGAGATATGGAGATGAGGATGGTGCAGGTTGGGTCTGCCATATGCAGTCGTCTTCACGCGTCAGTGCGTTCCCTGATGATAAAAGCGAATATGATATCTCCTGAATTCTTTCTAGATATTAACACTTGCAGCTCTCCTCGCGCATATGGGAATAATGGTGCCATACGCGAGAGGTGTTGCCCTATACCTCGCCTGTAGCGAGTGGATACCAGCAACTTGTCTGCACGATTCCTCGAACGCACGTGTACGACACCTCCACATGGGTCGGCCCACATGTGGGCTATTTTTTTTCCTTTTTCTCCTCTTCGTTTTTCTTTCATGTTTACTATCTTTATGTTATGTTGTTTTATTTATTTTTTTGTTTTGTTTTTTGTTTTTAGATCTAAACATTTTTTGAATCTGACTATTTTTCAAATTCGAACCATTTTGGTAAATGAACATTTTTCAAATTCTGAACCATTTTAAAAAATGAATAATTTTCAAAATATTAACCATTTTCAAAATCAGAACCATTTTCAAAATCGAACATTTTTAAATATGAACCATTTTTAAAAACTAAAATTTGGCCAAACCAAAAATAATAGTGAATCGAATATACCGGTGAATAAAAAAGGAACAAAAATTCGCGTGAACTGAAAATAATATTGAACCAAATATTCAAGTGAACTTAAAATAATAGTAAACCGGAAATTGTTCACGGTACCAAAAAAATATTTAATATTCCCGAATAAACGGAAAAGAACAACTAAATGAAAAAGGAAATCAAATAATATCCCCCAAAAAATGTCAAAAAACAAAAATTATTTGTTTTAAAAAAATCCGAACCATTTTTTAAAATCAACATCTTTCAAATATGAATATTTTTAAAATTTGAACCATTTCAAAATGAACATTTTCAAATCTGAATATTTTTAAAGTATGAACCTTTTTCATAATTTGAACTTTTTCAAAAAATGAACATTTTTCAAATCTTTACATTTCGAAAATATTAAAAGGAAAAGGAAAAACATGAACCTTTTTCGAAACGTGAACATATTTTTTCTGTAAAGAAGGAACGTAAAAAAGAAGCAAAAAATAAACCTATAAATGAAAATGAAAATGAAAAGGCTAATAGGAAAAATGAAACGAAATTGAAAAGAAAAACAAAAATGGAGAAAAGAAAGAAAAACAAAAGAAGGAAGACAATCGAAGATTGTTCCACGGCTGGAGCTTCGCGTGCGCTTCCGGGCTTCCCTTCCACGGCTGGAACGCTCCCGCAGGCGAGACTGTACTAACGCTCGCAAGGGGCGATAGACAGATAGCGCTCGCGCGCGAGAGGGCATAGAAATGGAAATCAATAGAAAAAGGGTTCCCTTTGCAAAGGGAACTCAGTGGACCGTGTCGTGGTGACAAGTGTCGTCTTCTCCTTCGTGCGTTCTTCACAGTTGTTTGCATGTCCGCCAAGTGTCGCAACCAGATTACAAGTGGGGAGGTTGAGAGAGAAAGGGATACGGGAGGTGGGAGGGCAGTTTTTGTCTTTTATTTTTCAAAACCGAAATTTCAAAACGAAATATCTTGAGAACCGCTCATCCAAATTACGAACCGTTTTCACTTTTGAGCTCCTCGTGTCGAGATCTTCAAAACTAGATCTCATGTTGATAGGTTTTGACGAACTTTTTTTTTACTACCGGCTATGTATAGTTTGTACATCCTGTTCTTAATACTTTGTACTTCCACTTCTGTGTACTTTGTACTTCCTGTTCTCTGTACTTTTGTATTATGTTTTCTGTGTAGTTGTACTTTCCTATGTCTGTGTACTTTGTGCTTCGTGTTCTGTGAAGTTTTGTACTCCCTGTTCTATATAGTTTGTATGTCATGTAATTTGTACACCGTTCTTTATTTAGTTTGTACTCCCTATTTTGTGTAATTTGTACATTATCCTTTGTACAACCAATAGCTCATATTTTGTACTTTCTTAATATTCGTGCATGTACAACTATTGGAGTCGCCTAGAACGAGGCGCAGCCGAGATGATGTGGCGTAGGCGCCTAGAGCTCTGTGAAGCAGAGACGAGTCGAAGTCGAGCCGTAGCACACGCAACGACTAATGCGCAAAGACAAATACGTGCAACGATCAATGTACCCCTTTCAAGATATTATTAAAATTTATCGAGGCGAAGCCGAGCCGTAATATTAATCAAGACATTGTTTTCCTGTGTAGTTTGTACGTAATTTATACACTGTGTTTTAATTCTTGTACTCCGCACGCTAATACTTTTGTACCTGGGTAGCAATGATCAGTGTACATATCACGTCAGGCTTGGGGGCTTCGTACGAGGCTTCGCTCGCTCGCAACACTCAGGGCGTGTTTGGTTGGTCGCATGGAAATTTGCCATTTTGCATCTGTGGCTCACTTGGGACTGGCTGAGGTAAAACGGGAGCTGAGCCATGTTGTGCATGTAGTTTGGTTGCCCACAATGTTCTAGCCAGGCCCGTTTCGCTGTGTGCAAAAATTCAAGGTGGTTGTGTTTGGTTGCCCAGATTGGCGATTACAGCCACAAACCACCGTGTTTGGTTGCCCAGAATGTGGATGTTCCACTTACCTTGCACGCCTAGTGGTGAGCTTACCAGCCCATTGAGGTTTTAGGATGTTCATGGTTTAAGGTACATACACACTTACGACCGGCACAAATACACAATGACGACGATCAGGACGAGGATGATGAAGTCTTTGATGTCGCCTCTAGGTTTGCTTGATCCAGCTTTGCTTCCTCCTGCTTTGCTTGATCCAGCACGGCTTGATCCACCATGTCCTGCTTTGCTTCCTCCATCAAGGCCTGCTACAGCAAGGCTTGCTCCAGCATGTCCTGATCCAGCTATGATTCCTCCACCCATGCTTGATCCAGCATATCTTGCTCCATGAAGGCTTGATCCAGCAATGCTGTCAAAGTGCAGAGGTTCTTCGTGCTAGGAGTAGAAGGCAGCCTGTGCCTCGCTCAAAGTTTCAAACCTTTCACAGCTGTTGTTGGGGAAGTTGTACAGCTGAGCCGAGCAAGCACCCCAGGTTGTGTAGATTCCTGGATTCCTTCCTCTGAAAACCACATACCACTACAAGGAAGACATACTTCATTAGGGTACCATGATCAATGAAGCAACAAGTTGGAAAGCTAAGAACACACGTGATGAAGTAAAGCAACATAAGCAAGCATGCATTGATTATCGCTACAAGCAGCACAAGTGTTTGCCACCTAGCTAGTATGGTGTTAACCTACCACCACATCAAAAGAGGGTGTCATCCTACCACCGCTGGTTCATCGTGTGAGGGGTTAGCTTATGTACCACCTCAAGCACCCAAAATATACAGACCATAAGAAGTTTTGTTGTCCTAGCTACCCAAAATATACAGGGCATAACAAGTTTTGTTGCCCTAGCTACCCAAAATATACATCATGATCATGATCATGATCATAATCTTCAGACACCATCTAGCATGCTTGCACCACCGCCACTACTCAGACGGCGTCCGTGTAGTAGTGCCTGTTGAGGTAGTTCTGGAGCCAGAGAAGACGGTGGTCCTCAGCCATCAGAACAAACCCAAAGCCTTGCGCCTTGTTGTCCAGGAGGTGGCCAAGGGCAGCAATCTTGGCGCTGTCACTGAAGGTGCCCTTCGCGCTCATCACAGCCTCGATGAGGCCGGGGTGCACGTCGACAGGCACGCTGTCCCTAATGGCGGTTGCCACCTCCCGGACGGCCTCGGTCATGCTCGTGAAGATGAGCACCTCCTCGTCCACGAAGGCACCCCTCTTCCTCTTCCTCTCCCTCTCCCCCGACCCAGGTGCCTTGGGTGAAAAACCGTCAGCCTTGGCGCCTCCTCCGAAGTCAGCAGCAGGTTCAGGCTCCTCCGACTCATGCGTCTCAGCATCTTCAGCCGAACCAAGAGGCTCAGCTGATCCCATGGCATGCTTACCAGTGGCAAGGCCGTAGGAGAAGATGGTCTGCATATGAGTGTAGTTCTGGATAGGCTTGTTAAGGAACTCAGCGTCCTTGGGGTGATCCTAAGGACAGTTAGATAGTTAGCGGTGTTCGAACACAACAGACAGTTTGACAGTTAGCGATGGCGTACGATGATGCTAACCAGAATGTGGCCTCTGAGGTGCTCAATCTCCAGGATGATGTTGTGGGTATCCTCATCCCAATGGGCGCCACTCAAGTCCTTCAGCTTCGACACCTTGATCCACCTCCCTCTCCACTTCCTGAGGTGGTTGTAGATCTGAGTGGAGGTGACCTCATGCGCACAGAATTCGAAGACAAGCTTCGCAACTGTGTTCAGATGCACCTCCTTGAAGCCCTTCTCAGTCCTCACACCGCTGGCGATGATCTCGCACATCTTGTTCAGCACGAAGGTGGAGAGAAATGCAGGCCACTTCATGGTCGTCCCCATCTTGCTCTTCTTCTCCTTGCCACCAGAACAAGGCGTGGCCAGCACCAGATGTGACCCCAGCTGAGGCACCTCGAACCTCTCCATGGGTTGCTGCGTCTCCTCCGGCTGTGAGTCCGGGACAAGTGAGAGAGAGAGCTGGCTCTCTTCCTCGATCAGAGACTGGCTAAATTCGTCGACGGTCATGTCCTACAACGGCGACGACGAAGAAAGTAGCATAAACTAGATCAAGACGGCGGTAAAAAGAAGCTACATCATGCTCAAACTAGATCAACTCCACTTGCACAGATCTACCTCCTAAACATGCTCAAAATAGATCATGGCCTAAAGATGAACTCAACTAGCACATATCTACACAAGCTATACTAGCTAGGGTTCGATTGTGCTTACCGGCATCGCCGCGTGGAAGACCGGACGCTGCACGCACCGGTCGTCGAAGAAGTGGTCCGTTGCTGGCCGTCGAGCTCCGGTCACCGGAGTGGAAGAAGGCGCCGCTTACCTGGTCGTCGTCGGTGAATCTTGGCCCGGGCTGTGACCTCGATTTGGGGGGGAAATGGTGGCGGGAGCTTCGGCGGTGAGAGGAGAGGGGTCAAATAGGGGAGCGAAAACGCGGGGCGGTGAGCGAAATTTCTCCCGCCACCATTTTCGCGAGCGCGCGCGTGCCCCCGCGGCCGCGCGCCATCTCCCTTGGCTGCACGAGCTCGGCCACCCGGATCCCCATTTTGCCTTGCGAGAGGGTGGCTCAGCTGAAACGGTGGAATCGGCCGTTCCTCTTGGGCCTGGCCCAGGGGTGCTTTAAGTTTCGTGCTCATGCAGGGAAGAGGAACGGACCAGCACACCAAACGGGCCGAAAAGAGTAAAAACGTGGCGTTCTAGTAGCGCGTGACTAACCAAACACGCCCTCGGGCTTCGTACGAGCCTTTTTTTCGAATCTCTCTGTACGAGCCATCACGGCCGGATGTACGCATGGGGCGTGGGCGCGAGGGGCTTCACGTCCGGGTGTACATAGGGCACGGGCAGACGTACGCGCGGAGGCTTCGCGTCCAGATGTCCTCGGCGAGGCTGCGTTCGACGCCGCACGACTGGTAGTGTCCAAATTGGATTTTGCCACTTAACAGCCCACCACGTGGCATGCTCAGAAGTTCCTTTTAAAAGGAAACCCTTTTTATAGTTGTACCCCTAGAAATGCTTTGCAAAGAAAGAAGTGAGCACCAGACGTGTACTGATGGGCTGACTAATGTGGCCCAGCAGAACAAACCCATTCTTTGCCTGGCCGTGGAGATTGTCGGACTAAATCTTTCCCGCACAAATTGTTTTTTTATGTGCTTTCCCGCACAATGTTGAAAGTCCCTCTTTGTTTTTTGATAAAAAAAGTCTCTCTATTTGCCACGCACTCGCTTTACCGTGCAATGCACTTTTCCACTCTAGTCTCAACCAGCCGATCCGACGTCGACGGGTCCGTCCTTAGCAGCCACATGACCAAGAAGAAAGAAAGTCCCGATCGAAGAAAATAGTACAGAGATATACGTCTTCGTTTCCTAACGATTGCTCCATCGCGACCTGGTCATGGCGTTGGACTTAATTTCCCACTGATTGGTCTCACCATCATGTTTTGGTTACCGGTCGGAAAATCCGGTTACCAGTCGGTAACCGGATTTCTCGAGCACTCTCGGGAAATGGTCATACTGGACGAAAAAATTCGAATTTTTTGATTTTAACAAAAAAAATTGATAAATGGTTAAATTGGGAAACAAATTTTTTGAATTTTCAAATTTCACATTTCAAATTCGTCCAGTAACCGGTCGGGATTTTCCGGTAACCGCGATAACTGCGATAACCGGAAATCCCGACCACCATCGGGAATTTATTTCTATCGGTAACCAAAACCTTGCTCACCATTGGACTGTAAGCAACATTTCTCCTTTTTTTCTCCTTCTAGTTAAGGCAATAATGCCAGCTTTGAATTAACAAAGCTCAGAGTTTTACAACGGCAATTACAGACGAAACAAAGTGTTGAGGAGAAACTCAAACAAAGCAGTCCAAGGACAAGCTAAAAGAAAGGGAGCTACACTACGCCGAGCACCAAATCGTTGCGTAAAATGGCCAGCCAAAAGACAGGATCGGACCACCAGCATAGACACCACCGCAACTAGCACAAAGCTTGACATCGAAGAGAAAACCAGGAGACGAAAGACCAGATCCTCCAGCAGACGTCGAGCACGAAGGAGAGGATGTCGACGATCACAACGCCGAACGGAGACCGCAACATCGACAGCGGCGAGCACCAAACCCTTGCGTAGAACGGCCAGCACCAGAGGGGCGGGATCGGACAACACTGACACCGGCGAGCACCAAACCCTTGCGTAAGACGGCCAGCAACCAAAGGAGCGAGAACGGACCACCGTGTCCGCAGGTTGTGCCTCCACCAAGGCACAAGAACAAGACAACTTCACTTCAGATCATCGGCTGCAAAAAGGCACCAACTTTATACTCAAGCAGCTATGGTGAAGCGATGAGACCCCTGCTCCAAGACGGTGCCTCCAAGGAGGTCACGACGCAGAAGCGCCGCCACCGTCGGGTCAAAGACCAGGGTTTTTCACCCGGAGAGTACACGAGGGAGGTGGGGTGGAACCACAACATCGCCCCCAAGAGGGAAAGCGGCGCCCACAGGCGTCGCCGACACCGCCGTCAACGATGGATTGAGCTTTCGCTCGGTCCGATCCCCACCTACCCATCGACAGGGGTCGCAGACTCCAACCCCCACCACGAAGGAAGGGGACACCATGCCGGCAATAGAGCCTCCAAATCTGCAACTGGGTGAGGAACGGCGCCCTCGCTGGACCTCACCAGGAACTCCTAACGCCAACGTTCTCGCTGCCCACACGGCCAAAGAACGGGACCAACACCACCCCCACAAGGCTTGCCGCAGAGCCACCCGAGCGACCACCATCCAGGGCCGCTGCCCCGGCATACCGAAAAGAAACCAGCCTCGCCAATCTTCCGAAGGACGACCAGCCACGAGCGTGCAGCCGGCCGCCCCAACAGCCACGCACGTGCTCCACCCCGGAACCTGCACACTCGCCCGATGGCATCGAATCCCGCAAGCCGACGAAGAAGACACTGCTCAAATCCGCACGGAGCAGGGCCGTGCACATGGATCAGCAGGGACGGACTGAGAGCACGAAAGGACGTCCAAGGCCACAGATCGACCCCCTGGTCAGATCTAGCGGTGCGACGGAGCGAGAGCGCGTGCAGCTCGGGACCCAACCCAGGTGCTGCACCGACACAAGCTGGGACGGCGTCTACAACGGTGTTGCCCAGCGCGCCCAGCACCGGGGGAAACGCGTCTTCCTGGAGGGTCACTGTCACTCTCCGCGATGCAGATTTGCGTCTTCCAGCGCTGCACAACGGGGGACACCAACAAGGAGGGGCAGGGTGGGAGGGGGAGGCGGCAAGGAAGGCCCCACCGCCGCCGCGGGCTGGCCGGAGGCCGCCGGCGACGGTGGCGAGGAGGACGGTGGGGTGAAAGGGGGGCGACGGCGCGGAAGAACTAGCTCCCCCAAGTTGCCCTAAGCAGACAACGCGGTGGTCTGTTCGTCCGATCAGCCTCTGTGGTCAAGCGACCAAATCGAAAGGCGCGGCGGAAGTTTATTTCCGAACTGACTTTGGTTCTTTTCTCCTTCTAGTTCTAGGCGATATATCTTGGGATATCCGGAGCTATTCGTATAGCGACATGGCGTATGTTGATGCCTCACTATACTCCCTCCGTTTCTAAATCTAACACTTTTTAGATTTTTTTCACACATGTAGTTAGACATGTTTTAGTGCAAGCTTCATGTGGATCTAGCACTAAAACATGTCTAGATACATGTGTAAAGAAAAAGACTAGAAAGTCTTATATTTAGGAACAGAGGGAGTAACTAATGTGACAAAAATTAATACTATGTTCTAATGTTATAAAAGAATTGAAGACTATATACAACCTGAAATGAGTGAAAGGAAACACCAAAACACGTGTATATACATGTGATTCAAAAAAAATAGAACATTCCTATAATCCAAAAACGGAGGGGGTAGCATTCTGCCGCGCTTTCCATTATCCTATTTTCGGGTATAGAGTTTTTTGTTGTTGCGAAAAAGTCTTTTGTAGCACGGGCTACATGAGCCCTATATTTAATTTTTTTCAAAACAACATTTTGAAGTTTCAAAAAATTCTAAAAATAAATCTGGATGTTGCTTATACCGGATCCTATAATTTTGCAAAATTTCTATCCGAAATACTTTATATTTTGGGCTGTGTAGAAAAGACAAATTCTGACAAGATTTGGAGGTGTACTATACACACACCAGATCTGTAAATTTGTCTTTTTTGTGTAGCGTAGAATACGTCATATTTCGAATTAAGATTTTGCACATTTATAGAGTATATCCATGGCTATGCGCACATATTTTTTTCAGAATTTTTAACACTTTAAAATTTGTATTTTAAATGTTCAAAATAAAGGGCTACATGTAGTCCGAGCTACAAAACTCTACACTCTAGTCGCTGCCTATTACAACCCCAAAGTCTCGTATGATAATGTTCATGATTCAGTGTGGCGTGAGTTGGGTGCCAAAGATTTGGCCTTTCACTAAGATAAGGAGTAACAAGTTTTTGTCAAAACAAAAAACGCTTAATAGCAGGGAGACTCACCGAACAGCGACCTCATCAACGTTGGTGGACCCAAATGCAACACTGACCTCCATGCCACGATGCGAGGGCCACCGACCAAATCCCCGCTGCCCCTATCACCGGCGCAGCGCGACCTTGTCGATCGGCAACCTTTGGGGGCAACGAGGACATGGGGAAGGGAGGGAAGGGTGGCAGCAATTGGAGGCTACGGTTCGTCCCTCAATTACCTATAGGAGTCGACGTGAAGAGACAGAAGCACTTCTCGACACAACATGTCAAGCTTTCCCATCGTGTTGCCATGTTCGAACAATCTACATGTCGATTGACAAAAGAGTCATAACAAGTAAGCCATCCAATGTGACAAGCTGCAAAACAACAGATTAACACGATACTGCCCACTTTATCCTCCTCACATGGATTTCATATATGAATAATGACTTGATGAGTTGTTTAGGTAATCAACATTGTAACAAACTGCAAGAGATTCTTTTTTACAAAGACTAGATAATTGCATAATATTTGGTGTCCCATACTTGCCGGCAATTTACCTGTTTATAAGGGTGTCCCATAATTATTCTCTTAAATTGGTGGAATAAAAAGAAAAGAAATGGACGGACCAGAATGTTTATGAACAGGAAATGGAACCATATCCATTTTTAGATATGAGAGATTTTTGTACTCCCTCCGTTCCTATAAATAGGGCATACGTATTTATGGACGAAGTTTTAACAAAAAATCAAGTTACAATCTCTCAATTGTATATGTACAAAATTGATATCGTTTGATTCATGTTGAAAAACATTTTCTAATAATGTAATTTAATTATCCTCATATATTTAAGCTAATTCTTTGTCAAATACAAATCTTGGAAAGTGTGTATACCTATTTTTCTTGGGAGGAACGGCTATCATCTTCATCTCGAAGAACAAGAGAATATTTTCCCCAATGCTGCCCCTGTATTTTGGACTTATTCCCAGTAAAAATCCTTTTATGTTAATGTTTAAAAGCTAAACTCCTACTTTACTCCGTTCGAAAAACGATGTCAATAAAATGGATGTACCTAAAATATGTCTAGATTACATATTAGCAATCGGAATGACATTTACTCGCTCACGTCCTAATCCAGATGAAAAGAACCGAACAAACGATTGAACTGAACGACCCGCCAGGCGATCGATCGAAATGCAAATGCCAAGATGTAACAGCGGAACCACCTCCTGAAAGAAGCCCACGCTCTTCTTCTTTCTTCCCACCCGTTCTCCACAAAGGAAAACGAGATAAAAGCCACCGAGAAAAATGTGAACGAAACTGTGGAAAGCGACGCCCATTTCTCTCGAATTCGCCTACCGCGAGCAGGTGGCAATAGGAGCAGGCTGCTAGGCTTTTCTAGTTCTTTTCCGTTCCCCTCGGGAATTCCATGTTTCCCCATTTTCCTCCGCCTCATCCTCTGCTCCAGAAATAGTGCTGCCGTGGGAGAGGGTGGATCGAAAGAAAACATCCCGAACTCCCCAAACCAGACTCACCAAGGCTGATTGATTGCTGGTCCAAGATGAGCTCCGAGCCCAGGGAGCTGCTCGGAATCGACCCCAGCGAGCTCCGATTCGCCTGTGCGTTTTCGCCTCTGCGTGTGTCTTCGTGATTTGATTCAGTTTTTGCTGTTATTTCAGCAGTTTCGATGTGTTTGCCTTTCCCGGTGGATTTTTTTTGACTCGCTGTCAAGTTCGCGTTCAAGAATATGCCAAGTTCCTTTTGCGTGGCTGGTTTTGATGTTTCTCTTTCTCTTGTTTTTCTTCACTTTGAGGTTCTTTTTTTAAGGACCTGTTGGCGTCTTCCTATTCTGTGATCATACTTGTTCCCTCGCTTTCCTAACTTTCTTCCTGTTCTTTTCTCTGTTTATTCAATACGTACAGTCGAGTTGAAGAAGCAGATCTCCTGTTCGCTGCATCTGACAAACAAAACAGACGAATACATCGCATTCAAGGTAACTGAATCTTTCTGATTACTGTTTATCTGCTTCCCTCAAAATCTGAATAAATTTAACGGTTCCATTTAATCTAAGAAAATCTTACACTTGTGTTAAAATAATTCTAGAATGGAGTAGTTGCTAAAATAGTGCAACCTTAGGTCTGCAGGTTAAGACAACGAGCCCAAAGAAGTACTGCGTCCGGCCAAACAATGGCATTGTGGCACCGCAATCCACATTCGATGTTCTTGGTAATTTGATGCTGATGGATTGCATTAGCCAATCACTGAGCATATTACCCTGAAGTAACTGCTTTTTATGCTAAGGTCTTACGCACTCTGAATTGTTGTTTTCAGTAACTATGCAAGCGCAGCGGGAGGCACCACCAGATATGCAATGCAAGGATAAATTCCTTGTGCAGAGCGCCATAGTGAGCCAGGACATCATGCCCAAGGATATCAGCGGAGACATGGTAATTGGTAATCCATACTATAGAACTTAATGGGCCTCTTATGATTTGTACCTTATGTTGTCCTTGTTCTGCCAATCATCTTATTGAGGTATTTGTGTAGTTTACCAAAGAATCGGGCAACGTGGTGGACGAGGTCAGGCTCAAGGTTGTTTATGCCCCACCGTCACAACCAACATCCATAAAGGAGGGGTCGGATCAGGAAAGTCTGGGCGGTTTGAGTTATCAAGAGGTAAAATCTTGATCTTAAGGGGTCGCTAGGGGCTGTAACAACATCCGTGAACTTTTCTTGTCAGTGTCAACTGCAATCGTATAAAAGAGAACCCACAGTTTTTCGCTGGTAGTGCTGCACTGATTACCTAGTTACCTTATCATCGATCAGGTCCTATCATTCTATGGCTATCCGTTGCTTTCTTACCTTCCCAGGCTGAGAGATGTTCTTTCTTTGCAGACAACAAGAGAACTGACAGAACCAGAAACAATAACCTCCGAGGTGAGCTCCCTTGCAACAGAACTCATCAAGCGATGTCTCACTCTGATTCTGGAAGTGTGATTTATTTTAAAGATCAGTCTCCGAGTATCATGATTTTTCTTATACATCGTTACAATACCATGCACATGAATCTTGCATCAAACTAGATAACAAGCACCAGACTCACTTAACTACTCTCTGTTTCATATTATAAGATGTTCTGAATATTTTAATGTGGACTACATACGGAACAAATGAGGAATCTACACAATGAAATGCGTTTAGATACATGTGTTCCAGAAAAAAGATAAAACATCTTATATTTTGGAACGGAGGGAGTATTCTTATTGGCACCTTTGGTGACAACTGCTAGAGAGGTCTCATCTAATAGGTTTTGATGTTTTCCCCAACACTAAGATTGTTATTTTTGAAGATTTCACCATGGTATATACAGTTGTGATCTTCCAATATATCCTAGACTTCTGGATGAACTTTGTAATGCAATTATATCCTTAAACTGCATTCTGTCATAACTCATAACGTCTTAATAAGAAACTGTGTTGGTTCTCTTATCACCGAATATATTTGTTGAGAAGTTCTCATTTCTAATCCAGCCATGTTATGCTTTCACTTACTCGAGCCCCACTTGATATAGTAAATTTATTGATACTTGATAAATTTTGATGTCTTAGTCCACATATGTGATCTTTCCTATCTACCTACAGACTATTATGGTCTCTCTTTCCTATCTACCTACAGACTACAGTCATCTTCTTTTCTTAATTCTTGCAAAAAATGCTTTCCTTAATGTAAAGTTAGATGTGCAACCAATTGCTTGAATTGGGTAGGTGCTATCTGCGTACTCACTGTATGATGGAACTTAATGTATTATTGTTCTGTATGTCCTATGTACCAAATTCCTTGTAGCATTTCTGCAAGTCATAGCAAAGCAATTCGAGCCTTATACAGAACATATTATTACCACCTTATGTTGCCCAGTGTTAGGGGAAACCCTGTACTTTTGTGGCGATTTCTTTATATGAAATCGATGGGATGTGCCCGTTTGGTGTAGAAAAAAAACTTATGTTGCCCAGTGATGTCAAGGAATGACACGTTGATCTTGTTTCTTTATACCTGTGTAGCCCATGGCATTAATTTTGAAGTTGAAGGAGGAGATGAATTCTGCTGTTCAACAAAACAATATACTTCGGGAGGAACTGGTTCGTGACTTGTACCTGATTATACAGCATTTTTTTACTCGTATTCATTGACCCTATATGTAGGCGTTAGATTCAAGTTTCTTTTGTCTATATTGGCTCGTGAGAAAGCTTTTCTTTAACATGCGTATTCCCTCTGAATGACCACCTCATAATTCCACCCAGCTTTGTGCCAAAATTTCTTTTGTCAATTTGCATGGCCTGAATGTATATTTACCTTTCGTGTCTTCCAGTACTATTGCATTTGATGATTTCAACAAGTGCAGAACTCTGCGTACAATTCCTGATCTTTAAGTTATCATTGCTTTTCTGTTATACTGTTTTCTATACCAGTGAGATCTCAATGCCGCCATACAATTTATTTGAATAACTGAGAAAGTTATTACATCTGGACTGAATTCAACAGGGACTCCTAAGGCGGGAAATCAGCAAGCAGAACGGAGGCTTTCCACTAGTTTTTGCGCTTGTGGTCGCTATTATGGGCATCCTACTAGGCTTTCTCATGAAGAGATGAGCTTGTGTAGTCATGTAGGTTGTTCGAGAACTCCGTTTAGACCTGAATATGGTATGTACTCTCGGTCATGTTAGACCTCTGTACAACTCGTGGTCTCTTAATCTTAGGGTCTGATGCCTCTTGTAATATTAATTAGCTACTATGGCCAGTCAATAAGTCTGTCTGTCACCCTGCTTTTGATATTTGTCAGCTTGTTAATGGCCCGATGTCATGTGGGGCCAGTACTTTAGGCGCAGGAACAAGAAGAGTCCAGAGTCAGTTTAGAGATAAGCCTTATCTTTAGTTTGCTTGCATATCAAGTTAGTTAATTATTTCCTTAGTTACGATTGGATTGTACCCGTTGGCCCTATATGTAAAGGGACCTAAGCTTGTACGTGGGATCATAGAATCAATAAAGAAGAAAAGAGGAGGCTCGCCTCCAGTTATCCCCCAACCCTAATCTCCCTGCGCCCACGGCGCACAAGGATCTGCACGGCTACGCTCTCCGGAGCCTAGGCCGTGACAGGTTGGTATCAGAGCAGTCGTTCTTGGTTACCAGGCCACGCCAGCGCAAGAAGATGGGATCCCCATTGTCCCAGACGATGTGGAGGGCATTGTCAGCACCAAGATCGCCGGCCTCGTCGACCAGGTTGCTTCCTTGTCTACCGACAATCTAGAGCTCAAGGCCGATCTCCGCAAGCTGACGGACGCGGTGAACAAGTTGTGCCAAACCCAAGGAGGGACGAGCGCAGCAAAGGTCAGCGATCTGCTGGCTCAAGACGGCAAACGGGACGGTGGTGCCAGCGATTCTTGGCAAGGCACCCCCAAGTTCCAGAAGCTGGAATTTCCGACCTTTGATGGGTTGGAAGATGCACTCCCATGGTTAACCCGTGTGGAGCAATTTTTTGAAGGGCAGGGCACACCCGAGCAGGGCAAGGTGTGGCTGGCCTCCTATCACCTGGCTGGCCGTGCAGCGTTGTGGTACCGACGCTACAAACTTTCCCACGGCGCCCCCTCTTGGCAGGTGTTCACTGAACGCCTTGGCCGCCGTTTTGGACCCAAAATCCGAAACACCCAGCTCGGCACACTCAAGAACCTGCAACAGACTGGCACGGTAGATGAGTATGAAGAACAATTTCTCACCCTTGTGTGTCGGTGCGAAGGACTCGCTGAGCAGCACCAGGTGGAGTTGTTCGTGGCTGGCCTCCGCAAGCCTCTCCGGACAGACGTATGGCTGAAATACCCAACCACTTTGGAGGACGCCATGGACTATGCCCGCGCGTACGAGGAGCGGGAGAGCCCAGAACAGGGTGATGCTTCCTCTCAGCAGACCAAGAACAAGGGGTTCCTGGGTCGGCCCTCGATGCCGGCACTCGCTGCTCCTCCTCGACCATCACCCACACCGGCAAACAAGGTTGGCGGTCCAGCCCAGGGAAAAAGGCCGTTTAAACGGCTGACCCCCACGGAGATGGATGATAGGCGCACTAAAGGACTTTGCTACAATTGCGATGATAAATTCTTCCCAGGCCACCGTTGCAAAAATTTGTTTTCACTTGTCGTTGATAGGTCTGACGAATCAGAGGATGAAGCAGAGACTGATGAGAACGTGGAAGTGTCCCTCCATGCACTTACTGGCATCAAGTCCAGCACCACGATGCAAGTGCCGGTGCTGGTCCGGGGAACACGCTTCCTCGCCCTCGTGGATTCCGGTTCCACACACAATTTTGTCTCAGAGGAGGCAGCCATTCGCGGGGCCATCTCCGTCACGCGCCGAGCAGACATGACGGTGTCTGTCGCCAACGGGACCGAGTCATCAGCCGCGGCGTCTGCCGCCGTCTCCGCATGGTGACAGGGGGAGAGCCTTTCGTCATCGACTGCTACACCCTCGCTTTAGGTGGGTTCGACATGGTTCTTGGCGTCCAATGGCTTCGGACATTGGGACCAATCTGCTGGGACTTCACCAAGCTCGCCATGTCATTCTGGCGTGACGACCACCTTGTCACTTTGCACGGCGAGGACGCTCCTGGTGCTCGTCTTGTTGCGTGCGACGGCTCTGACCTCCTGGCAGCACTACTAGCTGAGCATGCTGCCGTCTTCGCGGAACCGCGCGGTCTTCCCCCTGCTCGTTCCTGCGACCACCGCATCCACTTGCAGCCCGGTACCGGCCCGGTCGTTGTCCGTCCATACCGCTACCCCGCCATCCAAAAAGATGAGATTGAGCGTCAGTGCATGGACATGCTGAGCCGCGGACTGATCCGCCGCAGCCACTCGGCGTTCTCTTCACCTGTGCTTTTGGTGCGGAAACAGGACAAATCCATGCGTTTCTGCATTGACTTCCATGCCGTCAACGAACGTACCGTCAAAAATAAATTTCCTATCCCGGTCGTGGACGAGCTTCTGGATGAGCTCCGTGGTGCCAAGTTCTTCAGCAAGCTAGATCTCCGCTCAGGCTGAGAGTCCGCATGCACCCAGACGATATGCACAAGACTGCATTTCGTACTCATCAAGGCCTGTTTAAGTTCCTGGTCATGCCTTTTGGCTTGACCAACGCACCAGCGACATTCCAAGCTCTCATGAATGATGTGTTGCAGCCCTTCCTACGCAATTTTGTCCTTGTCTTTTTTGATGATATTTTGATCTATAGTCCATCTTGGGCTGATCATTTACAACATGTTCGCGCAGTGCTGCAACTTCTACAGGACCACAAGCTGTTTCTGAAGGAGTCAAAGTGCACATTCGGTGTGACATCGGTGGCATACTTGGGCCACGTCATCTCAGCCGGCAACGTCGCGATGGACTGTAGCAAGGTGCAAGCAGTAGTGGACTGGCCGACACCCAAGTCTGTCGGGCACTCCGTGGCTTCCTTGGCCTAGCAGGGTACTACCGGAAATTCATCCGGGATTTCGGCACTATTGCAGCCCCCCTCACAAAGCTCCTCAAGAAGGAAGGTTACCGCTGGTCTGAGGAGGCTAACACCGCCTTTCAAGCCCTCAAGACGGCGTTATCTACAGCACCAGTGTTACACATGCCAGACTTCAGCCAGGACTTCATTGTCGACGTCGACGCGTCGGGCTCCGGGTTTGGGGCGGTGCTGCACCAAGGCGATGGTGCGGTGGCTTTCTACAGCCGGTCTATTGCTCCCACCCACGCCAAGCTGGCTGCCTACGAGCGGGAGTTGATTGGCCTTGTTCAGGCCGTACGCCACTGGCGACCGTACCTATGGGGGCGTGTTTTCCGTGTTCGCACTGACCACTACAGCTTGAAGTACCTGCTGGACCAACGCCTATCCACCATCCCGCAGCATCATTGGGTCAGCAAGCTCCTTGGCTACGACTTCACTGTCGAGTTCCGGCCAGGCAAACTCAACACGGTGGCTGATGCGCTTTCACGACGCTCAGAAGAGGAAGCAGCTGTTCGAGCCCTTTCTGCCCCATCCTTTGATCTCTTTGACACGTCCGTGCAGACATGACTCGAGATCCATCTTTGGTGGAACTAAGCCAACAATATCAAGATGGGGTGCTGGACCAGGCTTGGGGCATGGTGGATGGACTCCTTACTTACAACAACCGCGTCTATGTTCCACCTGCATCCCTGTCCCTCCCTGCTGTACTCGCTGCTGTACATGAGGGCAGTCACGAGGGTGTTCAGAAGACGCTGCATAGGCTGCGCCGTGATTTCCATGTCCCTCGGGCGCGGCAAGTGGTGGAAGAGTACATTCGGGCCTGTGTCGTGTGCCAACGCAACAAGTCAGAACACCTTCAGCCAGCCGGTCTTCTACAACCCCTTCAGGTCCCGACGCAGGTGTGGGCTGATATATCTATGGATTTCATCGAGGGTTTGCCAAGGTTCATGGCAAATCAGTAATCTTGTCAGTGATCGACCGGTTCTCGAAGTCAGCACACTTCATAGCTCTGGCACATCCCTACTCGGCAGCCTCTGTGGCACAAGCTTTCTTCACCGACATTGTTCGCCTACATGGGATGCCGGAGTCCATTGTTTCTGACCGTGATCCAGTGTTTACAAGTAACTTCTGGTCAGAGCTTTTTCGCTTGGCGGGTGTCCAGCTTCACATGAGCTCAGCATTTCACCCACAGTCTGATGGCCAGATGGAGTCCGTCAACCGCATCATCGGCATGTACCTGCGGTGTCTCACCGGTGATCGCCCACGTACTTGGCTTCAGTGGCTCCCTTGGGCTGAGTTTTGCTACAATACGTCTTACCAAACAGCTTTAAAAGAAACACCATTCAGGGTGGTCTACGGTCGTGACCCTCCTTCCTTGCGTTCATATGATTCTGGCTCTGCGCAAGTCCAGGCTGTGGATGTTCTCGCCCAGTCCCGTGATGAATTATTGGCAGAGGTGCGTGACCGGCTGCTGCAAGCTCAACAGCGTGACAAGCGCTTCTATGATGCCAAGCATCGGGAGGTTAATTTTGGTGTGAACCAATGGGTCTGGCTTCGCCTTCACCATCGACTTGCAGCTTCCCTCCCAGGTGTTACCCGTGGTAAGGTGGCTCCTCGCTTCTATGGACCTTACAAGATCCTGGAGCGCATTGGTGATGTTGCCTACCGTCTCCAGCTCCCACCAAAGGCCCGAATCCATGACGTGTTCCATGTCAGCCAGTTGAAGATCTTCCATGGTGAACCACCTACTGCACCTCCCAGCTTACCCCACTGCACCACGGTCGAGTTATCCCGACGCCGCATCAAGTTCTGAAGGCTCGTCTATGCCGTGGCGTACGTCAGCTCTTGGTACATTGGACAGGGGCTGCTGCTTCGGATGCCTCATGGGTGGATGCCACTGATTTCCGAGCTCGCTACCCAGAATTCCAGCTCGAGGACGAGCTGCTTGTGGAGGGGGGGGGGGGGTGATGTCATGTGGGGCCAGTACTTTAGGCGCAGGAACAAGAAGAGTCCAGAGTCAGTTTAGAGATAAGCCTTATCTTTAGTTTGCTTGCATATCAAGTTAGTTAATTATTTCCTTAGTTACGATTGGATCTGTACCGTTGGCCCTATATGTAAAGGGACCTAAGCTTGTACGTGGGATCATAGAATCAATAAAGAAGAAAAGAGGAGGCTCGCCTCCAGTTATCCCCCAACCCTAATCTCCCTGCGCCCACGGCGCACAAGGATCTGCACGGCTACACTCTCCGGAGCCTAGGCCGTGACACCCGATGGTTTAACCTATTTGATTCGGAGAATATTTTATTTATTTCCATATGTCAGGCACCTGTAAACAAAATAGCTGATTTGATACTATGGCTGCTTGTGGTATATATGTTGGATGCTTTATGTATTGTGTGGATACAGCAGCCCTGTTGTAATTCATCGCACAACAATGTTAAATTATGTTTTTAGGTATTTCTGACTTGAAAGAGAAATTAAGACTGATATGGAATTTTCGCAGTATATTACTCCCTCCGTTGCATAATTCTTGTCGTAGTCTTAGCTCAACCACGACAAGAATTATGGAACGTAGGCAATAGCTTTTTATGCCAAGGTTTGTCCTGGTTGGAAACTTGGATATGGGCATCTGGACCCTGTAGAATCATATCGTGACCTTGGCTGGCACACATGATCAACAGTTCAGCACTAGGACTTCAGCTTATGCTTTTTTATGGTTCAGACTTACTGAATTCGGTGGCAATCAGTTTGGTACTGTGGGTCAATGTAATCACTGTCCTATTGATATACGCTTACTTCGATACACATATCACTGGTCCATGTTTTGGAACATTAAACCATACAGTTATTGTTCGTCTTGTATGCAAAAAATATTGTTGCTAATGCTAAGTAGAGGAAGTACAGTCAAAAACGAAACATCAGGCGACAGGGCTAAAGAGAAATATGAGTAGGCCTTTCCATGCTAATGCTACGCTCCTTGAGAAACTGTGAATATATTCACAGCTGAGGATGCAAATAGGTTCAGAATAATATGCACTGAATGCTACTGCAGAACACTAAACGTCGGCACTCGCTAAGAAAGCAAATAGCTTTCTTTTGGCAGGAGAGACCACATACAGCAGTTAGATATGTGGTAATGATATTTTCATCTTGGGCTCGCAGGTGTCAAGACGTTTGTCAAACTTAACACAAGTCCCATATCAAAAACTATTTCTTAATCAATCAATAGTAGCATATTTAAAGAATATTGGCACAGCCGGTTAATACCAAGCAGACGACCCGAGAAAATATACAACATAGTCACATTTTCTATGGACAGAATCGATCAAAGGGATGTAAAAAATAACCAAATATAATTTTGAATTTGAATAAGATTCCTAGTATTCTTCAAAGTATATTGCCCCAACTAAAACAATAAATGGAAACATGAAGTTAATAGAAATATCTTTGGCAACATATGAGTGACAGGAGATCACACGAGATCCAAAACCATCTTTTAACTTTTCTAGATGTTACATTTGAATACTTGATTCAATGAAACAAGAAGCTGTTGAGATCACTACTACAAAATTAGTATAACCAGTAATCCTAAAAAATGAACAAACTTCATATGCATGTCTTTGGGACAGACAAAACAGGAAGCTCTCAACGTTTGCTATCATCAGGCTTTGAAGCATTTCTCTCCCACATTTCGACCTGCTTCATTAACTTTTCTTTCCTCCTCTGTAGTTTTTTGAGTTCCTCGGGGCTCAAGGGAGGAGGCAGATCGCATGGCCCTGCAACGTTGGCAGACTGTACCATGGATTCTTCAATAAACTTCCTCTCCCGGCCTGTGGCTTGGCAAGCCAAAGACTCGGGACAGACCTCAACAGCTTCAGGTGGCTTGGTTGGCTTGAATCTTAGGAGCTTAGCATACTCAGTCAAGAGGTGGAACATGTAGTCGTATATATAGTCCATACTAAGTTCTTGTTGGATGAACTTGCTTGCTTGCTTTCCTATTTGTTGTGCCTATGAACAGTTTTTGAAGGGGCGGTGTAAGAAAGATGTTCTAAACATAGTACCACATTCACAGTAGGTTATGATATTATACTTTCTACTTAAATTCCATATGTTTCAGCTCATACAAAAACCAGCTACGGTCATTGTTAGCTGCTAGATAGTGCTGCATAACATACCTTTTTCTTGTGAGAATTTCCCCAGTCAACAGCGTGCTTTATGGAGCTGCACTTACTGTCATCTTGAACTGGCCAATAATGCTGAGTGGGCATCAGCACCCGTGAAAAGAAATCGTAGTATTTCGGTTTAATTACCAGCGTCATCGAATCACAGGCTAGAATATACTTCTCACTGACTGACCACGCTGATCCTTCGATGTAGATCTTGTATCTATCACCCAATGTAACAATTTTAACACTGACACAGAGCAAACAAGTCTTGCCTTGCTTTTAACAAAAGAAAACAAACCTGTGGGTGCATTGACTGGCCAAATCTGATTTTTTATATCCTGCCTTGCTCTCTTTGATCCAATCCTAAATGAAAAGGCAAAAGTAAGCAAGGTAATCAACCATAAGTACCATCAAAATTATTTTCTTTGAAACAATTGTATGTTCTAGATCCGAAGGATTAAAAGAATCGTAAAATTTGACAATATAATACGAATTTCTGGTTGCCAGAATAAAACGGAATGTTACACTTCCTTCAAGTATAACAAAGTGCAGTGCAGCATATTCACAAACAAGTACCTGTTTATAAATCCGTGCATTCCATTCTTGCTTACTGGAAACATTACACTTAACCAGCTCTTGCCTTATAGCTGCGACATCAGGATTCCCCTTCCAGTAAGCATAAGGTTCTCTCTCTATCCATCTCACTCTCCTATTACCAGCATCCAAATCCTTCAGCAGCGCATCCCACGGCTTTATATTGATCTCGGCCCTATCAGCACACATAGTTAATTTAAGCATTTGCACTTTGTCTAAAAAGCAAAGCATACAAGAACAATTTTAATTTTGGTTCAATATCACTATAACATAAAATTTAAATATCACAAGATGCTAAACTTAACGAAAATGTATTGTTATTTTCATTCGGTTTCCATTTGTGTTCATTGATATTTCTCTCTTAGCATCAGAACAGCCCATCCAGTTGATACTGAAATAAGGATGTGCATCCGCCCATCCTCGCCTCATACATGAACGTTTTAGTACTCTGTACAGCAGCTATAACCTTACTGGACTTGACTATACTATAAGAAATTGATCTAGTTTAGTAAGCCCTTGGGTCTGTCAAAATTTACGTACTCCAAATCATGTGCCACGTGAAGAACATTATCTTTGTACTATTCCTAGTAAGAACAATGATATACTCCCTCCGTCCGGAAAAGGATGTCACTAAAATGGATGTATCTAGCATTAAAATGGATGTATCTAGCACTAAAATGAATGGAGGGAGTACATAACAGCAATGGTACAATAATCACAGGTGATGATTCAGTTCTGGAAATTGTTGCATTGATCATGAGTAGTAGTAATACGGATATTTGTTAGGAAACAATAGGAATGCACAAAATGGTAAGAAACGCAAGCGGCAAACAAAGTAGGAGCGGTTACTTACCAGCCCCAGAAGGACCAGTCCGGGAAGACGACGTCGAGCGTGTCGTTGTCGCCGCAGTATCGGAAAAGCGGCGGCAGCACGGTGGCGTTCTCCCCTGGTACTCGTCGGCGCGGACAACGGGCCAGTCCACGCAGTCGAACATGAGGTCGAGGTCGGGGATGCGGCCAGGGTAGCGGCGGAGCAGCTGGAGGATGCCCCAGATGGTGAAGAGGTCACGCGTCTGGAAGGCCGGCGCGATCCGCTCGATGTAGGCGCGGCCACGGATGACGACGAGCCGGAAATTGGCGGTGGTGCGGGCGCGGTAGAGCATCGCGCGCGTGATGCCCCCCGCCGCGCGCCATGGGTGGAGGTCCTCGTGGATGAAGCGGAAGTAGGCGGGGCAGGAGGAGTTGGTGGTGGTGGTAGGGGCAATCGGCTGGGGGTCGGAGACGGTGGGGCAGGTGGCATTGGAGGAGAGCGCGAGGGAGAGAGTCTGGGAGATGTTGCTGGGGATGTCAGGGTCGCGGGCGAGCGGCGGCGCCGAGCAGGAGATGGAGTAGGTAGGGCCCGGCGGCGGCGGGCCGGCGGGGTTGGCGGGGATGGAGGTGGTATGCGTGGCGGTCAGGATTGCCTGCACGTAGATTAATCAACGGTTGTTAGTATTCCTGTTTGAAAAGCTGACATTTCGCAACAAAATTCAAGTTCCCGTGCTCTAGACAAGCCAAATAAAATGGTTAGACTTGGCTCACATTGTCACCCCTGTCTTCTATCCTACTATGTGAAAATCGTGTTAGAAATAAAACCATGCAGAAATCCTCCTCTTTTTTTTTTTTTGAGATTTCCTCCTTTCTTATTTTATCGGATGTCCCCGAAGGGACTCCTCCTTTCTTAATTATTTGATCTGACTATAACGTAAGTTTTCTTGCTACTAAATTTCTAGGATGAATCAATCCTGCAAATTTGTGTTCTACTGAAAAGGAAACCGATCATGTAAAGTGATTGAAGTTATCAAGATTCAAAAGAACTCTTCCAAGGAAGACCCGTCGATCTGGTATCGGGTGTTGCAAGAAGGGCACGGCATCTACCGATGTCCAAAATTATATTAAAACATATACTCCTACTAGAGTACTCCTAAATGCATGCCCCAATGCCACTCCAGTCTCCAGGGGAGAGTAAATTAACTTGTTTAAAACAACAAGAAGGGAGTGAGCTTACCTACCGGCTTTGTGCGCCACTGATCCAGATTGGTGATTGCTAGATGAGTCTGCATGTACGAGAATAAATCCGTGTCAGATATAGGAGTACATGACATCCGTAAGAGCAGCACGTTGAACAATTCGTGCATCAACAATCCGACACAAACATCGTAAAACCTCAATGGAAATATGCACGAAATGAACCAAGAATCCAGGTCGATCGAGGAGCAAAACATTCAGGGAAAGACTCACGGTGGTGGTGATCCAGCGGGCGGAGACGAGGACCCCGACGACGACCACGAAGAAGAAGAGGAAGATGGCGGTCGTCACCGGCGAAGAAGGGCCGCCCTTGCTCCACCTCCGGGCGTCCGGCGCGGCGGCAGCCGCAGCGGCAGCGGCAGCGGCAGCGGCAGCGGCAGCCGTGGCCATCGCCCGCCTAGCCGCTCTCGACCTCCCTTCCACCTCTGCGTTCCCTTGAGCCCGATCCACAGGGCCAGAGAAATATATTTGTAAAATCGTTCCGTCCCCTGTGGCGATGTCCCCGGTTGGCTGGCTCTATATACCCCTGAAACCGTAACAGAAGAAGAAGAATGGAGTGAGTGAGCAGCCGTGCATCCTCGGCGGAGGTTGTTGCTGAAGAACGTTGCGGTCGCGCCGATCGGTCAGGAGAAGGCGTCCACGCAGCTGCAGGGCTCTTATTGGGCCGCCCAGGACGCGGTCAGAACAAATTCGTTTCGCTCACGTGAGGTGGATGGCGACATGGGCCTACCGCCCGTGCTGGGTTTGGATTTGTGCAAGCTCCTGTCCTGTTCCTGTCTACGTGCTGCTCTAGACTACCACCTCTTCATGACTTCATCTTTATCTCGAGTTTCGTCATCAAAATCAATCAACGAATTTCGGACTAGAGACATCGAGGAGAAGCAAATGGAGGAAAGGCCGAACCTCCAACCTAGGCGTCGTCCCACAACGACGATAGCTCGGCAGGTTCCCTACCGCCGTTCGTCGCCGGCTCCAAGCGAAGATCGATCGATGCGTCTCCGCCTGGCGTGGCACTCCCACGCCGCCGGATGACAGGGATCAGTCCAGAACGCCTTCAGTAGTGGAAGAACTTCAGTGGTGGGAGTGCTCCGAAGATGCGCGCGTCTCTAGCTGAGTCTCCCTGGTTTTGGAGGGAAGACGAGAGCCGCGGGGAGCACCAAGAGGCCGGAATGTAAGGAGGCGCTTCGACTCTGAATCTGAAGGCATCGCCTCGCATGGGGCTCTGCAACAGCGGGACTTTGTCAAACCAACGGAGCGCCATTTCCTTTTTCTTTTTGCGAGGGACACCGGTCAAGATGCGAACCTGATTCGCGGGCGTGAGAGGTCGAGAACTTGTGCTAGACACCAGGATTTGATCATGAAACAAATCTAGAAATTTTTTCATGGATTGACCATGATATGATATGGTCGACCCTGCAAAATTTAACCAAGCCTAGACATGCATCAAAAGAAACAGATGATAAATATGCGACCAGCCATTTCCTTGTATTTATGTGAGATTCTCTTTTTTTTTAGGGTGATATGAGCTTTATTGATCATGAAATAATGTTGTTACATTCTTCTACCAACAGAATTTGTCTTTGTTTTTATTCTCGATGTACAGGTTCAACTTTGACGTGAAATAGTTCATTTCTTTTTTTGTCGATGTTGCATTTATTGTAGAATTGTTCATGATTTCACTCTTTTAAAGGTTGTATCTCTATATCATCAAAATAAATAAAAAACGGATATGTTATCCATAAGTGTGAGGTCGTCATGGATGCGGTCGTCCTTGTAGTGTACTTGTGACGACCCGATCTCGATCGAGATCCGGATCGCACCTACGATTGGTGAATTGAGAGTGGACATGAGATACGCTAGCCATCACCACGACCTGAGCTACTAACAACAAAGGAGTTTTCATAGCCTAACGACCTTGCTAAGCTCTCCCCATGTTCTTGTGAATATGTGTCTCCACTGCACAGAGAATAGATGGGGCAAACTCCTTCACGAAATCGCGAAATTCTTGAACTGCTGCTTCGCTGCCAAGCCCACGACAGTTCCAGAGGTAGGTACTCATTGCTCTGGCAATGCTCCATGCCGGAGCCAGATGTTCCTGTTGTGTTTTTGTCTTTCTCGGGGTTTGAATGTATCTTGGGACGCTTCGGTTCCCTAGCCGGGTGGAGGAGGAGTGCTTGAACTTGGCTGATAGGATTTAGCTTTACTCCCCTCCTCCATAAAAGTCCCGCTTCTGTTGCACCATTTTACCCTCTTCTGGGCCTATCAACCCACCTTCTTTCCACTAACTGGAGGTGGGGCAGGGTTCTGGATCTTTGCAAGACTGCACTCTGTCAACCTGGCCTCTGTAGAACCGCGCTTATGATTTTCTGTGATGATCTGGTCGCCCCCCCCCCCCCCCCCCCCCCTCCGTCCACTGACCCGTCCTCCTCCACTGCCACCAGATCCGCCATGGCCCATATGGTCATCACCCCGATCACCAAATCATCACTCCTAGTAGCACAACGCAGTGTCCAGTTGTTCTGATTTTGTTGAGCAGCACCTTGAAAGAGCATTTCATGATCCTCTGTGTTTTGTGTGTTAGTTAACAACACTAGTGATACCTTTAATCCGGTGTGAAGTGGTGCAGGTTTTAGTGTGTATAACACATAAACATCAACACCAAAAAGAGAGAAGAAAAGAGCCAACCGGATATTTCACCTCAACCGGAATATCCGGTTATGAAGAAACTGGTGAAAAAACGGCTAAGGACCAGAAAATGTTGGTATTGGAGTGAGCCGGATATTTCCAACCCAAGCCTTCGGAATATCCGATTAGCCGGATTATCCGGTTCAGTGCGAGTCGGATTATCCGGTTCTGGAGAAGCGAACTGGAAAAACGGCTAAGGACCTTATCGAATTCGGTACTGCATCGAGCTAGATTTTTGTATACGGATTTTCTGTATTCTGTTCGGAATATCCGATTGTACCGGATTATCCGGTCCTAACTTGGACCGGATTATCCGGCTCCCAGTTCAAGCAACGGCCATATTTCTGGGAGGGGTATAATACCCCTCCACCTACCTCAAGTCAAGTAGCTCGTCCAGAATTAGTTGCTCACCATTGTTGCAAGACCAAAGCTCACCGATCTCCCAATCCCTCCACCCAAACTCACTCATACTTGGAGGATTGAAGGAGAAGGCCCGGATCTACAATTCCACCGAAGCGTTCTTCATTTCCCCCTCATTCACTTGAGAGATTTGAGCCTAGGATTTCCACTAGGAAAACCTAGGCATCTTGTTATACTTACTTGCTTGCTACTTTTGTGTAGCAAAGTTGTGGTGCTTGGGAGCTCCCAATCCTTTTGTGGGTTGTGCTCCAAGCTTGTTGTAAGGGCTCCGAATTCCGGCTTGAAGGATTCCGATAGTGGAAGGTGAACCGAGCTTTTGGGCTAGGTTCATCGGAGAATAGGGTGAGGCCATTTGTGCGTCTTGAGTTTGAAACTCACACCCCTCCAATGAGACGTACTCCCCTAAAAAGGAGGAACTCGGGATTACATCCTTGTCTCCGCGTGCTTCCTAATCGGTTACTCCTTACTCGTTATTTACTACTTGTATCTTTTCTTGTTTAGGCTTAACTTGTCATATAGGTAAATTCACCGTAGTTGCATATCTAGAGAATTTATCTTTGTGTCAAGCCTTAATCGAAAAAGAACTAAAATTTGGAGTAGCACCTATTCACCCCCCCCCCTCTAGGCGGCCATACGATCCTTTCATTTGGTATCAGAGCCTCGACTCTTTATTCGGGCTTAACCGCCTAAGAGAAGTATGGCCGTTGACGAGTTTGGAAATGAGATTACCGAGCTCCCCATCGCTTCCACTTCGGTTTCCATAGAGGACTTCAATTCCATGAAGACCTGTAGGGAAACTAAAATGGAAAAGTTGCAAGACATGATTAAGCAACTCATGGAGGCAAAGGAAATCTCATCTCCTCCCACTCCTCTTACTTCGGAGATTCCTAAGGAACCTTCGGAGGAAGAGGATGGTGTGAAAATGGGGGTGAACGATACTAAAAATGATCTACCAATTAAACCCGCTAATGGTTCGGGAGAGCATGCTAGAGTTCCTTTTCCATACTCTCCCGACCTACCTATCCCTCATCCTCCTATTCACCTAAGAGGAGCTCCACCTAGTCTAAATGCATCCTCTTTTACCTATTGGCAATCTTCTATGAAATCTCATTTGAAAAGTGGTTGCATTGAGCTTTGGAGGATCATTGTAGATGGATACAAGGTGATGGATGAATCCAACTTGACAAGGCGAGAAGAATTTGATTGTCAACTAAATGCCACCGCTCTTGATGTGATCCGTGTTGCCGTGGGAGAGAAGGATATTCATCACATTCAATATTGCACCACCGCCAAGGAAGCATGGGACTCTCTCATAGAGGTGTTTGTTGGGAATGAAGGCATGAGGAGAAATAGATATGAAGCTATGAGCAATCAAATTGAAGGCTTCTTCATGAAGGATAATGAAACTCATGAGGAGATGTATCAAAGGCTCAAGGCTCTTGCTACCGCATTTAGAGACCTTGGTGCTAAACATGTGGATGATACTTACATCAAGAGGAAGTATGTGAATGCTCTCATGCCCTTTGAAGCGGCCGATTTGAAGAGTCTCCAAGGAAGACACAACTACGCCGTTTTGACCTCAAATGAAGTCATGCAAGAGATGCAATCTTACAAAGTTCAAGCCCAAATTGCTCTCGTGCCCGGGCTATTGGAATGCATCAAGATTCCTCACTTGCTTTGAAGGCCAAGGTGGTGGAACAATATGAAGACCAAGATCATGAAGAGGGAGGCTATTTGGAACCCGAGGAACTCATGAGTGCTCATAGAGACTATGTGGCTCTTGCGGCAAAGACCTTTTGGAAGAATCCATCCAAAGCTAAAGCTCAAGTGGAGCAAAAGTTCAAATCAAGTGGTTACAAGGAGGGCAACCCAAAAATGAAGACTTGCTTCAATTGTCAAGACAAATATCACTATGTTGCCCAATGCCCTTATGAGAACCGTGAAGAACATGGAGGAAGACTTATTCTCAAGGAAACTTCAAGGTCTTCTCCAAAGAAGCCCTACTTCAAGAAGTCCATCTCCAACAAGAAGCCACCTTCAAAGATTGTGTTGGTGACAAGAGAAGAATATATGTCCGGGGATGAGAGTGATGAAGAAACAACCACAAGTGGAGTGGCCACCTTAGCCATTGCTTCATCGACACCCTCTTCTCTCTTTGAATCCCCCAATGAGGATGTCTCCACCAAATCCGCTACGTGTCTCATGGCCAAGGGCTGCGAGGTATCATCTTCCCCTCCTTCTAAGACTATGAATCAAATACATGATCTTATGAGTCTTAGAATTAAGGAAGAAAATGTTGCTTTGGATTTCTTGGTGACTAACTGATGCATGTAAAATGCATACATGAACTTTGCATTATATTGCTTATATTTCAATCATATTTGCATCATATAAGGGTTAAATCATTGTTTTATATTGATTTTGGGAATATTTCATTGTTTCCCTATTTTTCTGAAATTAACCCTGCACAGGCAGAAAACCCTATTTTCTATATTTTGATGTTTCAGGGACCCAAACGACGTCCAAATGACCTAATAATTTACGGGGATCAGTTTTTGGAAGGAACAAAGCGTGGGAGCGAAGGAAGCGAACAAACGGAGACCCGAGGGCCAAGTTGAGTGGGCCCACGCGGCCAGATTCCTTGGCCGCGTGGGACCCATCAACCTGGGCCTCGTGGCTCCGTTGCCGTCGATCTTTTTTCCCGAGCCTCCATCTTGACCTAAAAACGACTATAAAAATAGTCCCCGACGCCCTTCGGAAAGGAGCGCCGCCGAAACACAGAAACCACGAAACAGAGACCTGGAGTTGCAGATTGGAGGGGGAAAACTCCGGCGGGGCGCTGCCGGCGTGGTCTCCATCTTCTCCAACGACTTCTCCACCGTCTCCATGATGAAGAGGGAGTAGTCCACCCCTGGACTATGGGTTTGTGGAAGTAACTTATGTATCTCTCCTCTCTTGAGCTTCACTAATTAGCACCGTATGAGCTGCTGAACATGATTACGGTCATCTATGTAATACCTTTGTGGTGGATCTTTTTATGAGTTAATATATGTTTGAGATCGCAATAGTTTTGTTTCAGTTATGAAAGTAGATGCATATTATGTACCCCGTTCTTGTTTACTTGTTCTGATCAAACTTGTGTATGAGAGCGTGTGAGGGGGAACGTGTGCATTAGTTGGAGTAACGGGGGTGGCTAGTGCGGTGAACGTGAGAGAAAGTTCCGCGATCCACTTGGGTGTTTACCTTACTTTGTTGCCTCACTAGGGATAAAGAAAAATACCTTGCTACCGGAGATGTGGGTGTGACCATTGCCACTACTCCATGACTAGATCTAGCATGTTCTTATTTTAACTTCATGTCATGAAACTTAATGCTATGCTCTGATTTATCTTAATTACTAAGGTGTTATGATTTAGTTCGCATCTTGGTGGAGTATAAGAGAGGTTAATAAACAAAAGATCTCTATGTTAGGACGTGATGCCCATATAATTAGTAACTTGTCATGAAACTTTTTGTTGCAATCTCATATGTCAATTCTAGTGTTCCATTGTCTACCACTTTATTAAAGAGAGAGTGCATTTGTGAAACCATGAACCCCGGTCCATTTTTAATCATAAGAAACACCTTTCCAACAACTTTTATCCACTTTACATTTTCTGCCATTTAAAAATCTGAAAATACAAAAACACTTTTACATCTTGCATTCACAATACAAAACCCAAAAATATCATCCATCATTGTTTCCACCATCCTTGCATATTTATTTATCATCATTGCATATTTATTTACTGTTTTGCATTCATTTTATTTTGATATCATTCTCACACCTTGTGCTTGACAACCACTTGGTGAGGTTGAGGGCACAAACAATTTACTTTGTTTTGTAGGTTTTCAAGAGAAGGATAAGAAGATAAATCTTTCACTACTGATTCCCCGAGAGTTCGATATTAAACCCTCGAGTCACCCCTCGTGGGGAAAATAGTCTTTCCTATACTATACACTCTGCACTTGGAGTCTCAACCTAACCCATATTCTTTTGACGCAGGTAACTACGTCAAGGGCCATCAAGACAGTTTTCTGGCGCCGTTGCCGGGGAATCATTGCTGTAAAGGTTTATCCAAGGGTATCTCACAACAAAGTCAACTTCATCACCAACTTCAAAGCATTTATTTTGTTTTGTTATTGTCTTGCATATCATATTTATATTTCGGTTTGCATTTTTATTTTCAGTTTTGCATTTTGTGTTGCATTTGTTATTTCGGTTTGCATTGTTTAGTATCATTTTATTTTCAGTTTTGCATAAAAAATTAAAAACACATAAAAACTTGCAAAAATGGGAGAAAGAACTAAGTTGTGTGATTACACAAACACTCCAAATGATCAATTTATTGCTAGGCCCATTGCCACACCTGAGATAAAAGCTGATAGTTATGAAGTAAGTCCTAGTTTGTTGAACTTGATAACTAGGGAACAATTTGGCGGTAGTGCTATGGAGGATGCCTCTATGCATCTTCATGATTTTGTTGAAATATGTGACATGCAAAATTTAAAAATGTGGAAAGTGATATTCTAAAACTGAAGTTATTTCCTTTCTCACTTAGAGGAAAAGCTAAAGAGTGGTTGCATTCATTACCTACTGGTAGCATTAATTCTTGGGATGATCTAAAAGAAGCTTTCATTAAGAAATACTATCCCCTGTTAAAATTTTGCAAAATAGAAACAATATTCTTTCTTTTAGGCAAAATGAAAATGAACATGTTGCCATGGCTTGGGATAGGATAAAACTTATGCTTAGAACTTGTCCATCACATGGGGTCAATGAATGGACCATATTACACTCTTTTTACAATGGTCTAAATTACATGTCTAGAAATATTCTTGATTCCGCTGCTGGAGGGGCTTTTATGGGAAAAACTATAGTAGAAGCTAAGAACATATTGGAAAGTATTTTGCAAAACTATAGTCAATGGCATACTGATAGAGCACCTAATCCATCTAAGAAAGTAAACTCCATAGAAGAAACAAATGATTTGTCATCTAAAATGGACACTATTCTTGCTTTCATTAATAAACAAAATATTGAAAATGTGCCTTTGCAAGAACTAGTTGGTAATAATCCTGAAAATGTTGATGTTAACTTCATTAGGAACTATGGTAATAATGGGTATGGTAACAACAATTATAATTCCTATAATAAAGCCCCATATGTTCCCAACAACCGTCCTTCTATTCCATATCCTAATGCTAGTGATAATAATTGGAAGCCTATGCCACCACGTAATGATAATTTTGAGGCTAATAAAATTCTTATGGAACAAGTTGCTAGTCATAATACCATGATACAAGAGTTGAATAAGTCTGTTGCTTCTATTAGTTCTGATATTAAAGGCTTACAACTCCAAACTGCAGGACTAGACAAAGCCTTGTCAAAACTAGCTGATAACCAAGCCACTTTATTGAGTATGTCTGCAGGGAAACCACAAGCACCACCTATGGTTGGAATGAATTCTATTAATATTGCTGAAAATGTTCCTCTTACTTTGGAGGAAACTCTTAATGAATTATTGAACTATCCTGAATATTTGTTGCCATTTATGTCTCAACTTGTTGGATTAAAAGAAGAAGTTAACGAAACTGAATATGATGAATCTCTTCTGTTAATTGAGTTAGAGAAAAAAGTTGAGAAGTTAAAATGCTTAGTGAAGTCAAGGAACCATTGCTTGACTTAGAGAATTGTAGCTTGCATGAATTAATATCTATCTTACAAAAATTTGCAAGTGATCCTTCCATTAATGTTAACCAAGCAGGTTTTGGTTCTTATATTGCTAATCATGTTTTAAAAGAAAAGATTGCTAGGTACAACCAAGAAGCTATGATACCACCTAAGCTTGGGGATATATGGATTCCCAAAGTACTAGTAACCATTGGAAAAGAGACACACCATGCTATATTAGATCTAGGATCTAGTGTCTCTGTTTTATCTAAAGAATTATATGAAGTACTTGAATTAAAGAATCTTGAAAAATGCTCTATTGAACTTGCACTTGCTGATGATTCCATTAAACATGCTTTAGGAAAAGTAAGTGATGTTATGGTAGAGTTGCATATGACATTTGTACCTGTTGATTTTCTAATCATGGATATGGGGAATAAAACCTCTAGTCCAATTATTCTTGGAAGACCTTTTCTTCGTACCACAGGTGCTATCATTGATTCAAAAGAAGGGAATGTGAAGTTTCAGTTTCCACACAAGAAGTGCATGGAACACTTCCCAAGGAAGAGGGACACATCAAAGTTCAAGCTCCCTCATGAGCTTCGTCCACAATAAATATCAAGTAAGAAGCCTAGCTACATGGCTATAAAGAAAGCGCTTTACGGGAGGCAACCCGGTTGTTTTTATTTTTGATTTTCTTTGTGTCCTCTTGCTGTAACAAGAGACTTAGTTTTTAGTTTTGTTTCTGGAATTTTTAATAAAGTGCCAAGTTTTACCTATTTTGGTTTGAAAAAGTTGCTATTTGCATTCGGAGATTTTATTCCAGCACGAATCTGTGCACGGTATGATTTTTAATTCTATTCTGTAACTCCGAATGAGCTGATATTTGAACTGTAGTTGCAACTTTTCATCCTCTGTAAGCATGAATTTTTCAGAATTTTTCGACATATTTAAGTAGGGTAGAAAAATACGTTTTGCTGCTGCTGTTTTTCTGGACAGATTCTGTCCCATTTTGTTTGATGCATTCTTTGAACTTTTAACTTGAATCTTTTTGATCCAATTGAGTTTATAAGTAGGCATACAACATTATACACTTTCTGGACATTCATATGAATTTTTGTTTAAGGATTTTATGCAGCAAGAATTCATTTGTTATCACTACTAATGTCACCCCACAGAAAAGAAATGGGAGAAACGGTGTTTTGAAGTTTTTTCACAGGGATTAGAGGAGATGCACCAAGAGCTATCCAAGGATGGTGAAGACCATAAGCTTGGGGATGTGAAGACAACCCCACTGGACCAACACACTCTCGGTTTGCACACGTCTAACTTCTGTTTTTCGATCAATGCACTTTATCGCATAAACTTGGAGCGTCTTTTATTTGCTTTTTATTTCGGTTTGATTTTTGTTTGTCTTGAGACCACCACTATCATTTATATATGAGAGAGCTACTGGAAATTTGGGTTGAATTAAGTTGGATGCTATTAAAAAGATTGGGAAAGGGATGTTTGAGTTGATTCAAAAAGATACATATAGTTGCATGATTCATATGCTTTTAATGAATATTAATTTGCAAGTGTTTTATCAAGAGCTATCTTTTATTCATGTTTTGATGCTGAATGTTACTTTACTTTGTTTAACATGGATTGGTTAGTTCTATGGACACTTATGCATGCATTTAGACGGTCAACTTTCTCCCTCTTGCTAGCCCAAAAATTCCAACAAGTAAAAACTTGTTTTCCAACACCTTCAACCAAAGTTTTTCCAGTGAGTCCACCATATCTACCTATTAGCTTTATGCTATTCCGAGTATGTTTATCATGTTATTTTGTATTATCTATACTTCTGAATTAAAATGCTTATGTTATTGATTGTTATGGGAAAAGTTGGTTAAAGAGCTCTCACGAACTTGATGCACACCTTACTTTTATTGCACTTAATAAACATGACCCATTGTGATTAAAATTATGAAGTTGTGAGCTTGACAAGAGTCTTGGTTGGGAGTTAGCTCATATGTGCTGTCACATGGCAAGCTTTCAACGTGCTCTTTATTTTGTTGATATCATGTACTTTTGTTTATGGATGCTTATCATGGTGCCAAATAAATGTGGAAACTTAGTGAGTTTAATGAGTTTGTATAAATGGCTAGAGACGCCTGGGCCGCTAATCTAAGCCATGCATCATTCATGGTGGAAATTTACTTACATGCTATGGTGAACCTTCAGTGATGCACCCACAATAAAAAGCTATACCAATAGTAAATAAAAAGGGTGTGAGATTGTTCATTTTGTTTGTTTGTCTTGTCATTTTGACATGGGCTTGTTCCATGTCCTGGGACAAGAGGTACCCCAGTTGACGCTCTTGATGACGCTATTATATTACTTACAATGACCTTAACTTGAACTTGCTTTTGTCCCAAGTTGAGTAACACCGTGGTGTAGGTACTCGTATTCACGGGGCATGAGACATTCAACCCATACTTTGTCAAGCATACTACTCATATTTGCTTTCACTTTAAACTTTAACCATTCAAGATGCTATGATAGGGGTAATGAGAGCTTGACACCAATGAATACCACATTGCAAACATTAACTTAAGTAGAAGCATTTGGAAGTTAGATGAAACTTATTCATGCTTTACCTCTACTCATTATATATCTTTCCAAAGTGTCCACCTTTTATATTCAGATTTATAAGAATACTCTATGACCATTATAGGATGTTTTTACTTTTCATTATGCATACATTTGGTCCATAGTACTTTTTCTATGTTACACTTTGTGAATTATCATTGAACATCCTTACATTGAATATTTGATATCACTTCATAATCTATCTTGTATATTGCTACTCCTTTGAAGAATGAATCATTTGACTCTATGTAGCAATAGTAATCATCTTTGATATCCTTTGATAGTATTAAATTGCAAAGTCCATGTTAGTTTTATCACCTTCATACTCGAGGACGAGTATAGGTTAAGCTTGGGGATGTTGATGCATGTAAAATGCATACATGAACTTTGCATTATATTACTTATATTTCAATCATATTTGCATCATATAAGGGTTATATCATTGTTTTATATTGATTTTGGGAATATTTCATTGTTTCCCTATTTTTCTGGAATTAACCCTGCACAGGCAGAAAACCCTATTTTCTATATTTTGATGTTTCAGGGACCCAAACGACGTCCAAATGACCTAAAATTTACGAGCATCAGTTTTTGGAAGGAACAAAGCGTGGGAGCGAAGGAAGCGAAAAACGGAGGCCCGAGGGCCAAGGAGTGGGCCCACGCGGCCAGATTCCTGGCCGCGTGGGACCCACACTGGGCCTCGTGGCTCCGTTGCCGTCGATCTTTTTTCCCGAGCCTCCGTCTTGACCTAAAAACGACTATAAAAATAGTCCCCGACGCCTTCGGAAAGGAGCGCCGCAGAAACACAGAAACCACGAAACAGAGACCTGGAGTTGCAGATTGGAGGGGGAAAACTCCGGCGGGGCGCTGCCGGCGTGGTCTCCATCTTCTCCAACGACTTCTCCACCGTCTCCATGATGAAGAGGGAGTAGTCCACCCTGGACTATGGGTTTGTGGAAGTAACTTATGTATCTCTCCTCTCTTGAGCTTCACTAATTAGTACCGTATGAGCTGCTGAACATGATTACGGTCATCTATGTAATACCTTTGTGGTGGATCTTTTTATGAGTTAATATATGTTTGAGATTGCAATAGTTTTGTTTCAGTTATGAAAGTAGATGCATATTATGTACCCCGTTCTTGTTTACTTGTTTGATCAAGCATGTGTATGAGAGCGTGTGAGGGGGAACGTGTGCATTAGTTGGAGTAACGGGGGGTGGCTAGTGCGGTGAACGTGAGAGAAAGTTCCGCGATCCACTTGGGTGTTTACCTTACTTTGTTGCCTCACTAGGGATAAAAAAAATACCTTGCTACCGGAGATGTGGGTGTGACCATTGCCACTACTCCATGACTAGATCTAGCATGTTCTTATTTTAACTTCATGTCATGAACTTAATGCTATGCTCTGATTTATCTTAATTACTAAGGTGTTATGATTTAGTTCGCATCTTGGTGGAGTATAAGAGAGATTAATAAACAAAAGATCTCTATGTTAGGACGTGATGCCCATATAATTAGTAACTTGTCATGAAACCTTTTTGTTGCAATCTCATATGTCAATTCTAGTGTTCCATTGTCTACCACTTTATTAAAGAGAGAGTGCATTTGTGAAACCATGAACCCCGGTCCATTTTTAATCATAAGAAACACCTTTCCAACAACTTTTATCCACTTTACATTTTCTGCCATTTAAAAATCCGAAAATACAAAAACACTTTTACATCTTGCATTCACAATACAAAACCCAAAAATATCATCCATCATTGTTTCCACCATCCTTGCATATTTATTTATCATCATTGCATATTTATTTACTGTTTTGCATTCATTTATTTTGATATCATTCTCACACCTTGTGCTTGACAACCACTTGGTGAGGTTGAGGGCACAAACAATTTACTTTTTTTGTAGGTTTTCAAGAGAAGGATAAGAAGATAAATCTTTCACTACTGATTCCCCGAGAGTTCGATATTAAACCCTCGAGTCACCCCTCGTGGGGAAAACGTCTTTCCTATACTATACACTCTGCACTTGGAGTCTCAACCTAACCCATATTCTTTTGACGCAGGTAACTACGTCAAGGGCCATCACTAACTTGCAAGGTGAATGCAAGATTCGGCTTGAGATTCTTATGAGTCAATATGGCATGGCACAAGATCTCCTTGAGGTAAAGGGGAGACTTGAAAGAGAAAATGCTAATGAGATTGCTTCCCTCACTATTGCTCTTGAGGAAGAGCATGAGCTTCGAGTTTCTCTTGAAGAGAAGCTTGATAATATTGATGAATCTCAAAATGATATTCTTTCTCAAATCTTTAAACAACGTGACCGTGCTATTGCTAAATACAAAGTTTTAAAGAAAGAAAAGGTCGAATTTGGTGTTGGTCATAGTAGACTAACCGAGGAGCTAGAGAAGCTCACCAAGGCTCACAAGGCCTTGGAGAGTGAACACTCTACTCTCACCAAGTCTTTTGAACAACTTCAAATTCAACCTACTAAAATTGATGTACCTAGTTCCTCTACTTCTTCTTGTGATCATGCAAATGTCATTGAGGAAAATGCTAGGTTGAAGAATGAAATTGCCAAGGCCTCTAGCCCTCAAGGTGAGAAACCTCTTTATGAACTCTTGCAAGCGCAAAAGCCACACATAGGGAAAGAGGGCCTTGGTTATGTTGCCAAGAAGAAAAAGAAGAACAAGATCAAGAAGAAGGCCAAGCCACAAGCAAAGGAAACTACCATTGCGAGTAGTGATGCCACAAGTGGCAAAACCACTCGTAATGACTTTGCGGGAAATGCTAACCCCAACTATATTCTTTATGTTGATTATTATGGGGATGTTTATGCAAAATATGTTGGTCCCTATGATGGTTTCATTGCTTATTCTATTTGGGTTCCTAAGACCCTTATTGCTAACAAACGAGGACCCATTGCAAAATGGGTACCTAAAACCAAGCAATGATTTCTTGTAGGACTATGCTTCCGGTGGGTCTAAATGGGTGATTGATAGTGGATGCACAAGTCATATGACCGGAAGCAAGGAGCTTGTGACGGAGTTGAGACCAAATACAAATCATTCAACCGTCACTTATGGTGATAAATCAAAATCGGAGGTAACGGGTTTCGGCAAGGTGGTAGTAGCAAAGGATATCACCCTTGTGAATGTCATGCTTGTCGAATCCCTCGGTTACAATTTAATGTCCGTTTATGCACTTAATAAGATGAACTTTGATGTCCATTTTACCATTGATATGGTGGTACTCTTGAGGAGCAAGACTCTAAAGGTCATGTTCGTTGGGTATGTTGAAAATGAGTTGTTTGTGGTGGACTTTTCGGGGTCCACCAACACTCAAGCAATATGCCTCTTCGGAAAGGCCGACGTGGGGTGGTTGTGGCATCGCTGCTTGTCCCATGTCAACATGAGAACTTTGCAAAGTCTTCACAAGGGTGGCCACATTCTTGGACTAAACGAGAATGTTTCTTTTTCTAGAGATCATCTTTGTAGAGCTTGTGTTGAAGGAAAGATGCATGATTCTACCCACCCAAGCAAGACCATCATCTCATCAAAGAGGATATTGGAACTTCTTCATGTTGATCTCTTTGGTGCCGTTCCTCAACCGAGTCTTGGTGGGAAGAAGTATTGTTTGGTGATTGTTGATGACTATTCAAGATTTACTTGGGTTTATTTCTTCAAGTCGAAGGATGAGACTCAACAGGCCGTCATCGACTTCTCCAATGAAGTTCAACGTCAACACAATGTTCCCATATTGGCCATTAGAAGTGACAATGGCTCCGAGTTCAAGAACTACACCCTAAATGAGTTTCTTAGTGAAGAGGGAATTCGTCATCAATATTCCGCTGCGTATACCCCTCAACAAAATGGTGTAGCCGAAAGGAAGAACCAGACTCTCATGGATATGGCAAGGTCCATGTTGGCAGAGTTTAAGTCTCCGCTTTACTTGTGGGCCGAGGCCATCTCCACGGTGTGTCACTCTTCAAACCGGCTCTTCTTCCTCATTGGTAAAAAGGAAACTCCATATGAAATGCTTACCGGCAACAAGCCCAATGTCTCCTACTACCGTGTGTTTGGTTGTAAGTGTTTCTACAAGATCAAAGGTGTTCGTTTATCTAAATTTGAACCCAAAGCTTTAGAGGGTATTTTTGTTGGTTACGGTGCCGAATCTCACACCTATAGAGTCTACGACAAATCCTTAGGGAGAGTTGTGGAATCTTGTGGTGTGAAGTTCGATGAGAATGACGGCTCCCAAGTGGCGTAATTTCATGTTTGTGATGTAGATAATGAGGAACCTCAAGATGCAATAAGAAGAATGGGCGTTGGTTTCTATCGCCCCATTGAGATCCATCATGAGGCACCTCAAGGAGAATCAAGTTCTATCCATGTAGAGCCTTCTTCATCACAAGATCTTCATGCTCCCACCACTGGAGCCAATGATGCACCAACTCAAGAACGAGTTCAAGACCCTCCCCATGACCAAGTTGCTATGCAAGAAACAAGTACTCCTATTTTCAATGCTAGCCAAGGTCAAGACCAAGATCAACCTTCTACTTCATTCAATGAAGAAGTGCATATTGAAGATCAAGGTCATCAAGACGGTCAAGATGGGGACTCAAATGATCAAGATGATCAAGTGATACCTCCTCGCTCCAATGAGGATATCGAAGCCCGTCGTAAAGCAAAAGTTGCAAGAAACCTAGAAATCATGAGTCATAAGCTTGAATCAATTATTGGTGATCTAAATAGCAAGGTTACCACAAGGCGTCAATTGGCAAGCTTTAGTGAGCATCAAGCACATATATCCATGGTGGAACCAAAGAAAGTCTTTGAAGCTCTTGAAGATCCGGATTGGTTGGAAGCCATCCATGAAGAACTCAACAACTTCGAGCACAACAAGGTGTGGAAGTTAGTTGAGAGGCCCAAAGATTGCCGCAATGTTATAGGTACAAAATGGATATTCAAGAACAAGCAAGATGAACATGGAATGGTTGTGAGGAACAAGGCAAGATTGGTGGCTCAAGGGTACTCTCAAGTTGAAGGCATTGATTTTGGAGAGACTTTCGCTCCCGTGGCTCGCCTTGAGTCCATCCGTATCCTTCTTGCATATGCATCACATCATAACTTTAAATTGCAACAAATGGATGTGAAAAGTGCCTTTCTTAATGGTCCTTTAAAGGAGTTGGTATATGTTAAGCAACCACCGGATTTGAGGACCCAAACTTTCCTAACCATGTCTACAAGCTTGATAAGGCCCTCTATGGTCTCAAGCAAGCACCTCGTGCTTGGTATGAGCACCTAAGAGAGCTATTGCTAGACCGTGGTTTTCAAGTGGGGCAAATCAATCCCACCCTCTTTACCAAGAGGGTTAAAGGGGAGCTTTTCTTATGCCAACTATATGTTGATGATATTATTTTTGGCTCATCTAATAAAGCTTTTAATGATGAATTTTCAAAGCTTATGACCGATAGGTTTGAGATGTCTATGATGGGGAGTTGAAGTTCTTTCTTGGTTTTGAGATCAAGCAATTGAATGAAGGGACTTTCATCTCTCAAGCCAAATATACCCATGACATGCTCAAGAGGTTCAAGATGCAAGATGCTAAGGAGAAACGCTTTCCTATGGACACCAAATGTCATCTACAACTTAACCCAAAGGGTATAGATGTCGATCAAAAGGAATACCGCTCCATGATTGGTTCTTTGCTTTATCTTTGTGCATCTAGACCCGATATTGTGTTGAGTGTATGGGTGTGTGCAAGGTATCAAGCCGCTCCTAAAGAAAGCCACTTGATGGCGGTCAAGAGAATCCTTCGATATTTGGTTCATACCTCAAGGTTTGGTTTGTGGTATCCAAAGGGCTATTATTTCTCTCTTGCCGGCTATACGGACTCGGATTGGGCTGGTTGTCTTGATGATAGGAAATCAACTTCCGGGTCATGCCAATTCCTTGATAGGTCCTTGGTGAGTTGGTCTTCTAAGAAGCAAAATTGCATATCTCTTTCCACCGCCAAAGCCGAGTATGTGGCCGCCGCAAGTGCTTGCACTCAATTGTTGTGGATGAGGCAAACTTTAAAGGAATACGGTGTCACTTATGACAAAGTGCCTCTTTTGTGTGACAATGGAAGTACTATCAAGATTGCTCACAACCCCGTGCAACATTCAAGAACGAAGCATATTGAGATTCGTCATCATTTTATTCGAGATCATGTTGCCCGAGGAGATATTGAGCTAGGCTACGTCCCCACAAGAATCAACCTCGCCGATATATTCACGAAGCCTCTTGATGAAGCAAGATTCACTTTCTTGAGGAATGAGCTAAATATCGTGGATTCAAGGAGCTTGACTTGACTATCTTGCATACACACCTATGTCTTGACACTCTATTTGGTTTAGGTGTAGGCATGGACATAGGGGGAGTGCGGTCCTAATCCATTGGACTATCCCTCCCCCATTATGCCGATAGTAAGAACTCATTTTGCATCTCTACTTTCATTTTTATGAATTGTGAGTTTAAATGACGAGTAGTGGCCGTGAACCCAAGATACATCTTCGCGGTGTCACACCACACACTCATACATGGTGGCCTAGGCCACCACCCTCTTCTTTGTGAAGAATTGGTTCTTACTTGGGTTTTATTGAAAATCATTTGAGTTTTAATGTTCCTCCGTTGGTCTTATGGAAAACACACTCAACTTGGCTTTTTATTTGTTTGATTCTTGCAAGTGTGAGTGTGAAGTACCAATATCAGCTTGGCTCTCTAAGTCCCAAGCTCATCTTACCTAAAAACACTTCTATCTTTTGCACACAAGTCTTGTTTTTGATTCTACAGAGAAAGGGTTCAGCAGGCTGGAATTTCTGTGATTTTACAGAAATTTTGCTGACCGGATTATCCGTTTCAGTATGGCTCGGAATATCCGACTCAATATTGAACCGGAATATCCGGTTGGGCGGTTTGTCGCGCGTATACTCAGGAGCGTCGGGGTGAAGAACTCACTCGAGTTCTTTTCCCACCCCCGAGCTTCTCTCTCCTCCAGCGCTGCCGCCTGCCGTCCCCGTGCCGCCCCGACATCTCCGGCCGACCCCAACTCCGGCCCTTTGCCGGATCTGGTGCTCCTCCTCCCCAGGAACTGATTCCTCCAAGCGGTTTCCTCAATGGACGAGGGTAAAGCTCTATTTTTCCAATCTTAGGTGTCTACCTCTAGATTTGTAAATAGAGTTTTATTTGTTGTTTTGCCTGTGGGTAGAGGTTCCTATGGTCATTCCCTGCATACTAGGAACACTAGGATAGCATCCATTTGTGTCGATCTACTTTTAGACCTAGGATTCGAATCAAATTTTTCTGAAAAATTCAGACCGGATATTCCGGTTCAGTTAGGACCGGATATTCTGGTTCCGACAGTTTCGTTCAGAACTGTTTGATTTGCCTAGTCCTAAGTTGTACCAACCTTTGGCTGCTCTCCTATTGTACCTTGTATCATTTCTTGTGATGAGACTTGTGTGTGCTTATCTTTGCTATCCATCTTGTGCTACTTCACAGGTGATTCGAGTGAACCTCCTATGAAGACGTTTGGCCGCACCAAAGTCCCCGCAAAGAAGTGTGTATCTAAGCCTTCTGCTGCTAAGAAGAGAAAGGGCAAAGAGGCAAGGCCTAATTGCTGGGATATGAACAGCGTTGATTATGCTCAAGTCAGGCTGGGAGATTGGTACACCAAGGAGGAAAGAGATGATGAAATTGAAGATCCTAAATTTTGGTGCATGGAGCAGCTGTACATTCACAAGGACATCTATCTCAACTACAAGCATCCTATTCGTCCAATGCTTCCAACAAAACTGAAGACCCTCACGGACAAGCCCAGCTTTGCTCAAACTGCACATGTGGTGGAACAGTTTGGCCTAGTTTCTCTCATGGAAATGCAATGCAATTACAGTGTGCCTTTGGTGCTGCAGTTCTTTTCTACACTTGTGATCTCGACTGATGCTGTGAAGACCCTCAAGTGGATGACAGGAACAACTTATTGTGAGTCCAACTTCCAGAAGTTTGCCGCTGTCCTTGGGTACTCCTTTCATGAGGATGCTCATCCCTCTCTTAGCCATCGCATGCATGGTGCCGAGAAGCCCAACATGAACATGGTCATGAAGGAGATGTATGGTTCCCGTGGAATGATTGGCAAGAAAGAAGGCCTCCTCCCTCTCTATGATCAACTAGTGACCATCTTTCGCTTCAACATTGCTCCAAGTGGAGGTAACAATGATGCTCTCACAAGTCCTCTCATCAACTTGCTTTGCCTTGCTGAGAAGTGTATTGCAAATGAAGATCCAGCCGCTAACTTCAAGGTAGATGTCATGGACTATATTTTTCATGAGATGCATGATGCCATGGTGACTGGGTCCACTATTCCCTATGCCCCCTATGTTATGCTGCTCATTAAGGATACCTTGCGGAACCAAGATTTCGGTAAAGAGGTTGTGGTATCTCACTATTTCAAGAAAGTCTATAACAAGAGGAAGACTACATCGTCTACTGCTTCTGCCCCTGCCAGTGATTCTTTCATGAGAGATGCTCGCTCTTCTGGTGCACCCCGTCAGGCAACTGCCCCTGTTTTCACTCCCATGAGACATCCGCCATGGCTAGTATGCTGCTTATTGTGAGAGGCAGCAAATTCTGAAGAGGCTCCCTAGTCTGCCCGGTGATCCTTCCATGAAAGATACTCTTTCCTATGACAGCTGGAATGCCAATGCTCAGTCCCCGTGGGTTGATATGGAGAAGTACCTTCTTGAGTCTGTCCCGACAGCTTCCTCTAGTGCCTCTCGCACTCGTGCCTCTGCTCGTGATGAAGATGAAGGCGACTCTGGCGCTGAGGGTGAGTATGAAGATGATGGGGAAGAGGATGACGAGGATGATGGTGATGAGGACTACGAATCTGAGTGATCCATGGGACGTAGCATCGCTCTTTTCCCCTTTCGGTGTTTCAATGCCAAAGGGGGAGAAGTAGTTCTATTAGGTTATCCGTGTGGGATTTGCATGTGTTCGGGCACAAGCATATGCGTTTATCATTCCTATGTCGCTTGTGTCCATTTATCTTTCTTTGTCGAACCTATTTGCTATTTGTGTTGTCGAACTATGTGTTTTTGTTTAAATTTATTGTGAGAGACATAAGGATTTCTAATTATGTATGGTTGAGACTACATTATTGGTGCTATGATCTCTATGGATTTTATCTATATGCACAAGGTATGGTTTCCATCTCAAGTCTCAACCTAGTGTGGATTATGTCTCTTATATTGCATTTGTTGTCATCTATACCATGTTGTTGTATCTTGTTGGAATTCACTTCCCTCTATATGTGTGTATTTTCATTCAAAGGCGAATTTTTGATATGCACACATTTAGGGGGAGTGCTTTCCATTTTTCTTGAGATCATGGTCTAACTATGGAATTTTATTGCAAATCCAAGTGTTGTCATCTAACAACAAAAAGGGGGAGATTGAAAGAGCATTTCATGATCCTTTGTGTTTTGTGTGTTAGTTAACAACACTAGTGATACCTTTAATCCGATGTGAAGTGGTGCAGGTTTTAGTGTGTATAACACATAAACATCAACAACAAAAAGAGAGAAGAAAAGAGCCAACCGGATATTTCACCTCAACCGGAATATCCGGTTATGAAGAAACTGGTGAAAAAACGGCTAAGGACCAGAAAATGTTGGTATTGGAGTGAGCCGGATATTTCCAACCCAAGCCTTCGGAATATCCGATTAGCCAGATTATCCGGTTCAGTGCGAGTCGGATTATCCGGTTCTGGAGAAGCGAACTGGAAAAAAGGCTAAGGACCTTATCGAATTCGGTACTGCATCAAGCCGGATTTATGTATTCGGATTTTCTGTATTATGTTCGGAATATCCGATTGTACCGGATTATCCGGTCCTAACTTGGACCGGATTATCCGGCTCCCAGTTCAAGCAACGGCCAGATTTCTGGGAGGGTATAAATACCCCTCCACCTACCTCAAGTCAAGTAGCTTGTCCAGAATTAGTTGCTCACCATTGTTGCAAGACCAAAGCTCACCGATCTCCCAATCTCTCCACCCAAACTCACTCATACTTGGAGGATTGAAGGAGAAGGCCCGGATCTACAACTCCACCGAAGCGTTCTTCATTTCCCCCTCATTCACTTGAGTGATTTGAGCCTAAGCTTTCCACTAGGAAAACCTAGGCATCTTGTTATACTTACTTGCTTGCTACTTTTGTGTAGCGAAGTTGTGGTGCTTGGGAGCTCCCAATCCTTTTGTGGGTTGTGCTCCAAGCTTGTTGTAAGGGCTCCGGATTCCGCCTTGAAGGATTCCGATAGTGGAAGGTGAACCGAGCTTTTGGGCTAGGTTCATCGGAGAATAGGGTGAGGCCATTTGTGGCATCTTGAGTTTGAAACTCACACCCCTCCAACGAGACGTACTCCCCTAAAAAGGAGGAACTCGGGATTACATCCTTGTCTCCGCGTGCTTCCCGATCGGTTACTCCTTACTCGTTATTTACTACTTGTATCTTATCTTGTTTAGGCTTAACTTGTCATATAGGTAAATTCACCGTAGTTGCATATCTAGAGAATTTACCTTTGTGTCAAGTCTTAATCGAAAAAGAATTAAAATTTGGAGTAGCACCTATTCCCCCCCTCTTGGTGGACATACGATCCTTTCACACCTCCCTAGAGATGTGCTCGGTTCTAAGCCGTATTTGCGAGTATCCATTTGACAAAGCCCATGGTGCCAGGTGGGCACGCTGGAACCGCACTCCTCCCGGGTGTGACCGATATGGACACGGACCCCACAATACCTCGGTACTTTTATCTTAATTCACCTGCATGATCACTGGAGCTTCCCCTTCTAGTTTGATAGTTATGAAACGAGTGAGCTCTTTCCTCACATCGAGCCACACCCTTGCACGGACGGAATCACCGCCGCCAACCGGGACCTGTTCATGTCCCATAGCAGCCGCATCACGATGCTCTCCTTCAGATTTTCCACTTTGTCTTTCGCAAAAAAGACCCCTCCAATGTCCTCTCCCTTGAGATTGAGCTACAGCTCCTTGAGCGATGGTTCAGATCCCGCTCACCCCGCTGAGCCGCTAGCTTCACCCTACTCTCGAGTCGCTCCCATGCCCAAACCCAACCCAAAACCCTAGGAAGAGAACCACCGAGACTGTGCAGTCGAGCAAGTCAACCCCTTGGTCAGCCCGAGAGACCCCTTCGCTGAGGGAGGGAAGGATGTTCGAGACCGCCTGTCACTATGATCACCTCCGCGGTAGATGAAACCCTAGTCGCCTACGTACATGCCATAAATAATACTACCTCGAATCCTATTTAACTTTCGTGGAGAATCAACTGTGCTAGTACAAAATATGTGTAGAGATTACGACAGTTTTTCCCGGATCGGAGGAGTATCTGAACGAACTGGCTTGGTATTTTCTGTTCGAGCTTTTAAAAGACCGACCCGGGTGTAGAAGAAGCTTACCGTTCACACCTCATGCTGACCAGACACTACTGATCAAAACCGAACAGCCCAGGGCATAGCAACTCAACGAGATTCAAACATTTCGACACTTCAAACCAAAATCACCCGTCTTCGTTCCTCCCAGGCTCCCACTTCAGTCCCCGCCTCCCAATGCGGACTCGATTCCTCGCCACCGACTACTTCTCGCCGTCGGCGGCGGCCTCCTCCTCGGACCATGCCCTATACCTAGCGGCCTTGCGCTTCCCTCCTCTCCCCGTGCCCTCCCTCCCACCCGACCCTTATTTCCCCCTCCCCCTCCCGTTTCCCGCGGTGGCCGACCTCCCTGCAGTCAGCGTCTCCGGCGACGACCTCCACTCTCTCCCCGTATCCTCCGCGCTATCCGAGTTCCTCGCCGCCGTTATTCCGCAGGCCCTGCCTGTGCCGACTATCCCCGCCGCCGAGGAGGTGAGTCAGCCTTTTCTAGGGTGGACCGCGTCCTCCACTCGTGTTGATTTGGTCGTAGTAGCTCGTATTTGGGGGCTCGTTTTCGTCAATTTTGTTATTCTGCATGTGATGGGAAATCGTGCGGTATTTCTGAGTTGCAACAGCTTGGGTGCTTCACGCAGGGATTGGATGATTACCTCTACGACAGGGGCGTGTACGCCAAGGGTTTTACCTCGAGGGAGTCTGTTGCATCCAAAACCTCTGATGTAAGCGAACCTCGTATGCCTGTATGGCTGTATCTGCGCATTTGTAGGTTCCCCCTTTTTATGTAACACTTGTGAACAATCGTGTGTCTATTAAAGGGATTTGACGAGATTAGCCGGGAGAAGGATGGGAACGGAGAGGGATCCAGATCAGATGGATTGGGGACCTCTGCCGATACGGAGGTGGTTGTTTTTGTTTATTTTGTTTCGTTGTAATTGTTTCCTGTAAGACTGGTGTGTGATATCTGCGTTTGGTGATGTTAGAGATGGGAACTGCTGAAGAAGTTCCAACTTGAGGTGGTAGAGGTCGATCTCCCACAGGTAAGCTGCACTCAGTGATATTGGCTAAGAATGCTATTTTACTTCATTATTGTGGCTGAAGATATGTTGTTTCGTGGTTTATAAGGTTTTGGCAGAACACGTCGCATCCTCTTGTGATCACGAGTCGGGTGATGGTGTCACCCTATCGTTACGGGTTCCAGATGTGAAGATCCACCTGGTACTTTATACCAGCTCATTAAAATATTGTGCTTAGAATTTCATTATTGTGATTTTGCTGCTCCTTTACTGCCTACTGTTACAAGTGTATACATATAATGCATGAAGCAGGGTCCATCCTACCATTGGAGTAGCAATCTCTGTCATTAGCATCAAGTCATATAATATATATCCAAACTAGTTGAAGTTGCTTGCACACACTGATTAGTGATAAATGTGCTCATATTCCCATCTTCTTTTCGATTTCATGTAGGATTTTATTGACATTGACACTGGGTTGACATTAAAATATCCAACTGAACTTGCGGACTCAATTTATCAAGTAGGGAAAATCCCTGTGAAGTATGACAATGAGGCCGGCAATCATTCTGCAAAAAATATTGACTTATCAGCAATTGCAGCATTAGATTGTGGTGGTACAACAATACCACAATTGGAGGTTAGTAGGCATTCTTGGGAGCTTGATGAGTGTCCAACTAAGGCAGAGATATCCAATATTTTTCATAACCTTGTCGAACACTTGGGTGAAGCACAAGTTCAGCATACAGAGTTTTACTCAACTGAGTTCTCGAGATCAGCTGATATGGACATGTTAGCTTTTGTTTCCAAAGATGCCCTATGTGCAGACTATCAAGAAGATAAACCAACAACAGTCAAGGCTGCAGTAGAAATGGATCTTGTGAGGATCAATGATAATATTTTACTTGAGAAAAACTCAGCATTATACCCTCTCAAGCCTGATGGGACTTGTTCAGACTTGCCTTGCTCAGTTCTTCTAGAAGAAGTGCAGATAATTGATTTTCCTTCAGATGATGTCTTCAAAAGGCTTGTTCAGTCAGAGACAGCTGAGCTGAATGCATCTGATGAAATATTCAAAGACGACTTTGATCCAGCAAGACGTTTCTATGAATCAGTGGTTAGCTCTGAGTTGGTGCTGGTTGACGATACATTCATATCACTACCTACACCTATTTTAACTGATGATGATATGACACTGAAATCTATGGTCCCCTCCATGGAAGTCATACTTTCCTCCCTGAAACCACATTCTCTCTCTGCAGCCGATGGAATTTATTTGGACTGGCATCTTTTATTGGAAGGTCCATGCAACAGGGAGATCTGCTCTACTTACTCAAGCATGGTTGAGGAGGTTAAAAAATGCCATGTAAATTCTGAGCTGCGAGATAGCTGTCAGCAGACTTCAGCACTTGGCTTTGATTTCCTTGAGTATTTTTGGAGAAGTGCAAAGCGCCAGAATGAGGACAAACACAATAGAATTTTTGTTCCTCCCCCTTTACCTCATGATCCACGTGCTGTAGTGGAAACAGCTCAGAAATACAGACAAGAAAGTGATAATGGACACCGCGGCCACATGGAAAAGTTGAGTTCAGAAAAGGCAGCTTCCTTATTTGAATCGACGTCACAATCCAGTGACCTAAACTTCTACTTGAATGTCAGAAGCGGCACCAAGAGAAGAACTAATGATGAAAATAATTCTACTTTGGATATCCCCATTTTAAAAGAGCAAGCAGTTTCTTTAACAGGCAGGCCTAAAGTTGACAAGCTCATAGAAATCCATCCTGTCAGCCTCTCAGATTCTATTCGATTCCTTATAAAACACATCCATGTAAGCTATACATCTGCTTTGCAAGGAAGTGCATATTTGAGGCAAACTTTCTCCGATGGGCATGGTTTAAGCATTTCGAAGCAGAAGCTTCTTGGACTGATAACTGGAGAAGGTTCAGATGGCTTCTATAGTCAACGCAAATACGAAGATAAGATGGAACTCACTGTACTATATGGATTAAAACAGGTTGCATATTACCTATGTTTCTTTGGTTTGCATGCTGCCCATTGTACATAAGCAACCTGATTGGAAGCTTTCAAAGTGTTCCTGAGAGGTTAAGAAATATACATTATTTCATTGGTGAAGAACGGTGTAAAGCCGAGAAGTATCAGTTTGACTCTCATCCATCATTGTTTGACATTGAGACAATCCTAAGAGCTAATACGCGAATCGGCCAAAAGATCCTTATAGTTGCCGATAGAGCTTTCTGGCTGCCGTTGGGTCAAAAGTTAACTTCGATGAAGATGACATTTGCTGAGCTCGGCAAAGACCCTGCTGCGGCTTCTTTAGATCCGGAGAACCAGACAAACTCTACAACTTGGATTCTGGGAGGGTTACCTAAATCAGACTGCATTCTGCTAGATCATAAGTAAGTACACTTGATGAACAAGTCATGCCAATTATAAACATAGTTACTTCTAGAAGCAAACTATTTGGTTCTTGGAGTAAGCTACTCCATCCTCATGGGAACTTTTCATGCGAGTTCTACCTAAAGGTTCCATCCCAATTAGCATACATAATGTGAAACCTATCTTGATCGAACTCATATAAGTATAGGACCCATAACATAACGCTTAAACTACAGGACATGTACACAATGCAAAAGAAAACTTTAAGATGTGGAAATCTGTAGAGTTCAGTTGTATTCGTTCTATACGCATCATTATTTTAGTGACTGTTGTCAAATGTTTGCCATATTTATTTTGTTCTTAATTTGAAGGAACATTCCAGCTTCTATCCCTTTCAATGAGTTTGACATCGTACTGGAATATGGAGGTCCAAATAAATCATCTACCTTGTTGTCTGGGGCTCCTAAATTAGATGGTTTTCCACCACTGCATTTCCTGTATGTCAAAGTGGACGTTGAAGACTCTGCTATTGCACTTATTGAGGACAACCCTTCTGACCAAGATATGAAAGCCACACTGGTGATTATCAATCATTTCTTCACACTTCAGCAGTTCGATCTTCTTTGGTCATGATGCTACAACTTATTGCTGTTTCAGTTTTACCATATGTTGTTCATGCTTTTTGGAACGTACTACTGTTTTATCATGCATATGAAAGGCGAGTCTGGTTTCTTACTGTTTGGTTATTGGGTATTTCAGTAATCTATCATCTGATGATGTTAAGTTGTTTTTTCTTGGTAAACTCTGTACTGTATAGTGAGTTAGAATGTTCCGTATATGTCCACATCAGAATAGGGAAAATTTCTACCTGTAAAATGAAAGGTAGATAATTTGACAGAACACCAACCCATCTTTTTCGTATATTTTGCACATCGCTCAAGAAATAAGCAACCGATATATGCAATTAATTGTACAAATAAGTCTCTTACCTCAAGTTTATCAATGGTTGCATACTTTTCTTGACCATGGGTTTCACATGCCGGATCTTGTAAGTGGTGTACATTGCATTTGAATTGTTTGGAGTTTATTTGAGACCCTCATTATGCGTGCTACCAGTGGGGCAGCAAATGATCTCTTGTCAAAAAAGAAAATGCCTAACATATAAGAATTCTTCCTGATTATTTGCAGGATACGGTTCTGCATGCACTTCAAAAGGATCTGCAAGAGAAGATGAACAAGATGCGTATTGTTGATTCATTGAATTTTATACCAGCAACAAATCAACTGCAAGGGCCGCAGGAATTTCTGTGCCAATATCTCACTGCTGATTCAACAAAAAAAGTGCCTGAAGATGATCAACTGCTCAAACTAGAAAATCTGGGAAAAAGAATATCGTTGATGCAGATAATTTTGTGCCTGCAGCTGAACAACGGCACATAAATGAAATGTTGAACAAAAGGACTATGCCTGGAGTTGAGAAGAGCAGCTCTACTTCTTCTGTATCTGCAAATGTGATGAAAGCCCCACAAGACAATCTATCTGCTACCGACTTGCCATCCATCGTCAAAGTTGACAGCATCACATCAGGAAGATTGTCTACCTCAGAGGCGGTAATTGTTGTCAACACTGGAAATCATGGAAAGAGCATGCTTTTCTCCCGGAGATCATCTTATCAGCAGATACTATCTTTGGAGAAAGGAGGAATGCACGTTGCGGAACGAGACGTTGATCTTCCTGTGGATCTAATACTCAGTGCTACAGTCTGCTTAGTATGGTGTGAGCCCAAAATCTTTGGAGGCAATGAATTCACAGCATCAACAGAGACATATAGTATAGCCAATTTTGTAGAGACCATTGCGACCAATATTCTGATGGCAATTAGCTTCTGTTTCAGTGGCTGCATAATGGTAATTAGTTTTGAACTCCTGAGACTTTTGCTTTTCATGATAGAGTTATCATGTTATGACTATCTTACGTCAATCGTCATCAATGTATATGCACATATACACACTTATCTTTGAGTTATATCGGTCATAACAGAGCAGTTACCCTGTTTCTACTTTTGCAGGTCTTTGAAGGAGAACCTCACTCCCTTTCTGCTGTAATGGAGTCATCTGATTCTCTCTACGCTGCAGCTGCTAGTCTTGTCATGAACTTGCAGTTATTCTTCTCACACACCCCCAAGTCAACAGATGAGATTATTCTCAGTTGTGTTAGGAGTGTGGCTAGGTTAAATAAAGCTCCTTCTCCAGAAATACCCGAATCAGAAAGCTTGGCTGAATCATTTCTCACAAAATTCCCCTCAATCAACCCTCTGTCTGCGTACATAATACTTTCTTCTGCAAGAAGCCTTGTGGAGTTCCTTGGTTGGTCACATGAGCGTCGTATTCAGGCTGTTGGACAGGATCTGTTGTCTCCACAGAGCATTTCTTGTTCAATGCTTTGTGCAAATTTGGTGAGCTTGGTGAATCTAGGTCTGTAATGACCGAATGTTCTTCTGTAGATTCAGACATCTGCAGTGCATTTTTGCAGTCTCCAAGGAAAAGGAAAAAGTGTGCCTCACAAGCTTTTGCAGTACCAACTAATGACGTCCTCCGTCCCAATCCTGTAAACCAATTGCCTGGTGATCATTTAGAACATGACAATGTATTCTCACCGCCTAAGTTCAGGAGATTCTCTGACATGCAGGATGCAACGCCTGAGCTCCCAGATGTCTTTATGTTCGATCAAAGTTTGAGTAGGGGGTGTGAGGAGGTCTCTCGTCTACCAAGAAAGCATGGTGTTGATGCAATAATTGGCGATCAGATCACAGCTGACCATTTCAGCGATGGATTGACTGCAGATATGAGGACATATAATGGAAGGGCTAGCAGTATGATGGACTCATACGACTTCTCTTGGCAACACGAATCAGGGGGTAAAGAACCAACGAAAAGCTCTTTTGCTGCAAGCGGACCATCATTCAGCAGATCTCACAACCATCCAGTATTTCCAACTGCATTGGAGATCAATGATGATACTGATGACTGGGACATGTCATCAGGTACACATCGTACCTGGAAGGGCCATGCATATGGGGATATTGCTACAACCCCTTGCAGAAATGATGTGGGCAGCAGATACCATGATCCAATAGAGGAAATAGTGCACAATCCAGGGAGTTCGCTTGCTTTTCTGAAGCAGGATGTTGGCTCTCATACAACTTCACATGGTTCAGGCTGGGAAATTGATTATCTAAGGCAAATGAACGAAAAAAGAAGAGCACGTCAGGATAGATCAAGATGTAATACATCAGAGATGATGTCAAACTTAAGAATGAGGGATGGAGCCTCCAATATTTTAAGTCCTCCGCCAATTGAATCCTTCAGATACAGAGGAGACAGGGATACTCCTTCGAGGGACCGGAACCCTTCTATTGGGACTAGATACCGAGAAGATGGAGATACTCCTTCCAGAGACCGGATCCCTCCTATTGGGACTCACCGTTATGGGAAAGCCAGAGAAGGAACTAAAGCACATACCCATAGGGCAAGAAAAGATTACAAGGCACAACCAAGTGCAAGTTATGATAACAGGATAGAGCCGCCCATGGATCCAACATGGACTCCTATTGACAAGAGAGCCAGACAGGTACATGCTAACAGACTCCACTCTCATAAAATTACTAGTGTTTAGGGGGCATAGGGTTAATCTAGGTGAATTTGTGCAGAAACTTTCATTCGCAACATATGGGAAGGAAAAACAAAGCAAGTTGATCTGGAGAAATCAAAACAGCCCTGGTATTGGGTGCGGATTCCGGAAGAGATACCAGGAAGAAGGTATGTAGATTAGAGTTCCTTGGTCCCTAATGTAAAGTAGTGATGTTTTAATTGATAAATGTATTCCATGAAATTATGTCTTAACAACATTTTGTTTATCGTGAACTTTGTTGGAGGTAGAATGTGCACGAAAAGTATGATATGCTGTCTGCCAAACCACTTTGTTTGTATTGATGAAAGACGGGCGGACAGTGAATACCATATGGTTGTTTATCGTGTTAATAGAAGGAAAAGGGAATGTTTGTCCTGTTCAAACTGCAAGACTGATCTGGAGTTTGCATGTTGGGCAAATACAGGCGTTTGATCGGATTTTACACTTCTTTTATTGTTTTAAAATATATTTATTTATTTTCCATACGACTTCGACATGAAGTGGGGTTTATTGTGTTAAAATATGTCTCCCTTTCTCAACTTTACTACCGTTATTTCTCTTATAAGAAAGCAAAGCCGCGCGCTATCTTTCGTACTATTATGTACTGTTGCCTGACTGGAAATGCTGGCCCAAAATTTTGCTTGCCTGAACCGGGGATGGGGTCAGCCTCTGCATAGTTACATGTTGGTCTACCTTGCTCCCCTTGTCCAGCTACTGGAACGAGTTGAAATTGTTGTGACTCGCGAGTCCGAGTTGCTGGCTATTGCGTAGGATTCAAGTTCCTGAGCCCGAGACCTGCTCGTACTCCAATCCGACGACGAATCGTCCTTACGGGCGCCTTTTTAAATCACCATCGGCTCTCCTAGCAACCCTAACCTCTCGTCGAGTTAGATCGTATTCGAGTTGCCGTTCTGCGTTGCTCCAAATCGAGCGTTGCGCAACCTCGGCGAGCCAGGACCGATGCATCCTGCAGGCTACAGCGGCCGTCGCAGCACGGCCCATTCCGGCGCGTACGGGTACGGCAACAGCGGCGCCGGCTTCCGCAACGGGAACACCAATGCCCCGCCCTACCGCCAGCCGCCGCCGCAGCAGAGGAAAGACGTACTGATGGCGGTGGGCCACCTCGCCGCGGAGTACCTGGTGTCCACAGGCGAGGGAACGAGGGACGGTAACGAGGGACGGGAATCGCTGGGTGGCCAACAGCAGGGAACGACGGGAGTATACATCTCTTGATTGACGAATCGATAGCGGGGACGCGACCCATACAGTTTGGGAACGATGAACCCGGAACGATACATTGGGTCGATAACTTGCTTGCTACAACAAACCTCGCATGTAATCTGTTTTTACCGTGGAAGTAAAAAAATATTTTATTTTTTTGAGGGTAGAACACCGCGCCATCTTATTCTTCACTAATGTTCAACGGGATACAATAAAAGTCCGGGGACTGAAAAAACCAAACATGGCAGCCAAAATCACGATAAGCCGATGCGCGGGCAAGCCCGTGCGCCTCCGTGTTCGACGTCCTCCGTTCATGCACAAAATTGACAGCAACGAAGTCCGCCGATCTCTCCTTTATCTCCTGCAGAATAGTGCTGAATTTGACCAGATAGCTCATCTGCATACTTCTGATAACCTCAAGGCAATCACTCGCCACCTTGATCTTCCTCTCATGTAGGTCCGATGCAAGCGCCAGTGCCTCCCTACATGCTAGAGCTTCGAGGACAGCAGGATCAGAAACACCTTGAAGAACCAATGTCGAAGCCCCTAAAAAACACTCCAGTGTGAGAGCGACAGACTGCGGCGACTGCTCCCATACCGTGGAAGTAAATGGGTTTGTAGGGCCATAGGTGTAGTCCCGGCTGGGCCTTGATGCCATGACGAGCCCAGGAAAGAAACGCAGTAGCTGTTTCCTCCGTTGACCGTATCCCTCTCCACGAAAACCTACAGAATCAACGCTGCAGCCGGACAAAATAGAAAGGCAACGCAGTTCCCGTTTCAGGCTATATGGCGCGGCCGCGGACTGCGGAGGCCGCCGCGGCGCTGCAGGACTACCGGCCGGCGGCGCATCCGCGCATGATTTATCATGTACTCCTCTACACCGACGTGAAGCCATCGGCGGCCGGACCACCGGAGTTTTTGATTTCGTCAACGCCGGGTGGAGGGTGGACCGCGGACGCAATGGACGTCAGGTAAGCCTCCAACCCTCCATTGCCGTGAACCAAGACTCCCGTTTCCTCCCCTGATTGCTATTTCGAGTCGAGTACCTAGTTACCTACTACCTAGCGTACTGCGTACGGGGTCGCTGAACCAGCGTGTCCCGGGACGCGTTCCCGTAACCGAATCGCATCGTCCTGCCCATCGTTCCCGAACCTCGATTTGGGACGACGAATCCGGGACAGGGGACGAGGCACCGTTCCCCGTTCCCGGCTACTATGCTCCAGAACCGCCCGCTGGCGCCGCCGTTCCCGTTTCAGGAACGACGGCCGCCGCATGATCACACGACGTTCCCGCGCCCGTTCAAGCAGAACCGCCCGCTGGCGAAGCAGCACTTCCAGTTCAGGCCGGCGCCACGCTAGTTCCAACAACGCCCGTCGTTCGCTCCCCGCCCGTTCCAGGGACAAGGTCGGCCGATCGCGAAGCGTCCCCGTCCGTCGTTCCAAGGGTCGCATCCGGGATGGTTCCAAGGACGTCCGCCGTTCCATCCTGGAGCGCTTGGCCCCGGTCCTTCCGACGTGGGGCACCCCGGCCAGGGCGCGGCGCCCGCTGGGAGAGTGACGCAGCTCGATTTGAATGGTACGCCGGCGGAAGACGGGGAAGACCGTCAGCCGGTGGCGCAGTCGGGTGGCGCGGCTCAAACTCAAAGCCCGCAGATGGATCAGCCGAACCAGGGCTAAACCCTAGATGATGCTCTAGAGTTAGGTAGTCAGACTAGTGCTGACATGACGCACGCGATGGCACAACCCTGTAGGCTAAACTCTCTTTTTCTTTTGAACTGCTGTAGGCTAAACTCAAATAGTTTGCAACTCATTTTTGGGTATGATCATCACCTTGTTTTTGATGCTCCTGTTATGGAAATTTGGAACTTTTGTGTGCAATGCATACACGATGCATGGCGTCGTCTGGTTTTACTTGGGCGGCTTAAGCTGCCAGACAAAACGGGGAATCGTGGCTTCTTACTGTCGTTGATGACACCTCGTTTCTAATCTTTTTGTTAGTGAACTTCGGATATTTTGTGCATAATGCATTATGCATACACGATGCATGGCGTCGTCTGGGCTACTTGGGCTTAAGCTGCCGGATGGAATGATGAATCGGGGCTTCTTACTGTCGTTGAGGATAACACACGCAAGCTAAAAAATAGCGTGCTATAAGAAATAGCGACGGCCTCCTCCAGATGCTATACAAGAACCGCCCGCCGGCGCCGCCGTTCCCGTTTCAGGAACGACGGCCGCCGCATGATCACACGACGTTCCCGCGCCCGTTCCAGCAGGACCGCCCTCTCGCGAAGCAGCACTTCCAGTTCAGGCCGGCGCCGCGCCAGTTCCAGCAGCGTCCGTTCGCTCCCCGCCCGTTCCAGGGGCAACGCCGGCCGATCGCGAAGCGTCCCCGCCCGTCGTTCCACCCGGGACGGTTCCAAGGACGTCCGCCGTTTCACTCTGGCGCTCGTGGCACCGCTCCTTCCGACCCTGGTGGCCAGGGCGCGGCGCCCGCTGGGAGAGTGACGGGGCTCGATTTGAACGATCCGCCGGCCGGAGACGGCGACGACTGTCAGCCGGCGGCGCAGTCCGGTGGCACGGCTCAAACTCAAAGCCCCCAGATGGATCAGCCGAACCATAAGCCCTAGATGATGCTCTGGAGTTAGGTAGTCAGACTAGTTGTATGCTGACAAGCCGCAGGCGATGACACGATTTTGTAGGCTCGTACTCAAATAGTTTGCTTTTAATCTCCTTGTTAGAGAAATTTGGATAATTCGTGTGCGATGCATACATACACGATGCATGGCGTCGTCTTGGGTTACTTGGGCGGCTTAAGCTGCCAGACAAAACGGGGAATCGTGGCTTCTTACTGTCGTTGATGACACCTTGTTTCTAATCCTTTTATTAGTGAACTTTCGATCTTTTGTGTGTAATGCATACACGATGCATGGCGTCGTCTGGGTTACTTGGGCTCAAGCTGCCGGACAGAATGATGAATCGGGGCTTCTTACTGTCGTTGAGGATAACACGTCAGCAGTATGTAAAACTAGTACAATTAAAAAAAACGTAGCACTAACAAATTGTTGACCTTCTATTACGAAATCTATATTCATTTGAAGTGCACGTTTCTTATCAGAAGTTCACACAAATCAATGATTTCCAAAACAAAAATAAAAATGATTAGGGGCATTCCGAGAATCGAACTCGGGACCTCTCGCACCCAAAGCGAGAATCATACCACTAGACCAAATGCCCTGTTATGACAAATCCTAAAATATGCTCTAATTATACGTTTCGTACAAGCTGGCTTCAGTGATCTTGTAAACAACTTCTCAAGGTTTGGAATATCAAAATTGGAATAAATTCTTAGTGTGAGCTTATGGAGCCAATCCAATATAATATCTGCAACTTTGGACCATCGTTCATGATCACGCACAATAAATGAGTTTCATGGACATAAAAAATCTTGGTGCTGCCTATGCTTGCAAGACTATTAACGGTGGCAATGCTATATGGGCGCTGGATAGTTGCTTGAAGAGTTCTGAAGGCACAATGTTTTACTTGCAAGATGATCACGTTGTTGAAGATGCCATCCTTCAGCTGTTCGGGTTGTGTCACCAGAGATGGATGACAACACCTCTATCGTTGATGCCTAGATTAAACGGCGGGGACCTGCTGAGATTGAGCTCGGTGATGGTTCAGCAAAATCTTCAGCTCAGTCCTCCTCAGTCTCGAGTGCATACGCCGGATAGACCGTTGGGAGAGCCACCCACGGGGTATCAACTGGTATGGAGCATGATGATGCAGCAATATCGGATTTGTGTTGTCGACAGATGGACGATTGTTGTTTGGTTTCATAGGAAATCTTTGGTATCGACAACATGTGTTTAGATCATCCTTCTTCCTTTTTGTGCATCTAGCCACCTTTGATCCCCACTGGACGCTTGGTCGCCGAGATATGTTGTACTCTGAGTGTTAATGTAATAGATTTCCCTGTTAGAAATAACAGCTCCTCCCTTTGTGATCGTCAAAGCGAACAACTTCAAGCCAACTCAAAACTATTCATCTATTTACTACTCCCTCAGTTCATAATTATAAGACGTTTTAGCTATTCCACATGTTGTCTAGATACATATTGCAATGAGTGAACATGTACACTAAAATGTGTCTAGATACATGTAGATACATGTGAATGTGGTAAAATGCTAAAACATCTTATATTAAAAAATGGAGGGAGTATTAAATATGGAAAATATAATGTTATTTTTTATTGGTTAAAAACACGGTGTATATCGAGAGATCGAGAGAGAGAGAGAGAGAGAGAGAGAGAGAGAGAGAGAAATCAATGGATAATGTCTTCAGACTATTTGTTCTATATTACTTCAGCGGATCTTGGTATGTTAATTTGCCGCTTGAATGTTGCATCTGCCCCCAAGAGTGTATGAAAGAACGCACTTTCCCCATTTAACTAGTTGAATTCCAACCGAGCGTTGCATGTGCAACAAAAGTAAAAGGAGTAATGAAACACAGTAACACACATTATAAAGCAAAATAAAAACACAAGGTTACAAGTTTATGAAAAGATTTATTTGTTATCCACTGAATTTATGTGACCCTCTTACAGATAAACATTGTAGGAGGAACCACTAAACTGCTTGACTGTGCAATCCTAGTTGCATACTTGGCATGCCATATCATGTTAATTTGAAGAAGTAGAAGTAAATACTGATAATGTGAATAATTAAATTGACAAGCACTAAGAGCAATCATAACCGCCACTTTCAAATATCAATTCCATCCAACGACATGCATCATATATTTATACATAGTTCATCATACAACTATCATACGATTATCTAATGCATCTAAATAAAGCAAGCATTATGATCATAATCGCGGCTAACGTAATTCGACCGAAATGAATAATGAAAGCAATTCTCCCTATCGATGGCAACCTAGTTGAATCCATCTTGATCTTATGATCATGGACGATATTGGCAATATACAACTTCAATTTCATCTTCTCTTCTCCAGGCTTCACTTTTTTTTTCATTTTCGGTTTGCCTCTTCAACTATCTCTACCTTTTCGTGACAATGTTTCAACTCGTTTTTTAACATCCCGCATACCATCACATATTGAATTCTATATAACAATGTCTAAGTCAGTTAAATCGGCATAAGTTTTGATAAATATGACATGAAGCTAAACATAAAAGAAATTATACCCGTCCAGTTCTCTGAAGGTGGTGTGTGTCCGTTGCCACTGACGGAAATCACATCCATGGTTCACGATCACTATCTATCCAACAAATCCTAGCATTCCTGGTAAAATTCAATGGGGAATCCATGAGCCCCAGCTGCGTTGTTCTTTTCCATCTGATTTATCACATTCTTGATTTCTTCCTCTATGAAAGGTTTGTGCATTTCCAGCCTCTCTACATAATTCAACTTTCCACCATTGGGGAAAAAATAAGCTAAAAGGAAAGGATCACATGATTTATTCGAAAGAATTAGCGTGATTGATTATTTTCACCTTTTAGTGACGAGCACGATTCTAGCTGGAGTTCGTCCAAGTTGGCAGAATATCAAATCTTACTTATTGTCAGACCTACTGGCAATCCAAGAAAGCAGGCACGAAACAATAATAGAAGCGCCGGCGACAGCTCCAATCAACGAGTAGCCAGATCGTTTCCACATCATAGTGGATGTGAAAAAAAACTTTTTTTATCAAAAGGAATTAAAGAGGAGATTTATACATGATTGGGTAGGTACGTGCAATTGCCTTGAAATGCACTCCACTAGTATGGTTTCTTTCCTGTTTTTTGCGACGCGACAGCGTTGCATTTGCAGCCTGAATATTGGGAGGATGTTGGAGAAGTTCTTCTGGGAGTAAAAAGGAAGCTCGTGGCTGGAAGTATCAGGACAGACTGATCCTAGACGATACAGGGCGGAAAAGAACGACTCGTGAGACATAAAACAGGTGAACTCCTGGAGGATTTTATTGCTTAAATACAGTCCAGATTGGAGGATCGTTGTAGTTTAGTTTGTGTAAGCTTACAACCATCTGTTTACGTAGGAACGAAGATATAGTGCTGAGAGATGATGCAAGAGCGAATCAGGGGAGGGAGAAGGCGGCTTCGGGATGATCATTAGCATTGACGTTGTACTCAAGCTAGACTCTGCCAGCAGCTATTTTTTTAGCTTTGGAACAACAGTAGCTAAAACTTCAGAAGTGATTTCTCTCTGGAAAATCAGCAGTCCTATTTGTCTACTGTAACTTAAGGAGAACAAAAAGAACACTTGTACTAGTGAGAATCCTAGTTACACAACGGCGAGCTGCGAGTGCGACGTTGGACGCGGACTGGGCGGCGGGCGGACGCCCAGAGGACGGCACGGCGCGCGTGAGCGCCATGAAAACCACCGATGCTTCCGTTAGCAGACGCAGCCGCGCATGCACCGGCTACATTGAATTTACCCGTGTTACTTAAGAAATCCCGGACACACACGCGCGCACGCAGCCACCGACTACAAGCTCCACCGAGCTTCGGACGATACTCTGGCCAACTTTTCCAAGTTGTAGCTTTGCATTCCCTCCAGCCTAACAGGAGCGGAGCCACCTAAACCAGGTCTATATTACACGTCGTCAAGCCGCGTTGGAGTATCAGTACGCAGCTGCAGCCACCTACGACACCCACGCACGACGACAGCGGAGATTACAGCAGCAGCGCACCGCATCGCCTGTCTGCGTGATGGCCGAGGAGGAAGCGAAGAAGGCGACGCCGGCTGCGCCAGAGGCAGCAAAGGATGTGGCGGAGGTGAAGGCCGTCCTCCCGCCTCCCCCGGGGGCTAAGGACAAGAAGCCGCCGGCCGAGGAGTGCAAGGCCCTGGTCATCGTCGAGAGTGAGTAGCACATCTGTTATATTACAATCTCTCGAGTATTTTTTTTCATGTGGATCCCCTGATCCCCAAAATGTGGGGTTTTGTTTGGTAAATTTTGAGATATGGGAACATACGGCGATTTTCTAGTTCCTGGGCTAGGAAGAAATTTTGCGATCGTAGTTGTAAATAAAGGGTCAGAGACATGCTAGTTACTCGATCACACGAGGACTAAACGCCCTGACACACCCCCAGAGGCATGGGCAACCACAAAATTGCCAGTTCCAAGCTTCAAATCGCGCACCTAACTTCACAATTGTGAAATGCTAAACCAATCCATCACAACATAGTGAACATACTAACTGCAGAATTAAGTGAAACACCTTACTAATTATGCGCTGTGCTGATTCATATTCGAAAGTATTTGACCATTGAATTAAGTCCTTGATAGTAGTAAATGTGTTTGATAGAAATTGTTTTCCCAAGAAGTGGGCAATCACAAAATTGCAAGTTCCAAGCATCGAATCGCGCAACTAACCTCAAAATTGTTAAATGGTAAATCAATCCATTACAAAATTGTGAACATACTAACTGTATAATTAAGTGCCTTTAAAAAAATGTATAATTAAGTGAAGCACCTTACTAATTATGCGTTGTGCTCATCATGTTGGAGAGTATCAGGGGCGAAGATCCCTTAGGAAATGGTAGGGCTGCCGCCCTGATTTGATTTTTGCCAAAAAAAATAGTTACATATATTTAATCAGGTGTACACAATTTAGGCTATTTTCTGCTGGTTTTGGAGCAAAAAAATAAAAGATAAGGGGCCAATTGGGCCAGTCAGGAATTAACTCATCCGAGCTAGGCCTTCTTGGCCCGAGCGCGGCAAGCCTGAGATATGAGGAGGCCGTAGGGCCTCGCGGGCACGTTTTGACAATCGTAGGCTTTTCTCCTCGATAAATGGCTGAGAGTTCGAATTCCGTGCCATCATATTTTGTTTACTTTCATAAATTTACGAGGGAAATTTTGCTAAATATTCACATCTTGCTCAAATCTGAGCAAGTTAAGATGGATATAATGGAGATGTACCATTGAGACAGGAAAGAGGTTATGAATAATTAATAATAGGCGTTTTTTACCCACTTATTCAAATTCAGTATTTCTTCATTTCGTCTGAAATAATTTACAAAATTTCAGATTTTTTTTGGTTTCGAGTGGGAATGATTGTTTCTTACTTCGAATTTTCAAACCCTGCATGTCCTGACTTCTAATATTCTGCCTCGGTTTCCTGTACAGAAGTTGCCGATAAACCCCGTGCTGAGAAGAAGACACACAGGGGATCCCTTGAAAGAGGTGGTTAACTCATGGTTCATCTTTGTTCGTTCTTCTTGTTTCATTATTTACAGCTGGCAAAGCTAACGACATAAGATAACCTGCTTTTAGACGTTGCTCTTGCAAAGGTGGAAACAGAGAAAAGGGGCTCTTTGATCAAAGCATGGGAAGAGAACGAGAAGGCAAAAGCTGAGAACAAGTATGTTGTCAACATAGATTCATACATGCGCATTTCATTCTGCAGTGGGATTAACAGTTAGCCTTTTAGTACTTCCATAATTCTTCAGTAATTTGAATATATCGCTGGTCAGTCCCAGAAAACATTATTACAAGAAGACTTAAAATTACATGCATGACAATGCAAACTTTGTCCCAGGTTCCACATGCCAATGAGACATTTGGTGTCATCTTTCAAAACATCAAAACTTTGAGAGCCGTCCAGGTCTCACATGTCATTGACATCTATTCAAGACTATGCAGCGAGAGAAATCTAAATTTCCCAAACTTTATTTTTTGGTGATCTGCATTGCGCTACAACAGTTTCTGTATCTACTGATTAATAAACTGCAAAACCATAACTCGAAATAAATTGCAAAAAGTAACTGTTTGTCAATTGTTGTCTGTGTCACAGGGCTGCTAAGAAGCTATCATCTATTCTTGCATGGGAGAACACAAAGAAAGCAACCATAGAAGCTCAACTGAAAACGAAGGAAGTATGTTTTCTACCTAACTTCATGTTTCTAAGATTTGTATTCTTGGCATATATTATTATGTTGAGGTACTTTATTCTCGTTCATTTTTGCCGGGGAATTACTATCAACTGTTGTTTTATGCTTTTTTTGGTTAGAGTTTATAGTTTCTTACATATTTGTCATGATGTTTGGGTGGGATACAATACAAACAAGGAGTTTCTTAATATGATCAACATATGGAAGAACTCATTTATGTCTACTGTTGACATTCCATAGTTGGCAAACCGCAGTGTATTCCATAAACCATGCAATAATTTTTTGTAAGGGGGTTCCATGTAGCATTTACCGATCACCTTATGCTCTGCAATTTTACCGGTGCTCAGCTAGAATTAGAAAAGAAGAAGGCTGAATACGCTGAGAAGATGAAGAACAAAAAGGCAATCGCCCACAGGGAAGCTGAAGAGAAGAGAGCAATGGTAGTGGCCCGACGTGGCGAAGAAGTTCTCAAGGCCGAGGAGATGGCAGCAAAGTACCGGGCAACTGGCCTGACTCCGAAGAAACTTCTTGGGTGCTTTGGGGCATAAGGAACACTCGAATCTTATGCGCATGATGTGTTTTCATCTGTGCAGTCGTGTTTGTTGTGATTTAAGCTTACCGCACCTTCATGTAGAGTACTTTCTTTTCCGAGGACCGGTTTTTGGTGGTACATATATAGCATGTATTGTTCTTGTTGTCTAACATCAAACATTACTTGCTGTGGGTATTTTAGTTGTCTGCCAAATTTAGACGTTCCTATGTTCGTTGCTATCACATAGCACTGACTATGCGAGTTCCTCGGTTTAAGCCGTTTTCTGACTGGTTTAGCCCACCTACGTGGGCTAGACGGCCACACATCTGGAGGAATTTCGAAGCATGTACGTTGGTCCCACCTATCAGTCTCCCATCTCTTTTTTCCCTCTCCCTAACTCGTCGACCGTTGGCGGGAGGCAGACTCGATCTAGGCAGCAACTGCACGCAAAGGTGAACGCCACCCTCGCTGCACACCAACGACCATGAAAAACTGATTGATGAGGTAAATCTAGCTATGAGTTGCACAACCCTGGACTGAGACCGTGAAGATCAATCGCCCGAGTGGCTGCGCAAGAGGAGGTTCGGTCAATTATCTTGCTGAAGATTGACTTGAGCAAGAAAAATAATTCCTTTTACTTCGGCCGCACCCTCGATTTTCAATGTAGAAACTATGCTGGAGATAAATATTGGATCTCCCTTATGTGACTATGAAATATAAACAAAATGACATAATACGGTATATGTTGTATTGAGGCTCGAATGTGAGCATATATCAAGTTACAAGGATGTTTCTATTTAATACTATGTAATTCTAGCTACAAAATAGTATTGCCTCTGTTTCTAAATATAAGATATTTAAGACTTTTTCAGATTCAGATGTATCTAGATGTGTTTTAGTGTTCTGTATATTTTAGTCCGTATCTAGCATATTAAAATATCTTTAACATTTTAGAATTATAATTATAATAAGGAAAGGAGGGTGTATATATGTCTTTAAAATCACGATCTCCTAAAACAATTTGTGTGACCATAACCTTATATATAAAGGGAGGACATCTCCACCCCCTCTCCAGCAGGCCACGTCACCCTTTTTTTCCTGCCCGTCGGATCGAAGCAACGGACGGCTCTGATCGAGCCACGTCGCCCCCCGCGCGTGTTACTGTTCCTGGCAACAGTAGGTGCACATCCGCACCAATCAGCGAGCTCCACGTCATCCGGTCACAGCAGGTGGAACCGGTGCCCACCCGGTGACCCCTCACGCACGATTTTTGACGCAACAATTTATCAAAAAAACTCCTCGGAAGGACCTTTTCGCAAATTGGAAACAACTCAGGGACCTCCATGAAAAATTGCCACCACAATCCCTCTCCCTCTCCTCCTCTCCCCGCGCGAGCTCGAGCTCGCCGGCGCCGCCGACGCGCCCCGCCGTCCCTCCGCCCCTCCCCGGTCAGATCAAAGGCCACGGAGAGCTCCGCCCTCACGTCCTCCACCTCCTCGCCACAGATAGGCTGCCGGGACGCCGCATCCGCGCCGGATTTCTCGCCGCCGCGCTCGCCGTCCACCGCCACGGATTTCCTCGCCGCCGACCGCTCCGGCGACCAAATGGTCCGGGCCGCCGCCCCTACGGCTCCCCTCCATCTCCTTTGGCGGCTCCTCACGGCCCCAGGCTGGCGCACGCTCGCCTGCTCGAGCGCGAGCTCGGCAACGCGGCCGCGGCTGCGTCCGCCGACAGTGGGTGACATCATGTGCTGACGTCACCGCGGGCCCACCTGTCAGGCTCCTCCCATTTCCCGTAAATGATTTTCAAAAATACGAAAACCCTGACGTGTGGGTCCCGCCTGTCAGAAATTTCGCAATTACAGAAAATGCTGAAATTTGTAAAATTTATAACTTTCAAACTGTACTTCAGAATAATGCAAATAATATATCAAAATTTGCAGAAAATTGAAAGCTTTACATCTGTTGCATCTCCCTGTATGATTAACCAACTTGCAATCCTGTTTAAAATATGTGCATTTTTCTCTCTACTCATAAATCACATTTTCCATCAATTTTCTTTTCAGAAAAAAAAATGACATGACATTCGACAGTATATAAAAAAAACACAGTAATCTCAAAACAAATATAAATTTAACAAAGTTGCATCAAAAATATCCATTGCACACAAAAGAGAAACTAAGAAATTTTCAAAATTTTAACGAAAACTAAGAAGTATTCATTTTGTTGATGATTTGTTGGACAATTTTTCCAACTAATTCTTTCTTAACAGAAAATATTCAATATTTTTAATAAATTTCAAAATAGATTTCAGACAAGATTTGTGATATTTTCACAATAAACATGTTTTCCCTTTTAAATCACATTTTCCATCAATTTTCTTTTCGGAAAAAAATGATAGGACATTCGACAATATATCAAAAAAAAACACAGTAATCTCAAAACCAATATAAATTTAACAAAGTTGCATAAAAAATATCCATTGTACACAAAAGTGAAACTAAGGAATTTTCAAAAATTTCACGAAAACTAAGAAGTATTCATTTTGTTGATGATTTGTTGGACAATTTTCCAACTAATTCTTTCTTAACAGAAAATATTCAATATTTTTAATAAATTTCAAAATAGATTTCAGACAAGATTTGTGATATTTTCTCAATAAACATTTTCCCCCTTTTCGTCAGGAAAATATACCCACCGTATCAACCTGACTAATATTTGGAGATAACCATAAAATATTTCCTCCAATTATGGTGTTAAATAAAAAAATAACCACAATTGATCGTTTCAATTTAGTTAATATATTTGGATGTAACATAACTTAACTATCTCTAATTTTGTATTATTATTTTTAAAATAATTGATTAGATAAATGTTTGGAATAAATGCAAATTCATTCCCTCTAATTATGTATTGAATTTTACAATACAAATCTTAATAACTTTCCAACTTGACCAATTTTTTGAACCTTAACATTTTTAATATTTCCTCCAATTATGGTATTAGATAAAAAAAACATATTCAATCATTTCAGTTTAGTTAATATGTTTGGATGTAACATAACTTAACTCTCTCTAATTATGTATTTAAAATTTTAGAAATACTTGATTAGAAAAATGTTTGGAATAAATGCAAATTCATTCCCTCTAATTATATATTGAATTATACAATTCAAATATTTATAATTTTCCAACTTGACCAAATTTTTGAACCTTAACATTTTTAAAACATATAAACTTTTTTTTGAATTACAATAATTTTCAAATTTAACCAAATTTAGAGTGTGGACATTTCCGAACTTAAATAGCAACTATACTTGAACATTTTAATTCAAATTTCAAATTTGAGCACCTCAAGATTTTAAAAGTCTTTCAAATATGATTGTTTTATAAACATTGAAATAATTAAAAACCTAACAACTTTCCGACTTTAACAATTTTCGAAATATGAAATTTTCTGACAACAATTGTTCAACGATACTTATTCCGCTAAGGTAAATTTAAAATGGAATTTGTTTTCCATATTTCCCAACTGTACACAAAAATTAATCTTTATCGGATGAGTTTTCGCGAAGAATGCGGTGAGATATTGTTTTAGGGTATTTAAACAAATTTTCAAAAACTACTAAACGATACATATTACAAAATTACAAATGCCTTTCAAATCTAAGCATTTTGCAAACGTGAAAAGAATTCAAATATAAACAACTTCTAAATTATACCAATTTTTAGAATCTAAACAATTAATAAATGTATTTTTTTCAATCCCAACAGTTTTAAAATCAGAAAAAAATTAAATGCGAACATTTTCAAATATGAATTTTAACACACGGGCGCGGCGTGTCGACGCGCCATCTTGCCTAGTTCTAGCGAACATCAAGAGGGAAGCCCCTCTCTGGGGACCGCGAGTGCAACGAGTTTGATTGATTTTTTGCCGGGAGAGTAATGACCGGATGTAATTTTTAATTTAGTTTATTGTAAAACTCCTCTCTTAATTAATCGAAATGAATAAAACGTTTGCCCTGTTTAAAAAAATGATTTGATCTGAAATTTTTCGTCAAAATCCCTCGGAACGCAATCATTACAAAGGAGGACCACAATACCGACTGACACGACATTTACTATCTCCGGGAACGGAATCATAAGCGGTAGCATACGGGTTAGGAGCTGCCTCGTTCTGTTCTTTCCTGCCGATGGAGCCATAGGCAGCAGATGTTGGGGAAACTTTTCACTGGTCTCTTTTGGATTTTTTTCTGAACCTAGCAATAAGTTGTTGTCGATAGCTTGGCCCCTCGTCTATCCGGTACATTTGTAGAAACAGGTCAAACACAGTCGTTCACTGCAAACTTGGAGTTGGGACCCTGTCCTTCTGAGTCCACCGTTTTATGCAAGTACACGAGCATCATTAGTTCACGTTTGTTTCACGCTATATTTGCGGTACAAAGGATAAATGAAGTGAATATTATTAGTTCTGTTTGTGTCACTTACTCTGTAATACTCCAGCACAACTCTAGCAGGCTCTCTTAAGTGCACATCGTCTAAAAAAGTTGCTCGATACAAAAGCTACTGCACCCTCCGTATTAAAATATAAGACTTTCTATTTTTTTGGGATTTGTCCAAATTCATTACCAAATGAGTGAATCAACACACTAAATCATGTCTACATACGTACGAATTAGGACAAACACAAAGAGACTAGAAAATCTTATATTTTGATACGGAGGAAATACTACTTAGTACTTACTAGTAGATTCTCTAAAACCACAGCCCCATACTTTTTTGAAAGGACTATTCATTTCCAGTTTGGCTCTGATCTTTTCGGTTGCAGCCTTTCTATCTCAGTCCTAAGATTGTCCACCTCCATGGACATAGAGTTGGCCATAGCATTTTTAACCATAACCACCTTCCTGGTTTGTATCCCATGAAGGTCGTCAAACTTGCATTCTTCTTGAGCTTCCTCGGTTCTACTATCTTCGCACTTGACATCTCCTTCATCATTTCGGCCAATGATTGTTTCAAAAAGGTTGATGATGTCGTCGCTTTGCTTGTGAATTGTGATCACCTTCGATTTCTTTTGTCCGGGCGGCCGAACCGTTTTGATCTCCCCTTGTTCATCCACAACAGTCTTCATCATTTGCATGCTTTTTTGTTCGGTCATTCCCCATGGTTTTTGACACTTCATATGTGCTTGAAGGTTGGAGCTTTAGCCAATAGTAATTATTAGCATACTGAACATAGAAAAAAATTATATTTGTGTTTTCACCCATGCCACTTTAAGGCCTTTCAATTGATCAAGACACTTTTTTTGCATTTCTTGTCGTGGGTTAATCATGGCAGATGCCATAGGGGGTGGCTTAACTCAGGTGTGAGCCAGGCGACTTAGGATCCACGGAGAGGTAGCACACGTAGAGTTTACCCAGGTTCGGCCCCTCTGTATGAGGTAAAGACCTACTAATGCTTGTATGTATTTGGATCTTGATGGGGTGTACAATGGTGTGCGCACCAGAGCGTAAGGTTGCTCCGGAGGCTATGGAATGAGATGAATCTGCCCTCTAGGGTTGCGCCTAGCCGGCTTTATATAGGGAGTCGGCTAGGGTTTACAGGGAAATGACGGGTGACCTAGGCGGCGCTAGCTAACTCGCTACAAGTGCGGCTTCGCGGAGCACACTCTTCGGGATATGTAGATCGCTATCTGATTCGAAAAGATCAGCTTGCCGCCTTTCTCGAGCCGGTCTACCGGGTTCTCCGGGGACCTGGTATCCTGGAAGATGACCTCCGAGTGGGCTTTGGGCCACCCGGTCTTGTAGTCCGACTCGTGGTCCTAGGCCTACCCGGTTGGGCATCCCCCATCATTAGCCCCGAGTTCGCCAAGGACTCGTCTTCGGCTTGATCTCCGTCTTGCGGGTTGCCGAGTCGTGTCGTTGATCGAACTCCTGAAACAGAGAAAACAAAGGGTGGAGTAGTGAACTGAGGCGTTAGCGTCCGGACTGACTCAAGTTTTGTTTGATGCCGGCTCGTGCCCGATTGGACGCCTTGCCGTGTCGACTCGCCTCGTTGCCGAGTTGCCTCCTCGAATTCTTCGGATGACGTCACGGTATCATGACCGCTTGTCCTGTAGTGTTTGTTCGCCTGACGCACCGATTTGACGGATGCGACAACTCGTCGTCTCGACTGCCTCTGCCTTGGGATGGAGCAGAAACAATGATGACGGCCCAGAGCCGCACACGCCTGATCCAACGGTCAGAAAAAGCCTGGCACAAGATCGTGGCTCGATCGTGGCCGCAATTTCCGGCACGCCATTGCAGGACCCGAGTGCGGGACCCGAGTGGTTGGATCGTGCGACGTGGGCGGAGTGGACGTCGTGGGCGGCGCCATTTACTGTGGTAACTGCCACAATTACCGCAACTATTAAAGGGGAAGGAGAGCCACCGAGTGAGGGTACAACTCACTCTTCTTCCTCGCGCCCATTACTCTCCTCGCTGCCGCAATCGGTCGCTCGCATTCGAAGATGGTGGCGCCCAAGAGCAACTGGGAGCGCTCCACGGTCTCGGTGAAAGCGCTGGAGCAGGCCGACGTGGAGGGGCTGCTACCGCCAGCCTCGGAGGGGAGGTGGCGCGTCGCGTCTGCCGATACGCTGCCGCAGCCACAGCCTGGGAAGTCCATTGCCTTCCTCGCCTTCCTCGAGCGCGGGCTGGGCTTCCCCATGTCGGAGTTCTTCCGACGTTTCCTGAACTTCTACGGGCTCCAGGTGCATGACCTGACGCCCAACTCGATCCTCCACCTCTCCTGCTTCGCGGTGCTCTGCGAAGGGTACTACGGCTGCAGGCCATACTTCCCCTTGTGGTTGCGCATCTTCCACGGGAAGCTGGGGAAGACTGGAGACATGCCGCCGTGTGGCGGCATCAACTTTCAAGTCCGCGGCGACGTGGACTACCTCGACATCGGCTTCCCCAAGAAAGTGTATTGGAGGAAGTCGGCCTTCTACATGCGGGAGGCGGCTCCGGACGGCCAAGTCGGGATTCCTCCCTTCTCTGCCGCGCCGAGCCGTCCCCGCAACCTCCAGGAGCTGGCCCACGCGGATGACGCGCCAGTTGTCGAACGGATGTTGGAGCGGCTGCAGGAGCTGAAGGCGGAGGGCCTGACGGGGCTCAACCTCATTGCCACCTGGATGAAGAGGAAGATCACCCCGCTGTGGGCCCGCTCCACCTTGATTGGCGAGTACTCGGGTCTGACTGACCCGGGCCGCCACGACCCGCGGCTGTACGGCTCGCAGGAGGAGTTCGCCCTCCGGATGAAGCGCATCACGGCCCACCACGTGGTGGACTGGGAGGTGGGCGGCCTGCGAGGCCATACTGCGAAGAAGCCGGCCTCGGAGGTGAGTCCTTGTCCTCCACGAGTCGTCTTCTTGCCTTTTTTTCTTGCTATTTATTTGACGCCTTTGCACGCCTTGTTCATTGCTTGTTTTCGCCGTCTTTTCCTTATTCGTTTAGGAGTTCCGCAGCCTCATCGGGTTGCACGTGATCTGCTGTTCTGACCAGTCCAGCCCCTGGGGCACGTCTGGTAGAGTCGCGTGGACGGCGCGCCGGATGACCTTCTCCTCCCGCTTGGAGTCGAGGCCGACGAAGGTGTGGCCCATGAAGCCGGCTGTTGGGGGCATGCCCGACTGTTCACCTTTGTCGTCTCCTTCTGGGGCCCTCTTCTTGGCGCCAGTCATGCCTTGACGATCTCAGCCGTCCAGCTGCAGTCGTCCGTCGTGTGGGCGGCTGGCTTGCCGGGTAGGCTGTGATACCTACACGGCATCGCCAGGATCTCCGTGGCAGTGAGTTTCTTCCGTGTGAAGTTGCCGCGCTGGCTCTTGAAGCCGCGGCCTCCCGTGGATGTGGCAGCCACGAGGTCGGAGCTGCCATCGCCTTTGCGCTTGTGAGCGCTAGAGTTCTTGGCGTTAGGCTTGCCCTTCTTCTTGCCACCTTTCTTGTCGTCCTCTTCCTCATCGGAGTCGTCCTTGGTGGCATCGGACTCGGCGTACTTGTGCACGATGCCCAGCAGCTAGCCCATCGTCATGTCGCCCTTGTGAGAGCGCCTCAGCTTCTGCTTGAGCGACTCGAAAGTGGTGTTATCCTCGAGGTGAGAATGCACCGTGTCGACGCTGAGATGTTCTGTCGAGTTGATGAGGTCGGCAACTCGGCGATACCACTTCCTAGTGGACTCGCCCTCCTTCTGGATGCAGCGCTTGAGGTCCTCGACCGTGGCTGGGCACTTGCACGTCCCTTCGAAGTTGGTGATGAAGAGCCTCTTCAACTCGCCCCAGGAGTTGACGCTGTTCTGGGGTAGGTTGTTCAGCCATGTGCGAGCCATCCCCTCCAGCATGAGAGGGAAGTAACGCATACAACAGAGCGAGGAGGCGCTCTGGATGCTCATGGCGGGAAGGTAGTCCTGCACCCAGGTCTCTGGGTTTAGGCTGGCGTTGTACTTTGGCGCCTCCCTTGGCCCCTTGAAGCTGCTAGGGAAACGCTCGTCTCGGATGGCGGGTCCGAAGCACTTCGGGCCGACGTCGTCGTCGTTGCGTGCCAAGGTGGCATGCTTGTCGTTGAGGTGGAGGCATAGATCTGGCGTGGAGTGGTTGGATTGTGCCTGAGCCTGGTTGTTGTTGATGGTGTGCCAAGCGTCATTGCGGGAAAGCCGAGGCGGGTTGCCTCCAGCTGCCACGTTGCTCGACACCACGGGCTCATCATGACGGCTGCGCGGCGGCTGCGGAGCAGCGTTGCGCCTTGGGGAGCCCTTGTCCCCTTGGCTTCGGTGAGCAGTCGAAGCCGCTCGCTCGCTTGCGGGCTGCCTGGAGTAGAGCCTGCCGTCAGATTGCGACATGTTCTCCTGCAGCTCCAGCGCCTTCTCCACCAGTCTGTGCCCCTTGTTCCAGAAGGGGGTGTCCTTGACCTGCAGCCTCTTGAAGAGGGAGGCCGCGGCGGTCATGCAGTCGACGGGCGTGCCGAAGACCGCGAGGTCGCCTTCGTCGTCGTTCCGCGGCTGCGGGCGCGGCTGCGGTGGCGGCTGAGTCCGTGGCGGAGGGGAAGAACGTGGCGCTGGAGGCGGCATCGTTGGCCACTGCTGTCGAGGCGCTTGATTCAAGCCGCCAGGTGGAGCCCTGTGGCACTCCTCGCGCCGCCTCTGTAGCTCTGTCTGACGCGCGAAGTCGCCGTCGAGAGCGCGAGTCGTGGCGCCGGGTTGGAGCCGCGACTTGCTTCTCTTGTGGTAGTTGGTGACCGCAGAAAGAGCAGTCGTCTAGGCATCGATGGCCTGCTCCTTCTTGCGGATCTCCTCCTTCTGCCGAGCCATCTTCCGATGTAGCTCCTCGAGCTGAGGCGCCTGGTTGACAGCGTTCACCGGCGTGATCGGGACGTCGAGCGGGTCGTTGGGTTGACCCGCTTGTCCCCGCAGCGCGGCGAGGGAGTCGTCATGCTGCTGCTTCTCGCGCGTCAGCTGCTCGTGGCGCGCCTTGTCACGATGCGCCTGCTCACGCTGCGCTTGCTGGTGTTGCTCGCGCTGCGCTTGCTCGCTCTTCGCCTTCTCACGCGCCTGCTTCTGCGCGTCAGAGTCGCTGGCGGCGGCGTCAGCCGCCCCACCAGTCATGTAGATGACGGCCGGGGTTGCCGAGCCGTCCGAGGCCAGATCGTTCGAACCCTCCGACTCGTAGTCGAGGACGGGCAAGATCGATCCGGCATCATCGTTGTCGTCCGAGATCTGGACGATTTTTGCCGGGCTCGCGATGGGATTGGCGAGCACGGCGTCGATGGCACCGTCGTCAGCTGTCTCGGGCCAGGGGATGGCGTCGTCGTCGCTGCAGTCATAGGCGACGCCTTCCTCTGCAGAGCCGCAGAAGCCGACGTAGGCGATGACATCCGTCCCGAAAGGGATGACTACCGAGTGGGAGATCGGGGCGTACGAAGGTGCGCCCCAAGTGTGCGGGTCGATGACGTAGCCGATACCGTCGTGCTCGAAGTAGGTGCCGCTGACGATGTTGTCGTGGCCAAGCACGGCTGGACCGAACTCGACGCCGGTGCCGGGTAGTGGACTCTCCGTGAAGTAAATTCTTGAGATCGCTGGCCCCATGGTGGGCGCCAACTGTCGTAGGTTAATCACGGCAGATGCCATAGGGGTGGCTTAACTCGGGTGTGAGCCAGGCGACTTAGGATCCACGGAGAGGTAGCACACGTAGAGTTTACCAAGGTTCGGCCCCTCTATATGAGGTAAAGACCTACTAATGCTTGTATGTATTTGGATCTTGATGGGGTGTAGAATGGTGTGTGTACCAGAGCGTAAGGTTGCTCCGGAGGCTATGGAATGAGATGAATATGTCCTCTAGGGTTGCGCCTAGCCGGCTTTATATAGGGAGTCGTCTAGGGTTTACAGGGAAATGACGGGTGACCTAGCCAGCGCTAGCTAACTCGCTACAAGTGCGGCTTCGTGGAGCGCACTCTTCGGGATATGCAGATCGCTATCTGATTCGGAAAGATCAGCTTGCCGCCTTCCTCGAGCCAGCCTACGGGGTTCTCCGAGGACCCGCTATCCTGGAAGATGACCTCCGAGTGGGTTTTGGGCCACCCGGTCTTGTAGTCCAACTCGTGGTCCTGGGCCTACCGGTTGGGCATCCCCCCATCATTTCTCTTGGATGGTAGACCACCTATGTGAAAGTGAGTTACCGTTACTATTGCTTGTAATATTGTAGGGATGGTAGTTTTTATGTACATGGAAATTATCCCATATTCTCCTCCACATGTTTTGTAATTTTTCGACGCACTGCCAATGGGATCTTGGCCTATTTCCATGAAACACTCAATAAAAATAAATCCTGCTTTTACATGTATGTCGACCTCTTTTGTTGTTTGTGGGCAGCCGAATGGCAGTGTCTCCGATCTCGACATCAACACTGACAAATTCATATTGTGTTTGATCTCCCACATGTATTTAAAAGTCAAACAAGTCCTGCATACGCAAATAAATTTTGGCTAACAATTGCTATGATCACACACAAACTCTATACACACCTTCACGCACGCACACGCACACGCACAGACACACACACATGCACAGATACGCGCACGCACACACACAAACTCGAAAGCACACATCGTTGCCATTGGCAATTGGCCGCCAAACAAGTTGTGTGGTGTCGAATTAGCATTGTCGTCCGGCAAATCTCACAGCGTCGGTTAGAGAGCAACGATGACTCGATGCCAGTGTATGCGTCGTTCAGATGAAAGCCAACACGATAGCCACCGTGAAGGGTTTCGGTCAGAGTGGTCGGGGAGGAAAACACATGTGATATAGCGTTGCGGTAGATGGGCAATGACTTGCCGGTATAGAGAAATGCGTTGGCCCAGATGTGGTACCCTAGAGGGCAAATCCATGGGAAAACGATGCCGATTGCCCGAGACGTTTGAGGGAGCTCTCTTCCACTACAAATTACACCGATAGACATAAAGAGAAATTTAATCATGATTAGAAGTTTAAAAAAATTCTCACCAAAAATGCGTTACGTTGGGAATGCAAAGTTCTATATAGATGCAAATTTGTAAGTCGAAACTCAAAAATGTTTAGCAGCGATAAAATGATAAATTCAGCAATAAATAGTAGTTCAACAATGAATACTAATGTTTGCGGCTATTCATTGTTGAATTTATCATTTTCATAAAATTCGCAAACGAGCATGTCTATATAACTCTTCCCAACGTATTGTATTTTTGTTGAGATTTGTAAAGCTTTTAAATATGATTTTTTTTGTGGTTTCACAGGTTTCAACTGAAAGTTTCCACCGGATACTTTCTCGATAGACATATGCATACTGCTCTCACGGCGTGAGTCTTGCCAATAATTGAATACCACAGATCCTGCAGCGACATCTCATCGATCGAACTGAAAGATCGGAGGCTAAAACAGCTCCGAGATGAAGCGAAGATTGAACATCATTCGATGTATTAGGGCGCCTCCGGAGAGAAATCAAGCACCAGCCATAATACACCATGATGTCCAGCCTTAGCCCAAGGTAAAACCTCCTACTAATTGAAGCCCTAGCTAACTAACTACTCCCAAAAATGTCCCTACCTACGCCACAAAAGACAAGCATATACTCCCTCCGTTCCAATTTAAATGACTTCCATTTGTCCAAATGTGAATGTATCTAGACATGTTACATATATAGATACATTTATATGTGTACAAATGAAAGTCATCTAATATGGAACGGAGGGAGTACATCATACATACGCGCAGCACAGGCGGACGTAGAGGCACCACGTACGTACGTGCAGCCTAGAACGCCGTGTCCAGGGACGCCTCGCCGAGCACGTCGAGCGGTGGGAAGAGCGAGAAGCCGCCGTACCGGCCGTGGAACAGCCCCAGCTCGTCGCCGGCGAACTCCTCGCAGGCCAAGTCTAGGAACATCTGGCACTCCGCCGCCGCGTCGATCTTCTCGTCTGACGCCGCCGATGAGTCGTACTCCTCCGGAAGCACCGCCTCCTCCTTCACAGACACCGGCGGCGTCACCTTGCGGAAGGAGCTCCCAATGTCGGAATTCCACAGGCGCAGAAAGACGTCGGAGGGCTTCGCCACGTCTCCGACGGCCGCCGCCGTCGAGGAAGAGGAGCCAGAGGTGGTGGTGGTGGCCGTAACGGCGGTGGCGGCGGAGGAGGAATGGAGCGAGAGGCGCGCCTCGGCCTCGAGCCGCGCCGTCTCCCACTGAGTCATATGTCGCGCGGCGGGGCAGCCGGTGGTCGGTCCGGGCGGGGGCTCGTCCAGACCCATCAGGCGGAGCTGCTTCTTCAGGTGCGTGTTCCAGTAGTTCTTGATCTCGTTGTCCGTCCGGCCGGGAAGCTGCGCCGCGATCATGGACCACCTGCATGCAGTCACTTGCAATGAATATACTCACACACAAGTATGAAGTATCACCTCACCACCCTAATTCTACAAGACTCCAACAGGTGCAGTACGCAGTAAAATAAATTCTACCCTACACAAGTTATGCATCGGAAATGCCTGCATCATTGGGCCGGCGTGCGTAGTGGGGGCATATGCAATCACAGTGTGTGTACACAGTGGCACGCAGCATCGAGCTCATGGCTATAGTGCGCGAGCTACAGTCAGATACTGGCGGCCTAAGTTAGTGAGGAGATGTGCTTGGCCGGTTGGCCCAAGAGGGGAATCATGGCCGGGGCTCTTACCTGTTGCCGACTATGCCGTGGAGCTGGACGATGGACTTCTGCTCCTCGGCGGTGAAGGGCCCGCGCTTGATGTCCGGTCGCAGGTAGTTCGTCCACCGCAGCCGGCAGCTCTTGCCGCACCGGTCCAGCCCTGCATGCAGCGCAATGCGGTTCAGATACAAAAACTCGGTCATGGAAAAGTGGAGACAATGAAAACTTCCGCAAGAAAGCTTCCTCAACCGAAGAACTAGTGATAGGCAGAACAACCGTGCATGCAAAACCTGTAATCCAAAATCAAGAGACGCCATTCCGAGATCGTGAATAGGCATCATGAAATTCGTCTTCTTGAGGTACAGAACTTAGAAGAGTTTCGGAATTGGGTTGATGGATCTGATAGGGGAAAACAGAACAGACCTGCGAGCTTGGGGAGCAGGCGCCAGCTGCCATGGCCGTTGGCCTGGATGAAGTCGACGAGGAGCTTGTCCTCCTCCGGCGCCCACGGCCCCTTCTTGAGCCCCTTGTCACAGCACGGCGCCCTCCCCATCGGCAATGATCGATTCGGCAACCCGAGCAGCGCAAAGGCTGCAGTGAAAGAGAACACTCAAGTAGCAGGAGGATCGAGGAGCCAGCGCGCGCACGACGAGGCTACCCCTATCGCGGGCTAAGCGGACGGGGCGATGAATGCGATGTGAAACGAGAGGGGGGAGTGTCCCCGCGTGGAAGGGAAAGATTTGGGGGAGGCGCGGACGACGAGGAGGGTTTTGTTCGTTCGTGGCCGAGGCACTTTAATGCCGGAGATTTTCACCTGCGCTGGCTGCCGCAACGACGAGACGATCGACAGGTCCCTCTCGCTCTCGAGGACGCGGCGTGGGGTGAGAATCGGACGGGACAGGGTGACGTCCAGCCAGCTTGGCTCAACGTTTGCGTGTCGGGCCATGCATTCGATACGCGGGACTCGGCTCAGAAGACGTTTCCGTACGTGCATCAACCATTCAACCCCAACTCCAACTAGGTCTATCAGAGAAAATAGAGCATCCAACGGGCACCGTAAACGAATGGACCGGATGAACGGGCCAATAGCTCATGTGCGATGTCTCTCTGCGATTTTGAATAAAATGCGACATCGTTCCAATCAATAGCCGATGGGCGACGTTCTTCACGGCTAAATAGCCAATACACGGAAATGGATGATTAAACAGTCTTAATTTTGTTGTGCGATGTTTTTAAGGAAGTCGTTATTCAGGTGGTTCAGTCCCACGCGTTTGCCCGCGGCATCTAGACAGTAAATTTTGAGGCTGGCTGTGACCCATGCCCGATTGTTCCCCACCGTCCTCCCCTTCTTCTGCTCCGGTGGCAGCGGCCAGTTCGTTCTCGCCGCTCGGCAGCGGCGGCCAGTTCTTTCTCGAGCGGTGGCAAGTTCGTTCTCGGCCGCGGCAGCCCGCGCGGCCTGTTCGTTCTTCGTGGCGGCCGATTTGTGGCCACGAGATGGAGATGGAGCCGCCAGAGACTATTTCGAATAGGTAAATGCATCTCTGTTTGTCTAGATTTGAATGCAATTTGATCATTGTTCTCATCTGATTCCGCTACCTCACACTGCCCGCCGCCATTCAAAACGGAGGAGATGTTGTGCCGTGAGCGTGGAGGTTTGGACTCTGGCGTCTGTTGTATCGCTGGCCGTGAGCGTAGCGGCGCCGCAAGTACATGTAACTGCCTGCGTCCACCGCCAGACCAGACCGGCAGAGGCAGCACCACCGCGGCAGGGAAGACGATGATGAGTGCGAGTTGTACAGCAGGGGGCCGGAGTTAATGGTGTGCGAGCAGGAGCAGGACCGACGGGATGAGGACGTGGGAGCAACTTTAAATGAGCCCTCTGGCGTACTATGAGTGTAGCTCGGATTCTGAGCAAGGGAAGGTGTACCGCCTATGTACATGTGAATTGAATGCCGGAGCTCAGAGTTCCCTGCGTCGCTGCGACCGGGCTGGTGTCGCTGCTCTGGCACGCAGCCGCAGGAGGGTTGAGTTATAGGGGGGCATCACCATGATGGCCCGGTTCCTGAGCCGGGCTCACGACGACGTGTGCCGGCACTGTCGTTGCTACAGCGCCACACGAAGCTCTGTAGCAATCGACGTTGTACGTAGTGAACCAGATAAGCCAAATCGTATGATATCGTCCCATCATGAGTTTTGGTACAGAGGTACAGGAAAGGCCTAACACAAGTTGCAAATACAACCTTGCAGGCTGGTCACATAGAGTTTCTTTTAGACTCATGGCTCGACACTAGCGCGACTTTTTTTTTTTTGAAACAGGGATCGGGGTCTCGAAGGACCCCGAGAGAGCTGCTATTAAATTAACGGTGGGTACATTTTACAACTGAGGCCTTGAAAGAAAAAGACAGAAAAAGCAGGCCTAAATTTTACAAAGAGGACCCTGAAGTAAAATCCAAACGCGATCAGGTCCCTGGGCACCATCTTCTCCACCGAGACTTGGATCCCGTCGCCGGCCGTCTCACTCGCGCCGGGGACGAACCACTTGGCGCAGGAGAGGCGGTGGCTCCGGCCGGAACCCACTGAGAAGGGCCTCCGTAGCGGCACACCGGCCTGGAGGTTGACGAAGCTACGTCGAAGACGACGCAGCGCGGAGTGGCTACGATGGCCAGAGGTAACGGCGGCGCCTGATTGCCGCTGTTGATAAGCTCCGCAAGAAGCAGCAGGATCAATCCCTGTTGATCCATCTCGGAGGAGGAGACGAGCGCGTTGCCTTCCTCTTCGCTCACCACCACCGTGACCTGAGAAAGAAAGCACAGCGAACTTCTCCTCTCGATTGGGATCAGCACCTAAAGCAAGCCTTATTGTCGAGATTCCGGCGACGTCGACCTCCTCCGCATTCGGCTCTGACCTCCAGAGCGCCGCAGAAGCGACGTCGAGCACCGGTGGCCACCGGATCTGGCCTGCGAACACCGGTCGCCAACTCCAGTCGAGCATAGAGCCCAAACGCCCCTGGGGCAAGTCTAATCTACTAACTAAACTACTATATACAGGAAAAGCCAGACCGCCTGATCCATCTCGTCGCCGGCCACCGGAGCCGCCGGAGGAGAGGAGGGCCAGGGGCGGCAGGGGGAGAAGGGGAACGACTCTCAAAGCGGCAGAGAGAGAGGAGAAAGGGCTGGCTCACGTGAAGGGTCGGTGCTCCACTAGCGCAACTTTGAGTTAACGAAACCAACTACAGAAGACCACCGTTACAGCTTATAACCACCCACACTGATCACGCCGGCCGAACGTTACTGGGGAGCACACCAAACAGTTTACAACTCGACACCGAAGCAAGCTTTAAGGAAACACACATGGAAAGCACAACTTGCATAAGCGCCACACTTCGGAACCAAGGGCAAAGAGCAAAAGAGGCACGGCGAGGCACGACCTTGAAGCGGAATGGAAGTCTTGAACGGAGCAGACATCTTGGACTCAAGACACCAAAACACCTTCATGTTCTCGTGCCGAAGAGGGACCCTTCCCTCTCGCCTTGGCTCGACAGGTGTTGAACCATCGGACATGAAACACGATAGCCCGAGAGGAGGAGAGGTGCTAGACTCGAGACCCGGAGCAGCCCACAACACGAACACAACCGAGCGTAGCAGCAAAGCACCACATAAAGTTTCTTTTATGACTGCATAATCTCTTAGTGCTTTGTTTGTTTGGCAGTGTGTGATATCTCTCTCGTGATAATGTCCTCCAGGGCATACTACTTCCGTTTCTCAGAACAAGACGTATATTTTTTCTAAAATGTAAGTCAATATTAACTTTAACTATTACCGTAAGAAAACTATTAAAAATTCTAAAATTACGTAGATATAACATGAAAATAATGTGAATTTACAGTTGACTCGATGGAATATTATGGATTTACAGTTGATTGTCCATGTTCAAATAATGCCTTTCAAAGATGTGGTATTAAGTCGCCCTAGAATTGAAGTACCACTAAATACCTAGGGCACCCAAACTATGTGAATGGTGGGACACAACGATCGCCAAATGGAAGAAGCTTAAATAAAATGGTGGGGCGCATCACCAGAGGGAAGAAGCTTAAATGAATGGTGGGACACAATAATCACCGGGCTCCCAAAGGAGAAGACAAGAGAGGCAAGCGGGATGATCATATATTCGGTATGATGAGCTATTGCGGCCTTGGCGAAGGAGGAGATTGCGCGAAGGGCTTAGGCGCACACGCAAGACCCGGGAGACGCCCTAGATGACGGGGTGTGTGCACGGGTTTATTTTCATTTTCATACGCAAGACCCAGGTGATGATCTGCATATAACTCTATTTCCATGTCCAATCGAATGGCAAACGACTGCCTTTTCCTCAAAAATAAACCATGTGAATACATGCTAGTACTAGCAGGTGAGGCCCTCCTGTTTTGATTGCATGACAGTCAGAAAGGTCCCCAAAGATAACCCAGGGGGCAAACCTATCACCTGAAAGCGATGGCACTCAAAAAAAAAATCAATATGGAGCGAGCAGAAAACACTGCTACTCCACTCCACTCCACTATTTGCATGCAAGGAGCAGCGGAAGCATACGCTCGCTATACTAAAATATACCGGACGGCATCGGATTCAGGAGTGTGTTTGAATATTTCCAGACGACGTCCTTTGACTCGCCCCATGCTGCGCCAACTCCAGACTAAAATTGGCTGCCACGGTCTCACGGGGTACGGGGACAGCCCTTTGCCACTCTCAGCTTAACAGGTCATGCCTCTTCAGAGGAGAGTTTGGCCAGCAGCGGAAGTTGAATTGATATAAAATCCCAGGATATGCACAAGGATTCAATGCTCATGATTGCATTTCCCCTTGTTTTGGTTGTAAATTGTTGAATTTTCAAAACCATTGACAAAATGCAAGAAGAATCCCTCGTTTGAACACAATACAAGATGGATTACTCGTAATACCTACAGTAAAACATACTATTTCCATTCACAAATAAAATTACTTCACTTCATCATAGAAAAACATGGAGCATAACAAAGATGTATAGAAGGCAGCAGAGAATAGAACAAGACAAAGACGGTTCACAATTTAAAAAATGAGAACTGTTGACATCCATTTTCCAGCACAGGTAGCAGCAGATTTGCTCTTTTATTGAACAATACATTGTCAACTTGGAAAGATAATGCAAAGTCTAACTGGGTATCATGACATGCCCAGGATGATGCAATAGCAAGACTGCATAGCACAAGGCAGCTCACTGCACATTATTGACAGACCAATATCCAGTTCACGACTAGCTGAAGGGCCTAGCCACTACTCCGTACTATGCATGATGCAAGACCACGACTGCATAGCACAATGCAGCTTACTGCACAGTATTGACAAACTAATATCCAGTTCACGACCAATAGCTGAAGGCCTAGCAGCTACTACCCATTGACAGTTTAGAGCTCAAGTTGGACGACCCACTTCTGATCGAAACGTGAACCATGACCAAGCTGGGACTCGAGATAACCACTTGCGTGCACCAACAACGCAGACACACAACCAGTAAGTAACAGGGTCAAAATGTCCTGTCAGAGATAGCTAATGATACCACGAAGAGAAGTCAGAACTATGATGTAAAGAACTAAAAGGCCACGGCTAGCCCAGGGACAGGCACCTAGCAATGTACAACCGCAGTGCGCCTGAAAGTTACAGGGCGTTTGCCCTGGTTAATAAGACTAATGTCAGCATAACGAGGTCCATAAGAATATCGGGATGTCTTGTCTCACACATGATCCACAATAATGTTTCCCATACACCACAGGTAGCCCACGATAAAACCTGCACACAGGATAGAAGGTAAACATATAAGCTGTAATAAGTGGCAATCCTAAGCATGCACAGCACAATTGTGGATTAAAATCGTACATATGCACTGTTAGATACTGGAGTTTATCTCTTATGGGAGGCTAATTTTGTCAGAAAGCCACACAGTTTTGTCATAGCCAACTGGGTCCACACATCACTTTGATGAAACATTCTTCATGTCGGCAACCCACGTGCCAAGAACTAACCAGAGCCCCACTCGGGTTTGCCATGCAAATACCACACCAGTTGCATGTGTGCGGTGTGCCAACAACCCAGTGGTTGTATGAAGTGTTCTTTTAATTTAAATAGTTGACTACCTAAGCTGTATTAACTTCATGGCTCTACTAATATGTAACCTTAGTGATCCACTTGTGATGGACTAAATTTGTAAAAAGTGACAACCAACAGCGAAGTACCAAAATTGTTGAGATCTGAGAGCAGTTCTCACAGTAAAACCGGCCGATGAATGTTAGTTTCAGGTAAGAGTCAGCTTCTTTGCAGTCATTGTGAAATTATGATTTAAAACTGCTTGTGGATCATGACATGAAGACACAGACCACAAATAACAAAATTTTGTTACCTGATGGGTGATGAGATGGTATTTACAAGAGTTGTCTTCTTATTACTCTTAGAGAAAGTGAATACATGTGAAGACAGTATCCTATCATTGGCAATATATGGCCTGGTCTATCTGAGGGGGAATTGGTTTTATCTCGGTCCCAAGCTCCTGCTCAATCCTATACCTGTTTGCAGAGACAATATTCTGTCAAGAGAGACTACAAAAATGAATATTTCACGAAATTTGTGGTGGGAAATGAGCATACAAGTTAAACCGATCCTCGTAGGTGATCAAATTGACAGCCAAACCAAGGTGACCAAATCTTCCAGACCTCCCGACCTATAAAGGAAATAAAAAGGTCAAGTGAATAATTAAAAATCACATCAGGAAGAGATATTAGGAACAAAGGTAAACAAAACAATGTCAAGGACAACCATTTACATAATATAAGATTTCTATTTTGCTGCGCAGATAAAAAAGCATTAAGATTGTGGACCAAATAGAACATTATTACGAGAGCAACATATTAAGTAAATATAATAAAAACGCCATACCCTGTGGAGATATGTTTCAGAGCTCTTGGGAAAATCAAAATTGATAACAACATTAACAGCTTGAATATCTATCCCCCTTGTGAAAAGATCTGAAAAAGATGTGACCACAAACATAGGAAATTAGAAACATGTCTAAGTGGGTTGAACTCACTATCTGAAGTTCAAACCAACAAACTAAAAAGATGGTTTATTGAAGACAAAACATGTATAAGTGACTGGCTCAAGTAAGAATTGCATGTAAACTGTTGAAACAATAGTATATGTGCCTTTTCGTCAAATAAAGAAAATAATAGCAGGGATAAAGACATAAGCTAGATTGAGTGACCCATATATTTTACTTGTAGTGCAAGGGCACAAATAACTCAGACCAGACAGAACACAAAGGGAAACGATGAACTATTGCAATTTTCTTACCTCCAAACAAAATATTTACTTGTTGAATGACCTTAAAAAGAAAATGGCAATAAAAAGCAACAGAATTGCTTACCTGTACAAACAAGGTTCCTGCATGCCCCGTTACGGAAATCATGGAAAACTCTGTTACGGTGGTCCTGCAGCATTTTGGCATGGATGTAGAAGCAAGAGTAACCAAGCTCTGTGATCTTTTTGGCTAATAGCTCAACACGATTCACAGAGTTGCAGAATATTATTGATTGATTTATTTGAAGCTGTATGAACATAAACATAAAATGGATTACTTATATGTTATGCAGGAGATCAGAATGCCTAACTAAATTAGGAAACAAAGTTAAACCTTGGAAAAGAGGGTGTTAAGACAATGAACTTTCTGCCTTTCTTCCACAAAAGCATAAAACTGTGTTATTCCCTTCAGTGTAAGTTCATCCATGAGGTTAATGACATAAGGTTTAGGCAGATATTTATCCTTGAACTCCTTGACAGTCACAGGAATGTGGCCGAAAACATTAAAATCTGTCGACTTGCTGGAAGGTAACGGATCAACTGCTCTATGGAAGGTTGAAATTCAGGAGAGAGAAGCTTGTCTGCCTGCACGAAAAGGCAATAACTCTCGTAAGAAAGCACAAAGATGTGTATGTAGATATATTTATTCACTGACAACCCCAAGACTGCAGAACCAAAGTAGTACAATATCAAGCAAACTCAATTTAAAATAAATTCTACGAAAATATAGCTTAAGCACATTTCATTGTAGTATATTATCAAGGATGCAACAGTGGGACAACTGGAATAAGTGAGATAGTAAAAACTTGCTACTCCCTCCATATCAAAATATAAGACTTTCTAGCTAGTTCCCAAACACATGTATCTAGACATGTTTTAGTGCAAGATTCACATGAACCTTGCACTAAAACATGTCTAGATACATGTGTGTGGAAATCAGCTAGAAAGTCTTATATTTCGATACGGAGGGAGTAGTTGCCAAAGAAACTGTGGATTTTCGTAAACTTTTTGGAACAGAAAAGTACCGGCAAGCATAGTGAACAGACACTGACTAAGCAATCAGATGGTAAAATCTACATAACATACAAAACCAGCCATATACAAAACAATGCAAACAACGAACTGTATTCAGACACGGTTAGAATGAATTACCTCGTCCATAACAAGCATTGAACAGTCCTTCAAATTGCAAACACCTTTCTTAGTAAGGTCCAAAATACGCCCAGGCGTTCCAACAAGTAAATGGACAGGCTGATATAGGCGAACAATATCATCCTTCAGGCTAGTTCCACCAGTGGTGACCATAACTTGGATCTTCAGGTGCTTGCCAAGCTCTTTGCAAACTTGTGATGTCTGTAGAGCCAATTCCCTTGTGGGAACAACTATAACAACTGCATATCACAAGAGGCAGCATTGCGTTGTTAAAACCTTCTGGTACTATACAGCCAATGTGTGTGCACGTGAACACGCACACAAGGAAAATCCCATGTGAGAAGAAACAAGCATACATGGCGCATGGTTTACAAAGCGTCCGCTTCAGGACGCCTAGGCGACGCTTAGGCGTCAAAGCGCCCCCCCTCCGCTTTGGAAAAATGACCGCTTTGGGCGCTTTAAGCGCCAAAGCGCCCGCTTAGGCGTCGCTTAAGCGCCAAAGCGCCCCCCCATCGCTTTGAGGACGCTTCACGCTTTGTAAACCATGACATGGCGAAATATCTACCAGCTCTTACTATCAAGGAAGTGGTAACAATTTTACCTGTAAACAGTATCTATCAGATTAAGTGAGGGTGTAGAACAAACCTTGAATAGCATTTTTGTCTTGATCAATCTTTTCAAGTGCAGGAATACAGAATGCAGCAGTCTTGCCAGTTCCATTTTTTGCTCTAGCAAGAATGTCGCTGCCAGTCAATGCAATAGGAATGCTTTCTTCTTGGATAGGAGAGGGCTTTTCAAATCCTTTCTCATATATTCCCATCAGGAGTTCACGCTTGAGAAAATAGTCTTCAAACTCATTTCCTTTGGTGGCAGTAACATCCTGTGCAAAGAACAAAATTAGATAATAAAGAGCACAGCAACACGCAAAGAAAGGAAGCAACATAGTGCGCTAGCTCAGCAAAGTAAAAAAATATATAGCAATAACACAAGAAGAACAAATAATTTAAATTATGAAATATATTACTACAGATGCAAACAAGACACACTTTGTTTAAAAAAATCCCCACCCAACATAAGTAAACTCTGAAACATCAAACATGCACGGAACCATTTAGCCTCATAAACTGCTGATGCATTGCATCAGCAGCCCACCAAAGCCTGGGAAACAATTATAACCTAAAGAAATGAACTCTAGCTGTAACGTGGGCAATTCCATACAGCCGACTCAGCAAGTGGCTAGGTGCCAGATAGGAGGAGACAGGATTGGTGCCTGTTGGGTCAGATTCAGCACTACTGTCAAGTTTGGAATGCACGAGCCTTTGGTACATTCATCGGTTATATATGAAAGATTCTGATCAGATTGGAGTCATGTTGGAGTCTCATGTGTAAGTCGCCATCTTTAAGAAGCAGACACAGCTGATCTGACCAAGCTATCAATAAACAAAGCTTAGCCTTAATCCATCTTTTGTCCCATTACCCCTTACCAAGCACCAGCACGGCATCTGCTGGACAAGGGTTCATTGGTGGAAACTGAAAGTACATATTATAAACTACTGGGGTTCATATGCAAGTACTATCATTACAATAACATATGATGAATTCTTATTTATCCATGTTGAAAATGCAAATGACTATCATCAAGTTTCAAGTAATGACATAATGATTTGCAAGCTCTAGTGTGAAGATAACTCATGGATTTCAGAAAAACATGTTCAAACCTAGGTTCCCGCAATTTTTTTATCATACAAAAATATATTCGGTGTGCAATGTAAGGCATCAAAAGATACGAAAATGATAATAATGGAAGTCATGAGTAGAATATTTGCCAGAACAAGAAAAACTAGTTCTACAAAGTAGAGACCACGACCTACTCCTGCTACCACAAGTACCCACGTTCCAGAATCAAACAACAAAAGAATCAAGATAGTATGAATTACCTCCGTCCTGAATCGTGTATCTGCAGGTGGAAGCTTCAGTTGGGCCTTCCAATCTTGCGAACTGCACAAAATCGAGAATAATTGCTGAGTAGCCATCTCCAGTTATAATGGCTCCAACGGGAGTGGCTATTCACGACCATGTGTAACTTAATGATTTATTACTGGCACAGTGGCTGTGAAACTACTCGTATTACAGTCTAGTTACAAATATGGAATGCAGAAAACTGCTGCGGGTTGCTTAGCATCAGAAAGGGAAGCATATCCCACTGCATTTGGTTGACTTTCACAAGCTACATTGATGGTGCTTAAACTACGTGTTGAAGCATCAGATACCATGACTGGCAAATTGTCGCCCAAACTACTAAGCCTCCTATCGTCTTACCTAGAATCCTTGCCGACCACCGTCGGGATGGCGCCACAGCCTTTGGCCCGCTGGTCCCGGACGTGCCCGCTGCACTGTCGGGGATCTGGTTTCGCCGCAGCCACTGCTGCTGCTGCTGCTGCTGGTGGTGGTGGTGTTGGTGACTTTGGTGATGCTGCTGCGGCTGGCGCTGCACATAATGTTGCTGGTGCGCCGCCGACGTCTGCTGTTGCTGGTGGTGGTTCTGCTGCGAGAACGGCGGGCCACGGCCGTAATAGTTAGGGTTTCCGCCGCGACCATTGCCGGTTCCGGGAGGGTACCTGGCGCGCGGATCCATGGGTGCGAGGAGCGCTCAGATCTTGTCAGGAATCGACGAGAGAACGGGCAGATCGAACAGCGACGAGGAGATCAGCGAGGGGAGAGATGATTCGGGTGGTGGAATCTAGGTGTGCGGCCGCGGATCAGGAACAAGTATGAACCCCTTTCTGCCCTATACGTGGGTGTTCGTCGCTGGGGGAGGGGAGGGGAGCGTCGCCGAAGGTCGAAAGCTAGGGCAGCGGCGAGTTTGGAATTGGTGGGGGAGAAACTACGAGAATACCCCTGGCCGTTTTTATATCTCGTTACTACGGGAGCGGATAGATTGCTTCTACTCCCGTCCCGTGTACCAATTTTCTGCACTTCCGACTGTTTTGAATATTCCATAAAAAAGAATGTTCTGAAATTCTGATTATGAAATGAATATGTAATAGTTCTTTCAAAAAATGTGAAATACTGACAAGACATATCAGAATTCAAAACACCATGGAGAGATATATAGTTCGAATAGGATGAAGTACATAACGTTGAAACATTTTTTACTACTTCATGCCCTCTGAACATTCACACATCTAGACACCTTTTAGTGTATATGTTCACTCTTTTTAGTTCGAATCTATATAAAATGTGTAACACCTAAAACATTTACATTGTAGAACATTGTGGAACGGAGGAAGTATATATGAATTGAAATGAGTGAACATACACACTAAAATGTGTCTACATATATGCGACTCCAAATAAAATGTCTCTCATTCCAAATAACTATCGCCCAGTTGTGACATGATTTGTACCTACTTGGTTATTTTCTCACAACACTTAAAGTAGATCGGAGGGAGTAGAACATCTTATACTCCCTTCGTCCAAAAATAAGTGTCTCAAGTTTACCCAAAAGTGGATGTATGTATACATGAAACATGTCTAGTTACATCCACTTTGGAGCAAACTTAAGACACTTATTTTGAGACGGAGTGAGTATTTCGGAATGGAGGGAGTATAATTTTTAAGTTAGATGAGATACTTTTGATCTAAACAGTTCCAAATCTTTAGTCACATTTCATAACTCAAAAATTACATCTAATGGTTGTAGAAATATGTTATGTGGTTAATTGATTGCTCTTATACTTACACCTCCATAATTCATTGCACTTTCTTGCCTTGTATATACCCCCACAGTTTCATTTTGTATATATGAGAATTTTTAAGTTGTCCCTAATGAGCCGGTGATGCTATGTGGGCTACATGCAGTATTTGGGATCATAAATGAAAGACATGGATATCAACTAAAGGGGGTGAATAGGCGATTAAAAATAATCACGGTTTATGTTTGAATAAATACAAAATAAAACTAGCGTTTAATTTATCAAGCACAAAATCTAAACAAGGTAGGTTCACTTATATGCACTAACAACTTATGTTGAGCAAGATAAATAACTATGTGATAACAAGATAATAGCTTCAAACTTGAATGCTATCAGAAAGATAATTGCATATGTAAAAAGCTCGGATATAAAAATAACTGAGAAACACGGAGACGATGATTTATCCCGACATTCACTTCCCAACGGTAGCTAGTCTCCATTGGAGCGGTGCAGAGTCATAAGTGATTCCGAATAGTCGGCAATGGCATACCGTAATCTCCTCGTACCCCCACCAATGTGGAGTGTCACGAACCACTATGGGACGCTTGAAATCATTCACTGAACCCGTATAAGGTTGGGGCAATCTCCATAACTTAATTGGAGGCTTCCAACAAACTCTCGCGAGCTCCCAAAACTACGGAACAACAATGATCGTCTAGGGCACTCCAAGTAACCAAGAGGAACAAGCTCTAGAGCACTCCAAGTATCCAAGAATAACAAGCTTCTCAATTTCAAATTCCACGTGTCACCGTGATGATTTCAAACCGATGCAACCAATGCAAAAGAACACAATAAGTGCTTGAATCCTTCACTCTGAAATCTTAGCAAATCGTGGCCTCACTCCAGCAGCCACTCTCAATTCCTAAATCGTGGCCTCGTGGGCGAGAGAGACTGATACGTGAGAACACACGTTCGTTGGGAGACCCCAAGAGGAAGGTATGAAGTAGTGCAGCAGCAATATTCCCTTGAAATCTACCAAGGTTATCGAACCAGTACGAGGTGGAAGAGCTTCAATACGGTGTCAATTTACTCTGGCGCTTGTAGATTAACGCGGACCTACACACAACAAAATCAAAGTATTTTGCCCCAACGAAACAGGAAGGTTGTCAATCTCACTGCCTTGCTGAATACAAAGGATTAAACGTATGGTGTGGAGAATAAATATAAATGCAAAAAGGAACAGCGAACAAGTGATTGTAGAGCGTGGTGGAAACGGCGGTTTTATCAGTGTAAAAGAATGGACCGGGTCCACAGTTCACTAGTGGTGTATCTCCATAATAGATAGCATGCATGTTGGGTAAACAAATTACAGCTGGGCAATTGACAAATGGCAAACGCATGACAATGCATATTATGACAGGATGTTCAACGTAGTATTTATTGGGCATTACAACATTTTACATAGACCGCTTACCAGCTGCATCTATGACTAATAATCCACTCCCGAGATAACATCCGTGTCTCTCGCGAGTATTAAGTTGCAAGCAACGGATAATTGCATTAAGCATGGTGTGTACTGTAAACAATGCATGAGACATATAAGCAACGCATATAAGCAAAGCAAAGTTATTTTCTCCCTAGTGGCAACAGCACATCCACAACCTTAGTCGTTTCTATCATTCGAGCCCATATTACTGGAGGCATGAACCCACTATCTAGCATAAATACTCCCTCTTGGAGATACTAGCATCTACTTTGCCAAAGCGTCCACTAGCATCAGAGAGCATGCAAGAACAAAAATAAAACAGTACATAAATAGATGAACAACTTAATCATAACTTCATAATTCATCGGATCCCAGCAAACACAACATGTAGCATTACATAAAGATGATCTTGATCATGTTAAGCAGCTCACAAGATCTAAACATGATAGCACAAAGTGGAGGGACAACCATCTAGCTACTGATATGGACCCGTAGTCCAAGGATGAACTACTCACGCATCTGTCCGGAGGCGGGCATGGTGATGTAGAGCCCTCCGGTGATGATCTTCTCCTCCGGCAGGGTGCCGGGAAGAGCTTCAGAACCCTCCCGAACTAGGGTTGACGACGACGGCGGCGACGGAACTTTTCGTGGATTTCTGCTCGGGTATTTAGGGTTTTCGGGAGGAGGTGAATATATAGGCGAAAGGGCGGCGCGAGGGACCACCCGAGGGCGCCAGACGACCCCCCGGCGCGGCCCCACCTTCTGCCACGCCGAGGTGGCGTCTGGGCTCCCTAGGTCGCCTCTTCGATCGTCCTTCGGACTTCGTCTTCGTGTCGGTGTAAAACTCATCCCCGTTGATTTTCGTCCAATTCCGAGAATATTTCCTTAACAGCTTTTCTGACAGAAAACAGGATCTGACACTGTGACATCTTGTTAATAGGTTAGTCTCAGAAAATGCATAAAAATGATATGAAGTGTATATAAAACATGTAGCAATTGGTATAAAACATGCATGGAACATCAGAAATTAAAGATACGTTTGAGACGTATCAGCATTCCCAAGCTTATTTCCTACTCGTCCCGAGTAGGTAAACGATAACAAATATAATTTTTGAAGTGACATGCTACCGACATAATCTTGATCAAATAGTAATGTACAGCATGTGAACTGAGATTAAATCATTCAAAGTAAATGTCTAGAATTGATATTAAACAAAAGATAATAAAGCAAGATAATTAAACAAGCTAAAACTTTTCAGGGATGATGCTTTAGAGACATGAAACCGTACATATGGTTCATTATAGATGATTTAAGTATTCAGTGTAGAAGTTCTATCCTTCTATTTAAGCATCAAGCAATTTTTCACAACATAGAAAGGATCCAGTCAAGTAAAAATAAACATGAACGTCATGAATCAACTGTTTTGAAGTTTTACTCAACCAGTGGTTTTGGCACCAGGATGTTATGGCAAAGAGAATAATAATGGGGGTTTGGAAGGCCAACGGAAGAAAGACTCACAAAGCTATAAGTGATCATTAGACAAGAGGAAGTCTTATAATCGAAGCTATGCGGGGAGTAGTGATTGCCATGCAACGAATGCCCATAGAGCTATATGTGTATGAAAGCTCTCTAATGGAACTAGTGGGGGTGCATCCAACTTGGTTGCTCACGAAGACCTAGAGCACTTTTGAGGTGGCTCATCATTGGAATATACAACCCAAGTTCTATAGTGTAAATTCCCCACATAGTTATACTAATGAAACATGAAAACTCTCTCCAATGAAACATAGGTGCTAAACATGAGCACAAGTGTGAATAAAGGGTAGTAATGTTGCCCCCTCTCTCTTTATTTCTTTCTCTTTTTTTTCTCATTTCTCTTTTTTTTCTGTTTCTCTTTTCAATGGTCTCCATGGCTCTTTTCATTTTTCTCTCCCTCACTGGTAGGGGCAACATTCTAATATGATAACACACTTTTTTGTACAAATAACTCATAATGAACAGAACATGATGTATGAAACTGAATGCCTCTGCCAATGTAGCAGGATGTGCAATGATCTAGCGTAACATGGGTAAACCCCACGTCAGCTGTATAGAATCATGCAAAGCAATATATAACAATGATGAATGACAACAAGTCATGTAATGTATGATGAAAGTTGCATGGAAATATATCTCGGAACAGCTATGGAAACGCTGTGATAGGTAGGTATGGTGGCTGTTTTGAGGAAGATGTATGGGCTTATGTGTAGGAGAACAAGAGGAAGTTCTCCCACGGGATTTGGATGTACTGGCGAAGTATGCACCAACTCTCAATGTGAGAAGAGGGCAATGCACAACACCGAAGAGGCTTGCAAAATTTGGATGGTGGAAGTGCCAAAACCGTAGCTTAACATTAGTCAAAAAGAAGTCACAAGTTTATTGCAAACGACTAGCAGGTTCAACATTAAGAGAATGATTAAAATTCACTCCAAGGAGGGCCGTTCACGGTGGCACAAGTACCCCGTTAGATCTCTCGACCTTAGCACACAACTATGTTAATTGCGAATTACTTTTAGACATGAAAAGCTATCAAGACCAACTACACCTTCAACAATTTTAGTAGAGTTTGTAGTACGGTACAAGCTTTAAAGGCAACAATCCAATAATAATTTTAACTTAAGTAACTAGCAAGCATTTACATCTATTATTTAATACCACAAAACATTTGCAAGGAATCAAGTTATCAAAGTTCAATGATCTACAAGACTATGCAAATTTTTCATCATACCATTACCACATTGAAAGGATCGTATGGCCACCTAGAGGGGGGGGGGGGTGAATAGGTGTTACTCCAAATTTTAATTCTTTTTTGATTAAGGCTTGACACAAAGGTAAATTCTCTAGATATGCAACTACGGTGAATTTACCTATATGACAAGTTAACCCTAAACAAGATAAGATACAAGTAATAACTAAAGAGTAAGAAGTAACCAAACGGGACGCACGCGGAGACAAGGATGTATTCCCGAGTTCCTCCTTTTTAGGGGAGTACGTCTGATACGTGCATTTTATATCATCATTCATACAACTTATATTATCATATTAGAATGTTATTGGCATTGTTATATCATTGTTTTTACATGTTTTAGATGATTTATGGGACTTTCATACAAAGTCCCTATTTTTGGTATTTAATTTCTGGGAGGCAGAAAACCTCCTTTTTCTTGTTTTTAATGTTTCAGGAGCTACAGGGACCCAAATGGAAAAAGGAAAATTGCACAGCTGGTTTTTCATCGGGAGAACAGCAGTGGGAAGAAGATCGAAGGGAGGAGAGCCACGAGGCCCAAAAGAGGGGGGCCCACGCGGCCAGATTCTTTGGCCGCGTGGGGCCCACCATCTGGAGCCTCGGGCACTTCCTCGCTCGGGGCTTTTTAACACGCCTTCGTCTCGCCCGAAAAGTTACGCCCTAATTTTCCAAGTCCATCCGAGGCCGCGGCGGCGGCGAAACTCCTGATTCCCTCCGAGGGGGGTCAGATCCTGCTGCTCCGGAGCTCCGGAGAAGGGGGAAATCATCGTCATCGTCATCACCTCTCCTCCTTGGCGTGGGAGGAGGCCTCTACATCATCACCATCACCAAGACCAGCACCATCTCCATCATCATCTCCGTGATCCACTCCGTTCCCCTCGTAGTTTGAGAGTTGCTATACCCTAGATACTTGTCTTGTGCTACTATTCATGTTTGTGATTGAGTACTTGTCATTATTTGGGGTGAAGTTATATTTTCAGATTGTGTTGTACCACTTATGCCACTGAATATCATTATGTTTGCACGTTGTGAGTAGTTCCCGTATGTTCCTGAGGGCATAGGATGAATTGGCAATGATTTATATATGACATGTGTTGGTATTTTGTCTAGTGTTTATCTTTTATGTGATTCTATGATGGTGTTGTGCGAACGTCGACTGCACAACACTTCACCTATATGGGCTCATAGGAGAACACCGTAGTGTAATGAATTGAGGGAGACTTGGGGGACATGTAAACCTGAGACCGAGTCATGAAGTTGCATTATGAGGGTATTAGTATCGGGGACCTTAGAGTGTAATGCTATGGTGGGACTTTATGTCTTAATAATTCTTGTGCAGTCATTTACTTGGCCACATGATCCATCATAAGGGGTTTAGTTTATTTATTTAGCTTACCTAACAATGGCTCCGTCCAAAGAAGATTAAAACTTGACAAGATATTCAACGTGTTGTTTAATAAATCTCTATGCCTAGCATATCCATGCCGCCCTCGGGAACGTTTTCCACATATAAGTTACACATCACTTGAGCTTGTCCTCTTGCCACATAGAGGATTGGGCTTTCTCTCTTTGAGAGCTTTACTTGCTATCATTTATATTCAGCATTTTTACTTCTTGCAACTATACAACCAAAAATCCAAAAACACTTGCATCTTTCATTGTTTTATTTATCATTCTTGCTAACCAATACCTTCAGCTCCTCGTGGGTTCGACAACCTTTTCTAATCGAAAGGTACTACAATTGATCTCCTGCACTTGGGAGTCATCAAGACACTTTTCTGGCGCCGTTGCCGGGGAGCGTAGCGCTATTGGTAAGAAGTTTGGTAAGGAAACTTGAAAGCTGAATTTTATTTACTGTTTTATCTCATTGTTACTATGGCATTTATGAATCGTGCCTCGCTGCATCTTGCTTTATATGAAAGTGCTTATGCCACTACTCCTAAAGTGGTTGAAACTACTGTGTCTGAGGTACCTAAAGTGGGATTTAAAATTCCCATTGGTCATGTTAAAAGAGTTATGAAAAATCCATTTACAGGGGATGGAACTAAGTCTGCACGTGAACACGTGGAGACAATTGAAGACATATGTGGCTTATTTAGGCTTCCTGGTATTTCTGAGGATCAGGTAAAAAGGAAGCTATTATATTTGTCTTTATCTGGTAATGCTCGTATTTGGTTCAGGTCTTTGGATGAAGAAGTCATTATTGAATGGAGTATTTGAGGAAGGTTTTCTTTCTTAAGTATTTTACTCCTAAAGAAGCTTATGAGAACCGCTGCTATATATTTAATTTCTGGCCACATCTGGGAGAGAGTATTACTCAAGCTTGGGGGAGGTTAAAGGAACTCCTTCGCAAGAATCCTTGTCATGATCTTACAAGGAAAATTATATTGATAAACTTTTATGTGAGGCTACCAATGAAACAAAAGGAATTTCTGGATAATTCATCTGGTGGAAGTTTTACAAATAATACTGAAGAAGAAGCATGGAATTTATTGGAGACTATTTCTGAACACTTGTCATTGGGATCTTGATAAAGGTAATGAGCCCTATTTGGACTATGGATATTCATGTGTAGAGAACTTCTCTACTTCTATTTGTTTAAAAATCTGAGTGATATTTTGGTCTTGATCCTTATGTTATAATTGAGATAGCTAAACTTTTGCTGATCATATTGGTGTTCCTAAAAGTGGGTTTGAAGTTTATGTTGAACCTGTTAAACAATCTATTGTTGTTCCTAAAGTTATTAAACAGGTAGAACCAGTGTCATCTGTGACAATTGAGGAGTATGTTGAACCACCTCCATATCCAAACCAAGTTAAGGAGAATTTACTTATTGCTGTTACTAACAAGAGTAAAAGAAGATGTTCTCAGCCTTATGAACAGGTGGAAGTCAACAGTCAAATTTCAATTATCAAACAATTAAATGAAGAAGACCCTGTTGATGTTTATTTATGTGAAGATGCTACTAAAGTCATTAAAGGTAATTCGGCCAAGGTTGGTAAGCCTGTTATATCATGCTCTATTGGGACTTCAAGTTATCATGGTTTGTGTGATATTGGAGCAAGTATTAGTGTCATTCCATATTCTCTTTATCTTGAAATCAAGCCTGATATTGATCCTATCATTATGGAAGAGACAGGTATGACAATTCAACTTGCTAATAAAGATTATATTAATCCACTTGGAATTGTTAGAGATGTTGAAGTATTGGTTGGCAAAATAAAATATCCTGCTGATTTTATTGTGCTTGGTTGTCCTCAAGATTCATTTTGTCCTATCATTTTTGGTAGACCTTTCTTACACACTGTTGGTGCTGAAATTAATTTGCTAAAGAGAAAGTGTTTATTAAATGTGCTGGAGAAAAACTTGAATTCAACTTTTCTAAATTTGCTGATAAACATTCAGAGAAAGAGCCAATTTCTGAAGATGTAATTGAAACTCTTGCTCATATAGCTGTAGCTTCATCAGACGTTGTAGAACGTTATATGCTTAATCAAGATGAACCATTTAATGATGAAGAAAAAGATGCTTTAGAACAAATATTATGGCAACAACCCCACAATTACAATTGCATATCCCACCTGATAATTTAGGAGTGCTACCACCACCTAAAGGGGATCCTAGTTTTGAATTAAAACCTTTGCCTAAAATCTTAAATATGCATACTTGGATGAGAAGAGCATATATCCTGTCATTATTAGTGCTAACCTTTCAGCTGAAGAAGAAGAAGAAATTACTTGATGTGCTTAAAGCTCACCGACCAGCCATTGGATACTCTCTTGATGATCTTAAAGGTATAAGCCCAGCTCTATGTATGCATAAAATTAATTTGGAGGAGGATGCAAAACCTGTTGTTGATTATCAACGCCGTCTCCATCCAAAAATGAAAGAAGTGGTAAGAAAAGAGGTAATAAGACTTATTGAAGCTGGTATCATTTATCCCATAGCTGATAGTAAGTGGGTTAGTCCTGTTCATTGTGTTCCTAAAAAGGGTGGAATGACTGTTGTTCCAAATGATGAGGATGAACTTGTGGCTCAACGTACTGTTGTTGGTTATAGGATGTGTATTGATTTCAGGAAGTTAAATAAAGCAACTCGTAAAGATCATTACCCATTGCCATTTATTGATCAAATGTTAGAAAGGTTATCTAAACACTCTCACTTTTGCTATTTAGATGGTTATTCAGGTTTCTCACAAATTCCTGTCCATAAGGATGATCAAGAAAAGACCACTTTTACTTGCCCATATGGTACATTTGCTTATAGGAGAATGCCATTCGGTTTGTGCAATGCTCCTGCTACTTTTCAAAGATGCATGAATGCTATATTTGCTGATTATATTGAAAAGATAATGGAAGTTTTTATGGATGATTTTTCTGTGTATGGTACTTCCTTCGATAATTGCTTGTTCAACCTTAACAAAGTTTTGCAGCGTTGTGAAGACCAACACTTAGTTCTTAATTGGGAGAAGTGTCACTTCATGGTTACTGAAGGTATTGTCTTGGGCATAAGATTTCTGGAAGAGGAATAGAAGTTGACCCAGCAAAGATAGAAGCTATTGAAAAGCTGCCATACCCAAGGGACATCAAAGGTATAAGAAGTTTTCTTGGGCATGCAGGTTTTTACCGTAGGTTTATTAAAGATTTCTCCAAAATATCAAAACCTCTAACCAATCTTTTGCAAAAGGATGTTCCTTTCTCTTTTAATGATGATTGTATTGAGTCCTTTAATATTTTGAAGAATGCTTTAATAAGTGCTCCTATTATTCAACCTCCTGATTGGAAATTGCCTTTTGAAATTATGTGTGATGCTAGTGATTATGCAGTTGGGGCTGTTTTGGGCCAACGTGTTGATAAGAAACTGAATGTTATTTATTATGCTAGTAGAACACTTGATGCTGCTCAAAAATTATGCTACAACTGAAAAAGAATTTTTAGCAGTGCTATTTGCTTGTGACAATTTAGACCTTATATTACTGATTCAAAGTCACAATACATACTGATCATTCTGCTATTAAATATTTAATGAATAAGAAAGATGCTAAGCCTAGACTAATAAGATGGGTACTTTATTGCAAGAATTTGATTTACACATTGTTGATAGGAAAGGGGAAGATAATCAAGTAGCTGATCATCTTTCTAGAATGGAAAATATACCTGATGATCCTATTCCTATTAATGATAGTTTTGTTAATGAACAACTTGCAATATTAATGTTTCTAGTGCTAAAGTTGCATCTCCATGGTTTGCCAACTATGCAAATTTTATTGTTGGTAAAGTTTTACCACCACACTTCACTTTTCAACAAAGAAAGAAATTCTTTTATGATCTTAGACATTATTTTTGGGATGATCCTTTCCTTTATAAGAAAAGTGTGGATGGTATTATTAGACGTTGTGTACCTGAGCATGAACAACAGGCTATTATAAGAGATTGTCATGACAGTCCCTATGGAGGGCATCATGCAGGAGATCGTACAGGTGCAAAGGTATTACAATCTGGTTTTTATTGGCCTACTTTATTTAAGGATTGTGCTGAATATGTTAAATCTTGTGATAAATGTCAAAGAGTAGGAAATATTGGTAGGAGAAATGAAATGCCTATGAATTATTCTTTACCACTTGAGCCATTTGATGTGTGGGGTTTTGACTTTATGGGACCTTTCCCAGCATCAAAGACAAAGCATACTCATATTTTGGTTGCAGTGGATTATGTTACAAAGTGGGTGGAAGCAATTCCAACCAAAAGTGCAGATCATGCCACAGCAATGACGATGCTTCAGGACATCATTTTCCCCAGGTTTGGTGTTCCTAGGTTTTTAATTACTGATGGTGGTTCTCATTTCTTACATGGTATTCTTAGGAAAACATTGGCAAAATATGATGTTAACCATAGAATTGCATCTCCTTATCATCCCAAACAAGTGGACAAGTTGAATTAAGTAATAGGGAAATTAAACTCATTTTGGAAAAGACAGTGAATAAGTCTAGGTCTGACTGGCCACTTAAAATTAATGATGCATTGTGGGCTTATAGAACTGCTTTTAAAAATCCTATGGGAATGTCTCCTTATAAAATGGTTTATGGAAAAGCTTGTCATTTACCTGTTGAATTAGAACATAAAGCTAGATGGGCTATTAAACAATTGAACTTTGATTTTAAAACTGCGGGAGAGAAGAGAATTCTTGATTTAAACCTACTAGATGAATGGAGAAATGAAGCTTATGAAAGTGCCAGAATGTTTAAAGAGAAAGTTAAGATTTGGCATGACAAGAAAATTAAGAGAAAAGAATTCAAAGTAGGTGATCAAGTTTTATTATACAACTCTCGTTTCAAGTTTTCTGCAGGGAAGTTGGCTTCAAAGTGGCAGGGACCATTAGTGATACAGGAGGTGTACCGTTCAGGAGCTATCCGTCTTCACGGTGATATGAAAGGTAAACCTCATGTAGTCAATGGACAACGCCTTAAACATTATATTGCAGGAAAGAGCTTCATCGGAAAGGTGGAGGAGTTGAATTTAAAGACACCGGAGGAGGTAATTGCGAAGAATTTTGCAGTTTCAGAAACCCAAAATCAATAATAGGTAACTTTTGTGTTGGAAAGTTTCTCGGAATTGCGTAAATTTTACGGAAGTCATTTTTTATGGAAATTAACGTGTGGGACAAGAAAATTGGAAGGAACGGAGACCCGAGGAGAAAAGAGGGGGTCCCACGCGGAGATCTTTGGCCGCGTGGGCCCACTCCTTTTGCCCCTCGGAGTCCCGTTTCGTCTCGTTTTCGTCTCCGACGCTTCGTCTTGACCTAAAAACCGTCAATATATACCCCTTCCGCCGATCTAATCTCGCACCGAGCGTTCTCGAGCGATCTTTGCTTTTGCTGTTTCTGTCTGTCAGGTTTTAGCCATGTCTAGCTCCGAATCCAACCATGAAGGGGAGAGCCTCCCCAAGGGAGGTGTTGTGAACCACTACCTCAACTCCGTGATGGCACCGCCGAAGATGATTTCCTTCAAGGAGGGTGTGATGCTCGTGGAGGAGGTGAAGGCTCCCAAGACCACCGGCACGGTGGAGGAAAGGCTGGATGATCTGGAGGAGAAGACCTTCAGGTATGGCACTGTTGTTGAACGCAGCCTTGATGCTCATCACTTCATGAACCTGGAGCTGGAGAAGAAGGTTGAAGAGTACAAGAGAGGCTCGAAGATCTGGAAGAAAGATACAAGGACGTCATCGAGAAGTTGGACAGATCCAATGCTTTATGTGGGATGTAGAGAACCAGAACTGCGAGTATGAAGAACGCTTCAAGAAGATTGCAGAAGCTGCTACCCTCAGGTATAATAATCCACCTACATCTTTCCGTGATGGAAGGCCTTTCCCATGGAAGATGGCGGAATGGGAGGAGGAATATGAGAAAGAAGAGGCTGCAGCAGAGGAGGCTCTAGCAAAACGTCAAGCTTGGGGGAGTTCAACCTAGTCTTTATCTTTACTAGTTTATCATATCTATCTAGTCATGGTGTGTTTTGCTTTTATCGTTTAGTTATCAATCTCTTAGGCGTGTGTGAGCTCATGGAGCATTATCATGTATCCCTATCTTGTGGTTTATCAATGAATATTAAAGTATGGTGTCATCCATGATTCTCTTGTTTGGAGATTTATGGGTAACACTCATGCAAATGAGCGTGGCATATTTAGAGTTTCAGTCACATCTTGCCTTGAATTTAATTAACTTGAGTGTGTTGGACAATTGTAGAATTATCTCATTATAAAATAAGTAAAGAGAATGAGTCAATATGACTTGAAAATTAATAGTTTAAGGTTGAGATATAGTCTTGTAGGATAAAAAGTTAGGAAGGGTTAATGAAAAGGATATGAAACACTCTTGTTAGAATCTAGTATCTTTTGAGCAAATTAATGAATCATGGATATTTCAATACTTATGCTCTTGGAAAGTGAATGAAAAGGAAGGCACCTGAAAATTCAGTTAGCCATGGAAAGTGTAAGATAAAGGTTGTATAGAGCATAGGAACTTGATTGAAATATCCATGACTAAAGTTTGCACTAGTTACTAGTGAAGCAAGGTGTAAACAATTTATATCTATCTTTTCATTTGTCTTCTTTGAACTTGTTATCCAATGAGAGTTTATCTTGTCTTTAAATTTCAGCAAAGTATAAAATATTATAATGCTTGCCATAAGAGCAAAAGCATGTGAAAAAGAGTATGATTCAATTGTCCAACATACAATGGTTATTTGCCTTCAAAAGTAAGGGGTGATTGCTAGAGCTTCTACTTATGTTGCCCTCATGTGTATGAGTTTTAGTTCATTAATCTTTCATTGCAATTGAATATGATGATGATACAATGCTCGTATTTATTTATCAACCATAAGTCCATTGATGCATGTAATGATCTATGTCCTTACTTACTCGAGGACGAGTAAAGGTTTAAGCTTGGGGGAGTTGATACGTGCATTTTATATCATCATTTATACAACTTATATTATCATATTAGAATGTTATTGGCATTGTTATATCATTGTTTTTACATGTTTTAGATGATTTATGGGACTTTCATACAAAGTCCCTATTTTTGGTATTTAATTTCTGGGAGGCAGAAAACCTCCTTTTTCTTGTTTTTAATGTTTCAGGAGCTACAGGGACCCAAATAAAAGGAAAATTGCACAGCTGGTTTTTCATCGGGAGAACAGCAGTGGGAAGAAGATCGAAGGAGGAGAGCCACGAGGCCCAAAAGAGGGGGCCCACGCGGCCAGATTCTTTGGCCGCGTGGGCCCACCACTGAGCCTCGGGCACTTCCTCGCTGGGGCTTTTTAACACGCCTTCGTCTCGCCCGAAAAGTTACGCCCTAATTTTCCCAAGTCCATCCGAGGCCGCGGCGGCGGCGAAACTCCTGATTCCCTCCGAGGGGGGTCAGATCCTGCTGCTCCGGAGCTCCGGAGAAGGGGGAAATCATCGTCATCGTCATCACCTCTCCTCCTTGGCGTGGGAGGAGGCCTCTACATCATCACCATCACCAAGACCAGCACCATCTCCATCATCATCTCCGTGATCCACTCCGTTCCCCTCGTAGTTTGAGAGTTGCTATACCCTAGATACTTGTCTTGTGCTACTATTCATGTTTGTGATTGAGTACTTGTCATTATTTGGGGTGAAGTTATATTTTCAGATTGTGTTGTACCACTTATGCCACTGAATATCATTATGTTTGCACGTTGTGAGTAGTTCCCGTATGTTCCTGAGGGCATAGGATGAATTGGCAATGATTTATATATGACATGTGTTGGTATTTTGTCTAGTGTTTATCTTTTTATGTGATTCTATGATGGTGTTGTGCGAACGTCGACTGCACAACACTTCACCTATATGGGCTCATAGGAGAACACCGTAGTGTAATGAATTGGGAGACTTGGGGGACATGTAAACCTGAGACCGAGTCATGAAGTTGCATTATGAGGGTATTAGTATCGGGGACCTTAGAGTGTAATGCTATGGTGGGACTTTATGTCTTAATAATTCTTGTGCAGTCATTTACTTGGCCACATGATCCATCATAAGGGGTTTAGTTTATTTATTTAGCTTACCTAACAATGGCTCCGTCCAAAGAAGATTAAAACTTGACAAGATATTCAACGTGTTGTTTAATAAATCTCTATGCCTAGCATATCCATGCCGCCCTCGGGAACGTTTTCCACATATAAGTTACACATCACTTGAGCTTGTCCTCTTGCCACATAGAGGATTGGGCTTTCTCTCTTTGAGAGCTTTTTACTTGCTATCATTTATATTCAACATTTTTACTTTCTTGCAACTATACAACCAAAAATCCCAAAAACACTTGCATCTTTCATTGTTTTATTTATCATTCTTGCTAACCAATACCTTCAGCTCCTCGTGGGTTCGACAACCTTTTCTAATCGAAACGTACTACAATTGATCTCCTGCACTTGGGAGTCATCAACGTCTCGTTGGAGGGGTGTGAGTTTCAAACTCAAGCACCACAAATGGCCTCACCCTATTCTCCGATGAATCTCGCCCAAAAGCTCGGTTTACCTTCCACTATCGGAATCCTTCAAGGCAGAATCCGGAGCCTTTACAACACACTTGAGGCACAACCCACAAAAGGGTTGGAGCTCCCAAGCACCACAAATCTGCTACACAAAAGTAGTAAGCAAGTAAGTACAACAAGATGCCTAGGTTTTCCTAGTGGAAACCCTAGGCTCAAATCCCTCAAGTGAATGAGGGGGAAATGAAGAATGCTTTGGTGAAGTTGTAGATCGGGCCATCTCCTTCAATCCTAAGAAGATCAACAAGTTTGGTTGGAGGGATTGGGAGATCTAGGTTGGTGAAGCTTTCAACAATGGAGGAGAGAGAATCTGGAATGCTTGAAGCAGCTGAAGGAAGGTGGAGGGGTATTTATACCCTTCCCGAAATCTTCCCGTTGGCGTCTCTGTCCGCAACAACTTAACCCGGAACTTCCGGTGGGCCGGAAGTTCCGGAAGAAGTTCCGGCCAAGGTTCAGAAGCGATTGGCTAAATGACTTAGCCGAAAGCGAGTTCGAGGCGACACCCCCGGAACTTCTGCGAGCGGAACTTCCGGCCTACACCGGAACTTCCGGACTCCCACCGGAACTTCCGGCCTGGAGCCATCTGAACTTCAGCGGGCGGAACTTCCGGTCTCCAACCGGAACTTCCGGCATGGAGCCATCTGAAAGCTTCTCTTCGATCTTTTTACTTTTTGCAAGTCTAGCAAAACTAATATGCATTTATAAGTAACATCTGCACCTGACAAGCACTTAACACACGTAAGAAACTACTTGTGTTGTCATAATCATCAAAACATGATTAAGAGCAAACATGCTCTTTCACACATGCATAACATTTTCTGTTCCAACCAAACACCAATCAACTTATTTGATAAACTCTCCAAACAAGTATAAGTGAAACAAGAGAGTAATTTCTTCAAAAGAACTAATAGCTTTGAACAAGAGATACATGGAAAACAAGAGCTAAAAGCATAGCAGAGCTAGAACAGAATACTCAACAAGTATAAGTGAAAAACAGGAGTATTCTATGAAAAAGCGGAGCGTGTCTCTCTCCCAAATAAGAATGCTAAGGTCCAACTTAGTTATGACCAGAGAACAAAAACATAAACAAACTGAAAATAAAAACACACAGACGCTCCAAGAACAACACTTAAAATGTGAAGAAATAAAAATATAGTCTCCCTAGAGATGACTTGATAATTTGTTGATGAAGGAAGCTTAGACGCTTGAGTCTTCTTGAAATATGCAGGGGAGGTCCATGGGGGCCTCCCCAATCTTAAGCTCTTCTCACTCCTTGATCTTCTTTTATCACTCTTCTCTCTTAATATTTGAAAACTTACTTCACATCAAACTCATCATAAACTTCATTAGAGGGTTAGTGCATCAAAACGTAGGTTTACTTGGTTCGGTAAAGACACATTAAAAAAATTATTTTAAACATTAGCTACTGTTTACTAGCCTTACGTGAAGCTCTTGACCCTTAAAGAACTTCACTTAACACTCGTAAAAGATAGAATGCAAAATAAAGACAGAATCTGTCAAAACCAGAACAGTTCGCAAAGACGCATTTTTCAAGGTACTTACGTTGCTCAGATCAGAAATAATAAACTAACAAAACATAGATATAAATCTCAGGCTTCTACACAAAAAATCTCAGATCAAAAGATATTCTGTGAATTTCTCACGGATTGTACGGTGAAGCTCAGAAATCTGTTCTGGACAGCAAACCAAACTTTAACACTTTCTTGCCATTAGAGGCTCTTCTTGGCACAACAAACGAAAACAAAAGATACAAAGGAGTTGTTACAGTGGCAACAAATTCCTTGACTCAAAATAAAAGAAAATAACAGAAAATAAAATATGGGTTGCCTCCCATAAGCACTTTTCTTTAACGCCTTTTAGCTAGGCACAAAGCAAGAATCAAGTATTGTCAAAAGTAGCATGATTGAAACGTTTACCCTTGGATCTCTTACCCTTTTTCTTATGTTTAGGAAAGGTATGGTGGCCTATTATCGTAGAGTGGAACCTTACAGTGCCTTCGTTCATATCTATGACCGCTCCAACAAGCTTAAAAAATGATCTTCCAAGTGTAATTTGTCATTCCGTTCACATTCAATAACGTAGTAATCAATAGGAATGAATTCACCAACCAATTTTGTATGAATATCTATAGCAATTCCTAAGGGAATCTTGATGGAATTATCAGCAAGAATTATGTGAATCCCACATTCCGAGAGCCCCCACAAATCTAAAGAATCATAGATGGACTTAGGCATCAAGAGAACTCTGTTGCGGTATCGCATAAAGCCTGAAAATTCTTTCCATTAATTTCAATTTTAAAAGTAGGAGACCAGTTCGGCAAGGTTTTATCCAACATTATTTGAGATGCTTTATGGAGTATCTCTCCCATGTTAGACATATCCCTTTCGAGAATAACCAATCTACTAGCAATATTTTCAAGGGTTGCATCTTTTTTGCTAGCTGTTGAAGAAGATGATGCTATTAATTTTTTTATAGCGTTGAAAGCTTGATCTCTATTATGACGAAGAAAATCTCCCCCGATATAGTGTCCAAAGCATATCTATAGCAAAGAATAAGACCAAAATAAAAACTGCTAAGGAACAGGCTCAAGGTGAGTCTAGGTTCAGTTCTTCCATAAGATTCCAAGATTCTAGTCCAAGCATCCCTAAAACTCTCCTCACTTCCTTGTTTAAAAGTGAGAAACTCATTTTTAGGAGAAATAACATAAGAAGCAGAGCTAGACATGATGACTAAAACAAGAAACAAAACAAGACAAATCGAAATAGACTAGGTGATGAAATTTAATTTTTTTGTGATTTTTAATTTTTAATTCAAACAAGATAAAATAAAATAAAACAAGCAAGACAAAAACAAAGTAATGAGATTGGTGGCGTGTAACTCCCCTTGCTGTAGCTTCCAACTCCTCGGCAACGGCGCCGGAAAATATGCTTGATGACGTGAGAACACACGTTCGTTGGGAGACCCTAAGAGGAAGGTATGAAGTAGTGCAGCAGCAATTTTCCCTTGAAATCTACCAAGGTTATCGAACCAGTAGGAGGTGGAAGAGCTTGAACACGGTGTCAATCTACTCTGGCGCTTGTAGATCAACATGGACCTGTACACAACACAATCAAATTACTTTGCCCCAACGAAACAGGAAGGTTGTCAATCTTCCCGGCTTGCTGAATACAAAGGATTAAACGTATGGTGTGGAGAATAAATATAAATGGAAAAAGGAACAGCGAGCTAGTGATTGTAGAGCGTGGTGGAAACGGTGTTTTATCAGTGTAAAAGAATGGACCGGGTCCACAGTTCATTAGAGGTGTCTCTCCATAAAAGATAACAAGCATGTTGGGTAAACAAATTACAGCTGGGCAATTGACAAATGGCAAGCGCATGACAATGCATATTATGATAAGACAATGTTCAGTGTAGTATTTATTGGGCATTACAACATATTACATAGACCGCTTACGAGCTGCATCTATGACTAATAAACCACTCCCGAGATAGCATCCGTGTCTCTCGCGAGTATTAAGTTGCAAGCAACGGATAATTGCATTAAGCAAAGTGTGTAATATAAACAATGCAAATGACATATAAGCAATGCATATAGACATAGCAAAGTTATTTTCTCCCTAGTGGCAATAGCACATCCACGGCCTTAGTTGTTTCTGTCATTCGAGCCCAGATTACTGGAGGCATGAACCCACTATCTAGCATAAATACTCCCTCTTAGAGATACTAGCATCTACTTGGCCAACACGTCTACTAGCATCGGAGAGCAAGCAAGAATATAAATAAAATACTAGATAAATAGATGAACAACTTAATCATAACTTCACAATTCATCGGATCCCAGCAAACACAACATGTAGCATTACATAAAGATGATCTTGATCATGTTAGGCAGCTCACAAGATCTAAACATGATAGCACAAAGTGGAGAGACAACCATCTAGCTACTGCTATGGACCCGTAGTCCAAGGATGAACTACTCACGCATCTTTCCGGAGGCGGGCATGGTGATGTAGAGCCCTCCGGCGATGATCTTCTCCTCTGGCAGGGTGCCGGGAAGAGCTTCAGAACCCTCCCGAACTAGGGTTGACGACGACGGCGGCGACGAAACTTTTTGTGGATTTCTGCTCGGGTATTTAGGGTTTTCGGGAGGAGGTGAATACTGAAGGGGATCGTATGCAGACAACAAAAAAATTCCTAACAACGATAACCTTGTAGACCGAAAAGCGTGGATTACGCTCCCACACAAGCGTTGTCGATGAAGCCTACATAGCCAACCTCAAGGTCGTGTAGACGAACTCCTTCAAGTGCCGCAAGTGCAGCACCTCGTAGCTCTACACACGTACGGTGTAGACGACGACCTCCGGGCTTCGATCCAGCAAGGCAGCGGAAGCAGAAGACTTGGACCGAAGAAAACTAGCAGCACGGCGGCGTGCGTATGGTGGAGAAAATCTCAACCTATGCGCAACTCCAATTGCGGAGTCACGTCCGAAGGTGAGAGAGAGAGAAATTTCTGGCTAAATTTCCAAGGCATGGGGGCACCCCTATATAAAGGCGGAGGAGGGCTGCCACCCTTGGTGGCTTAGCCATGTGGGACTATTCCCACATGGCCAGCCGCACCATGGGTGCGCCGGCCCTAGGTGGGCCCCATTCGGCCCACCTAGGCCGGTCGGCCTCCCTCTCACCTTTGGGGTGCGCCTCCCCCTTCTTGGGCCTCTCTTTCGGGAGATGGCCCATTTAAGGTTGGGCTGCCTGTCGGGGGAATGATTAACTCGCGACTTATTCGAATTTAACAAACAGCGACTTAAGGTTGCGCTATCATTGTTGGGCCACGTGAAAGATGGGCCAATCTCGCATCGTGACTCGATGAAGGAAAGCTCCAGAAGGTCGGTGCAAACTTGCCTTGGAAGACAAGAAAGATAATCAGGCTTCGTGTAGAACTCTTGTAACCTGACGAGCCTCTATGTATATAAAGAGGACTCGCAGGACTTAGAGAAGGTCAAGCGCTTAAACCCTAGCTCATACGGCGAGTACCAGATCGGATCGCCTCCATTGTAACACCTCGATTATCATATCAATACCAATCTAGGGTAGGCAGGAAGTAGGTCTTTTACCTCACATTGAGGGGGCCGAACCTGGGTAAATCTGTGTTGATCTTTGTTCCTGCGATCCCAAGCTCGGAGATGCTTGACTCGCGTAATCCCACACCTACGAAGTCATCTATGACACCTGACGTGACAAACCCACGACAGTTGGCGCCCACCGTGGGGCCTGCGGTCAAGAGCGTCACGTTCCGCGCAGGATCCATGAAAGGAGCTGAAGATCTCGTTGGCCGTATCATTACGGTTGATGGCACACCTCTCATTGACGATTCAAGCTGGGGGCCGGAAGCAGATTACTTAGAGACCGGCCACGTCATCCCGTTTGGATCCATCAACATCTTCGTTGGCTTCATCGGTGGCAGGTCCATTAGCTCGGTCCAAGAAGGCGACTCAGTAGAAGAAGTCGCCGATGATGGGGAAGAATCCATGGAAAGCATGGACTCGCAAGAGTTTGGGTCCATTGTACCTGCCTTTGAAGAAAGTTGCTGGGGTTGCCCACCAGAAATCGCATTATCACCAGATCGAGAGACGGCGCAAGTCGCGGTTTACACGACCGGAGGAGCAGGTGCATCAGGAACTGCTGGAGAAGCCGAGGCATCGGCACCCCCAAGCAACCCACTTCTTGTCCCTGTGTCAGCCACAAACGCCGCCCTCCGTGCAACAGAAATTGAGGCCGCCAGGGCCGAGCTCCTGTATGAGGTTCGAAGGATGGAAGAAGAGCGCCGCAGGCTCGATCAGATAAACCAAGGAATCCAACAGGAGCGGCAAAGAGTAGCCGCGCTGGCTGCGACTCAACGACAGGTTGACTCGCAAACACAACTGCGCGCGACTCAACCAACAGTGGAAATCCCGCTTACTCCAGCCGCGGGAGCGGGAATCCAGACAGTTGCGGAAGGATGGGGACCAACAAATCAAGAGACCCAGCAACAACCAAGGAGGTTTCACACCCCGCAGGGCCATTACCAAAACCCTGTCGATAATATGTATGCTGCGGCTAATATCTTGACTCAGATGGTACCAACAGGCGATGACCCGGTCAATGCTGAGGCGCGGCGCGCGATTCAGATGCTAAGTACAGCAGTCCTGCAACAAGCCAATAGGGCAGAAGCCGAAGCACAGCTGCCCCTCGTACCAGCCAATCACAGGATTGCAGCAGAAAGAAGCGTCCAAAGCAGGCCACCAGAGAACATATCAGGAGTCGCACAGAGGCAGCAGGAGCAAGTCGCAGAAGCGCAGGCGAATATGCCAGTGATGCAAACGCGGCCCGCAGAAGTCAACAATCCAACGGGCACATCCACAACCCTGTCCTCGCGGCTCAAGGGCCCAGCATGTTTTACTGAAAGATCAGATCGGAACCTTTTCCTGAAGATTTCAAAGGGCCACGCAAGGTGGCGAACTATAACGCCAGCATGGATCCAACCACCTGGCTGAACAATTACGAGATGGGGATGAGCATTTTGAACGCCTCAGAGGAAATATGTGCAAGGTACCTCAACATGATGCTAGAAGGTGCAGCGCACATATGGCTGCAAAATTTGCCTCCCAACTCTATAAATACTTGGGAGGAACTGAAGGATGCCTTCGTTAAGAACTTCCAAGGAACTTGCAAACGACTCTGCAATATAGAAGATCTCGAGCGTTGTGTCCAGAAGGAAGGCGAGTCAAGTCGCCATTGGATGAAAAGGGTGGCAGAAATAATACACTCCTCAGATAATATACCACCAAGCTCAGCCGTCCTGGTAATGGAGAAAAACTGCAAGTTCGAGCCGCTGATTCATAAGCTGGGTCGCATGAAAGATAAAGTCAAGAGCCTCAGCGAGGTAATGGCTGCGGCTAACAAATATGCCGGCTCGGATAAAACCAGAGACGCGTCAGACGGAGAAGAAGAGGAGGTTGCTGCCAAAGGAAAGAAAAACTCCAACAAGCCCCAGCAGCAGCAAACAAGCCACAACAACGCGAATCAAAACAAACGCAAAAACGAAGATGGTCACTCAGGGCTCGTCGCCAATACGCGTGGAGGATTCAGAGGCCAGCGAGGAAGGGGCCGAGGATACGGCTCCCGTCCAATCAATATGGAAGAAGTTTTTAATCGGCCGTGCGACCTTCATGCAACAGGTGATGGACGGCCAGCGGACCATACCAAGGCACAATGCACTATTACAAGAAGTGGAAAGAAGAAAGCCAGCACAACAGGGGAAATTCCCACGAAGGAAACCCTGGTACGGCTCATGACGCAAATGTTGGGCAGCACAGCACGAAACCCCAGGCAAACGGGGCAGTATCACACAATAGTTATCGACACCTCCAAAAGGGAAGAGAAATTGAGTCGCAGGAGTCAACAGGTGAACGCCGTGATACCAGCAACGCCCAATTGGCTAAGGTGGTCCGAGCACACAGTAACTTGGAGTCGCGACGATCACCCGCCACAAGTACGGGAACCTGGCAAGTTGGCGCTGGTTGTGGCACCGTACGTAGCAGGATACAAGCTGACCAAAGTGCTTATGGATGGAGGAAGCAGCATTAATATCTTGTACTACGATACGTTCCAGCGTCTAGGACTCAAGGATTCCAGCCTGCAGCCCACGTCAACCGTGTTTCACGGCATTGTCCCAGGAAGGTCCGCACAGCCAGCGGGGAAAATAACCCTAGGGGTAACTTTTGGGACAGAAGAGAACTTCAGAAGCGAGTTCCTATGTTTCGAAGTGGTAAAATTCCAAAGCCCATATCACGCCTTGTTTGGAAGAAGGCTTTTGCTAAGTTTATGGCCAGGCCATGCTACGTGTACCTACAGTTGAAGATACCAGGACCAAAAGGGGTCATCACAGTGTACGGAGATAGAGAAAAAGCGATAGAATGTGAAAAGGAGATGCGGCCTTCGCAGAATCTGCCTGTGCCGCGGAAGAGCTAAAAGGTTATAAGTCGCAGGTGGACCCAAATGACATGAGCGTAGTTACCACGCCATCTGCCGAGCCACCAATGAAATTCAAAGCGGCCCAGGACCAAGCAGATAAATCTTGTTCCTGGCGACTCATCCAAGCAAACCAGCATTGGAGCACACATGGAAGAAGAGCAGGAGAAGGCTCTCGTCGCTTTCCTTCAGGAAAATAAGGACATCTTCGCATGGAAACCGTCAGATATGCCAGGGGTACCAAGAGAATTAGCAGAACATAGCCTCAAAGTGAACCCTGCGGCTAAACCAGTGAAGCAGCCACTACGGCGTTTCCACGATGATAGAAGAAAGGCAATAGGGAGGAAATAGCTCGCCTACTGGCTGCAGGATTCATCACGGAGGTATACCATCCGGAGTGGGTGGCAAACCCAGTCTTGGTTATGAAAAAGAACGGTACGTGGCGAATGTGCGTTGATTACACCAGTCTTAACAAAGCTGTCCAAAGGATCCATTTGCTTTGCCGCGAATCGACCAAGTGATTGATTCAACTGCTGGGTGCGAGCTGTTATGCTTTTTGGATGCCTATTCAGGCTACCATCAAATCAAGATGAAGAGGGAGGACCAAGAAAAGACGTCCTTCATCACACCCTTTGGAGCTTTTTGTTATGTCAGCATGCCCTTTGGGTTGAAGAACGCAGGTGCGACTTACCAAAGATGCATTCAGAATTGTCTACATGAGCAAATAGGTCGCAACGTTCACGCCTACGTGGATGATATTGTGGTTAAGTCGCAAGTTGGCCAGGATCTTATTAGTGACCTGGCAGAGACATTCACAAATCTCAGAAAATACAACATGAAGCTCAACCCCACAAAGTGCGTCTTTGGAGTACCAGCAGGAAAGCTATTGGGTTCATAGTATCAGAAAGAGGCATTGAGGCCAACCCTGACAAGATAAAGGCCGTGATGGATCTCCAAAAGCCAGAAAAGATAAAAGATGTGCAGCGACTTACCGGTTGCGTAGCAGCTTTGAGTCGCTTTATATCAAGATTGGGAGAGAAAGCACTACCTTTGTACAGACTGTTGAAAAAATCAGACACCTTCGTTTGGGATGCAGAGGCCGACGAAGCTCTAACAGCCTTGAAACATCAATTGACAAATGCTCCAGTTCTGGCGGCTCCAAAGGATAAAGAGCCCATGCTACTATACATAGCGGCAAATTCCCGCTGTGAGCGCTGTCATGGTTGTGGAGAGACAAGAACCCGGAAAGGAATACCCTGTCCAGAGACCAGTATATTACGTGAGCGAAGTCCTCACAGCTTCCAAACAGCGTTACCCACAGTGGCAGAAGTTGGTGTTTGGAGTGTTCATGGCGAGTCGCAAGCTGAAGCACTACTTCCAAGAACATCCAATAACTGTGGTTAGTTCAGCACCGTTGGCAGATATCATCCGTAATCGAGAAGCTACTGGAAGAGTCGCTAAGTGGGCGATCGAGTTGGGACCACATCACATCAGTACGAGCCGCGCACATCAATTAAGTCGCAAGCCCTCGCAGATTTTATCAACGATTGGACAGAAATCCAAGTCGCTCCTAGCATGGCAGAAACCAAATACTGGACCATGCATTTTGATGGGTCAAGACAGTTGCAAGGCTCGGGGGCTGGAGTTGTTCTAACATCCCCAAGGGGACAAGCTGCGGTATGTGCTACAGATACACTTCAACTGCACAAATAACGTGGCAGAGTATGAGGCACTGCTTCATGGTCTACGTATAGCAAAGGAGATGAACATCAGTCGCATACGCTGTTTTGGCGATTCAGACTTGGTGGCACAGCAGGTCTCTGGAACGTGGGACAGCAAGGATGCGAATATGGCTGCATACAGAAGAGAGGTGGACAGAATTGCTGGACATTTCACTGGATACCAAGTTGAACATATTGATCGGAGACAAAACGAAGCTGCAGATGCCCTGTCTCGACTTGGATCCAATAGACAGTCAGTCCCACCCAATGTTTTCCTGGATGAACTGCACAATCCATCAGTCAAACCTCCAGCAGAGATTGACATTGCAGAGCCAGAGGACGATTCAACTTTAGTCGCAGCCCTGCATGAACAGCCAGGATGGACAGAGCCATACATGGCATATTTAAGTCGCGGAGTGCTGCCAGACGATGAGATTGAGGCGCGCAAAATCATACGGCGATCAAAGGCCTATACAATCATCAACAACGAATTATACAAGCGCAGCGTGTCAGGAGCATTCCAAAGATGTGTCTCACCAGAAGAGGGACGAAAAATCTTGCACGAAATTCATTCAGGCGATTGTGGCCATCATGCTTCGTCAAGATCTTTGGTGGCAAAGGCGTTCCGACATGGATTCTTCTGGTTAACAGCATTAGCAGATGCAGAGCAAATTGTCAGAGTGTGCGGATGTCAAAGATACGCTAGGCAAGATCATATGCCAGCTCAAGCACTTCGCACAATACCCATCACATGGCCTTTTGCCGTATGGGGTTTTGACATGGTAGGGCCCTTCAGACGGTCTTCAAACGGAAAAACTCACCTCCTGGTCATGGTGGACAAATTCACAAAGTGGATAGAAGCAGAACCTGTGGGAGATTGCGAGGCTGAAACAGCAGTCAAGTTCTTGAAGAAGGTCATATTCCGCTTTGGGTACCCCCATAGTATCATTACAGACAACGGGAGCAACACCTCTGAAGGAGCTACACAGATATTTTGCGCAGACAATGGGATAAGATTGGACCTCACGTCAGTAGCACACCCGCAGAGCAATGGACAAGCTGAGCGAGCTAACCAGGAAATTCTCCATGGAATTAAGCCGCGCCTTATTGAAAAGGTCGAAGCATCTCCAGGATGTTGGGTGGAGGAATTGCCAGCAGTACTGTGGAGCTTAAGAACAACCCCTAACAGATCCACAGGATTTACACCATATTTCATGGTCTATGGAGCAGAAGCAGTCATGCCCAGCGATATCATACATGATTCACCAAGAGTTGCGGCTTACATCGAGACAGATAATGAGATAGCTCGGCAAGACTCGGTGGACACATTAGAGAGGTTAGAGACTTGGCAGCATCAAGGTCAGCGGTATATCAACAAGACTTGCGACGCTATCATGCCAGACGCATCAAAACCCGCACCTTTCAAGAAGGCGACCTAGTACTGCGACTTAAACAAGATCACAAGGGAATGCATAAGCTGTCCTCTCCATGGGAAGGACCCTACATCATCAGCAAGAAGCTAAACAATGGGTCGTACTATCTGCTGGATGTAAGGGAAGAAAGCAGCGAACGCCATGATTTCGAGGATCGTCTCGAGGCACCTCGCCCTTGGAACGTCGCACACCTGCGACCGTACTATACATAAGAAAAGGCTAATTAGAGCCAAGCATCATCCTTTCCAGCTTTATAGCTGAGTATCATCACAGCCACTCAGGGCTAGAACTTCAACTTTGGTCGCCACCTAGGCGCGACCTATGCAACATCTGATCGCCACCCAGGCGCGATCGACCCTTGTATCAGAAACCGGCTGCCACCTAGGCGCGGCCGTAAACTTTGTATCATTCTGGTCGCCACCTAGGCGCGACCGACCCCATGTATCACCATGGATCGCCACCTACGCGCGATCCAACCCTATGTATAACACTCGGTTGCCACCAAGGCGCGACCTTATGTGTCATCATAATCAAAGCTTATCATAGCTTAGCCTATCATGGCCATATCATTATGTTTCTTGGGGCTTTGTTACCCTGAAACAGCCAACTTATTGGCAATTATCAAATTTACCTTAAGTTGGATTGCTACTCGCATTATGTGGCCAAAGTACTGGGGTGTGGCGTCAATCGAGCTTGATTGCCTATCATGGCCGCTCTCGACCCTGAACACACATGTTCCTAGGAAATACTGAGTCGCGCGAGTGCCCACTTAAGGATTCAGATGGCCTAACGAGAGGTCGATGTACTGCTTATAGTACGGCAACACCAATTACAATTACTTGTATCTTAACAATTGTTTTATTCATGATATCAAGTTACAGGTGACGACCTTCAAAACTATCTGAGAAGAATTGAGATGATTATCACGTTACATCCTCTCAATCCTTGGGGGCTACATCATATTATCATCAAAAATTTGAAGATGGATCGTCATCAAGTTTTGAAGCTATCAGGCTACTCTAACAAAGAAGCTCACGAAGTCAGATGATCCTCCAGGTGCGAGTCAAGGCCAATCCAGCACAATTATAAGTTGCGAAATAAGGAAAAGCGGCCTAAACATTCAAGATCAAGAAATCCTATGAAGTTCAGGCCACGCTTGGGGGCTAATGTCGGGGGAATGATTAACCCGCGACTTATTCGAATTTAACAAAAGCGACTTAAGGTTGCGCTATCATTGTTGGGCCACGTGAAAGATGGGCCAATCTCGCATCGTGACTCGATGAAGGAAAGCTCCAGAAGGTCGGTGCAAACTTGCCTTGGAAGACAAGAAAGATAATCAGGCTTCGTGTAGAACTCTTGTAACCTGACGAGCCTCTGTGTATATAAAGAGGACTCGCAGGACTTAGAGAAGGTCAAGCCCTTAAACCCTAGCTCATACGGCGAGTACCAGATCGGATCGCCTCCATTGTAACACCTCGATTATCATATCAATACCAATCTAGGGTAGGCAGGAAGTAGGTCTTTTACCTCACATTGAGGGGGCCGAACCTGGGTAAATCTGTGTTGATCTTTGTTCCTGCGATCCCAAGCTCGGAGATGCTTGACTCGCGTAATCCCACACCTACGAAGTCATCTATGACACCTGACGTGACAAACCCACGACACTGCCTTTAAAAATAAAATAAAATATATTTTTAATTAATTACTCTATTTAATAATAAATACATATTATTTTATTTATTCTAGCTCCGAAACTTATTCCGTTGCCCTCCAAACTCCATCGGATATGTCCCGGAACGATTCCGGTGCTCTTCTCTCTATTTTCTCTTCTGCGTCCAATCTAATTTAAATGTCGCCTACCCTTAAGTGTGCCACCCTACGGTTCCGCATACTCTAGACATGATCGAGACCCGTCTCCGATCAATGACTAACAACGGGATCTGGAAACCCATGATAGCCCATGTGTGTCCACGAATATCTTTGTCGTATGAACCTTAAACGTCAAGTCTTATACCTTTTGCCTGGCGATACTTAGTTTGTCCGAGGCTCGATCTCCGGTATCACGATACCTAGCTCGATCTTGTTACCGACAATACTATCTTTTACTCGTCTGTGATATTACATCCTTGTGACCTTGTCACATGCTTGCAAGCTCATTGATGCAATCTCACCGAGTGGGCCCAGAGTATCTATCCTGCTATGTGGATTGGCAAATCCCGATCTTGATCATACGCCTGAACCTATTCCTTCGGATATCTGAGAGGGACACCTTTATTGTCACTCTGTTTAAGATGTGACGTTTGATGCAATCAAAGTACCTTCCAGAGATAGTGATTAAATATGATCTCACGGTCGAAGGTTTAAGTACTACGTTCTCTATATATTGGGTGTCCGTCCATCACATCATTCACCTAATGATATGACTCCATTATCAATTGACATCCATGTCCATGATCAGGAAACCTTGATCATCTATTGATCTCAATAGACTAGTAAAGAGGCTACTAGGGACCTGGTTTTTTACATACCACACGTGTATTAATGTTTCCGCTCAATACAGTTATAGCATGGTATAAAACATATTATGAACAATCGAGATATGACAAATAAGATATCTTTATTAATTGCCTCTAGGGCATATCTCCTTCAGTCTCCCACTTGCACTAGAGTAAAATTTAATCTAGTTAAAAGCTTAACACCTATAGCAACTTGGTGCTTATCATGCTTGTCTCGTGGAAGAGGCTTCGTCAGCGGATCTGCAACATTCAGATCCGTATGTACTTTGCAAATCTTCACATCGCCTTCCTTGATATACTGTCTTATCACATGGAAGCGTCGTAGAATATGTTTGGCGGTTGAGTGAGACATTGGTTCCTTCGCGTTTGCAATAGCGCTCGTGTTGTCGCAGTAGAGGTTGACATGGTCTTGCGCGCTTGGGAAGACTCCGAGCTTGATGACGAACTTCCTCAGCCAGACAGCTTCATTCGCGGCTTCCAAAGGAGCAATGTACTCCGATTCCATTGTAGATTGGGCTACTCTGGGTTGCTTCCCATTTCTCCAGCTCACAGCGCCTCCGTTCACCATAAACACATATCCTGTCTGAGATTTCGAGTCATCTGGATCTGTGCAGAAACTTGCATCAACGTAACCTGTTACGCCAAGTTCCTCTTCAAAGCCTCCATAGACAAGAAACATTTCCTTGGTTCGCTTAAGATATTTCAGAATGTTCTTAACAACTGTCCAATGATCCTTGCCAGGATTACTTTGGAACCGGCTCGTCAAGCTAAGAGCAAGTGCTACATCGGGTCGAGTACTCAGCATGGCGTACATGATCGATCCTATGGCTGAAGCATAGGGGTTGCTAGCCATCACGGCCTTATCATGAGCCGTCACTGGGCACTGAGCCATGCTCAATGCTTTACCTTTCACTACAGGCAAGAATCCTTTCTTCGCCTGATCCATTCTGAACCTCTTCAAATCTTATCTAGGTAAGTACACTGACTTAACGCTAATAGGCTCCTTGATCTATCACGATAGATTTTAATGCCTAATACGTAAGCAGCTTCTCCTAAGTCCTTCATCGAAAATTTACTGTTTAAATAATTCTTCACGCTATTTAGAAGTTTCACATCATCCCCAATCAGCAATATATCATCCGCATATAGTACTAGGAATGCAACTGATCTCCCACTCATTTTCTTATAAATGCAGGTCTCTTCGACATTTTGGACAAATCCAAAATCTTTGATCACCTCATCAAATCGAAGATTTCAGCTCCGAGATGCTTGCTTCAGTCCATAAATGGAACGCTGAAGCTTGCATACCTTGCCAGCATTCTCTGGATCGACAAAACCTTCAGGTTGTACCATATACAACTCTTCCTCAATGTTGCCATTTAGGAACGTAGTTTTGAAATCCATCTGCCATATCTCATAATCGAAATATGCAACAACGCTAGCAAAACCCGAATAGACTTTAGCATCCCTACAGGTGAAAATGTTTCATCGTAGTCAATTCCATGAATTTGTCGGAAACCTTTTACGACAAGTCGAGTTTTATAGACGGTCACGTTACCGTCAGCGTCAGTCTTTTTCTTAAAGATCCATTTATTCTTGACGGCCTTGCGCCCTTCGGGAATCTCCATCAAAGTCCATACTTTGTTGTCATACATTGATCCTATTTCGAATTTCATGGCTTCAAGCCATTTCTCGGACTCGGGTCCTTCCATTGCCTCTTTGTAGTTTGTAGGTTCGTCTTGTTCAATCAACATGACGGTGCATACAAGATTACCGTACCACGCAGGAGGGGTACGGGTTCTTCCAGACCTACGAGGTAGAATAGCATCCTCGACATTTGCTCCCACTCCATCTGTGGAGGACGTTTCCGGAATTTTTTTCGTTGCGCCACTCGGAATTCGAGTTCAGGGTCAACTATCTCGTCGAGGTCTATTTTCCTCCTACTTACTCCTTTGGCGAGAAACTCTTTCTCAAGAAAGGTGTCGTTCCTCGTGACAAACGTTTTGCCCTCAGCTTGGTTGTAGAAGGTGTGTCTATGGTTTCTCGCGGATACCCCACAAAGATGCACTTCTCCGATTTTGGCTCGAGTTTGTCAGGCTGCAGTTTCTTAACGTACGCCTCACAACCCCAAACCTTCAGGAACGAGAACTTGGGTTTCTTGCCATGCCATATCTCATACGGTGTCGTTGCTACGGATTTGGACGGTGCCCTATTTAAAATGAATGCGGCTGTTTCTAACGCATATCCCCAAAACGATACAGGCAAGTCGATAGGAGACATCATAGACCGCATGCTATCCAATAGGGTGCGATTACGTCGCTCGGACACACCGTTGCGTTGCGGTGTTCCAGCCAGCGTGTCGTGGGTTTGTCACGTCAGGTGTCATGGATGACTTCGTAGGTGTGGGATTACGCGATTCGAACGTCTCCGAGCTTAAGGTCGCAGGGCACGAAGAAGACAATGTTTTTTACCCAGGTTCGGCCCCTCAATGTGAGGTAAAGACCTACGTCCTGCCTATCCTAGATTGGTATTGATATGAATATGGTGTTACAATGGAGTTGGCGATCGATGTGTCGAGTCGCCTATCTCTGGATGTATGAGAGCTTAGGGTTCTAGGTCCTTGGAGTCCACCTTATAAAGACGATGGCTCGCAAGATTATAAGGAAACTTCTCTCCCAAGGAAAGTATGAGCCGGAGTCCTACTTGGAGACTAATCATATGTCTTGTCTTCCAAGTCAAGTTATCTTCGAGCTTCTGGATCCTTCCTCATGATCTTGAGTCGGCCCATATTTGTGCAAGCCCAATAGTGGTGCGACTGTGAATAAGTCGCGCTTTGCTTGAATAAGTCGCGGGATAATTATTCCCCCGACACAGCGTAAGTTGTGGTACGATGCCACAGGCCGTCAGATGTGTGCCAGACTCAAAACTCAAATACTCGCCACCACGATCGGATCGAAAGTGCTTGATTTTCTTGTTGAGTTGATTTTCAACCTCACTCTGAAATTCTTTAAACTTTTCAAAAGTTTCAGACTTGTGTTTCATTAAGTAAATATACCATATCTACTTAAATCATCGGTGAAGGATACGAAATAACGATAACCATTGCGTGTCGACACGCTCATTGATCCGCACACATCTGTATGTATGACTCCCAATAAGTCCGACACCGTTCCATAAAACGGTGAACGGTGTCTTGGTCATTTTGCCCATAAGGCATGGTTCGCAAGTGTCAAGAGATCCAAAATCTAGTGACTCCAAAAGTCCATCAAAATGGAGTTTCTTCATGCGCTTTATACCAATATGACCGAGACGGCAATGCCACATATACATGGCGGTATCATCACTAAGTTTAATCCTTTTGGCATCTACATTATGGATGTGAGTACTACTATCGAGATTCAACAAGAATAAACCATTACTCTCAGGGGCATGATCATAAAAGATATCATTCATCAAAATAGTGCAACCATTTGATACTGATTTAAATGAATAACCGTCTTGCACAAAGCAAGACCCACTAATAATGTTCACTCTCAATGCTGGTACAAAATAACATTTATTCAACACCAAAACTAATCCCGATGGTAGATGAACAGGGAGAGTGCCGACAGCCACCACGTCAACTCTTGATCTGTTGCCGACGCGCATCGTCACCTCATCCTTCGTCAGGCGCCGTTTATTCCGCAACTCCTCCTGAGAGTTACAAATGTGAGCAACAGAATCGGTATCAAATACCCAGGTATTACTCAGGGCGCTAGTAAGGTAAACATCAATAACATGTATATCGCATATACCTTTCTCTTTTCCGGTAGTCACATCTTGCGGCCTTCTAGTCTTCCAGGTACTTGGGGCAGTTGCGCTTCCAGTGACCATCTCCCTTGCAGTAGAAGCATTCAACGCCAGGTTTGGGACCATGTTTGTTAGCCTTGGAGTTGGCAACAGGTTTGCCATTCTTCCTCGGCTTCCAGTTCTTCTTTCCCTTGCCGCCAGATTTCTTAAAATCGACGGTCTTGTTGACCATCAACACCGTATGCTCCTTCTTGATCTCCACCTCAGCAGTTTTGAGCATAATCAATACTTCAGACAGGGATTTCGACATCCCCTGCATGTTGTAGTTCATGACAAAACCTTTGTAGCTAGGGGGCAGTGACTGCAGCACCCTATCAATCGCCAGTTCGTCAGGAATCTTGCATTCCAGAGCATTCAGACGTTGAACGTAGCCAGACATTTTGACCACGTGCTCGCTCACACTGCTGTGCTCTTCCATCTTTGCCGACAAGAACAGCTCAGAAGCTTCATACCTCTCGGCCTTGGCTTGTGGTGCAAAAACAGCCTTGAGATCAGTGATTATCTCATAAGCACTCATCTTCTCAAAGCGCTTCTGCAGGTCAGCCTCCATGGCATAGAACATGCCACTCTGGACAAAGGAGGAATCATCCGCCTTGGACGCATAGATTTTCTTTTCATCCTCAGAGGCATCATCTGCGGGCTTGTCACCTATGGCGGCCTCAAGGACGTAGGTCACCTTGTGGGGAGTGAGGAGGATCCTCAGGTTGCGGAACCAGGACATGAAGTTCGACCCATTGGTCTTAAGCTTTTCTTTCTCAAGGAACATGCCTAGGCTAAAGGTGGGGCGAGACATCTACAATGGAATTTGCAAAAACATAAGACTAAGTTCATAATATATGGGTTCATGTTTTTAATAAATAAACTACATAAACTCCCAGTCAAAACGAATATCCCTCGCATCGTTTTAGTGATTACACGATCCTAATCCAATATACTACCTCCGATCGCCACGGTCGATAGCATAATTTCAAAGGTAGACATCGACATGTCAATCACATCACCCTATGCGACTCATGCTTAACCTTTCGGTCACCGTGTTCCGAGGCCATGTCTGTACATGCTAGGCTCGCCAACTTGACCTTTAGCGTATTCGCGTGTGCAACGTGGCTTACACCCACTGTATGCGAACGACGATATGCCTGACACCCGATCGTCACGGCCTGCCTCATAACGTAGAACTTTCTTGGTGGTGCACGCTAAAGAGAGAACACTAATATTGGAATTTTGGAGGGATCATCTTAGATAACTACCGCTGTATATCTAATACACATAATATAAGATGCACACAATAACATAACATCAAAATGTAATGCGACATGATATGGTCCTTGCGCTGATGGTCTCCTTCGCGCCCACATTTATAAACAATTTACTAAACTTACCTCGACCATATCACATTGCCCATGCAAAATAAAGTTAGACGATTTCTACTTTATCTTTTGCATATTTTACGTGGCTTAGGGGCTTTCATAAATAGAACCGCTTCTTACCTACGAACCTACAACCACAACAATGATCAAATAATTGTATGTTTTATATCCCTTGCGGGCCCTCAATTGAAAATGCAAAGCCAACTATTGCGAGAGAGACAGACACCCGCCAGCCACATATATGGAACAAGACATATGTTAGTTGTGGAACCAGTCTCGCGTAAGCGTACACGTAAAGTCGGTCCTGGCCGCTTCATCAACACAATGCCGCCGGCAAATACAAGTGCACGCTAGAGGGTAACAATTAAAGAACAATGCCCCCATGTAAACATGGGTTCTAAAACCGTACAACTATATCTATGCATAGATCGGCTCTGATACCACTGAAGGGGATCATATGCTAGAAAACAAAAAAATCCCTAACAACGATAACCTAAATAGCCAGAATCTATTACTATGCAGATATAGAGTAACGGAGAAGATCGATATACATACCCTTGTAGACCGAAAAGCGGGGATTACGCTCCCGCACAAGCGTTGTCGATGAAGCCGATGTAGCCGACCTCAAGGTCGTGTAGACGAACTCCTTCAAGTGCCGCAAGTGCAGCACCTCGTAGCTCTACACACGTACGGTGTAGACGACGAACTCCGGGCTTCGATCCAGCAAAGCAGCGGAAGCAGAAGACTTAGACCAAAGAAAACCAGCAACACGGCAGCGTGCGTATGGTGGAGAAAATCTCAACTACGCGCAACTCCAATTGCGGAGTCACGTCCGAAGGTGAGAGAGAGGAATTTCTGGGTGAATTTCCAAGGCATGGGGGCACCCCTATATAAAAGCTGAGGAGGGCTGCCACCCTTGGTGACTTAGCCATGTGGGACAATTCCCACATGGCCAGCCGCACCAAGGGGTGCGCCGGCCCTAGGTGGGCCCCATTTGGCCCACCTAGGCCGGTCAGCCTCCCTCTCCCCTTTGGGGTGCGCCTCCCCCTTCTTGGGCCTCTCTTCCGGGAGATGACCCATTTAAGGTTGGGCTGCCTTTAAAAAACAAATAAAAATATATATATTAATTAATTACTCTAATTAATAATACATACATATTACTTTATTTATTCTAGCTCCGAAACTTATTCCGTTGCCCTCGAACTCCATCGGATATGTCCCGGAACGATTCTGGTGCTTTTCTCTCTATTTTCTCTTTTGCGTCCAATCTAATATAACGTCGCCTACCCTTAAGTGTGCCACCATACGGTTCGGGATCACTCCAGACATGATTGAGACCGTCTCGATCAATGACTAACAGCGGGATCTGGAAACCCATGATAGCCCCTGTGCGTCCACGAATATCTTTGTCGTCTGAACCTGATTGATGACGTGGATCACACGTTCGTTGGGAAACCCAAGAGGAAGGTATGAAGCAGTGTAGCAGCAGTTTTCCTCAGTATGAAACCAAGGTTTAATCGACCAGTAGGAGCAAGAAATCACTTCTGAAGGTTGTTGGTGGCGGAATATGGCACGGCGCAACACCAGGGAATCCGGCGCCGACGTGGAACTGCACACAACACAATCAAACTACTTTGCCCCAACGAAACAGTGAGGTTGTCAATCTCACCGGCTTGCTGAAAACAAAGGATTAAACGTATGGTGTGGAAAACAGTAGTAAATTGCAGAGAATGAAAAGGAACAATGTTTGCAGTTGGTTGTATTATCAGTGTAAAAGAATGGACCGGGGTCCACAGTTCACTAGTGGTGTCTCTCCATAAAAGATAACTAACATGCTGGGTGAACAAATTACAGCTGGGCAATTGACAAAATATTGAGCGCATGACAATGCATATATATGACATGATGATTACTATGATATTCATGTGGGCATTACGACAAAATACATAGACCGTTATCCAACAGCGTCTATGACTAATAATCCACCGCCAGGTTGTCATCCGAGTTCCCCGTTGGTATTAAGTTGCAAGCAACGGATAATTGCATTAAGTAATGTGCGTAATGTAAACAAATGCATTAGACCTAACGGCGCACCCTTAAGCTAAGCATCGGTTATTTTATCCCTAGTGGCAACAGCACATCCACAATCTTAGAAGTTATTGTCACTCTCCCAGATTACCGGAGGCATGAACCCACTATCTAGCATAAATACTCACTCTTGGAGTTACAAGCATCTACTTGGCCAAAGCATCTACTAGTAACGGAAAGCATGCAAGATCATAAATAACATATAAGATAGATTGATAATCAACTTGACATAGTATTCAATATTCATCGGATCCCAGCAAACACAACATGTAGCATTACAATAAGATGATCTTGATCATGATAGGCAGCTCACAAGATCTAAACATGATAGCATAAAGTGGAGAGACAACCATCTAGCTACTGCCATGGACCCGTAGTCCAAGGATGAACTACTCACGCATCACTCCGGAGGCAGGCATGGTGATGTAGAGCCCTCCGGTGATGATTCCCCTCTCCGGCAGGGTGCCGGGAAGAGCTTCTGAACCCTCCCGAGCTAGGGTTGACGGCGGCGGCGTCTCTGGAACTTTTCGTGGATAATGGCTCGGGTATTTAGGGTTTTCGCGTCGGGAGAATAAATAGGCGAAAGGGCGGCGGCTGGAGACGAGGGCCCCACACCACCCCACGGCGCGGCAGGGGGGCCGCGCGGCCCCATGGTGTGGCTGCCACGTGGCTCCCCTCCGTCTCTCCTTGGACTCCGTGTCGTGTTGGAAAAATAGGAGGTTCTGTCCAAGTTTCGTCCAATTCCGAGAATATTTCCAGACTAGCTTTTCTGGAATACAAAAACAGCAGAAAACAGGAACTGGCACTGTGGCATCTTGTTAATAGGTTAGTCCCAGAAAATGCATAAAAATGCTATGAAGTGTATATAAAACATGTAACAATTGGTATAATATCAACATGGAACATCAGAAATTATAGATACGTTTGAGACGTATCAAGCATCCCCAAGCTTAGTTCTACTCGTCCTCGAGTAGGTAAAACGATAAAAACAAAATAATTTCTGAGGTGACATGCTACAATCATAATCTTGATCAAATAGTATTGTAAAGCACATGTTATGAATGAAGTGATCCAGGTCAATGGTCTATAGTTTGCTAGCAAGTAGATAATGAGCAAACAACTGAATCATATAAGCAAAAACTTTTCATGAATAGTACTTTCGAGACAAGCATCAAAGAGTTTTGCATAAGAGTTAACTCATAAAGCAATAGATTCTAAGTAAAAGGTATTTAACCAACACAAAGGAAGATTTAAGTTTCAGCAATTGCTTTCAACTTTCAACATATATATCTCATGGATATTTGTCAACACAAAGCAATATAATAAGTGCAATATACAAGCATATAAAAATTGTTGCACCAAAGTTGACACTAGTGTTTGCTTCTAAGATAGAAAGAAGTAGGAAAACTGACTCAACATAAAAGTAAAAGAAAGGCCCTTCGCAGAGGGAAGCAGGGATTAAATCATGTGCTAGAGCTTTTTAAGTTTTTGAAATCATATAGAGAGTAAAAATAAGTTTTGAGAGGTGTTTGTTAATTGTCAACGAATCAGAAAATGGAAAGTACAATATGACCCCTGCCAACCAGACTTTTAAGAGCGGCTCCCATGAAGGACGTTATTTCTACCAGCAAGGCAGATCATCCCTCTTTCTCTTTTGTTTACACATGCAGATATTTCACTGTTTGTCATTGCTTGACTGATAAATCAGGGCAAAAATGTGAAGAGAATTAAGCGGTTAAAGTTGTAATTAATTGGGACTGGGCACCCCATTTGCCAGCTCTTTTTGCAAAATTAATGGATAAGCGGATGTATATGCCGCTAGTCCGGTGGTAAAGTCTGTTTGACAGTTGACATAAAGACATCCACCCCGTCCTCATGAGCTTGGTAAACATTGACACAAAATAGGAGTAATAAAGTTTGAATAGTTTAAAGGTAGCACATGAAAAATTTACTTGGAATGGCAAGGAAATACCACATATAGGTAGTTATGGTGGACACAGATGGCATGGATTTTGGCTCAAGGTTTTGGATGCACGAGAAGCATTCCCTCTCAGTACAGAGTTTAGGCTAGCAAGGTTATTTGAAGCAAACACAGGATATCAACCGACACAGCAAGACTTATATGAAAACATATTGCAAGCATTATAAGACTCTACACTGTCTTCCTTGTTAACCAAACCCTTTTACTAGAAAATATCTAGACCTTAGAGATACCAATCATGCAAACCAAATTTCAACGAGCTTTACGGTAGTTCTTCATTAATAGGTTTTAACTACATGATACAAAAGCTTAAACATGAACTACTTGATAACTCAAAACAATTGACAAGTATCAAATTATCCAATACAGTGATCTACAAGAATATGTAAGCTTTTTCCATTATACCATCTACCACATGCAACATTTTCTGTTCCAACCAAACACCAATCAATTTATTTCAACATAAACTCTCCAAACAATTATAAGTGAAGCAAGAGAGTACTTTCTTTAAAAGAACTAACAGCTCTGAATAAGAGATGCATGCAAAACAGGAGCTAAAAGCATAGCAATAGCTAGATAAGAATACTCAACAAGTATAAGTGAAGAATAGGAGTATTCATATGAAAAAGCGGAGCGTGTCTCTCTCCCAATCAAGAATGCTGGGGTCCAATCAAGTTGACCATAAGAAAAATAAAATACTGAAAATAAAAGCACACAGACGCTCCAAGTAAAGCACATATGATGTGAAAGAATTAAAATATAGTTTCACTAGAGATGACCTGATAAGTTGCTGATGAAGAAGGGGATGCCTTGGGCATCCCCAAGCTTAGACGCTTGAGTCTTCTTGAAATATGCTGGGGTGATCCATGGGAGCATCCCCAAGCTTAAGCTCTTCACTCTTCTTGATCACATTATATCATCCTTCTCTCTTGACCCTTGAAAACTTCCGCCACACCAAACTCAAGTAATTCTCATTAGAGGGTTAGTGCACAATCAAAAACTCACATGTTCTATAAGGACACAAACATGACCGTTACTTTTAACATTACTACTGCCACTGATGTTATGTGAAGCTCTTCACCCTAAAAAAGAATTCCACTCAACACTAGTAAAAGAGAGAATGCGAAAAATAAAAGACAGAATCTGTCTAAACAGAACAGTCCGCAAAGACGAATTTTTTCGAGGCACTTACGTTGCTCAGATCGAAAAACTTTAAACTAACGAAAGATGCGTACATATCTGAGGATCACGCACAAAAATTTCAGATTTAAATAATTTTTCTGTGATTTTACAGAATTAAAACGGTGAACAGCAGAAATCTGTTCCTGCGCAGAAATCCAAATCTAGCATCATCTTCCTATTAGAGGCAATACTTGGCACAACAATGCGATAAAATAAAGATACAAAGGAATTGTTACAGAAGTAAACAACTCCTTGACAAAAACTGAAAACAAAAGATAATGGGTTGCCTCCCAAAAGCGCTTTCTTTAATGCCTTTTAGCTAGGCTTGAAGATTTTAATGATGCTCTCATAAGAATAAGAGTTGAAAAACAAAGAGAGCATCAAGAGGCAAATATCAAACACATTTAAGTCTAACCCACTTCTATGCAAAGGAATCTTGTAACAAAATAAATTATTGAAGCATAAAGCAACTAGCATAGAAAGATGAAACAAATAAACTTCAAAACTTTCAACATAAAGAGAGGTTTTTAGGACTTGAAAACTTTTACAACCATATTTTCCTCTCTCATAATAACTTTCAGTAGCATCATGAACAAACTCAACAATATAACTATCACATAAAGCATGCTTTTCATGATCTACAAACACATAATTTTTATTAAGCTCAAAAACAGTGGGGTCATTAAACCCACTTTTGACAATAGTAGTATAAAAATATCATTAGGCAATATAGGACCATCATCAAGAGCATTATCATATAAACATTAGGGAGCACATTTTTACTTTCTGCAATTTCCTTTTCTTGAGTCAAGGAGCTTGTTACTTCAAATTTATCAAAAGGAGATATTTCAATAGAATCATGACATTCAACAATATAGCATTTCTCTCCTTAGGTAGGCATGGAGGGTAATCATATAATGTAAGAGTTAAAGAGTTACTATCATTAGAAGGTAGATCCTCCTTTTGTTCATCACTCTCTTCCTCTTTTTCATCCAATGAGCTTTCAGTTTCAGCAATTTCTTCTCCCACAGGTTCCTGAAAGGTAGCAAGTTGTTCTGGAGAATAAGTTTTCTCAAGAAATTCAGTGATATAAGGATTATCATTGTAATATTCAAGGCAATAACCAAGTATAGCAAAATTTCAGATTTATAAGGAGAATCATCATCGTGAATATAACCAGCAATTTCATAGGCACCCTTAAAAACAAAAATTCTTCAGTTTGTTCAAGATTACCAAAGTCATAGTTTCCTTTAGCATAAGCAGCCAAGGTTTCATTATCATTATAATCACATTGGAAAGGGAGGTGTTTATGCCTTCTACAACAAAAAGATTCATTAAAGCAGTAGGATTCATCATAAGTAGAGCACAAGTTTCTAGCAAAATAATTCAATTATATTTGTTCCCATAATGTTTCCCTTTTTGAGACAAGCGGTATTCCTTATAATTTTTGCTGTTCCTCCGTGAACCCACTTAGATAAGATTTTGTTTCAAAAGAGAAACCATTGATAGCAATAAACAACTAGACATAATAACAAACCGAAATAAACTAAATGCAAGAAACTATTTTTTTGTGTTTTTGATAATTAAAAGCAAACAAGATAAAATAAAATAAACTAAGCAAGATAACAAAGTAAAGAGATTGGAAGCGTGAAACTCCCCTTGCAGAAATCCTCTTGCTCCCCGGCAACGGCGCCAGAAAAAGCTTGATTGATGACGTGGATCACACGTTCGTTGGGAGACCCCAAGAGGAAGGTATGAAGCAGTGTAGCAGCAGTTTCCTCAGTATGAAACCAAGGTTTAATCGACCAGTAGGAGCAAGAAATCACTTCTGAAGGTTGTTGGTGGCGGTGGCACGCGCAACACTAGGAATCGGCGACCGACGTGGAACCTGCACACAACACAATCAAACTACTTTGCCCCAACGAAACAGTGAGGTTGTCAATCTCACCGGCTTGCTGAAAACAAAGGATTAAACGTATGGTGTGGAAAACAGTAGTAAATTGCAGAGAATGAAAAGGAACAATGTTCGCAGTTGGTTGTATTATCAATGTAAAAGAATGGACCGGGGTCCACAGTTCACTAGTGGTGTCTCGCGTAAGCGTACGCGTAAAGTCGGTCCTGGCCGCTTCATCAACACAATGCCGCCGGCAAATACAAGTGCACGCTAGAGGGTAACAATTAAAAGAACAATGCCCCCATGTAAACATGGGTTCTAAAACCGTACAGCTATATCTATGCATAGATCGGCTCTGATACCACTGAAGGGGATCGTATGCTAGAAAACAAAAATTTTCCTAACAACGATAACCTAAATAGGCAGAATCTATTACTATGCAGATATAGAGTAACGGAGAAGATCGATATACATACCCTTGTAGACCGAAAAGCGGGGATTACGCTCCCGCACAAGCATTGTCGATGAAGCCGATGTAGCCGACCTCAAGGTCGTGTAGACGAACTCCTTCAAGTGCCGCAAGTGCAGCACCTCGTAGATCTACACACGTACGGTGTAGACGACGAACTCCGGGCTTCGATCCAGCAAAGCAGCGGAAGCAGAAGACTTATACCAAAGAAAACCAGCAACACGGCAGCGTGCGTATGGTGGAGAAAATCTCAACCTATGCGCAACTCCAGTTGCGGAGTCACGTCCGAAGGAGAGAGAGAGGAATTTCTGGGTGAATTTCCAAGGCATGGGGCACCCCTATATAAAAGCTGAGGAGGGCTGCCACCCTTTGTGGCTTAGCCATGTGGGACAATTCCCACATGGCCAGCCGCACCAAGGGGTGCGCCGGCCCTAGGTGGGCCCCATTTGGCCCACCTAGGCCGGTCAGCCTCCCTCTCCCCTTTGGGGTGCGCCTCCCCCCTTCTTGGGCCTCTCTTCCGAGAGATGGCCCATTTAAGGTTGGGCTGCCTTTAAAAATAAAATAAATATATATTTATTAATTAATTACTCTAATTAATAATAAATACATATTATTTTATTTATTCTAGCTCCGGAACTTATTCCGTTGCCCTCCAAACTCCATCGGATATGTCCCGGAATGATTCCGGTGCTCTTCTCTCTATTTTCTCTTCTGCGTCCAATCTAATTTAAACGTCGCCTACCCTTAAGTGTGCCACCCTACGGTTCCAGATACTCTAGACATGATCGAGACCCGTCTCCGATCAATGACTAACAACGGGATCTGGAAACCCATGATAGCCCATGTGCGTCCACGAATATCTTTGTCGTCTGAACCTGATTGATGACGTGGATCACACGTTCGTTGGGAGACCCCAAGAGGAAGGTATGAAGCAGTGTAGCAGCAGGTTCCCTCAGTATGAAACCAAGGTTTAATCGAACAGTAGGAGCAAGAAATCACTTCTGAAGGTTGTTGGTGGCGGAATATGGCACGGCGCAACACCAGGGAATCCGGCGACCGACGTGGAACCTGTACACAACACAATCAAACTACTTTGCCCCAACGAAACAGTGAGGTTGTCAATCTCACCGGCTTGCTGAAAACAAAGGAGTAAACGTATGGTGTGGAAAACAGTAGTAAATTGCAGAGAATGAAAAGGAACAATGTTTGCAGTTGGTTGTATTATCAGTGTAAAAGAATGGACCGGGGTCCACAGTTCACTAGTGGTGTCTCTCCATAAAAGATAACCAACATGCTGGGTGAACAAATTACAGCTGGGCAATTGACAAAATATTGAGTGCATGACAATACATATATATGACATGATGATTACTATGATATTCATGTGGGCATTACGACAAAATACATAGACCGTTATCCAACAGCGTCTATGACTAATAATCCACCGCCAGGTTGTCATCCGAGTTCCCCGTTGGTATTAAGTTGCAAGCAACAGATAATTGCATTAAGTAATGTGCGTAATGTAAACAAATGCATTAGACCTAACGGCGCACCCTTAAACTAAGCATCGGATATTTTATCCCTAGTGGCAACAGCACATCCACAATCTTAGAAGTTATTGTCACTCTCCCAGATTACCAGAGGCATGAACCCACTATCTAGCATAAATACTCACTCTTGGAGTTACAAGCATCTACTTGGCCAAAGCATCTACTAGTAACGGAAAGCATGCAAGATCATAAATAACATATAAGATAGATTGATAATCAACTTGACATAGTATTCAATATTCATCGGATCCCAGCAAACACAACATGTAGCATTACAATAAGATGATCTTAATCATGATAGACAGCTCACAAGATCTAAACATGATAGCATAAAGTGGAGAGACAACCATCTAGCTACTGCCATGGACCCGTTGTCTAAGGATGAACTACTCACGCATCACTCCGGAGGCAGGCATGGTGATGTAGAGCCCTCCGGTGATGATTCCCTCTCCGGCAGAGTGCCGGAAGAGCTTCTGAACCATCCCGAGCTAGGGTTGACGGCGGCGGCGTCTCTGGAACTTTTCGTGGATAATGGCTCGGTATTTAGGTTTTTCGCGTCGAGAGGAATAAATACGCGAAAGGGCGGCGGCTGGAGACGCACGTGGGCCCCACACCACCCCACGGCGCGGCAGGGGGGCCCGCGCGGCCCCATTGTGTGGCTGCCTCGTGGCTCCCCTCCGTCTCTCCTTTGGACTCCGTGTACGTGTTGGAAAAATAGGAGGTTCTGTCCAAGTTTCGTCCAATTCTGAGAATATTTCCAGACTAGGTTTTCTGGAATACAAAAACAGCAGAAAATAGGAACTGTCACTGTGGCATCTTGTTAATAGGTTAGTCCCAGAAAATGCATAAAAATGCTATGAAGTGTATATAAAACATGTAACAATTGGTATAATATCAACATGGAACAACAGAAATTATAGATACGTTTGAGACGTATCAGAACCTTAAACGTCAAGTCTTATACCTTTTGCCTGGCGATACTTAGTTTTTCCGAGACTCGATCTCCGGTATCACGATACCTAGCTCGATCTCGTTACCGACAATACTATCTTTTACTCGTTTGTGATATTGAATTCTCATTGATGCAATCTCACCGAGTGGGCCCAGAGTATCTATCCTGCTATGTGGATTGGCAAATCCCGCTCTTGATCATACGCCTCACCTATTCCTTCGGATACCTGAGAGGGACACCTTTATTGTCACCCTGTTTAAGTACTACGTTCTCTATATATTGGGTGTGCGTCCATCACATCATTCACCTAATATGACTCCATTATCAATTGACATCCATGTCCATGATCAGGAAAACTTGATCATCTGTTGATCTCAATGGACTAGTAAAGAGGCTACTAGGGACTGGTTGTTTACATACCACACGTGTATTAATGTTTCCGCTCAATACAGTTAAGCATGGTATAAAACATATTATGAACAATCGAGATATGACAAATAAAATATCTTTATTAATTGCCTCTAGGGCATATTTCCTTCAAATATAAGCGAAAGGGCGGCGCGAGGGGCCAGCCGAGGGTGCCAGACGACCCCCTGCCGTGGCCCCACCTTCTGCCACGCCGAGGTGGCGTCTGGGCCCCCTGGGTCGCCTCTTCGATCGTCCTTCAGACTTTGTCTTCGTGTCGGTGTAAAACTTATCCCCGTTGATTTTCGTCCAATTTCGAGAATATTTCCGTAACAGCTTTTCTGAAACAAAAAGACAGCAGAAAACAGGAACTGGCACTGTGGCATCTTGTTAATAGGTTAGTCCAGAAAATGCATAAAACTGATATGAAGTGTATATAAAACATGTAGCAATTGGTATAAAACATGCATGGAACATCAAAAATTATAGATACGTTAGAGACGTATCAGAGACCAAGCAGGCAAGCCGCAAGCAGCAACCCACGAATCACACCAGCAACGCGCGCGCACCACCATGCGGCCGTCGGCCCCTCCCTGTCCGGTATCGCTGCCCACGTCTCCTCCTACCCCCCTTCTCCTCGATCGGCGCAAGGAGCAGCTCGTCTCCGGCGGCTCACACGACTCACACCAGCGTCACCGCGATGAAGGGTGACACAACTCCAACCGGCGCAAGGAGAAGCTCGTCTCTGGCATCCTCCTACACCAGCTCATTTTCAGCGTCCTCTGTCGTCTGCCACTGTGCATCAGGTCATCGTCGGCGTCTTTCTGCATCTTCTGCGTCTTCGATTCGCCACCGTCTTCCTCAAGTTGGAACACCTTTCTTGATTGGGCTCTGCTCGTGAAGACTCAACTATTGCGTCCCCCATACTCCACTATGGGAGAGATTCTCTTAGCCACATCTTCACTTGAACATGATCGCCAAATGGGTGCCAAGATTGAAGCATAGGATCTCTTCGAGATGGTCATCTTGAATTTGCACCACTCAACATTGATGACGATCACCTTTTGACGTCATCTGCCATGGACTATATAAAAATTTCTGGAAAGATACATAACCCCACATAGAAATACCATACACACATATCATGGGTTAGTTAACAATTCTATATGGACAATTGCTTACCATACCACGAGATACATGATCCCATTTGGTACATCTTCTAACTTTGCGTGTTAGTCAATATCTTGACCAAACTTATATCTTTTATTCTCTCTTCATTGAAATGATGTATTAAATATAAACATTACCGATCACATTATCTTTTTTTTTTTTTTTTTGAAAGAGAGCCGTGTACAAGATCAAACAACTGAAGCACAAACGCACACGAACGCACGCACAGAGCACACCATACACGACGACCATGGCGCCACCGCGCACACCACACACCGGAGCAGGAAGATCAGCCAACCTTGTTGTAGAGCCGCATCATCCAACCGGCGCAAGCACCGGCATCTTGGCGCTGAACGGGCATCGGCGCTGATCCACCTCCAAACCACCTTCCCCGCCTCGCGCCGGAGACGGAGACGACGGCTCCACCCATCTTCCGCAAAGCCCACCATGGACGCCGACGAAGGAGAGCACTGTACCTGCAAGCTCCCAGCGGTTTTAGCCAAAAGCACCGCCTCGCACGCCGGCGAGGGAAGGCGGACCCCTAGATCGGGAACCGCGGCCGCCACCACGGACGCCGGCTCCAGGGGAGGCGCTCCACGGCTCCGAAGAGCAGTAGACACGCCAGAGACGGCAGATCTGCCCGGATCCTCCGCCGGAGCATCAGGAACAGAGGAGAGGACCGCCGTCTCCAAAAGCTTCTCCGGCCGCGCCTCCGCCTCCAACGCGCCGCCGGCAAGCAACCCACGCACCCCTAAGCTATGTACACGCCGGGATCCGTCGATTCCCCGACCTCCCGCCGCCGGAGCGGCCGCGGAGGCGAGGGATCGAACGGATCGCCGGCGGCGAGCTTGGTCGCGCAAGTTTTCGCCCAAAAATCGCCTGGTTCACTGTAGGTGGGGAACGAGGGAGGGGTCCGGGTGTTCTGGATTGCTCTGTCGATCACATTATCTTTTTCTTCTAGACATACTTGCAATATGCTCAACTCTCGCATGGACCAATCTTCGGGTAACCCCTCGAATAACATCTTGGTCATCACATACTATTCTTCTTGATCATACCAAATATATCCATATAAATCGATGATCTTGACACTTCACTATATCATTTCATGGCATCAACCTTGAATCCAACATATGGAAGCATTGTCTATAACAAGCACTACAAGTATACCTCAATACAACTATTAGCCTATAGGGATTATCATTAAAACCAAAACCACACATGGGGCGCATGCACTTTAAATAAACATGTGTGCTAAATTATTTCGGCGCTGAATTATTAATTATCTTTTCACTTAATTAATAATATTGGCTGATCTATAATGACCTTTAATTGTGGGCTTGATTCATAATGGCCATTCAATACCAATATAGAATCCATTCAACTTAACTGATGTGGAGTTCTAAAAGAAATTGACCATATTAGAGGGATTAACTGAATTTCTGTTGATGCCTAGCTACAGATATGGATTAACACTTGTTGCCTTCGTTCCTTATTGTTGTCGTGTTGCCTTAATGATCATGTTGCCTAATTGATCCATGTTTCCTAAGATATGATTAATCCCTCTAATAAAAAATTTGGACATCAAGACTTTATCTTGATTCCATTGGTTAGGTTCCAGCATGAAATGCCTCACCTAAAGTGAAGGCAAACATTTTAACATTAACAAAATGTTCTTTCTCTTTGGTGTTTTTAATTTTGCATGTATATAAAAGAAGAAGATCAAGATTAGAAATACAGTTTTTCTTCTTCTTTTTGTAATATTTTTTTAATCATTTGTCACTTGTAATATTCCAATAAATGTTGTAAATATTCTTAAGTATTCAATTTCTTTTTTGTAAAATTTTGTACTATTTATTTGTAATAGTCATAAATTATTTTTTTAGAATTCGAATTTTAAGATTTGTTCTCAGTTACATGTGTGATGATGTCATAATGGTTTGCAAAAAGATTATTTTATTTTTTAACATTTGAGTGGTGCTCAAAATGCTAACTTCAGCAAGCTCATATCAGAATTTAGCGCACTAAAGTCAACGGTCTAACTCCAATTCGTTGAATTAACGAAACGTCCATCCCTTTGGCAATCTTATCAAAATGTTTCTATTTTTTCTCAAGAATATAATGCACACATAAAAAATCTACCCCGTGCGAGTATGTGGACTAGGATCTGCCATAAATGAAGAAGAGTAAAAAAAGCAAAGGTATGGAGAAAGATAGGGGAGGCACAAAGCCACTAACATGCATTATTTCTCAATACAAAAAGAATAAAGATACAAAATAGTCACAACTCACAGCCATGGTGTACGGTTTTCTAATCTATCTAGGAAAGAAACACACATGCATGAATTTCTTACTACAAGTTGGGGTTGATTCAAAAAAATTAAACTAAACACTATTACAACTTGGCACCAACGTGCAAGGTGAAGGGTCCCTCGACAGTTCTTAAAGTGGAACGAAACTTGGCACCAACGTGCAAGGTGAAGGGTCCCTCGACAGTTCTTAAAGTGGAACGAAACTTGGCACTTCACAGTGGTTTATTAAAGCGAGATTTGGAAAGATTACGCTATTGTTAACTCTACTAAATCATCAGCAATCTTCTTTTCGTCCATCTTACTGTCGGTGCTCTACTGTCCAAAACCAAAGTGGACGGCACTGCAGATGCGCACTATTGTATTAATTAACTTGTCATAAATTTCTCTATACATAACATACACGGCGATAATTTACACTGCTGTATTACAAACTTGACGAAAACGTCTAAGTTCAAGAAACTATATTCCTTCTCCTCGGCCACGCGCACGCTCTAGCTAGTTGAGGCCGAAGAACTCGTTCATGGCGAGCAGGTCGCAGAAGCCGCCGCCCGCTTGCATCTGATCCATGCTGTCGAACTGCTCCAGAAACTCCCAGCAGGATCCGTTATCGCCGAACCCTTGCAGCGAATGCTCCAAGACACCGGGTGGCCCATCGACCTGGACGGATCCCTGGCTCATGACCTGATGGTGATCGCCGCCTGCACCAACCACTACTCCCGCAGAGGCCAGACCAGGTGCTGCCGCCGCTGCCATCTGGGCACCGATGTAGTCCATGTTCAGCCAATCGGCGAACATCACCTTGGAGCGACAGGCGCATGGGCCCTGCAGGCAGCAGGAGGCTCCGTCACGGTGAGGCAGCTCGAGTCGGCCGACGACGACTCGTGTGGCGGCTCCGACGAGCCGCCGGAGTTCGACGGCCTCACGCTCGCCGGTTCTTGCGCCGTGCTGGTCTCTCCCGGATTCGGGCTCTGGGAGCCGTCTGAATCCGCCTCCTTGCTTGCAGTTGCAGATGAGTCTGGCCCTTGATCCTTGACGCCGCTGTCGACCCTCTTCTTCAGATACGAGTTCCAGTAGTTCTTGACCTCGTTGTCGGTTCTCCCCGGTAAATGCCGTGCGATCCTAGACCACCTGCATGGGGCACAAGTTTCACGTCAATAATTAAGCTCACAGGCTTGTGGTTCACTTAACTCGGTTTCTGTCGGCGGGGTTAGTGGGGAAACTCAGCTTTTGCATTGACAACTTGACGTTGCTTTCCTTCTTTTTATTTTTTTCTCCGTTTCTTTTCTACGTTGGTGATTGCTTAAACAAAATGCGGTGAAAGGGATGTACGTAGTCTATTCATGTGGTCCATTTGATATTTTTCGGGGGACATAATTGCAAGGCCCAATAAAGAATCTAATCCTATCGCGAGATCACTACGTGCCAGTTCGGATTGTCAAGGCAGCTGTTCTCATTAACTCGCAAGGCCAAGGAGTGAGCGCGGATTGGTCCAAATAGTCGACGGCCATGTTCTCCATCGTCGCTGTACAGCTAAAGCCTCTTCTGTGTGGATCAACTTGAAGGAGAACTAGAAAAGAAAAGAAGGATGTTTTTCTTCAAAATAGTGAGGTTTGAGTTAACTTGCTGTAGGACGCAACTGTACTTTATGTCATTTAGCTCCAAGTCCGCATTATTATTCTAGCCATCGATCCCAACTCCTTTTAATTTGTTGCTGTGCTAAAGAGGTCCACACTTTTTTTTTTCAAATAAACAAATAATCCCCACGAAAAGCAGTTCTAATCATCGCAATGTGCACCAAGCAGACAGAGAAAAAATCTCGAGGATTTTTCGAGTGTGGGGGAGCGTCTGTGGAGCGTGAGCGTCAGCATCAACTCCACTATGGGAAAAAGGGTCTGGGTGGCTAGCAACAAGCATCACCGGTTTTCCCTTTTCCGTTTCCTCTTTTCTTTCATTAACGTGTTCTAGAACCGGATCGCCGCCAGCTCAGCGCCGCCGAGCAGTGACAATTACCGTCATGTCCAGACGGTGGGGTAACTGTGCTAGCTAGCAGCTAGCTAGTGGGGAAAACTAAAAGGAAAACATGGCGGCATCTAGACAGACAACGTGGGGAATTATCTTTCGTCTCAATCATTTGCGTGCAGAGAGTACAAACAGTGCTCGGCGCGGCGGTGCTTACCTGTTGCCGAGTGCGGCGTGGAGGCTCATCACCGTGTCCTCCTCCTCCGGCGAGAACATGCCGTGCTTCAGCCCCGGCCGCAGGTAGTTGATCCACCGCAGCCTGCAGCTCTTGCCGTTCCGCTGGAGCCCTGCAACACCGGCCAGAGGATTCCAATCAAGACCAGCGAACCAATGTGCGTTTGCCTAGTTTGTATGGAAGATTCATGGAACTATTTATTACTACGAACTACTGTAATTGGTAGTGTATTAAGCACATGGTTTCCTTCTCAGGAGATGGCCAATTCAGACGAAATTCAGACGAGAAACAACAATTGCACCTAATCTTCGATGCAATTCTTGCCCCTTTTCTTGTGCTCATGGTAAGTAAATTGGGAATGCATATGCAGTAGAGGTTGTCGGCCTTACCGGCTTTAGCAGGAAGCGCGCTCCAGCAGCCGTGGCCGTGCCGGAGAATGTAATCGCGGAGCTTCTGGTCCTCCTCCGGCGACCACAGCCCCTTCCGGTAGCTCGGCATGGGTTTGTCGCACGCCTTGCACCCCATCGTCGCAGGAGAATGGCGCAGCACCGCGAACGAAAGCTCGGAGAGACAGAGACGATGGCTACAGGGAGTGGAGCAGAGGCTTCGATGACAAGCGTTCGGATGGAGGAGCGTTCCGGCGTTTCCACAGCGGGCAGTAGGTAGGAGTTTTATAGCGCTGGAACGCTGCAGCCAAGCTTCTTCCCTTTTCTTTTCTTTTTCTTTTTGTTGTTGAAAAATATAAACAAGTGACGTGCTATAATCTCTCTCAACCTTTCTCACTCGCATCACTGATTCAGTTTGCGCCTTCTGAATTTAGACGTGCTGCTTTTATTCTGTACTTTGTTGTCGAATATCAGTTACGGAAATAGCGAAAAAGGATCGACTTAACATAAAATAAAACCGTAATATGCAGGAGTATTCGTTAAGCAAATGGAATTACGATAGTCCACCGTAATGCTTTAACGGAGACTAAATTAAGCGTTCTCTGAATAATCAAGGTGTGGGTCACTTCCGTTTCGAGAGAAAAAAAAAGGAGTGGGTCACTTGGTTACACGCATTGAAATTTGAAAATGCATAGTGAGGGAGGTGAGGTTTTAAAGTAAGTCAAGAGAACATGAGGCGTGATAAGTACAATCAGCCAGCTCGATGGGCAATGCCTCTTTTTCCATGGCAAACGGCAATGAATAAGTGGAAAATAAGCAATGTTGGAGTACAAGTAGCCCGGTAGTGGAGCAAACGTAGTTTATCAAAGCTCGATGACGTAGTAGCCTAAGAAGATCACATAGCCGCTCCAAAGTCCGTTGCTTTCGTCTGTCTCTCAGCAAACCGGCAAATTTATCAAAGCTCGATGACGTAGTAGCCTAAGAAGATCACATAGCCGCTCCAAAGTCCGTTGCTTTCGTCTGTATATGTTTTTTCAAACTATTTCGGAGGACACGCATCGATCGTCACATTTTCAACGGTAAAATCTGCACCACCAGGACGAATTCATGACCTAATTAATTAACCTTGAGCTGATTATTATTATTGCTCTTGATTGAATTGCCCCGTCCTAAAGCGCAGGGGTCTAGCTAGAAAGCAAAACTATTTATTTTGCCCTTTTCCTTTAAATCGGAAAGGGACTTGCTTGTCATAGAAGCCAAGAATGAAGGAGAGCTGGAAGTTCAACACGAGTGTGCATAAAGTCCGAAAGAAGGAACAAATTGCAGCCCAGCAAGTATCTAATCAACGCCTTATGATGATAGGGTTGAACGTTTCAAACTTGACTGTTGTTAGAGCCGGAGCCGTCCGCATTGCTGTCCAGCCCGCTAAAATCCAGCGCGTCATCGGCAATTTAGCGTCCCGGCCGTCAATTAACAAGCGTGTTCGTGCGTCCGTGTTTCGGTGGGATTGAGTTCACCGACGAAGACGAGGCAGCATCGTCCACGGCCGTAGGTTCGTGCTCGCACGCGCCGCGAAAAGCACGGGGTTTGCCGCACGCGGCGCTCTCGGCTCTCGCCACTCCACTCGCCACCGACGACGACGGGGCGGTCAATGGGAAGGTACGTCGTCAGATGGGTAGCATCCGGCCAACACTGGTGGTGTTGTCATGCATGGAGCCGTGCATGCGTGTTTGACGTCGCGGTTTGTCCCGGAGCTGGAGCCGGAGAAGAGTTGGTGCCTGGCTGTCAGGAGCTATAGCTATAGCCTTTGCATATCTCTCTCGTCGGGAAAATCGGTGTGCGGCGTACGTGGCCATCGCCGGTCGCCACTCGTCAGGCATGGGGCTTGCCCAGCTCAGGCGGAGACGTGCATGCATGCAGTATGCCACTAGTCACGCACGAGACTGCTGCAGTTCTAGAACAGCTACTAATCGGGAAATTAATCAGTATCTAACTTGTCTTAGTCCTGCAATAGTAGATCGATGTCTACGTATGTATAAAATGCTTAATTGCTACGTGCATGGGGAAGCTGCACTATAAGCTAATAGCTCGAAACAGGTTTTCGCCCTGCTTTATAAATGAAGCAACATGCCAAGCAAGACCATACAAAGACACACGCATCCGAGAAAAGCTAGCTAATAGCTTCATGCTGATCGTGTTGTCATCGTGTTCTTCGCGATGTGACCGTGCATGTCTGGGCACGAGCCCAGAGTTATTTGGAACTAATCATTGCTTCTGTACAGGTGTATCGTTCGACTTTATAATAAGATCGTCCATGCGCGCAGCTCCTCCAAGAAAATGAGAAGCCGTGCCATGACGATCGATCGATGAGAGATGGTCCCGCCATGGCCATGCACATACTGGCCTTTTTCCCGTTTGATGGAAACCACCGATTCTCGTTTTTCTTTTTGTACACCGCATTCCAAGGAAGATTCTCGTGGATACGCGTACAAGTCTACCTCACATTGTCACGGTCAGCTAGCGGCTCTCGATCGGAATTTGTCTTGGCGGCTGTGAGGTAACGGAAAACACATCTTTACTACTCACTCCGTCAACGCAATTTTTACACAACTAGGAGGATCTTCACCGCTTATCGTGACCGTTGATTTACATGCAACGAACGATATTATTTCTACTAATTTTTTTTTTGTTAATGCGTGGTTTTAATTTTTTTTGTCGATGCATGCACATAAATTTCTTGTTAGTACATGAATCTACAGAAATAAATTATCTAAATCCATAAATTATTGATAATGCATTCATATTTCACATTCTTTTATAAATTTGTACACGGATTGTAAAGTATTTGGACGTGTGAGATTAGCGGAGGAGATCCTCCTACCTCACTCTGTTCCAAAATATAGGTTTTCGTTGCGATCTGGATGGCAAATGTTCAACTAGCTCTTGGATCACTATAAATCCACGGCCAAGGGCTCTCTTGGAGATGGCAAAATATTACTTGTTGGACTGGTCCATGGAAAGATACATGTTTGCATCATAAATTCTATTGCTTGGTCTCATTTACCAAATGCACAAGCCGAACAATTCACCAAGTGCTCCAACATGATTATTGGAATATCTCTTCCACCTATCTATTTCTCAGCAAGCCGCCATTTTGTAACAAAACTTTATTGTCATGAATAATTGCTCCCAAATTGTAACACACAAGATGGAGGGACATATCTTAACATTTGGAACTATATTTAGGAAAATCAAAAGTTCATTTGCCTATGCTTACGAAGTCCTAATAGGATTCAACATGCACCTGCCATTTTGATGGATTTGGGAAAGTTCATGTCAAACAAGGCAGAAGGTCGTTTTCCAGCTACTTCTACATGCATGGTTGGAATACTAGAAATTTAATCTGGAGCAAACATTTCCATCTCTCGAGCTAACATTGTGCCCCACTGTCAGCAGTAAGAAACTTTAAGTCATTTTATTATGGAGTTGTCCTTGGATACAATGTGTTGGGGTCATGTTTGCCCTCAGGTGACAATATATTTATTTAACATGAGAAGCCTTGGAAAATATCAAAAAAAGCTAGATGTGCCTTATTTAAATAATCATCATTTTGGTAGCCTAGTGTATGTGGATTATAAGGAATAATATGACCTTCATTAACCAAAAAAATCTACGTTCTGGAGGTGGAAAGTGATCCACGCAAGAACTACCAATGGTTTGTTATAGAGCTAGACTCGAGTATGTGACTCAGTTCAAAGACCGGATTTTTATACTTTAGTGAGGCCTGTACACACTATGTTAATATTATAAAATTTAATTAGGGATGATTTTCCCATTGTTTCGCCTAATAAAAATTTGGTGGCGGGAGAGGGTTGCTCCTTGTGTGGAGGGTCGAAGTGATGGATGACCTCATCTTTGCTTTACATTTTTTCAGTTGTTTTTTGATGCATCCAACTAAGGTAGTCACAAGAGGAAAATTTGAGATGGGATAGTTAAAATGTGTCTCATTTGGAGGGTGTGGTCTATAACCATAAAACCATCTGATCTTTGTCAGTGCTTGGGTGTTGTGGACGACCTGGAATGAGACTATTTGAATTAAAAAAATTCATGAACCTCGTCAGAGGGTGGGGCTATCAGAAAAGAAGTTGCATGTGTACCATAAGGTTGGTTGAAGTGGAAGTTGGGGCTGTCAGAAAAAGAAGTTAAGGGTTTGTTTGGTTCAAAGCAAAAGTGGAGGACTAATGTAGGAATTGGAAATTTTACTATGGGGACACTATTCATCCATTTGGTTCAAAGGAATTGAGTAAAGGAAAACACAGAAAGTTTTCCTTTGATGTAGGTTTGAAAGGAAAAAATGCAGGAATATTATATTCCATATGGATCTCTTTTTCAAAATCCCATGCACGAAGAACAAGAACGAGAACGAGGTCTATCTTGGCATAATAAAATGCTAATTATACCTTCTCAAATTGTTTGACATTGATCTGACCATGTTTATTAGTAGCCCTATGTTTTTCCTATTCCTGTGAATCGAACAACCAACTAAACAAAATTCCTGTGTTTTTAATCCTCTGTTTTGCACTTGCATTCCTATCATTTTTCTGCATTTTTCCTATTCCTGCGTTTTTCGAATCCTATGAACCAAACAGGACCTAAGGTTGCCCTGGTGATGTTGAACAAGATGTAACTCTTTGTTTGCTCCGACCATCATCATGGTAGGTTGACCATCATTTTTACACATGATGCTCTGCCTTGAAGTTTGTGCCATTGTCAGTTGTCTATTATTTTAGTTTTGGTTGTAAATCGGGTTGTTAATATGCGTCTTGAACTGTTGATTTGTATAAAAAAAGGGTGAAATTCCTTTCGTACAAAAGTATATAAAAGAAAAATGATGAGTCTAAAGTGCAAACTATTAGAATGTACACGGAAACTTTCTTAGTCTCGGGAGAATGAGAAGATCTTATTTGGTGTTTTCTCAAATTTTCACCTTCTCTTAATGTCTTTTCTGAATATTCTACTCTCTTTACTTTCTGGGTGTATACTGATTTGGTAAGACAAAAGCTTGGGCAACAATTACTCCGTTAACATGTGGTTGATGTGATACAAGTTTACAACCATAACAAAATTTTACCATATGTGTCCACTAACTAACTAAATTAAAGGTCTAGCTTGTGAATTATAGTTAAATCAAAATTTACCATTTGACAATAGTTAAGAGATCAAAAGATATTAAATTTCCAGCTGACTACTAGCTGATTCACGAGGATCCGAGAGCATATCTTGTGCTACCCACCCCCTTTAGGTCGTTCCCGTGCTACCATCAATTTTTTAAATGTTTCAAAAAAAAGAAAAAGTGTCAGTATTCACAAGTTATGTGTCTTCAACCTCCAAAATTTTCCGATCCAAATTCAAAGGATTATTGCGAAACATAAAAGACAAATCTAGTATGAATAGTGCCAGTTTTTTCTTTTTAAAATGACACTATTCATACTACATTTGTATTTTTTGTTTCTCAATGCTCAATTTGAAGTTGGACCTGAAAATTTTGGAGGTTGTAGACACGTATCTTGTGAATAGTCACTCGTTTTCGTAGATTTTTTTAAACATATAAAAATATTTTTTCAACTGTAGCAGCCAAAGAGGTGGTGGGAAAACCTGTTGGGAGACACACGTGGACCCACGGTATAGCCGCCACCAAACGCATGATTGCTCGGGGGAGCAAAGCTTATCGAAATATCGCACTGTACCGACGCTCATGATTATGGCCGGCATTAGTTTACGATGACAAAGTGACTTCCCAGGACGCACGTACCGGTGCTAATGTTTTTCTGATGGAGGTGAAAGAACAAGTCCGTGCAAGAGTTCCTTACACTGTTTGAACACAGCGGCCGGCATTAGGAAATGATGGAGCTTTTGTAAATTCTGTGGCCGGTACAAACGACTTCAGAAGGATGATGGAGTACATTGATTCAGCCAATGGAATAAGAAGCTTCCTAATCATTTGTTCTGAGCTGCCACCTACTTAAATGCGGGTTGGTCGTGGACTTCCGCGATCCACCAGTACTACCGGAACATGCGTTTCGGAAAAATAGAAATGATATGAAATTGTCAGACATCAAACTTTTGGAGTTTGGTGAGTTTATTATATCAGTATATCCATGCACGCATGGTATTACTTTTGTGAAGGAGAACGACAAAAGACACCTCATGCTACAGGTGCAAAAAAAAAAAAAAAACTCGGTTTGAATCATAGCATATCTTATCTCAACAAATATATAATTCTGGATACAAGCATATTGAATACGGTGGAGAATAATTTCACATAACGCCCACAACTCATGCAGTATGTTCTTAAGTATTTGTAATCAGAGTGAAGCAAGGGGCTTCCGATTCATTTTCTGACCTGAACTCTTAGACAAGATCGACTGCAATTGCATCTGAAACTGACGCGCGAACTCCTGTGAATGGAATAAACAGTTAAACGGGATCTTTTTTTTTGGACTGACACAAGCGAAATTAGGCTTGGGTCGAAAAAAGAAACCAGTGAGTTAGATTTTTATTGCATGGCAAACAACTAATGGCTTGACGCGCGGTGGAGTGTCAGTCTCAACGTAGTGGTATAATAACGTGAAGCGTATTAGGCAGAGTCGTATTGTGAGTCTCTTCGAAACTTAAACTTCTATATAAACGCAGATAGATAGAAATACTCTGACCCGAATGTAATCACCCAGAATTTTGTTTGTCGGTCCACTTAGGCATCCTTTGATTCAAAGGATTTACTCAGGATTTCTGTAGGATTCAGTTCCTGCGGATTTTCCCCTTTCGAACACGTTTTGATTCATGGGATTGTACCCTGTAGGAACCAATCCTGTAGGAACTCGGTAGTTGGTTTTCACGGGAAAAGAAAAATTGAGTTTCGACCTTATTTAAAAATTTCTGTGATGTTTCTTCCGTGCAATCAAACAACAATTGTGAGAGTTCATGTGTTCATATTATCTGATTGGGCAGAGCATTCAATTCCTTTATATTTCCTATTCTTTTGGTTTTTCTACCCTACAAATCGAAGGAGGCCTTAGCATCTACGTTTCGACATTAATACATGAACTGACCTTTTGGTCTTGACATCTTGGATTATTCCCTTCAGTTATATGCTTTGCTAGGCATTCAGGATGTCGGGTTATCAGGTCGTGGTTATAATAGGTTGTACGAGTTTGTTGGTGATCAGGTGGTTGTTTACTTGTGGTTGTGATTTTGTTGTAACGGTTTTCGCCCAATTTTACACTAATTAATCAGGCAACTCTCTTTTTTCTTAATTAATAGATTGGGGCAAATCTTGTGGACTCTTTAAAAAAATAATATATGTAGGAGACAATCTGAAATGGTTCTATTTGTGAATAGAATCTGATGTCTCATGTGACGTTGTAAACCACCTATTCCTTCCCATTAAGCGCATGCCCTGTATGTATTTTGTTAAATGAGATTTTATTTTGCCTATCCACTAATTAAGAATAAGGTGCCCAGTTAATTCGTGAAAAACCCAGGCAAAAGCTGATACAAACAGAGCCACGAACACCACAAGGCTAAGCCCACACCCACTCTTGCCGACGACGCAACAAAGGTCATAAGAGGACACCAATCACACAAACACAACCAACGGTCACTCCCTCCGCCAAACTAGCCGGTATCCCACCATGCCTAAGAGAAGAAGTCGTGTCTGCTATGGCAGGAGCAAACCCAGGACACTTCCACAACGGTCAAGATGCCATGTATTTTATCACTATTGTGAAACGTCTGTCTCTCCTCAACTACTCAGAAGTGCATACCTAGAAAGGCCATTTCCTCCAACTTTTAGATGTGAGGGGATATATACAACTAAGCAGTAACAAACATCAAAACTAATAAAATCTATAAGACCAAAACAATATAATTACAAAAATATTTCCATACACTTTCAGATCTGAAACATTTTAAAATTCTCTTGCAGGTTCTTTCATTATGGAAGTAGATATAAATTTGGAATTGATAATTGATTCTTCATTGATACTGAAGACGCCATTTATTAGAAGTTCTCTTTTGGCCCTTTTATCGGGCTAAGTTTAGAACTCGGCCTTTAAACTTCAAAACCACCACAATTATTACCATTGACCTTGAGTGTCAGAGATATCTGTTATTGACCTCTCTTAAAGTGGTATGGTCAATAACAATAACAACAACAACTAAACACTGATTTTCAAAATCTCGCGGGTCAATAAACATGAAGAAAATGAAATGAGGGAGAATGAAAAGAGTGATTCCAATATGAAAAGGAAAAAATTAAGGGTAAATGTGGGATTCTAAAATTAGTAATATGATAAAACACCTAGAGATTCAAAAACAATTGAGGGAGTTCCAGAAATACCTTGGATTTGAAGAATAATTACAAATAATTCACGACAGCTTGCCGCATCCTCTATTTCATCAACGTTTCTCTATTATTGCGATAATTGTAATTTCTAAGATTATTCTAATACCAATTGTATTTTCCTTAAATTATTCTCCAAAACCTAGCCACTGCGTCTTGGCCTTCGTCTCCAAGCCTCCTCCTTCACCGGTGGATGGCCGCGTCCCGCCTTCTCCATCGATTGAGCAAGACAAGGAGTGCGGGGCGATCTACCGGGTGACTCATAGTTTGCCGCGTAGCATGCCTATTAGGTAGGTTTAGGGTGTTTTCAAGTTTGGTCTCCGTTTGCCGGTGGCGAGGCGATTGTGTAACAGAGTTAGAGAGACCCTTGTTCAAAAGAAGGAAAAACGGTACAACTTCTTGTCAACTAATAATTGTCCGCATATATGTCGGCCAACGTTGGCCGACCGATTAATGACCGGTTACAAAATTCCAGTTTGCAAGGAGTGTGTGATATCGGAAGCGGTTGCGAAGGCTAGCACAACTAACACTAGTAGAAAAAGCACCTATGGTCCCGGTTGGGCTTGGACATCAGTCCCGGTTGCCCAACCGGGACTGGCCAATCGGGACCAATGCTGGTCCCGGTTGGTCCAAGAACCGGGACCAATGCTGGTCCACGTGGCCAGTTCTGGCTGGGCGTGGGGGGAGACTCATTGGTCCCGGTTCTTAATACGAACCGGGACCAATGTGTGCCTTTTTTTTTGGTATTTAGGGTTTAGGGTGCCTCCTCTCCCTCTCGCCGGTTCCCTCTCGCCGGTGCCCCCCCCCTCCCTCTCGCCGGTGCCCCCTTCCCTCTCGCCGGTGCCCCCTCTCCCTCTCGTCGGTGCCTCCGTCGTCTCCCCCTTCTTCGCATCGCCGACGTGCTCTCCATCGTTTCCGTACGCATATTATACGCTCTACTATATACACAGTACACGTTGATGCATATATAATTAATATTCGATCTCTTGCGAGAATACAACTATTTAATTACATGGAGATAGATCAAGGCATATGTAGTTCATCGTCCGAAGCATAATGTTCTCCCTTTCATCGATGACCTCCCTAAGCAGAAATCCCGCCAATTCCTCTTGAATTGCTCCTACGCGCAGTTCTGGGTCGATCTTCTCCCGCATTTTGCTGAAAGCAGTTGTTCTCCGCTCAGTGGTCAACTCGCGAATGAACTCGCAAACGTAGAATCCACATAAATTACTCCCCGGTGGCTGCTGCGGACTTTCACCGTTTTATAAGTTAGCTCATCTTTGAATGGACCTTCTACCTTCTGTTTGAAAATTGTCCAACACCTGCTTTGGCAAAGAAAATGAACAAAGGAGTTATTAATTACTTGACATCAGGGAACGAACGAAAGAGGGCGATATAATGCGATAATGATTGAAATTACTTGTTGAGCATTTCTTTCATGTCGGACCACAACGCTTGGTCCCAACTTAATGAGTCGTGGACTTCAACTGTGGACTTGTCAGGTTGAATGCTTAGCAGAATCCAGTGGAACCTGCGGACGTTTACATAAAGCAGACATGCATAGCTCATCAATTACACTTAACATCGAGAAAGCCAAATAAAAATATGTACAAGACAGAAACACTCACCTGAAGTTGTAAGGAAATAGTATTTCCGTACAGAAATGTTGCATGGTTAAAAAGGTGGTCAGGTCATGCTCCACGTCTTTGGGGTGATTGACTAACGTATGTGAATTCACGATATATGGGTCAACGAACCCAACCTCAAAAACTTTAGATCTTTTGCATTCCAGCATCTTCATTCTGCATAATAGCGTACAAAAGGATATATATATAGTCAGGATAATATAATACAGGCAATGAACGAGCTGAGCTAGAGACTTAATTACGAAAATAAATCACTTACAGACAATAGCAAGAGAGGATAGATTTGTCGAGGGCGCGCTTTTGGAATAACTGGAACAGTTCAGTCAGTTGAACCTGTATAATGTAACGTTTGAAGAAATGCTCCACTCTAACGTCCACGGAAACCACTCTTTCGCGTCCTTCTTTGATGTGTGCACCAGGTACCAGGTATGCAGATTTCGCATATGTGTTGATAGACCCGTCAGCTCCTCATTACTGACCATAGGCTCCCCTTGGACATATTTCCGTGCCATCTCTAACATTGGCGCATATTCATAGCCTAAAAGTTGACCAAGGCTCATACCCAAGGCGGTAGCCTGTTCCTTGGCCTGCGATACAGTGACACCAAGTTCTTTAGCAGCAGCTATGGCTCTGGGGTCCAATAATTCCAGGTCCTTATCCATAGCGACTCTGAAGTCCTTGTCGACATCGGAACACACTATGAGCGGGGGGACCGATTGATTTTTCTGCTGTCCGAGCTGGGCAATTTGTTTCCCGCTTTTTGCACTTCTTCCCTTGTTCTGCTCAGACTGGGCACGTGCTAGCTTAGTAAGTTCACGACCATAGTCAGATGGCAGATTCATCGATATCTGGGATGGCTGCTCAAGGAAGGACTCCACTTTTTGGTTTTTGCATCATATACCTTCTTTTGCTCGGGCTTTTTTGGTGCAAAAAAAGCCTTATTGTAGGCAGCCACCTCCGCGGCGTTTTCCGCTACAGTCCTGTCATAAGGTCTAATGGGAAGATTCTTATGAGGTACTGTTGGGAGGGGCGACCTTTTACGTTTCGGTGATCGCTTACCCCTCATAGTACGAGCGGTGGGCGGAAACGGCTGACGCGGCGGCGGAGACGGCTGACGCGGCGGCGGAGACGGCTGACGCGGCGGCGGAGACGGCTGACGCGGCGGCGGAGACGGCTGCGCTGGAGATTGGTGAGGCGGTGAAGAGGACTGTTGCGCTGGAGAATGCTGAGGCGGTGAAGAGGACTGTTGCGCTGGAGACTGGTGAGGAGTCGATGGCCTTGGCTGCCAGTTCGGAAGCACGATGAATTCCTTTGGCCATAGAATGGTCGCTTTCTTGGCTTCTCCAAGTTCAAGCACCTCCCCATCTTCACCTGCAGGGTGTTGCAGCTTCAGCTCCTCATAATCTTTCATCACTTCATCCACCGCGACAACAGCGTAGCCATTTGGAACCGGAGAGAAATGGTAAGTTGGATTAGGTCCAATTGGTACGACATAGCCGACCGCCACCTTCACGGTTAAGTTAAAAACTTTCACATGCATCTCACAAGGTGTGCTCTCCGTGATATCATCCACTGGGTAGCGACGAAGTGGAGCCACTGCATCATCATTACCATCCTGGAGCTCCGTGGAAGCCACGCTGCTTTTCCGATTCGATGGGCCACCGGTACCATCGCATGCAGCTTCTACCATGTGCCGTTGAGATTGGCCGCTAGTACCTTGCTGGCTAAGCACGGCAATTTGTTCCTTCTGCAGCTTTAATTCTTCTTCTATATTACGCAGCCGGTCTGCAGCAGCGCGTGCTTCCATTGCCTCCCTTTCCTTTCTCCTCTGATGGCTTCTATCAGGAAATTTCTTCCTGTGCTCGGGAATCGCAATTGTCTTGGGCTTGGAGCCAGGTACGCCTCGTAACCGTCCGTCGTGTTCCTTATTCCCAAGGGCGCGTGTGAGCTCGTCATCCTCTCTATCGGGAATGAACCGTCCCTCTTCAACATCCTTTACTGCATTTCTAATTTCTTGGATGGGTAGTAGGGGATTATCTTTGTGTCTTCTGTTATATATGCACTTCCCTTCTGCGTCCAACGTGCCCCCATGCCCGTAAAACCAATTTCTTGCCCGTTCGATCCACTTGAGTGGCTCTGGAGTGATCCCATTAGCCAGCAGGTCCGCCTCAAGTTTCTCCCACTTAGGCATGCTACCAGCGTAGCCACCAGGCCCCATAGTATGGTGGTACATCTTTAGAGCAGCATTTGCCGCATTTTTTGCAGACTTTTCCAGAGCTTCCTCTGATTTCTTGTACGCCACAAATTCTTCCCAGTAGTCCTTTATCTTCTCATACCCTTTATCGAAGTCTGGAGTCTTATTTTTCTTGACAAACAGTTTGTTCAATCTTTTCTTCCAGTTCTTGAATAGCTCGGCCATCTTCTTAAGTGCCCAGTCCTTGACTTTTTGCTCCATGATTTTCCGGGCAATCTTTTCTGCCTCATCTGGATCCTCCTCATCTGAATCCACCTCTGGCGCCGGCAGGGTGAAATTAACCATGAGCTTTCTCCAAAGTCTTTCTTTGCCCTCATCGCTGACATATAGCTGTCCTTTCTCCTTTGGCCGATGCCATTCTCGAACGGTGATCGGGATGAAGTCCCTAACAAGAACTCCGCATTGCTTTACCATTTTATTTTTAACACCAGGGGGAGCAGTCGGTGTGCCGTCTTCAGCGACTCTTTCGATCGTGTACCTTTCTTGGTCGCCCAACTTTTTGGCTGGGCCTCGTTTTGTCCTTACAGAAGATTTGCTCGATCCGGAGGGCTAAAAGAAGAAAGAGCGTTAATATATGTATATAGACAGCAGAGGCTTAATTAATACAATCTTCGGCTTCATTAATATATGTATATGCACCTCGCCGGAGTTTGCAACATTTAATGTTCCACCGGAGCCTTCGGCTTCTCCCTCGTCGGCTTCTCCCTCGCTGACTTCTCCCTCACCCCGGCCGTCGGGTTCTACCTCACCGGAGCCGTCTCTTCGGTTGAGAGACTCATCTCCCTCACCGGAGTTGTTCAAAAACTCCGTGGTGACATCGACAATATCTTCCGGCCCGCGGATTATATCCTGGAGGAAATTTTCCTGATCTTCGTCTCGTTCCATAGTTTCTGCAAATTAAGAACAATGCACAAAACTTTATCGTAAACTCGTATCGTAAACTAGCTAGTATCGTAAACTAATTTTTTTCCCTAACACAAAAAATCCTAAGTGTTTGAATTCCTAAGTATCTAGAAGGCAACACAATTGAATTTGACTCAAAATGATCTACCAAATTCTCTAACACTTTAAATATTCTTAAACAAGCTCTATTTCTTAATTGGAGATACTCTAAAATATATAATGCAAACATATTTGAACATTCAAATTTGGATTACAATCTAAATGAACTACAATCTAAATTTGGATTCAAACATATATTTGTAATTTCCTATACAAAAAAATCCTAACACTAACCTAAAATGCTATTTCCTATACAATAAAATTCTAACACTAACCTAAAATGCTATTTCTACAAAAAAAATCCTAACACTAACCTAAAATGCTATTTCCTATACAAAACAAAATTTTCCTATACAAAAAAATCCTATACAAAATTTTCCTATACACTAACAAAAAATCCTAACACTAACAAAATTTTCCTATACAAAAAAATCCTAACACTAACAAAATTTTCCTATACACTAACAACATTTTCCTATACACTAACAAAAAATCCTAACACTAACAAAATTTTCCTATACACTAACAAAAAATCCTAACACTAACAAAAAAATCCTATACAAAATGCTAATTTAACTCACCGGCCGCGAGAAGAGCGGTGCGGGCGGCGGTGGGGGACGGCGGTGGCGCGTGTGCGGTGGGGGACGGCGGTGGCGCGTCTGCGGCGGTGGCGTGTGTGGCGGTGGGGGACGGCGGTGGCGGTGGACGACGGCGCGGGCTGCGAGCTCCGGCCGGGCGCGTGGCGCGTGTGCGGGGAGGAGGGCCGGCCGCGTCGTCGCGTGTACGGGGAGGCGGCGGGGCGGCGTGCGGGGAGGCGGCGGGGCGGCCTGACGGCGTGGTGGCGGCTCAGCTCCTTCGTTTCTTGCTCCTCGTCGATGAACCGCGCGTCTGCGTGAGAATGAGGAAGGAGAAGGGGCCAGGGCAGTGTTATAGGGTCATTGGTCCCGGTTTTTGCCAAAAACCGGGACCAATGAGTCTTTGGTCCCGGTTCTTGCCAGCAACCGGGACCAAAGAATGGGCAGTTAATGCCAGATCAAGCGCGGGGTCCACGGACTCATTGGTCCCGGTTCGTGGTAGAAACCGGGACCAAAGAGTCCTTTTTCAAAATTATTTCGAACTTTTCAGTTCTGAAATTTTGTTCCCGCCTTTTTTTTCTTATTTAGGTGTTTGGATATGAATTTCAAATGGTTTTGAATCTGAAAAGACTTTCAACATGAAATGTTTTTAAATTTGAATAAATAATCCAAAACCATTTTCTGTTTTCTAAAATAATTATTCTAACTATACAAACTATTAACCATTTTGCCATTTTCAATTAAAAATGCATTAACTTTATTGCATATTTTGAATTGACAAAACTTTCAACATGAAAGTGTTTGAATTTGAATAAATAATCCAAAACCATTTTCTGTTTTCTAAAATAATTATTCTAACTATACAAACTATTAACCATTTTGCCATTTTCAATTAAAAATGCATTAACTTTATTGCATATTTTGAATTGACAAAACTTTCAACATGAAAAGTGTTTGAATTTGTATAAATAATCCAAAATCCAAAATCCAAACTCGACTAATAATATGTATAAATCGATCAAAAATGATTAAGTAAGATTTATGATTAAGTAATAATAATTATTAATTCAGTTAATTTTATTTTTGGTGTTGTAAAATCCCATGGCAAGCAGAAGTAAATGCAGATATGAGTTTAGATGTGCTATGCCAATGGAGGCCATGACTACATATATATAGTGAGACCTTTAGTCCCGTTCGAGCCACCAACCGGGACTAAAGGGCTTATTTGTTCCCGCGCAATTTTACCAACCGGGACTAAAGGGATTCCCACCAATAAGGAAGAAGCACACGGATCGTATGTTTCTTCGAGCGCTTGTGAGCCGTTGGATCAGGGGTGTGTTTCTTTTGAGCGCTTGTGAGCTGTTGGATTTTTAGAACTAGTCCCGGTTGGTAACACCAACCGGGACTAAAGAATCACACGGATCATGTGTTTCTTTCGAGCGCTTGTGAGCCGTTGGATCAGGGGTGTGTTTCTTTTGAGGGCTTGTGAGCTGTTGGATCAGCACTCCCACCACCACCACCACTCCCACCTCATCCACAGGTACACTTTCTAATCGCCTATAAATAGCGGCGTCCCTGCAGCGAACGGCACACAACGAGCGTCTACCTTCGCCACCGAATCCAATGGCTGGATTTAGCCTACCTGCTGGCATGTTCCCTGGCATTATTGTGTTCGTCCTTGTTCACCGGCCAGCCATTGGAGCCACCTCCTGTAGGACGGTGAACAATGACAACACAACGACGCTGTTGGAAACACAAGCCCTCAGGTAGGTTGAATCCAGCCACTGGATTAGGGTGACGCAATGATGAATTGCCGAGGAGGTGGGAGTGGTGGTGGTGGTGGAAGTGGTAGCCATGCCCCTCGGTCCGATCCAAGCAGCGGCAAGGCGCTCTGATGATCTGCGACATTCCCAACACTTTTTGGGACGGTCGTAGATCATCAGAGACGTCTTGCCGCTGTGGATCGAAGGTCGATTTGCTGCTCACGACCACGCGATGATTTGCAGTATACAAAGCATTCGGATTCCCGTCATACAGCCCTACGGTGCTAATACATTACATTGATTTACATAAAAGCCATGAACCCTTCTTCGCGTATGTCCCTGGCCTATGATCGCTTCAGCCGTAACCATGGAGCATCTTCATTATTTAACGGGATGCTTGGGTCAGTTCTCACTGTGAAGGGCGGAATTTCATCAAACTTATCATAATCTGCTGACATGTCTGTCTTGTCCTCGACTCCCACGATGTTTCTTTTCCCTGAAAGAACTACGTGACGCTTTGGCTCATCGTCTGATGTATTCGTTTTCTTTTTATCTTGGGCGATCGTGTAAAATGTATTCCCATTTATCTCGTACCCTTGGAAATTCAATACAGTCGAAGATGGTGACGCGGCCAACAAGTAGAGCTGATCCCCGACAGTGGTGTCATTCATGAGCTGTAATCGCAACCAACTGCCGAAGGTCTCCATGTGTTTTTCTTTAATCCAGGAGTCATCCTTCCCCGGGTTCTTGGAGCGTACATAATTCTTGTGTTCCTCGATATACGGAGCCACGAAGGTGGAACTTTGTAGAACTGTGTAGTGTGCTTGAGTTAAAGAATGCCCGTCCCTACATATCAGTGCTTTCTTTCCTAGCGTGCCTTTTCCACTCAGTCTCCCCTCATGCCGCGATTCAGGAACACCAATCGGCTTAAGGTCAGGAATAAAGTCAACACAGAACTCAATGACCTCTTCTGTTCCATAGCCCCTTGAGATGCTTCCTTCTGGCCTAGCACGGTTATGAACATATTTCTTCAAGACTCCCATGAACCTCTCGAAGGGGAACATATTGTGTAGAAATACAGGACCGAGAATGGCAATCTCGTCGACTAGGTGAACCAGGAGATGCGTCATAATATTGAAGAATGATGGGGGGGGGAACACCAACTCGAAGCTGACAAGACATTGGACCACAGCCTTCTGTAAACTTGGTAGAGTTACTGGATCGATGACCTTCTGAGATATTGCATTGAGGAATGCACATAGCTTCACAATGGGTACTCGAACATTTTCCGGTAGAAGCCCCTCAATGCAACCGGAAGCAACTGCGTCATAATCACGTGGCAATCATGAGACTTCAGGTTCTGGAATTTTTTCTCTGCCATATTTATTATTCCCTTTATATTTGACGAGAAGCCAGCCGGGACCTTGATACTGCTCAGGCATTCAAAAAAGATTTCCTTCTCTGCTTTGGTAAGAGCGTAGCTGCTTAAGTATTGACGCCCTTTATCCGTCTGCTTGTTGTATGGGTCTTTCATACGTTGCTGGTCTGCCCGTGCTTCCGGTGTATCTTTTGTCTTCCCATACACGCCCAGGAAGCCTAGCAGGTTCACGCAAAGATTCTTCGTCACGTGCATCACGTCGATTGAAGACCGGACCTCTAGGACTTTCCAATAGGGTAGCTCCCAGAATATAGAGCACTTCTTCCATATGGGTACGTGGTTGTCAGCGTCATTCGGAACAGATAGACTGCCAGGACCCTTTCCAAAGATTACTTCTAAATCCTTGACCATGTCATATATAACATCACCATCAGGGAGGTTAGGCTTCTTCCGGCGATCTGTCTCACCGTTGAAATGCTTGCCGGACTTTCTTACGGCATGACTGTTCGGAAGAAATCGACGATGCCCCAGGTACACATTCTTGTTTCCCAAATGTATACTTTCAGTCTTATCTAAACAGTGCGTGCATGCATTGTATCCCTTGTTTGACTGTCCTGAAATGTTACTAAGAGCAGGCCAATCATTGATGGTTACGAACAGCAACGCTCGTAGGTCAAATTCCTGTTGTTTGTGCTCATCCCACACACGTACACCTGGTTCGGACCACAACTGCAAAAGTTCATCAACTAATGGCCTTAGGTACACATCAATGTCGTTGCCGGGTTGCTTCGGGCCTTGGATGAGCACTGGCATCATAATGAACTTCCGCTTCATGCACAACCAAGGAGGAAGGTTGTAGATACATAGAGTCACGGGCCAAGTGCTATGACTGGAGCTCTGCTCCCCAAAAGGATTAAAGCCATCTGTACTTAGACCAAATCTTAAGTTCCTTGCGTCATCTGAAAATGTCGGGAACTCTCTGTCGATTTTTCTCCACTGGGACCCATCGGCGGGGTGTCTCAATTTCCCGTCTTTCTTACGCTCTTCTTTGTGCCATCGCAACAACCTGGCATGCTCTTTGTTTCTGAACAGACGTTTCAACCGTGGTATTATAGGAACATACCACATCACCTTAGCAGGAACCCTCTTCCGGGGGGGCTCGTCATCGCCCTCAACATCACCAGGGTCATCTTGTCTTATCTTGTACCGCAGTGCATTGCATACCGGTCATTTATCCATATTCTCGTACTCACCGCGGTACAGGATGCAGTCATTAATGCATGCATGTATCTTCTGCACATCTAATCCTAGAGGGCAGATAGCCTTCTTTGCTTCGTATGTAGTCTCGGGCAATTCGTTATCCTTTGGAAGCTTCGACTTCATTATTTTCAGTAACTTCTCAAATCCCTTGTCAGAACAACCAGTCTCTGCCTTCCATTTCAGCAGTTCCAGTGTGGTACCGAGCTTTGTGCTGCCATCTTCGCAGTTTGGGTACAGCAACTTTTTGTGATCCTCAAGCATGGCCTCCAACTTTAGCTTCTCCTTTTCTGTATCGCATTCTCGCTTTGCATCAGAAATGACCCCACCAAGACCATCAGCGGGCTCATCTGATGCCGATGTTCACCTCTTTCTTCTTCAACGTCTTCCATAACAGTATCACCGCATTCCTCAGGGAACATAGGATAGTTGTCATCATCCTCCTCTTCTTCATTGTCTTCCATCCTAACCCTCTTTCTCCGTGCTTGGTCCAACAATTATAGCTGGGCATGAAACCTTTCCGAATCACGTGGTCTTGAATGGTTCTCGGGTCAGAGTACTCCCTGACGTTCCGACACTTCTCACATGGACAAGGCATCACTTTGTTTGCCTCAGCCACATCGAGAAATTTATGCAGGCCTGCAATAAACTCGGAACTGCGTCGTTCGCCGTACATCCATCGCATCCGTGCATCCATCTGCATCATATATATAATTAAGTTTATCAACTACCATTACAATAACATCTTGAATAGTGAAATGATCACCGTACATCGACACGTGCAATATTTCTGTATCAATTACAGACGAAAAGGATAAAGTTGCTAACCTCGGCCGAGGATATCATTTTGTGTGAACTTAAGTGTGGGTCGGACATTTTATCGAACACATCTTGTGCGTGGCAAAGGAAAAAAAAATAGCTTGGACGGACCGGGACCAAAGTTTGAAGCTTTGGTCCCAGTTCGTGCCAAGAACCGGGACCAATACCCCCAACCGAACCGGGACCAATGGTCCACAGCACTGGTCCCGGTTTTTACCTGAACCGAGGCTAATGGCTGGGGCGGCCCTGGACCAAAGATGGTTTTTCTACTAGTGTAAAACGAGTGACGGACTTCAGAGTTACGTGCTATGTATCTCATCCGAAGCACACAGTTAAACCGCATGCGTTAAACGATGACCGACGAAAAAACCAAATCAGATAACACAATGCATACTCCTTCGTAGTACTTTGGCCTTTGGGTACCATGAATCCACGATGATGTCCCCGGCGGCTGGCTTAACTCGTCCCGATCCGATCCCACCAATGTTATTATATGTCCAGCTCCAATTATTTTGCCCACGAACATCATGTGCGCCCTTACGTTCATCGATCTAAGACACAAGCAGGACGCAACTGTGCAGCATTGCCATCCAGATCGTACAGGTTCTGGACCAGCCAACACAAGTACTTTGCATTACTTGTGCCCTTGGTTCTTCTTGTCCTGGATTAGGGGTGACCCTTTGCTTCTTTGACCTGATCTCCTGCTATCTGTCTCCACGGAGTTGCTTGTCGTAGGGCATCGAAACTTGTATGAGAGACCGGGTGGGTCACCGCAAAACCTCAGGAAACTCACACTGGCTATTATGTTCAGTCGATCAGATCGAATGACATGAATCAGCCGCTACCTCACTGTAATGCTCTATTATTACCACTGTTTGGAAGTCAAGGAAGACGGTTGAGCCAGATCTGCAACGTTAATCAGGGGTATCACAGTAGGCAGACACGTTTTAATCCGGGATACTGAGAGTCGGTCTCAGATCGATGACGTACGAGGAGCAAGCTTCAGGGGCTCAGACGCGTGTTCATTTCGCTGTCTGTTTGGTTGCTTTCTTATACCTGGTACCGGGTTGGTAAGTATAACAACTAGGATGCCGATGGCCGCTACCACACCACTTGGAGTTTCGAGTATGAGAGCTTACCTAAACGCTCCCAATCAGCGTAGGTTAAATTCGTCGCGATAATGATGGGAGAAAAGATGCAAGTATGTAGCAATAGAAAACAAGCTCGTTTTATAATTATCATTTCCATATAGTAGCAAAGTAGCAATGATGAACAGATAAAAGTTACAAGCCGACAATGTTGGGATAAAAATATGAATTCATTCAGAAATATAATATATACATTGCACGGCCATTTCCCATCAGTTCGGACTTTTGGGATAATTGGCTAGTGCAACAATTTAATATGGTATCAGAGCCAGAGGTCTAGAGTTCAAGTCCTGGCCAACGCAGTATTAAAAATTAAATATCTGCGGACACCCTAAAATCCACGTACTAGGCTCGTGAGAAAAAGTCCACAGCCTAGACGTGAGGGGAGTGTCAGAAATATAATATATACATTGCACGGCCATTTCCCATCAGTTCGGACTTTTGGGATAATTGGCTAGTGCAACAATTTAATATTCATGCCATTGGAGGTTCCAGAGACGACTTGCCGATGAAAATAGCACTATAAAACATGCCCCGTCCTTCTTTTTTTTTTTTTGAGAATCATGCCCCGTCCTTCTTATTAGCCGGAAATATGCAGATAATTAGTTTGACAAAGCCCATACGTTCTAAGACAGTGGAATGCAGGTAGGACTGGATCAGATGGAGCAGTTTCCTGCTGCTTCTTTCAGAAACATGGAGCTGTTTAAATTCAGACTCAACACGGGATGTTCCATTTCCATTTGATTGGACTGGTCGGTTAAATGTAAGGAGATTGTAATGGTCTATGCAATGCCTGCGTTCCGAAAGTAGTCTACTAGGTATGTACTGGAATTATAATTTTCATTGAGGACTATGTATTTTTCTTCTCATTATCAGATCAAGGAAGATACATACTGTTGCGACACAGTACTAGTCCTGAAAGAGAAAATGCTACCAAATACCTATACCATACAACTTACTTACTCAGGTATAATAGTAATCCACGGCACAACATGGTGTAGAAATACGATGTTGGTTGAGGCTAGTATAATCTTCACTCTGTTTTCAGTCTTGCTTTCTCCACGACTTGGCTTCGTCCATAATTTGACAGTTCACTTTTAACTTGCCTCAGCCACTTTTAGTTTCTTACTGATCAACTCTATATATGTACATTTACAAGGACCAGCGATGAGTCAATGACAGTATAAAAAGTAAGAAAAAATGCAACACGGTTTTTCCACAACTAGGAGCGTACGCACCTACCATCATGACCGTTGATTTTGCATCCAACGAACCATATTATTCGTACTATTTTATATGTTAAAAAAATAAAAATATGTTAATGCATGGTTTTAATTTTTTTTGTCAATGCGTGCACAGAAATTCATGTTAGTACATGAATCTAAAATTTGAATACACAAATCTATCAATTATTGATAATGCATTGACATTTAAAAACTCGTTGATAAATTTGTTGCACGAATCTTGATGAAATCAACGGTCATGATGGCTAGGTGCGTACGCTCCTAGTTGTGGTATTGCATTTTTGGAAAAAATGATCACTATACAAATACTCTTCGTGCGAGCAAGAAGAGAAGGATTTTGCCATCCAAAAAAAGAGAGAAGGATTTTATGAATGAAGCAAAGACCAGGATAATAACTTCAGCCCATAAATATATGCCGGCCTTGTGTTAAAGAGTGTGTGGGCAGACATAACAGCGCCTTGGGCCAGTCGGTTACCTAATTTCTCTTACTTCCATCCAGCATCCTTAGTAGTGGACTCCTGGCCCGTGGGGCCTGAGACGTCTAAAAAATCACTCATTGCGAGCAAACGCCTACTCGCCCATGTCCCATCCTAGCATGGGCCGGCTCAATATAACCGTGACGGACCCATTTTCCTTCGTTGTTTTATTTTTCTTTCTTTGTTTCTTTTATTTTCTTTTCGTTCCTTTTCACTTTTTGACCAATAACTTCTAAGAGATCGGTGGAATTTTTTATTTCAGTATATTTTTATTTTCCTCTTGCTTTGGGGGTAAATACGTGTATGTTTCTAATGAGATACATGAGCACCTTTCTCACGAACTTCTACACATTTTCACATATGAAAACATTTTTAAAAAAATTCATTAACCTTTTAATAAATACATGAAAAATATTTTATGTACTTTCACATTTTATTATTTTAAACATATGGAAATTTATTTTCAAATATACATGTTTCAAAATACATAAAAACATTTATTTTCATTTGCTTGAACATTTCTGTATTCAACACATATTTTTCTTATGATTAAAATGATTATGTAAAATGAGTGGAATAAATATATTTATGAGATTTTTATATAAAATGGAAAATGTACAAGTTAATTGATCAAATTTTTGTCATGGGACGCTTCAGGCAATCCAGCCCTAGTGCTTGCTATAAGTGTCACGTAGGAGGTTCGTGGCATGGGAGCAGGTTGATACAGAGGGCTCTGTGCTCCTTAATCATGTTTTTTCCTTGGATTCGATAAAAATCTCATATTTAAGAAACCCTAGCCGTAGTAGAGTATGTGTTTCTTCTCCTTTATTTCCCACCAACTTCTGAGTTGGAGTATATCCCAAGACTGATGTATCTAACGTTTTTGTCAGGTTTCTTGCTCGGAAATAGACAATGAGTACTATGTGTATGTTGTGTGTGTGTGTGTGTGTGTGAGCTAGAGGGGGTTGTCACGCTTAAAATTAAAACTCGCAATTTACACCTAAAAAACTTAACACCCATGATATATAATTTTGGGTTCTTGCATGCTTATGCGTTGTCACCTTCCTGCCCATAGACGTAACTGGGATGGCCTTTAACTTCCACGTTTGTCGGCACTACCAAGTTTTTATGGTTTTTTTAGTGTGCGAGGCTTTCTCATCGCTGGAAAAAATACCTAGGGGCATCGATAGGTCTGTGTACGTGTGACAACAACCATTTATCATTTGAAAGTTTTCACAGAAATTTTTAAATTTACCAGAATTTATTTTAAATTTGTAAACAATATTAAATGGATTTTTTTCGAGCTGCATAACTTTTTCTACCGGTAACCATAACCTAGAACTCCAATGGTGTGCGGCTAGATCACTGTCCTCACTAGCCAATATCTTCGGATGGGCAACTAATTCATGTGCTCAAAAGTTATGAGGCTAATTATGCTTTTACATATTTGGCTTCGACATTTTCTCCACCGAATTTATGGTGAAATGTCGAGATGTAAAAGAAAAGCTATAGTTGACGGTTTCAAAATTTTGATTTAATTTTAAGTTTTAGCACGGACCATGACTTTCATATTTGTTTTTGAGTTTTGATCTAATTATTTTATTTAGTTTTTTAAATAAATTCGAGTTTTTTGCCAAAAGAATCAAAAAAGCGTGCCAACCTGCTGTGGTTGCAAATGCAATGCTAGACTTGAAGATTGGTTGGTTTGGATCAAGTAAACAAAAACCTGACAAAATAACCCACAGCTCTATTTTTTGCAACAAAAGCAACAACTGCCCAGCACGATTGGTTTGATGGAAAGGAACATCCATCTGAGCATGTCGTTCTTCGTGGCTTACACGAACTGGATCAACAAACTCGTATTTCATTTCATCCAGACACGACGAGCCCATGAAAACAGGAGCACCGGAGAAGGAATTAAGCTCAGGGACAGATCGATGGCGCCCGTCCCAAAATTAAACAAAAGCTTTTCTCTTGACTGGGTCTGTGCGGTCTGGAGCCCATGCGTCTCCTATCTTTGCTCCCAAACCCATCACGCCCCGCCATTTTAAAGCATCCGCCATTGCTGTCTCCATCCCGTTCTCGAGATGCCACGCTCGTTCCTCTGAAACCCATCCACGCCTGCACGTCGATCGCCAACCCACCGGAGGAGACGCGCCTGAATAAGAAGGGGAGGTCGTGCGTCTCCATTGCTCCGTCCATCACCGGCGCGGATCGCCATGTCTTTCACCGGCACGCAGGACAAGTGCAAGACGTGCGACAAGACCGTCCATTTCATCGACCTCCTCACCGCCGACGGCGTCTCCTACCACAAGACATGCTTCAAGTGCAGCCACTGCAAGGGCACCCTCTCGGTATGCATTTTGCGTTGGATCCGACTGCAAATAATGGTGTCATGTTGTGCTGCTTTCTTTTCTTGACAAATTGAGTGATATACTCCCTCTGTTCTAAATTAAATGACTTCAATTTGTCCACATGTAGATGTATCTAGACATGTTACATGTATAGGTACATCCAGATGTGAACGAATGAAAAGTCATCTAATTTAGAACGGAGGGAGTACATGTTTCATTATATGTGCATAATGTGAATTTTGAAGACGGTTTTCGTTTCGTTTTGTGCATGGTCTCCAGATGTGCAGCTACTCTTCCATGGATGGTGTCCTCTATTGCAAGACTCACTTTGAGCAGCTCTTCAAGGAGACAGGGAGCTTCTCAAAGAACTTTACGCCAGGTACTAGTTTTAAGAATGTTTCATTCTGACTAGCAATAGATAAGTTCTGAACTTTATTTTCCGTTACTCAGGTGGCAAATCTACAGACAAGAACGATCAGGTAAGTATGCTGGAACAGTAGCCCTAACTTCCACTGCTTATGTTTTCCGTATCTATTGGTTAATGCTCATCATACAATTATTTACATGGCGAACTCGGAATTTCTTCAGTCAAAAGCTCCAAACAAGATGTCCTCTGTCTTCTCTGGAACTCAAGATAAATGTGCAACCTGCCAAAAAAACCGTGTATCCATTGGAGAAGGTATATGAATGCTGTAATGTTAACATCGTTAACAGAAAGAGACAGATATCGAGCTGCAAAATATCCTTTCAAGATATCTAGATGAGTTAGTAGATCATAATCACATTGCTAAGCATGGTGTTTTTGTTCAGCTAAGTTTGGAGGGCGAGTGCTACCATAAGAGCTGCTTCAGGTGCTCGCATGGTGGCTGCACCCTGACAACCTCCTCGTACGCCGCACTTAACGGAATCCTCTACTGCAAGATCCATTTCTCACAGCTGTTCAAGGAGAAGGGAAGCTACAACCACCTCATCAAGACCGCGCAAACAAAGAAAGAGAACGAGGAGGCTGCAGCTGCAGCAGAGACGGCAGAGGCGGAGGCAGACGCCAAGGAAGTGCCCCCACAAGATGCAACATAGAGCAAAGGCTAGGAGAAAAAACAGAACCAAATATAATCTCCTCAATTTTGAGATAGTAATTTTGCAATACTTCCTTCCCTGCCTCCACTTTTGTTCGGCCTCTGAAACCTTGTCAAAGCTGCAATTGTATAATTTCTTGACTTGTCACCTTGACATGAAACTATTGGCTTGCACAGTCAAAACATATTGCTTACCATTGCACGAATATGTCCTTTGAATTCTTTGAACATGACCGAGAGAAACACCATTTTTTTTGAATCTCGGGGTGTCTATTAGTCATTTTCCTATTTACACTAACTCATGGTCATCCGATGAAATGTCGTCTCATCTTTCTGTAGCTGCACGAATCTCAATTTTGATGGGATGGTTATTAGTTTCTTTTTCGAACCGGAGAGGTGCCTAATTAATTAAGAAGAAGAAACCTCGGAGAGGCAACGTAGACGACTGGTTACAACTGGGCGGGCGGCCAGCTGCCTGCATATCTCGAAGCCCGGTTGTCTCAGGTCACCACGGCGACGACCCTAGATCATAGCAGAAGGATAATAATTAGCACAACTAATTAATCAAGCAGGCGGGACGATGCTTGTATTAGGAGTACAGAAAACCCACCTTTTCTCTTGTGAACCATGGATGCTTTCTTCCATTGTGTTGGAGAAGGATCACACAGAATAACTAGCCGATCAGGCTTGAAATTGCTGTAATTAAGTTTGCCGAGACCCAGGTATTCCGTTTATATACTTTTTTTGTGAGTGAAACATAAGTACCATATGATGTGAGCCCTCACGTCAGCTCGGGCGTTTGACTATGCTTCCCAGTCTTTCTTCTACTTTGGTGGAATTCTGGCGTCTCGACAAGGAAGCACTATCTGCTTTTCGATTCAGGTGCTCGCCTCTTTTGAATTACGCCATCGATTCTGAAATGTAGGTCGTATATTGTTTGTTTAGGATAATAAGTTGGTCAATGGTCACTCTACTGATAGCTACTCCTACGGATGAGTTGCCCTAGAACACAACCTAAGTACAGGTGGACATGGACATTTGTCGGTCTGGGTCGGGTCTGAAAAAGCCCGACCTGAAAAAAGCCAGGCCTGAGCCTGGCCTGGCCCAAAACAATGAAAAGCCTATTCTAATTAAAAAATATTTACGTGATTATATAGTAATAAAAATAGGGGAGCACATTTTTTATACTAAAATATACAAAATGTATTGCTTTCAGGCTTAGTTCGGGCTGGGCTTTGTTCAAAAACTCGACGCCCGACCCGCCCGAACTTCGGGCTTTGGGCCGGACTAACGTGCCCAGGTCTAAGGGCAAGGTGTGAGTGACTATGAGAGATATCCATCTCCCTGTTTGGCAAATATGGCAGCTCTTTTCCCACTTATTGTCTTGGTAAATCATATTTGGGAAGGAGTTTTTATCGAGGACGAAAAGGGCCTGCACTAGAGGCACCCGACGAGGCCCACGAGGGGACCTAGAGGTTATACGGCGCGGCCACCATGTCTGGCTGTCCCGTGGGGTTCGTTTCCCCTTGAGCGTCCTTCACATTCTAATCTTTCGCCCAAGCGTTTGTCTTGACTTAAAATCGAATATGTATAGTGTCGGGGATTTTTTCTCATGGTGCATGGAGCCATGTGGAGAAAGAAAAAATAGAGATTACGTTGGCTACTGCCGGAGGAGAACTGGAGGGGAGCGGATACAAAAATTCTCTCCGGTCGCATCTCCACCTTTGTTAGTGCATCCTTGCTGATATCCACCATGAAGGCGGAATAATCCACCCATGGATCATGATTTTATGGTAGTAGCTTGATCATATTTCTTTATATACTTTAATGTTTATGGACCGTTTGAGCTACCTTACATGATTACAGGAAGGGAACCAGAGCCACAAGGTTAGCTCGAGACTCTGTTTCATCTCTTTTTTGTCCTACTAGTCCCTCCCGATATCTAACCGGACACTATATACCCTCTATCTGGATATAATCTAGAAATTGAATGTTACATTGTGATATTTTTTCAGTTGCCAGAGAAACACCCGTGACTACATTAGTATGAGCTTCGTTAACCGGTACTTCACCAACTTCATGAATACACCCAAGGTAATCACCGTCGATGGAACACTTCCCCTTCTGGTCTTCTTTGATTCATAGGATAGCAAATGTATACGAATAGAAAACTCATAGGATTGAAATGTCATGTCTACTTGAATTGTATGGGAAGAGTAAGTCTCGTGGATTGTAGTGAAGGAAATCTCCATGAGGTATGACCTATTGTTTTTTTCTTATGGGATTATACACTACAATATTCCTATTGATATGATCCTATGAATCAAACAATTTCTATAGGAACCAATCCTATAAAAATCCTATGATATTCCTTGGAATCAGAAAGGCCCTCGAAGGAAGAACAATCAAAGAAGATTGGTGAGGTTGGGCGACTTACAGGGCACAACTTTCAGGTATGTGAAAACCTTGAATGCAGATGCACATCACTGCATGAAAATATTAAGTTGAAAAAAGGTCAAAACATTCGTGGAGAACCAAGCTGAATATCTTCTAGGGAGAGTAGAAAACTTCAAACTCAATTTCTGTTCATAACCAAACTTTGATTATGAATACCACTTCAAATAGATGGCCAAATCAGCGTCAATAAGGTGGATTTCTGCTTCATGTTGTTCCACGATGGGAAGCCACTTCTTTGGAAGCTATATGATTTGTAGATGCCTCCTTACTCTACCCTACCTCCAGAAGGAGATGCTTAGGTCATGTTGGCTTTTGGTGCCTACTTGAGCTTATCTCAAGCAGCATGAAGGAACTTTTCATGGTATCTTACTTCTTTTAACTTTATCTTTTGTAATAATATGTTTATTTCATATTTTTTTGCATTGTTCGATGATGAACTTATCCATGTATCCATGTTATAAGAATTATTAACGAGATATGATTGGTGATAAAACATGTAATTGATCTCCATTATTTAATAATTTCTAGAATACGGTTGTGAAATTGAAAAATGAGTAGATTTTTTTTTCCAAACTTTTCTACTGTGGGGGAGCCCCCCACAGCCTCACTCACTTTATTATATATAAAGAATATGTACAAACTATGTACAGGAAACTTATTGCAAAGTGTCAAGCCATGATGACAAATTGTTAAAGACCGACTCCTTCACCCTAACTTTAAGCAGGGTAACCTCATGAAAGAAACAAGATCTCTAGCCCCGGAATGTCGTATTTTGTGGTATTAGTTTGTTCATGGAGTTCAAGTGTTTAGGAGAGATATTATTAGCCAAGGGGGATATAGACAGTTTAATTCTTGCAATTTTTTAACGTTTAAGCATATTTTTTGTGGATCCTTAATTAATTCGATTTATACCGTCATATTTTTGCTAGCTTAAAATTATGTAGTGAGCATGGTTCATGTGCGTGTGCTTCCTAAATCCTTGAGCCAAACATCACCATACTTACCTATTGGCTAAAACAGCCTTCCGAGAGCTGTAAGCGGGGTTGCCTAGATCGACTTGACAAAGTTTTTCAACATTTCACAAAAGTCGCACTTCTCCCATGAAATCTGATTGTTGGAAAGCATGCACATGGGGATTCTGTTATCCATGGAAGGTGTTTGTAAGGTTGGGAATGTTAACTTTTATAAACATACAAATTCCACAGAACCATTCTCAATCTAAAAAGCTATGTCATTCCAATCCATTCTAAAATCTTTGTTTCCAAAATGGTAAACTTCTTGTTAAAGGATCCATAAGAAATATCGTGTAAACACGAAATGAAAGCTAGGTCAAGCATGTTGACTAAGTCTATGCTGACATATGAGGAAGTACTCAATCGATCAAAGTTTCGCTCTTGAGAGGTTGGTATCTTTCCCTACTTTGTTTGGTACTTCTTCTCTCTTGGTGACTTATTTCTTTATAAACATGCGTAGTGGATTATAAGTTGTTCCGAATGTTTATAACCCTCTCATGAGATTCATCTTGAGGTGTCATGGTGTTGTCCTAGCTGAGAACAAGAGATATGATTTGCCATTCCAACATGTAGATATAGTCACAGGATGCTAAATAAGGTGAGTTTGCTAGAATATAATCTCTTGTTATGAAGTTACTAATTGATTGCATACTTGTTTTAGAAGTACTTTAATGACATACTGATATGGTGATAGCATGTTAGTATTTCTTTATTGACTCTTATCTTTATTAACGCGTCATGTTCCGTAAGCTCAAAATATACTTAAGGGAAAGGAAAGGCCTAAGCACTAGAAAAACAAGTTAGTTTTACCATGCTTGGCCCCTTCCTCCATGGTAGATGTGCACCATCCACCACGTATCGTCGAAAACGTGTTCTATCGGTGGTGAGATGCTTGGTTGGGCGAGAGGGCTGGCACGAACAACCATAGTGTACACAAGTTATTTGTGGTAAAAGTGTAGTTGTCGTTTGTGGTTTTGATTGAACGTGCAAGTTTGACTCTGATTGACACACCCGATGTCATCTGAAACTGGTGGATCTGTGATGCCAGTTTCTCCAAAGTATTATTTTGATACTCGTGATCGCTTATAGCTGAGTGTTTTTTCGGTGGCGACAAGCGGAGAAGGGATACATGCGGATCAGTGATTCAGTACATGATAGTTGCCATAGATGAAGGAAGTATGTGGAAGATAGTGTATTGTCACTGCTCATTTGAAGATCCCACGAAGGAATAAACGTGAATAATTACAAAATGCATTTAAACATGTTTTTGTTTCCATAACAGTGGACTCATGAAACAACGAACATGCATTGAGATCAGCACACAGTATAATAAAAAAATACAATATGGAAGATACTTTTATTAAACGGGGCATACGAATTCATGGTGTTTATGGCTCAAGTATCCATTACAACTGTAACGGTATCTCGATTCAGCTTCAGATCTTCAAACGACGCGCCGTCATCACGCAGCTCCTCAAAGCCCGGCCAGCCATCCTCATGATCCGGAAGGCCTGCTCCGTCCCAGCCTGATCACGAGCAACTGATCTGCAGTATGCGAAGAGCGCTGCGACTCTCCGCGTACTCCCAAATTCCTTGGTGACCATGTTACCATTATGGAACCGTACCCTCAGCTTGCAGATCGTCTCTCCATCCATAGGCTGCCCATCATCGATCGTCGCCGCAGGAGCCTCGATCTTGTCAACCTTGGGTAATGGTGCAGGAGCCTGGATCTTGGGTGCCGGTGCCGGTGCTGGTTCAGGTTCCTGTGTATCAGAGGCAGCGTTGGTAGTCATTACCGGTTCTTGTGGCGTTGCTGTCGCCGGGATCGGTCGGACGATCCTTGGTTTCGACACCGTGCTAGGCTTTGACTCAGTGTACTTGCCAATGCTGGTCAGGAAATCGTCAGGATGCTGGACGATGCCGCACCACTTGGCCAGCAACTGCCCGGTGATCGGGTCCAGGACAAGCACAGCTGGGAGCTGATCATCTTTGAGCTTGTAGAAGCAGCACACTTTGCCCGCCTCGTCGCCGGGATTCCTCGTCTTTTCCAGGAGCGAGAAGACGAAGTTGTCCTTGATCACTTGGACGACCACCTCGTTAGACCACATGTCCCGGTTGTGCAGGTGCGACGTAAACACGCCGCTCGACTGTATGTTCATCAGCAGCCACTGGTCCTTCCTCGCAGCGTGCACCTTGGCGTCATGGAAGCTTCCTGGGTACATTATCTCGTATGGGGGCCTGAACAGATCCTGCAGCGTCTTGTCGGCCTGAGCTCGAGTCACCGGTGGACCCTCCAACGCCTCCATGCCGTCGGTCTCCGCCGCCTGCAAGTAGTCGTCGTCGTCTTGGTCATCGTCGATGTACTCCCCATCAGTGCCTTCGTAGCCATCATCTTCTTCCTCCAACTCCATGCTTCTTGTGCCTTCGTCTTCTTCCATCGCCTCCTTGTCGTCGTTCCCGTGATCTTCTTCCGCCTCCTTGTCTGGTTCATCTTCTTCGAAGCGGATGAATGTTTCGTCCTCTTCCGGTGTGCTTGTGTCACCATCTGATTCCCACCCGGTCGCATTTCTTTCGGGCATAGATGCGTCGTCCACGGCCACGGGCACAGGATAAACCGGCGTTCGAGATGGCGCCACCCTGTTCGCGCTCCATATGGATGGGGCGGCGCGGGCGGAGCTGGGGCCGTAGAAGTCCCGGTGCCGGTACAGCGTGTCGGAGCGCGCGGGGATGGGATCACGCACCGTGTCTTCATGCATCTTCTCGGAGCAGACTGGGATGGGATCGATGACGGCATGATCGGGCGCCGGATCGGCGGCGCCGACGGTGAAGTAGTGGTTGATGGCGGTCTCGAGACGCCAGCCGGAGTAAGCGGGGTGACGCACGGCGACGGACTGGGAGTCGCACGACGTGACCTCCATGAAAGAGTCGACGATGGCATCTCTCGTGCCGCCCTCCATCTTCAAGGCCGATGGATCTCGCGCTGATGACTAAAGTCGTAGATAGGGCTAGGGCTCTCGTCTAATCGTTTGGTAAATCAAGATTATGCGGGCCTATGCTTATATGGCTGGCGACCTGCCGAGATTGACTATGAGACGCCGCGGGCTTTAAGGCTGGATTTTATTTCTTTCCCATTGCTAACCTAGTACAATTCGGGGTTAGTTTGGACTACGTTGACGTGAGACCCGATTAGATTTGTTTTTGAAGAAACCTGATTAGATTAGTGATAACTCACCTTCTGGGCTGTGCGGATCGACGTCCACTTCCGGTCGGCCGGTGAACCGGCCCAACAAGGAAGCCAACTTTGGATTTTGATTTTTTGTTTTCTTTTATCCTTTTACCCATTAATGCATAAAAAACACTTTTTCCTTTTCCATTTTATTATATTTGTTCAACTTTTCATGTTTAATGTATTTTTCCTTTTTGTAACATATTTTGTGATGAATACAAAAAATATTTTTATGTATATTAACATCAATCTATTAATAGTTAGAAAATTATGTATATGGACATGGATTGAATACCTGGAACAAAACAAAAGGTATTGGCCTTAAGATATATATACGCTACACTCAAATGGTTCTTTCTTCTTTCCCCACTGCCGCCCTCGATTCCTGCCGTTTCCCGGCCACATCTCCTGACGGAAAGCAGCCACCGAGTCGCCGCTGCCCAGGATCCACCTCGCGCGCCATTGCGGGAGCCGCCATCACTGTCCCCGGCCGAATCGTCACTGCCGCCCGGATCCATCGGTAAGTGATTTTCCGGTCGATATTCTCCTCACATTCCGACGGATTTGGTGTTTATTTGTATTCCCATGTGCATTTTAGATGGATTTGAACCCGTGCGAGAAATGTTTGCTCGAGGACTTGTCCTCGTCCCGACGACTCGGATGTGTAGACGTTGCTCCACAACCACCGGCAGCAAATGGTGGTGGTTCTCGCCGTGAAGGAGCTCGAGGATCGGAAGAAGAAGAAGTGGCGAGGATCCACCGTCGGTCGCCTTTGCATTCCCCAGAACCACTTCTATGGCAACAAGTTGCTCATGCGAGCCGAGATACCCACCTATCCAGCTCACATCTTCCGTCGAACGTACCGAATGTGTCGATCCCTATTCGTGAAAATAGTGGAAACTTGCGAGGCCAATTGTCGCTACTTTACTCACCGAAGGAATGATGCGAGTTTGATTGGGCTAAGTGCATATCAGAAGATATCCGCAGCGATGAGGGTGACTGCCTACAGCATTCCGGCTGACTACTCCGATGAGTATCTTCACATTTGCGAGGATACTACAATCGAGTCAGTGCGCATGTTTGACAAACTTATATTCCGTCTCTTTGGTCCTGTTTATCTTAGAGCACCGAATGAAAAAGACACGGTGAGGTTGATGGCATAAAATGAGTCTCGTGGTTGGCCGGGCATGCTAGGTAGTATTTATTGTATGCATTGGACTTGGAAAAACTTCCTGAAGGCATGTCACGGGCATTGTGGCAAGTGTGGGGATGCAATAATTGTGCTTGAAGCCGTTGCAACCAAGGATTTGTGGATTACGAATGGCTTATTTGGTTTGCTGGGCACACACTCAATGACATTAATGTATTATATAGGTCTCAATTATTTGCGACGCTAGCTAGTGGTGATGCTCAGCCTTGCAACTATACTGTCAATGGGCATGATTACACAAAGGGGTATTATCTTGCCAACGATATGTATCTTGCTTGGTCTACATTTTTGAAGACCATCTAAAATCCTAGGAATTGGATGGAGGCTGAATTTTCTAAGGGCCAATAGGCATGTCGAAAGGACATTGAGAGAGTCTTTGGTGTTTTGCAATCTAGATTTGCCATTGTTCGAAGTCCTGCTCGTTTTTGAGACAAAAAAGCCCTCAAGAATATAATGACATGTTGTGTGATTCTTCACAACATGATCGTTGAGGATTAGAGGGATTTGGACTTGGATATGGTCTATTCAAATATTGGTAGCCGCGTGAAGCCGGCTAGAAACTCAGATCACATTCAAACTTTCCTTTAGACTTACCGGGAGATTAAGAATACCAACACCCACACCCAGCTTCCGCAAGATCTCATTGAGCACCTCTGGCAGAGGCATGGGCAGTAATCTACCACTTTTATTCATTTGATTCATTCATGTGAGAAAGAGCATCTCTTATTGTTTTGTCTGTTAGGCAACAACACCAGGATTACACTAATTTGTTGACAAGTGATGCAGGAATTAAAAGATTTACGTGTACATTGCATCGAATCTTTAGCAAGGGAAAAGGTTGCTGCAGGTTGTCTCAGACCGGAGTCTCCGGTGCCAGAAGGCCGAAGTCTCCGGGGTCTCTAGCCGGAGTCTCCGCACTCAGGACACTGGAGTCTCCGCCCTCTCGTTTTGGAGAGCAAAGTCCCGGAGGACGTCGCTCCCTGTACAGGGGCCGGAAGTGCACCGGAAGTGGCCCGGAGTCTCCGGTTGGGCCGGAGTCTCCTCCCCATTGTAGACCGGAGAACGGAGTCTCTGGCCTCCGCAGACCGGAGTCTCCGGTGTTATTTTTCTACAACGGCTACATTTTGTGAAGAGGTATAAATTCCCTCCACCTACATCCAGCCAGCTGGCTTGACCAGACCAAGCAAGACCACCATTGTTGCAAGCTCAAAACACATAGATCTCCCAATCCCTCCACCCAAACTCGTTGATCTTTGGAGGATTGAAGGAGAAGGCCAAGATCTACATCTTCACCAAAGCGTTCTTCATTTCCCCTCATTCACTTGAGGGATTCGAGCCTAGGGTTTCCACTAGGAAAACCTAGTCATCTTGTTGTACTTACTTTCTTTTGTGTATCCTTTACCCGATTTTTGATGGAGCCTACTCATACGGAGGCTGTGCTCTAGGTTCCTATGATCCGGACTTAATGGAGCCTACTCACATGGAGGCTGTCTTTCAAGACCCGACTTTTTGAAGACCCGATGCCAATACCTCCAACTTACTAGTTCTCAAAAATATTAACCTCAATTTTTCTCGTGTATATAACCTATAGCCCTCAAGCTCCGAGTTTATCACCTCGCGATAACTTGGTGCTTGATGAATAAATATAAAACTTCGAACCGTGTAGCCCCCAAGTGCCGGGTTGCATGCATGCAGCAATCTGGGACTTTTGCATCTTGTACCTCTGAAAGAAATTTTGAACTTCAAATACTGTAGCCCCAAGTGTCGGGTTGCTTGCATGCGGCAACCTGAGACTTTTGCATCTTGTACCTCTGAAAGAAATTTTGAACTTCAAATACTGTAGCCCCCAAGTGCCGGGTTGCTTGCCTGCGGCAACCTGAGACTTTGACAATTTGCACTTTGAATAAACTTTTGACTAATGTATCCCCAAGTGTCGGGCTATCTTACTTGCAGCAACTCGTGACCTTTCTTTTTTCTGTCTAAGTATTATTTTAACTGGGACGGTTGTAATATTTGGCCAAAGCTAGGCGCAGCGACTCGTTGAGATGGTGGTGAAAAAATTGAAGCCGGCCACGTCCAGGTCATTGTTTGGTGCTTGAAACCGGGCCGCGGCCGGGTTATCGATCCTGGCGAGTCGCTGAAAATAATTTCCATAAACGACGGATATATCCGTCTTTGTCTCCTTTTGTTTTTCTTGTTTTTTCTCTTCCCTTGCTTTGGGTGTATGTTTGCTGCCGCCCCAGCATCTCAAATCTGTCGGTTGTATCGGGTGGTTGTTATATTTATATAGCGGGGCTACGGCCTATTTCGTCGAAAAGAATTTCCATGCACATCTTCGTAAGCTGGTTGATCTCTCTCTTCTATCGTGTGACCTGCTTTTATTGCATCCATGACCACGTGACCAGCCAGCAACTCCACCGGAATACTTTCTTTTTTAATCTCCATGCTATGAGCAGCTTTAAATTTTGACTTGTCTTTTTCCTTTTCTTGAATTCTCATCAGAACGTGGTCTTTAATGGACTGGCACGAGCACCGTAGCACCCGGCTTACTTTTCTTGAATTATTGTACGCGTCAAGGCTATTCGCCTTGTCTTTCCCTGGGCAAATCGTCTGGAGGAGGCTTCCGTGACCCTGTCGGTTCCATTACGTCTCGTGCTAGTAGCTTGATACTCCAATTTACACGTGAATCTAGCCACTTAGTTGCATGCGCAAGCCTGCCAATGACGGGCCGGCCGCACTGGCTCGACTTTGTTGACGATGATGCCGAATCTCTGCCAATCATGCTCACGGCACACACCAATGAATATCCAACTTGATCTGATCCGTCGCGGGTTGAATTATACTGTCTTTGAGACGCTTGAGCCAGTCTTGATGATGCTTGCATGTTGTCTTTTTACTAGATCCGGCTGCTGGGCTTCACGATATGCATGCGAAAGCAAACCCGGATTACTCTCAGCCACACCTAGCTTGACGCGCTCTTTCGTATCCCATGCGGGAGGCTTCGGGCCGGCTTTATATGATCTCGTAACGTCTTGACACTCGGGTAAGCTGAATCTGACCATGTGTGACTCAGGCAACGTGTGACTCGCCGCTTGCGCGACCTCTCTGATTATGACAATGCAATGGATGTTGATGAAGAACTCCAGGCGTTCGAATTGCCTGAGCTATGGCGACGAGTCGTCACCATTTCTTGATGAAGATTTAGACCATCGAAATCTGTTATAAAAACAAGACCCGGCACATGTCCAGGGAATAATTTGCTACAAAATGAAAAGAACTTAATAATAATCAGCACGGAAGACTTGCAATAACCTAAACTTATCTGAATTTTGACGGTGTATTACACCCTTGAGAAGTTGCTTTATTTGATGAACGTGATATGTCGTTCTGCAAATTCTTTGGTTTTGATGACCCTTTTGGTTTCTTTAATCTCTGATAAAAACAGGGTCAGGCAAGTCCCAATGGGCCTCATGACTGATTGAATTTACAGGTGAGCAATCAGGCCATATAAGTGCGAGTCACATCGAGCTCAACTAGTAAGATAACCAAGAAACAATGGCTCTAAATTTGGCCAAGTCATGAGATTGTAGCTGTACCTTCATAGGTAATCAGCCCCCATGACCCGTGGCATAAATGCCGGGTCTTAAGTATAAAAACTGCGCTATTCAAGCGATCAGCCCCCAAAACCTAGTGATTCAACCATAAAGACCTGAACTTTAATCCTTTAGAGGAGTCGGCTTTATTCGTTGATCACAAATATTTATAATGCTGCAAAGCTTTCTTTGGGCTATGCTAGCAATTTGCAAATAGCTGAAACTGAGAGATGTTTCATGGATTTTCCTCCAATAGGTTTCACATGTGGTTCAGTGTTTGTAACCCGAACATCTTCACGTGCAACCATCAAGTGGTAGGATCCATGTTTTCAACCCAGCAACCGACAACCCAAATTAAGGGGACCCGAAGTATCTTCTCCCGACTTTATTAAATTGACTGAATAATAAAATATAAAACTTAATCATAAAAATAACTTAGCTATTAAGGGCGTGGCGTAAACCTGCAATGGGGTCGAAGACGGCCGCGTCGTCATTGAAGCTGACAGCATCTGAGCCTGAAGTCGTCCGTGTCGAGCCGGACTTACGTCCACCTCCGGATTGTCGTATCGCAGAACTCGGACGTGTGTTTAACTGATAGAATCAGCCGGCCACGCTTTTTTTTTAGCTGTTGCATGCGTAACGCAACTAGCCTTTTTTCTCTTCTCTTTTGCGCTATGATTGCATGTGCTGGCCTGCCGCCGGCTCTGAGAATGTCGCCACACGCACTGGGAGCTACTTTGTCTGGTGCACATACCGGACTCCCCCGGGAAAACTGATTCAACGGTTGATTGAGCTGATGCATGCGTGCCCTTTTTTGCCTTTGCTACTACTCTGGTGGCTTACGTTTTTTTCTGATCAAACAACCCGGCTGTTTGGGTGGAACCTTGGTGACCCGGCTGTTCGGGCTGTACGGCGACGGCGATTTGCTCGACCATGGCATATTGGAAATCTCGTTTTAATGCTTCTATCCACCCGCGCAGACGTGATCCGGTATGTGAGTCCTGGCTTTGATCGTCGAAGTTGACGAATCCTCTTTTCCTCCCGTCAAATATTTTTCTCAGCTCTCGTACGGAGTAGCAAGCTAGCTGCTCCAAATTTCCTTTCTCCAGTTCTCCTCGGTACTTGCTCCAATCGATGCTTGTCTTAGTTAAAGTAGTAGATTGGGATTTTGATTTCCTTGACCACTTTTCCTCCCGTGGCTCACGTATGTATAGCTTTGGCGAGTCAGCCAAAACAACACGAAATACTAATCTGGCTTCTATTCAATTTGATCCGTGGCTTGCATCTTTATGCTAATTGCGGCTGGACTATGCAGACATGACGCAGTGTAGACCCGGCATAGCAACGTCCAGCTTGTATTTCTTTACTCACGTGATCTGTTTTTTTTGCATGCATGCACCTATTTGGGCAATCCGAGCAATCCAGACTTTGGCACGTACATGTTGCTGCTTCCGAGTCTGCAGGCTTCGAGGTCCCAGCTCTTACTATACTGCGACTTGCTAGGGGCAGCGGCGGAATCGAGACCCCGCACGCGCGGCTCCTTGATTATGTCTTCTGTTGCCAGCTCTCTGATCCTAACCCGGCTGCGTGCGACGCGTAGCCTCACCGGCCAGTGAGGCCCTGTTTGTTTCTAGAGTTTTTTTGGGTATTGGTGGGGATAATCCTCTAGTGTATTGGGTGAAACCCCAAACTTCACCCAATCCTCTAGGGGATTGGGGATCAATCCACTAGGTAGGGGTAGTGTATTGAATCCCCTAGTGGATTGAGAAAAAATGAACTAGAGTTTGGGGATTTGTGGGGAAAGGTGGGGATAAAACCTGTCCAATACACTAGAAACAAACGATGTTTTGAAGTTTGGGGTTTCATCCAATCCACTAGAGGATTATCCCCACCAATCCCCACAAAAACTCTAGAAACAAACAGGGCCTGAAGCGGGAACCGGCCGCGTGAACCTCGCCAGCGATCGGGGATCCGGCCGCCGTCCATGTTTGGTGTGATTTTTCTGATAACGACGGCGTGATGTCAGCTGGCGAATACCAATCTTGTAACACGATTTTCCTTTAATTTACTTGCTCCCTCGATCTCAACTTATATACGCCATCATGATCCTTGAAATCGCCGGCTACAGGTTTGATTCCTCCATGACCGGCTCCTCTATGGCCGGCTCTTCTATCTGTTCCGGCGAATCTGCTTCTGGCTTCAGCCAAAATCATTGACGATTTGATCTCTTTGCTGGTGGTTCTCCATCCCTCGTAGCGCTTCTTCCTTGATGAGGACACCCTTGAACGCAGGCCCCACGGTGAGCACTAACTGTCGTGGGATTGTCACGGCAGATGTTACCAGTGGATAACTTGAGATGAGGGGCAAGGCGTCTCTGGTGTTCAGGAGATTTGTCTAGCTCTACGGAGAAAAAGGATTTACCCAGGTTCGGCCTCTCCATAGGAGATAAAGACCTACTTCCTGCTTGTCTGTATTGATATGATGATCTCGATAACCAGGCGGCGAGATTGCTGCCAGGTTCCGGGTCTAGGTTACAAGGGGTTTGCTTGATAGCAATTGATCTGTCTCTCTCCAATCTGTCTATCTATGACCTAGGAGCCTGCTTATATAGATGGCCAGGTCTCCTGGTCGTACAAGGTAAAAGCTGGGTTATACCCGAACTCGGAGTCCTAATCTAAGTCCTTCGTGATCTCCAAGTCTTGAGTCTCCAACTTGTACAAGGACTCCGGGTCTTCCAGAATCTTCCTTCTATGGCATCTTTCGAGACCCCTCCTGGTGCCAAGTTATCCTGAAACCGGGTCTGCCTCTGGCCGGGTCATCTCCTGGCCGGGTCATCCTCTGGCCGGGTCATCATCTTGGCCGGGTCTTCTCCTGGCCGGGTCTTCAGTGAGCTTTGCTGGCCCAAGTGTAATCCAGCCCATGTGGAGTGCGTGGTAACCAAGCCCACACTAGTAGGGAAACCCTATATAGGTAGGTGGGCACTATGTGGCGCACCCTTAATTGGTGCGCCACAGATTTTTTTTTTGTGGCGCACCAAGCCCGGTGCGCCACAGAAATTAGACATTCTTTGGCGCACCAAGCCTGGTGCGCCACAGAAAGACACATTTCTGTGGCGCACATGGCCAGGTGCGCCACAGAAAGTTATCTGGGGGGCGGGTTAAAATTTGAAAAAAAAAATCTTGGTGCGCCACAGATTTTTTTTTCTTCAAATCTCAACCCCCCTGGATCGCCTTTTTAGTCTTGCAGGAAGTAAAAGAAAATGATAAAAATTTCAATAAATAGAATCCTTTGACATGTAGTTAGGTTTGAGTGTCTAGTAGGTATAGAAATTTTGAAATATGAATTTTGACCTTTTCTGCAATAAACAAGAAAAAAAACTTGTAACGGCCATAACTTTTGCATACGACGTCGAAATAAAGCAAAAAATATGTCAAAAAAAAACGTGAGAAAAATCCGAGTTCGAATCCACCAGGGTTTACCCGGTCCGCAATTCACAGATTTCTCTAATTCCAAAAGAAAAAAAATTATTTCAAACAGACGATTTTTCGCAGCAAAATCAAAAAAAAGGAAAAAAAATAAAAAATTTAAAAAAATTCAAAAAGTCCAAAAAAAGACATAGAAATGTATAACAAAGAAGATTGTTGAATTTTTTGAAGTGTTTTGACTTTTTTGAATTTTTTGGATTTTTTTTATGTTTTTTGAATTTTTTTTGGATCTTTTTAAACTTCTTAATCTCGTTTTGAAACTTTAGAAGTTTTTGAAAAATCTGAAATTTAAAAACACACATTTATAACACATACCACACATATACACATACAAGACTTAAGAGGGTTCATATGATATATATATATATATATATATATATATATATATATATCAATAAGAACTTGAGTAGCACAAGGGTAGGTGAACTGGTTGGAACTTAGAAGTTAAGGGTGCTAGGGTTGGATCAATTTGAGGATGGGTGACCTAGCGGGAAGGTATCAATTCAAAAAATCTGAAAATAATTCCAATAATTAGGGTTTTTCATATTATTTCATATTTTGATTTTTCTGATTTTTTTTGAAACTTTTTATATTTTTTTGCATTTTTTGAAATTTTCAATTTTGAGAATTCTGTGGCGCACCACGCCAGGTGCGCCACAGAAATGTGAAAATTCTGTGGCGCACCAAGCCAGGTGCGCCACAGAAAAAAAATTAGTGGCGAGAATTCTGTGGCGCACCCAGCAAACCTGGGGGTGCGCCACAGAATCCCAAATTGGTGCGCCACTAATAGCCATTTCTGTACTAGTGCCAGACCTCCTGCCTGGCGGGTTACGCTTCACTCTTCATGTGCATACCGGGTTATGATTCCCCCAACAATGAGTTTCTTAGTGAAGAGGGAATTCGTCGTCAATATTCCGCTGTATATACACCTCAACAAAATGGTGTAGCCGAAAGGAAGAACCGGACTCAAATGGATATGGCTAGGTCCATGTTGGCGGAGTTTAAATCTCCACTCACTTTTTGGGCCGAAGCCATCTCCACGACGTGTCACTCATCTAACCGGCTCTACTTCCGCACAAGGTTGAACAAGACTCCTTATGAAATCCTCACCGGCAACAAACCCAATGTTGGCTATTTCCGGGTGTTTGGTTGTAAGTGTTTCTATTTGAGAAAGGGAGCTCGTTTAACCAAGTTTCAATCTAAAGCATTAGAGGGTATATTTGTTGGTTACGGTATCAAATCCCACACTTATAGAATCTATGATATACTCTCACGGGTTATCGTTGAGTCTTATAGTGTTGAGTTTGAAGAAAATGATGGCTCCCAAGTGGCGCAATTTCATGTTTGTGATGTAGATAATGAAGAGCCACAAGACTCCATAAAGAAGATGGGCGTTGGATTCTTTCGCCCTATTGAGCTTCCTCAAGATGCAAGTCAAGGAGAAACAAGCTCTACTCATGTGAAACTCCTTCATCACAAGACCTTCATGCGTCATCCCCGGGAGCAAATGAGGAACCTAACCAAGAACAAGAACAAGACCCTCAACAAGTTGGTGAGAACATTGCCAATGAACCTTCCACTCAAGTGCAATGCTCGAATCAAGACCAAGATCAACCCTCTACTTCATCCAATGAAGAAGTGCATAATGAAGATCAAGGTCATCAAGACGGTCAAGACGGGGACTCAAATGATCAAGATGATCAAGTGATACCTCCTCGCTCATCGAAGCCCGTCGTAAAGCAAGAGTTTTGAGGAACTTGGAAATAAAGAGTCATAAGCTAGAAGCAATTCTTGGTGACTTGAACAACAAGGTTACCACAAGGCGTCAATTGGCAAGCTTTAGTGAGTATCAAGCACATATCTCCATGGTGGAACCAAAGAAAGTCTTTGAAGCTCTTGAAGATCCGGATTGGTTGGAAGCCATGCATGAAGAACTCAATAACTTCGAGCGCAACAAGGTGTGGAAGTTAGTTGAGAAGCCCAAAGAGTGCCGCAATGTTATAGGCACAAAGTGGATATTCAAGAACAAGCAAGATGAACATGGAATGGTTGTGAGGAACAAGGCAAGATTGGTGGCACTAGGATACTCTCAAGTTGAAGGCATTGATTTTGGAGAGACTTTTGCTCCCGTGGCTCGCCTTGAGTCCATCCGTATCCTTCTTGTGTATGCATCACATCATAACTTTAACTTGCAACAAATGGATGTGAAAAGTGTCTTTCTTAATGGTCCTTTAAAGGAGTTGGTATATGTTAAGCAACCACCGGGGTTTGAGGACCCAAACTTCCCTAACCATTTCTACAAGCTTGATAAGGCGCTCTATGGTCTCAAACAAGCACCCCGTGCATGGTATGAGCACCTAAGAGAGCTGTTGCTAGACCGTGAATTTGAAGTGGGGCAAATCGATCCCACCCTTTTCACAAAAAGTGTTAAAGGGGAGCTTTTCATATGCCAACTATATGTGGATGATATTATCTTTGGCTCATCTAACCAAGCTTTTAATGATGAATTTTCAAAGCTTATGACCGATAGGTTTGAGATGTCTATGATGGGGGAGTTGAAGTTCTTTCTTAGTTTTGAGATCAAGCAATTGAATGAAGGGACTTTCATCTCTCAAACCAAATATACCCAAGACATGCTCAAGAAATTCAAGATGCAAGATGCTAAGGAGAAACGCTTTCCTATGAACACCAAATGTCATCTACAACTTAACCCAAAGGGTATAGATGTCGATCAAAAGGAATACCACTCCATGATTGGTTCTTTGCTTTATCTTTGTGCATCTAGACCCAATATTGTGTTGAGTGTAGGGGTGTGTGCAAGGTATCAAGCCCCTCCTAAAGAAAGCCACTTGGTGGCGGTCAAGAGAATCCTTCGATATTTGGTTTATACCCCAAGGTTTGGTTTGTGGTATCCAAAGGGCTCAACTTTCTCATTTTGTGGGTACACGGACTCGGATTGGGCCGGTTGTCTTGATGATAGGAAATCAACTTTCGGGGCATGCCAATTCCTTGGTAAGTCCTTGGTGAGTTGGTCTTCTAAGAAGCAAAATTGCATATCTCTTTCCATCGCCGAAGCCGAGTATGTGGCAGCCGCCAGTGCTTGCACTCAATTGTTATGGATGAGACAAACTTTAAAGGAATACGGTGTCAATAGTGACAAAGTGCCTTTTTTGTGTGACAATGAAAGTACAATCAAGATTGCCCACAACCCTGTGCAACATTCAAGAACGAAGCATATTGAGATTCGTCATCATTTTATTCGAGATCATGTTGCCCGAGGAGATATTGAGCTAGGCTATGTTACCACAAGAGTCAACCTTGCCGATATATTCATGAAGCCTCTTGATGAAGCAAGATTCACTTTCTTGAGGAATGAGCTAAATATCGTGGATTCAAGGAGCTTGACTTGACTATCTTGCATACACACCTATATCTTGACTATCTATTTGACTTAGGCGTAGGCATGGACATAAGGGGAGTGCGGTCCTAACACATTGGACTATCGATCCCTCCCCCCATTATGCCGACATTAAGAACTCATTTGCTTCTCTATATATGTTCTATGAATTGTGAGCTTAAATGACGAGTAGTGGTAGTGAACCCAAGATATATCTTCGCGATGTCACGCCACATACACTCATACATGGTGGCCTAGGCCACCGCCCTCTTCTTTGTGAAGAGTTGATCTTATTGGAGCTTATTTGGATTTTATTGCCTATCCGTTGTTCTTTATGGAAAACACACTCAAATGTTGGTTTTTAGTGTTTCATTTGCTTCTTACAAAGTTAGAGTGTGAAGTACCATTTCCAGTGACTTTTTTGTCTAAACCTAAGCCTATCTTGTCTAAAACCATGCTCCTCTTGCAACATACATGTCCCCCACTAAATTCTGGCATTTTTGAGTCGTTGGGCCGGAGACTCCGGTCTGACCAAAGTCTCTGCGCCAAACCACGGAAACTCCGGCTAGTCCGGAGACTCCGGTATGTTTGGGCTGGAGACTCCTGTCTCGGCATTTTTCGCTGGTGTCCAAAAGGGATCGGTTGGAGAGTTGTTTCCCAACTCCTCACTCACCCTCGACCCCAAAACACTCCCAGCCGCCGCCTTCGTCTCCTAGGTGCCTTCCGGCTGAACCCCGCCGCCGGAATCCGCCGTGCCACCGGCTCCTCCACCTCCCAAGCGCGGGTATCTTCCTTCCCTCCGTTTGGATCTCACCATGAAGGACAAGGGTACAAATCTCTCCTCCTCTCTACGGTTTCATCCTAGATGTAGTTTTGAGAGTAGTATTTGTTGTACTTCGTGGTGTAGAATCTCTAGGATGGCAATGTACATTCTAGGAATTTTTGGTGACAAATTTCCCCTTAGATTTGACCTAGGTCGAAATTTCAGTCTCAGTGCCGGAGACTGCGGTCCTTTCAGGCCGGAGACTCCGGTGTGGCCGGAGACTCCGCCCCCCGAGACTGGAGACTCCGGTCTAGATCATATCTAAGTGAAAAAATTCTCAAATGATTTCTTCTCTTTGACTTCCATGGACATGTATGCTTACCTCAATGCTACCTATCTACTCCTTCTTCACAGATAACAAAAGGTATTACTCGGCCTCATCATGCACCATCAAGAAGCCAAGGAAGAAGTTTCAGGGTAGAGACTACTTGGACTATGATCCTGAGCAAGACAAGTACATTCAGCGTTGTGATGTGAAGAAGAAGAAGGCTGCTGAAGCAAGGTATGCTAGAGAAGAGGCTGCTTTCTTAAGGGAAGAAAAGGCCAAGAAGGCCATGTTTGACAACTTGACCACCGTGACTGACTTGAACACGGAAGAGTTTAGAACTATGAGGAAGCAGAAATTCTTTGACATGCCAAAGAACGCCACCGATAGCCATTTTCATAGAAAGGAGCAAGAGCTCATTATGAAGGAAGTCTATGCCAATTTGGCCGAACTTGTGTGTCCTCAAAAGCCCTTGAAGTTTGACCTCCTGTGAAAGAAGCAATACTTTGTCGAGGCCGTTTGGGTTGCTCGGAAGCTAGGTCTTGAGAAGCTCATGTCTACCTAACAACATTATGATATCTCCTTGGTTCAACAATTCTTTGCCACCCTTGTGCTAGGAGAGGAGGAAAATACCTCCATGACTTGGATGTCGGGTCCACTCCGTTGCGAATCAACCTTTGAAGAATTTGGGCAGATTTTGGGATATGAATTCAAAGGGGCTACCACCTGAGTTGGCCGAAGAATGCATGTTGAAGGGGTGGATCCTTCGAAGCGCATTCTAGATCCTCTTTGTGTCAGGAATGGTCAAATTGCCACCACTCGAGGACTCAAGCCTATCTAGAACATTCTCATTCGCATGTTTCGTTGGAGCATTGCACCTCAAGCGGGTAATGTGGATGCTATCCGGGGTGGCCTTGTGAATCTCATTTATCATGCCCAGAAGACCTACCTTGCCGGAGCAAATTGTCAAGGTTATGAAGTTGATGTGATGGATTATATCAAGTGTGAGATTAACACCACTATTCTTGAGAAGAAGAATCCCATGTATGCTCCATACATAATGAAGCTTATCCTCCGCAAGATTCCCCAAATCGATCAAGCACCGTTCACTCAACACAAGTGGGGTACCCTTCAAGTGCTTTCCATTCATCTCAAGTCTCAAGCCACCTATGCCTCTCGTGAAGAGGAAGAGGAGATAGAGGCTCCTAGGGCAATAAGGAAGAATGCTACTCCACCCTCATGGAGTCATGGTGGAAAAGAGAGAGTCAACAATGAGATGAAGCATGTTTCTTGGTGGCAAAAGGCCATGAAGTGCATGGGTATTGTGGTGCACAAGGAAAATCACACATCATATGTTGATAGGAAGCATATCTTGTCCAATCAAGCCAAAATGCTCAAGGAAATGCACAAGACCAACAATGGGGGTGTCACTCCTCCGCGCAAAGACGGTGATCCCGAAACTCCACCCTCCGATGCCACTATCCCTCTTGCGGAATGGAATGTGGATACATTCCCTTGGGCTGATTTTGAAGATGTGTCATCTATGCCTTCTTCTTCTTGCAACACCGGCAAGGCTCCTTTGGTTGAAAGTGATGAAGAAGAAGAATCCGATGAGGATTATGATGGGGATAGTGAAGATGGTGATGCCGACAAGGACGAAGAGGAGGGTGTTGCTACCGATGATGATGAAGAGGACGAGTGATCTTCCTGGGTCTGCGTAGCATCGCTCTTTTCCCTTTTTGGCGTTTCGATGCTAAAGGGGGAGAAGTAGTTCTATTAGGCTTTCACCGGGATTTGCATGGGTCGGACACAAGCATGCTCGTTTTATCATTTCTTTGAAGCTTGTGTCCATTTATCTTTATTTGTCGAACTTATTTGCTATTTGTGAGCTTTGAACCATATGGTTTTTATTCTTATGTGTGAGACATATGGATTTCTTATTATGTATGGTTGAGACTACATTATATTGTGCTATGACCTTTATGAATTTTTATCTACATCTATATGCACAAGGTATGATTTCTATCTCAAGTCTCAACCTAGTGTGATATGTCTCATGTTGTGCAAATGTGTTGTTCTCTATATCATGTTGTTGTATCTCGTTGGAAATTGATTCTCTCTATATGTGTGCATTTGCATTCCAAGGCAAACTAATTATATCCACACATTTAGGGGGAGTCCTTTCCATTTTTCTTGAGAACATGATCTAGTTGTGAAACTTTATTGCAAATCCTAGTGTTGTCATCTAACACCAAAAAGGGGGAGATTGAAAGAGCATCTCTTATTGTTTTGTGTGTTAGGCAACAACACTTGGATTACACTAATTTGTTGCCAAGTGATGCAGGAATTAAAAGATTTACGTGTACATTGCATCGAATCTTTAGCAAGGGAAAAGGTTACTGCAGGTTGTCTCAGACCGGAGTCTCCGGTGCCAGAAGGCCGGAGTCTCCGGGGTCTCTAGCCGGAGTCTCCGCACTCAGGACACCGGAGTCTCCGCCCTCTCGTTTTGGAGTGCAAAGTCCCGGAGGACGGCTCTCCCTGTATAGGGGCCGGAAGTGCACCGGAAGTGGCCCGGAGTCTCCGGTTGGGCCGGAGTCTCTGCCCCATTGTAGACCGGAGTCTCCGGCCTCCGCAGATCGGAGTCTCCGGAGTTATTTTTCTGCAACGCCTACATTTTGTGAAGGGGTATAAATTCCCCTCCACCTACCTCCAGCCAGCTAGCTCGACCAGACGAAGGAAGACCACCATTGTTGCAAGCTCAAAACACATAGATCTCCCAATCCTCCACCCAAACTCGTTGATCTTTGGAGGATTGAAGGAGAAGGCCAAGATCTACATCTTCACCAAAGCGTTCTTATTTCCCCTCATTCACTTGAGGTATTCGAGCCTAGGGTTTCCACTAGGAAAACCTAGGCATCTTGTTATACTTACTTGCTTGCTACTTTTGTGTAGCAGATTCGTGGTGCTTGGGAGCTCCCAATCCTTTTGTGGGTTGTGCCTCAAGTGTGTTGTAAGGGCTCCGGATTCCGCCTTGAAGGATTCCGATAGTGGAAGGTGAACCGAGCTTTTGGGCGAGATTCATCGGAGAATAGGGTGAGGCTATTTGTGGCGTCTTGAGTTTGAAACTCACACCCCTCCAACGAGACGTACTCCCCTAAAAAGGAGGAACTCGGGAATACATCCTTGTCTCCGCGTGCTTCCCGTTCGGTTACTTCTTACTCACTAGTTATTACTTGTATCTTATCTTGTTTAGGTTTAACTTGTCATATAGGTAAATTCACCGTAGTTGCATATCTAGAGAATTTACCTTTGTGTCAATCCTTAATCGAAAAAGAATTAAAATTTGGAGTAGCACCTATTCACCCCCCCCCCCCCCTAGGTGGCCATACGATCCTTTCAATGTGTGATTTAAACCATTATTTGCATTCAACTTGTATTGGATTATTGTTTGTTTAATCTATTTGATTTGTAATTTAAACCATTATTGTAATTTGGATTAAGTTTATATTGTACAATTAACAATAATTATATATTAGTTTTGTATTTCTATGTCAAGTGATGCACATGTGTTTAAATCTGAAAAAATCAAGTCTTTTACGGGTTGAAAACAGCTGTGGTAGAATAGAAATGGCTGTGGCAGAAAGATGTTTTGCGTGAACTAAAACCCGCATTTTCAGTTCCCAGTTTATGGTAACTGTTAGAGATGCTCGTAGCGAGCGCAAGTGGTCAAGGGCATGTGTAGGTGCATAGTAGAGGGAAGGGTGGGTCAAACACATGCATGGTGTTCTCTATAACTTCGTGTGGTAAAATAATCATTTTGTTTGAGACAACTTTTTGTCAACAATGATATGTGATTAAGGACCTTTCATTTGAGTTCTTATTTTTTGAGTTTGACCAACTTTAGCAAAATTCATATCAATATTGTATGACTTGAAAATAGTATGAATTTACGTTTCATGATGCATTCTTGTGATATTAATTTGGTGTTGTTAATATTATTATTTTTTCTAAAAAAGTTGGTCAAACTTAACAATTTTTGACTAAGTAAACAACCTAGAAATACACTTATTTGTGTATGGAGTGAGTATAAATTAGGATATTATTATTTCACACAAAATCTGTGTCGGGTTTTTTGCATTCCTTCCGGAGGAAATTTATTTTAGAAAAAATTAAATCAAATTGTTTTTGTAAGTTAATAGTTGACATCCTAATTAATCCGAAGATAATGACACATCATCTAGAACGTTTACAAATGCTCAGAAGTTTTTCATGCTTTGGAGATGTGGGTTGAATTCTAGGTTCTTGCTACTCTCCCGATCTAAAATAAGTGTCGTAATTTTAAATTGGGGTAAGTATCAAAACTGCGACACTTGTTATGTATCATAGGTTGTACCAGATGTGGCCGGTCAACAAACGTTTTTTCCTAGTTGGCATTTTTTCCTAGTTGGCACTGTTTTTCAGTAGACTACTTCTCTGTTGATTTTGAATACTAGTTATTTCTCAGCCGCTGCTAATATTTATTTGAGGAGGTCTCGTTTTTGTATCCGAACAAAGCACCGTAATATCAACCAAGAAAAGATAATATCTAGAAATAACAAAACTGATACAAAATGGATAAATGAGAGAATCACACGCTCCTGAGCACATGGCGACCCGTTCCATCATCCAAATGCTTACTGATTCCGTGTTGCTCGGACAATTTGCCACGCAAGTTGACAATGACAACAGCAGGTCAAATCAACGATTGTATACATAATTAATGGCGGCAAAATTGAAAGCGACGCGGTTTAACGAAATGGAGCAAGTTTTTGTTTATTGCAGTCAAATACAAGTTGAATGGTTTAACACAGAACATTACTCAAAAAAATGTTTAGCAGAACTGATCTCTAAGGATTAGTCAGTCGTACTCGGCCAGCAAGTTTCTTTGATCGTTCCATTCTTCGTGGAAATACATCCTCACTCCTCAGGCTACTAGGCAAATCAGGTGCAGACGTCGGCGATAGCAAACTACAGTACCTACCAACCATGAGCGTCCTTCCACTGCTTCTCTGCTTATCTCTTCATGGCCTTTCCCACGCATCTCCGGCCGTTGACCATTTCACATTCGACAGCTTCGCCGGAGCGAACCTCTCGCTCGACGGTACGGCGGTGGTCACCACAGATGGCCTACTGATGCTGACGAACGGCACGACTCAGCTGAAAGGTCACGCCTTCTACCCGTCCCCTGTGCGATTCCACGACGGCGCCTCCTCCGCGCGGTCCTTCTCGACGGCCTTCGTGTTCGGCATCATCAGCGAGTACGCCGACTTCAGCAGCCCTGGCCTGGCCTTCGTCGTCTCCAAGAGCAACAACTTCTCTACGGCGCTGCAGAGCCAGTACATGGGCCTCGCCAACGCGGCCAACAACGGCAACACCAGCAACCACTTCCTGGCCGTCGAGCTAGACACCATCGTCAACGCCGAGTTCGGTGACATGAGCGACAACCACGTCGGGATCGACGTGGACGGCCTATCGTCTGTCGTCGCCGACAACGCGGGGTACTACGACGACGGCACCGGCGTGTTCAGGAACATGAGCCTGCTAAACCGCACGGCCGCGAAGGTGTGGGTGGACTTCGACGCGCGTACCTCGCTGGTGAGCGTCACGATGGCACCCCTGGAGATGCCCAAGCCCAAGAAGCCTCTGCTCTCCACCACCGTGAACCTCTCGTCGGTGATCCAGGATGAAGCCTACGTCGGCTTCTCATCGTCCACCGGCGTGGTATCGAGCCGCCACTACGTGCTTGCCTGGAGCTTCAAGATGGACGGGCAAGCCCCGGCGCTTAACACACATAAGCTGCCGGCCCTGCCGTTCACCATCCCCAAGCGCTCGTCGAAGACGCTGAAGATCTTTTTGCCGATTGCATCGGCCGCATTGGTGTTTGCACTGGCTATCACCGTCGTCGTGATTGATCGGAGGCGGCGCAAGTACGCCGAGCTGAAAGAGGACTGGGAGACCGAGTTCGGGCGCACCGTTTCTCGTTCAAGGATTTGTTCGACGCCACCAACGGGTTCTGCGACGAGCGGCTGCTTGGCATCGGCGGTTTCGGGAGGGTGTACAAGGGAGTGCTTCCGACGTCCGGGGTGGAGGTTGCGGTGAAGAAGGTGTCCCACGAATCGAGGCAAGGCATGAAGGAGTTCATCTCTGAGGTGGTCAGCATCGGCCAGATCCGGCACCGGAACCTCGTCCGGTTGCTCGGGTACTGCCGGAGGAAGCGCGAGCTCCTGCTAGTGTACGACCACATGCCCAATGGTAGCCTCGATAAGCTTCTGTACGGTCACGACACGCCGGTTTTGAGCTGGAGCCAAAGGTTGGGAATCATCAAAGATGTGTCATCCAGCATACTGTACCTCCACGAGGACTGGGAGCAGGTGGTTCTGCATCGAGACATCAAGGGGAGCAACGTGCTCCTGGACGCCGAGATGAACGGGCGGCTAGGCGACTTCGGCCTCGCAAGGCTGTATGATCATGGCACCGATCCGCACAGCACGCATGTGGTCGGCACCATGGGGTACCTCGCCCCGGAGCTCGGGCACACCGGCAAGGCGTCCAAGGCGTCGGACGTCTTCGCCTTCGGCGTCTTCATGCTGGAGGTCGCGTGCGGGCGGCGGCCCATCTCCAGGATGAGCACGGGGATCACCACCTGCTGGTTGACCGGGTGATCGAGCATTGGCGTGAAGGGACGATCACCGACGCCGTGGACCCGCGTCTCCGGGGTGACTTCGCCGTCGAAGAAGCGAGCTTCGTGCTCAAGCTCTGCTTGCTCTGTTCGCACCCTCTGCCCAATGTGCGACCGGGCATTAGGCAGATCATGCAGTTCCTGGATGGTAATACGCCGCTCCCGGAACTATTGGAAGCTTACTTAAGTGTCGACATGCTGGCTCTAATGCAGAGTCAGGTGGTGGTTAACTCGCACTCCTTGCCATCCTCCACGGTAGCCGGTAATATTTCTGACATTCCTGGAGCGAGGTAAGCACAAGGCCGGATACTCATTTTCACATTGGTACGCCATAGTCAATCTCAATTTCGTTGTTCAAATGTACATTCTACGTTTTGTAGTACACATGGGAGGAAAGTTGACTCCTGAATGTTTTTTTTTGTATCCAAGTATATTCAGAGAAGATTGGGGTGCCGGAATAAGTGTGTTTACACTTGGAAAAGGTGGGGAAAACATCGGCTCCGTAGTTGAAAATTCAGTAAGACAGCGAATGATATGACCCCTACATGCAGCCACGAAATTGTCGACTGCTGATACTACTTACGTGAATTTCGATCCTAAGCGCTGATACTTCTGCACCAAATGTTAAACCCTCCTTTGAACTTAGTGGTTGATGATTGATGATTGAGAGATGCAATGGACCACGGTTGCTACTACGCTGAATAAAATCTTCATTGCTTCAGGAAAATGCGATATAAGTCATGTTTCCCGAATTATTGGCAATATTCGGGCGTGGACATGCCGCGTTTATACATACACAGACTTAAAGAGCAGAAGACGACCACCGTGTCTAACTTATATGGTACCCCCAACAAAATATAGGCCGTTTATTGTGGAACGGACGGCTCTTATTAAATCATACTAGTGCGTAAATTATGAGTAGTAGAAATCATACTAGTCGGTAAAACCAGACTAGTACTAGATGTCAAAAAAAAAAAAACCAGACTAGTACTAATGCATGCAGAGTCAAAATCGGAAACTTCTGCAATATAGTATCTGACATAATCGGAAATCCCGCAAAAAAAGGAAGGCCTCGTAACGCCTGCTATAACTTAATGCATGCTATAACTTCATGCATCGCTGCCAGGCTACTTCACCGCGCGTTGATGGTCTAAATTAAAACCAGATTTTGCCTTCCTAGAATGCTTACGATTTGACAGTAGCCTATTGTTTGAAAAGAGTGGTAATGGTCAGCCTAGTTCCATGGCCATGAGTTTTGCCGTCGTACTGCCCGGCCGACCAACCGGCCGTCCGGCCGCCATGCGTACATGAACAACTTCAAGGTTGTAAAGTTGTAGGAATAATCGATATTAAGTTGGAAAAATCAGACGGTATTACTGCGAGAAGATCTTGGAATCAAATAACGGATCTGGTAGCCAAGAATTTAGGCCAAATTAACTGCTTGAATAAATGATTTTCTAAGTAAAAGTCCACACTGCCCATGTAAATCAACGGCCAGATTTGAAATCATACTACTCACCTCTCGTGGGTAGTAAAAGGTACCGTAAAACTAGCCTACATTGTTAAAGTTCTTTGGTCACACGACAACGAACGTCCTGTCTTCGACAAGAACACGTTGAAACCTTGAAGGAGAGCGAAAACAGGTAAGCTGAGCGACGCTCCTGCTCGCCCCCGCGGGCGACAGGGGCGAACCCTAAATCTCGCCGCCCCAGAGCCTCCCCTCCTCCCTTCCCTACCGCCGCCGCCGGCGGGAGCCGCCGGGAAAAGACCGTGCGGTGCCGGCGGCGGCGGATCTCCTTCACCCGCGCGCCAGGGTAGCCTCGCGGGGCGGCTGCGGCTGGCGGCGGTGCGGACTTGGCTTCACCTTCGGCCGGCGGCTCGCCTCGGCTCCCCTGGGCTTGGGGCTCGGCGACGGCGAGGGATCTTCTCATGCTGGGTGGACTGGTGGAGGTTGAGAGCTCCTGGGCGCTGGTGGGCCGGCACGGCCTTTGTCGGCTCCGGCTGGCGGCGGCGTTCGACTTGCTGTTCCTGTGATGAAGTTTCGGGTGAGGTCGCCGGGCTGTGCGGCCACGGACGATGGGTTCCGGCCGCCTCGCGGACATGGGCCGAGGCAGGGGCCCCGGGCCCTGGCGAGCCCCGCTTTCCTTCCCTTCGGATCTGACGGCTCTTGCAGCCGCGGGGGCTGCTGGCCTTCGATCTAGCAGGAGGTGCAACCATGGTGTTCTTTGGCTCTCCTTTGCAGTTTCGGCGGCGCGTGGAGGTGGGACGCCGGGGCGGCGGCCCTGGACGGTGGTGAACTTGTGGGTTGGCGGGCGAGCCCGAGTTCTGATGGTGCTGGCTAGGACCACGGCCGTGTGGGAGGTGGATAAATATTGCCGAGAGGAAACTCTCCCCAGGTTTATTCCCGGGCCGCGGCGGCGGCGTCCGTGGATGTCGTCACCTTCTTGAAGGCGCCGTGGTGGCGTTTCTCTGTCCTCCTACGTGCTCCGGGTGAAAACCCTAGATCTTGGATCGGGCGACGGCGGCGTTATACGTCCTGCTCTTCTTGAAGACACCGTCTTGGAGCTCACGGTGTGTAGCGCTCTAGAGGTCGGGTGGCGGAGTCTCTTCGGCGTGCTTCCTCCGGCAAAGCTTGCTTCTTGGTCTGCGTTCTCGGTGTTTGTTGCTTGGACCTCCTTGGTGTGCCTCAGCGTGATGTTGTTCCCTTGTGGCTGTCTCCGTTGCCGGTGGGCGGGTCTCGGCGGTGTGCAGTGTGCGTTGGTGCGCCGGTCTCGGCTCAGGTAGCTTTGGCCCGTCACTTTGCCCGTGTCGACGGTGTGCAGCGTGTGTCGGTGCGCCGGTCTATCTTCACGAGCGAGTTTCGGCCCAACACCTCTGCCTGCCAAGCATGTTCTCGACCTCATCGGAGTAGCCTTAGGTGGCGTTCCTCCCGCTGATGTTCTGCGGTTGTCCTGTATCTTGTGTGTGAGTGTAGTCCGTGGTTGTAAGCTGGGTTCAGCACTTTGTATCCTTGTCGCCGTTCGTGGCGTTATTAATTTAACGTTGGGCCTTTGGCCTCTTTTCTATAAAAAAAACCTTGAAGGAACACATGCACGGACGGGTGTATTGTGTGTTACTCTTACTCGTATGTTTCTTGCTTCTGTATCTAAATTGATGACTATCCTCCGATTATGTTAAATAAAGGTGTGTGGCCTCAAACTTTAAAATATTGTTTTGCTAATTCTCAATCGAATGAGAATTAACTTAGTTCTAAATCGTATGACGTCATCAGTTGCAAGTGGAGTTGCAACTAATTCGGACCATTTGATTTGCTTCGTGATTCGTGCATCTGGGATTTGATGACGTCATGCGATTGAGAATTAAGTTAGTTCTCATTCGACTGAGTTGCAAGTGGACTTGCAATTGCTCCGGACCGTTTGATTTGCTTCGTGATTCATGCTAATCATGAGTTGCAACTTGACTTGCAACTGGGATTGATGACGCCATGTGAATGAGAATTAAGATAATTCTCATTCGACTGACCACTAGAGAGACCCTTAAAAATATGGGTAACATTGCAATTTCATGGTTTACTCATTGCATCTACAAATAAACTCTATAACGTTGTTGGTGTCCTGAGCTTATCCTAGACGTCCACTCACACTTTAAGATATGCGCATGGTCTTTCGACATTTATGAAATGTAACAGCCCAAAGTTCGGAAACCTAAAAACCCGATTAAAATTTTCGCTTTTGTGTTTCATTGCATCATGGCATCCATATTAAATTGCTAAATAAATAAAAATAAGTGGGTTTGGCACCATTTAAAAACAAATGCCAAAGTTGCCTTAACAAAATTTCAAATCAATGGAAGTGTTAGAACTTGCAAAAAACCAAAAATACTTGCACATCGTATGATTGTCAACGAAGTTCCAAAATACTAATCCTATAAATTGTAGTTGCAAACTACAATAGCAACAAAACTTGTAATAAAGCGAAAATGAATAAATGGACCATTTTCTATCCCTGTGTTATTTCCGATGAAAACTAGTTCAAAAATTCAAAACAAAAATAGGGTGAGTTTCTCCATAAGTTGAGGAAGCCCCCTGAGTATTTCGTGATTTTTGGACGAGTTTTGGTGCTTCAATTATTTTTTTCCCAAAGGGTGCTGGGGAAAAAGAAAAGAATAAAGGAAAAGGAAATCAACCCCAGCCTTATCCTCTCCTTCCTCACCACTCGTCTCTCTCACCCGCACGCTCCCGAGCTCACTCTCTCGCGATTTCCCTTTCCGCCTCGCGCCGCCGCCGTGAGCACCCTACAGTGGATAAGACCACCTGACCGTCCTCATCCCCATCACCCAGCAACACACCAAAAGATCAATCCTTTGATTGCTGAGATCTGAAGCCATGGCGACCATCTTGGAGGGCAAGCGCCTGGGAGAGGAGCAGCAGGGCACATCGCTGGAATAGGGGAGGAGCAGAGAAAGGAGGGCATCAACGAAGGCAAGAAGTGAGAGTAGCAGAAAAGACCAAGCCCATCTCAGATTCGATTTTAAGCCCCATGAGTTCAGGTACTGTTCGGATGGAGGCCACCAACAATTGGTTTTGTTGGTTAAATCAGCTCCTTGTTCATCTTATCTCAGAACTTCCAGTTTATCTAATTCATGGTATGGCTTGTGTTTAGAAAACGTTCGTGTAGCATCTGTTCTTACCAGTTTTCAGCTGCTCATATTTTGACTTCTCCTCTGAAAATGTTCAGCACAAAAACACTCTAAATAGAACAACTTATCCTGTAACTTTTGGCAAGGAAGTAAGAGCTACAGTATAGCGTTCAGTTTGAGCGAGAGGGAGCAGTGGAGCATCAGTTCTTGCAGTTGATAACCTGAACCGTGTGGCAAGTTCAATCCTCTACATACACATCTCTGAACTGGGTCACACGGAAGCTCCCTGCTACTTCTAGTAGAGAACCAAAGTAACTAATTTGTGAATGCATCTAATACTTTCTTAGTTATCTATTTTGAAATTCCCTGTAGTGTTGTGCGTTACCTCACAAACTGAACCTGTTAAATTCGAAATTCAATCAGGAGCAAGAGGACAGCGTTCAGAGTACTAGCTTTACTTAGTAACTATGTTCAGGTTTTTGGGAGAAGAGCTACAGCCCAGGAAGCCATGCCTAATGTCTAAATCTAGTTGTTGTGTCCATGTTACCAGCGTACTGGATACAGTTTTTAAGATCTAAACTAAGTGATGCCTAACAAACTTAGCGAGACCAGTTTAATTAGTTTAAAAGACTAATTTCGTTCTCTGCTGTTTCCTGTCTTTCAGAAAATAAAACAAACTCGTATAAATCATAACTAATTCAATTTTTTTCAGAAAAATGCAAACGAGGTACCAAAATTCTTAGAAAATTAATATCTATGCATTGGTAACATGTTCATGCATGAATAACTCACGGTTTGGTACTGTACAAAAATGGGTAAAACTTGTTTAACTAATTAAAAGTAGGGGTTTCGTCCAAAATTGTTCAAATTAAATTATGGGCCCACTTAGTTTGTTAGCTACCTCGTGGGGCTAGTCTCAATGCATAAACTTCACATGTCATCATTTTTGAGTGCATTGCACCATTGCCATGTGTTGAGTGTAGTCTCTTCTTTTCCGGTGTTTTGTTTCTTCACGATAGAATTCGTTGTTGATGTGAGCACCGAGTCCGAAGTGAAGAATGACGACACCAAAGACAAGTACTTTTGAACATTGAACAAGGCAAGCGTAATCCCCCCTCTGAGCATATCTTATCCTATTTTTCGCAAATATTTTCTCCACTATAATATTGCATGCGGTTCCAAATGTCAATTTGCTGGGATTAGAGTATCCTATAGTTGCATTAAGATTCCGATGCCAATTACCTGTTCCCCCTCCTATTATCCATAGTATTGTTTTGTGGGCCTGAAATACTTAACTATGCAATGTTGATGCTTAGCCATGCTTAGTTAAATGCTTAGCCGTCCGTTGGATACTTCATGTCGGAAACAGGTTGTTGAAGTGTTCAGATGATGGTGGAGAATTTGTGGTGACAGGTAATAAAATGCTTAAAGGTGGGGATGAGGGGCCACTGTGGTTGTGGTGCTTTGTCTCGTTCCCGTCGCCTAGGTGCGAGTTATGTACCTCTTGAACCAAGACGAGCGTGCAACCATGCGTGAGGCCTATGCATTCGCAGTGCAGGAACCCTCATAGACTAAATAACTCGGGCGGGGCTAGCCAGGGTCCTCTAGTTCGGGCTTCCATTTGCGCGTGCGTGATGATGGTGGGATGAACTGAGATGAGGATTGTGGTGTTAGGAAAATAAGTGGCCGTGAGGCGGGTGTTGCAGGCACTGGCAGTCCTGCCGCCACTGATGATCCTGGAAAGTCCTTAACGAGGGAGAAGTAGACACCGCTCCCACCCAGCCGGCTTTCCAAGGAAGAGAGCTAATTGTACAGGTAATGGGCCGGACGGTACGCGTGGCGAAGGAGCTGGGGCCCCTCGGGATTCCGGGGACTTCCACTTTGTACACCCCTGCAGGGATAAATCTTTTCGAAAAGCCGTGTCCGCGGTTATGGACGACTTGGGAATGGACGATGATCATAGAATAACTGGAACGGAATGATTAAAAATTTGAGTACTAAAGGTACTACTAATAACCAAGGTTGTCTTCCTCGAGGGTGATTCGGGGAGGTGCCTAGTAGATAGGTGATGAGAATGGTGAGGTTATGATGGAAATGGTTACAAGAAAAGAGTTACTTCTTACCCCTTTTCAAAATAATCTGATTAGTCGATGCCATGGAGTTATGTCTTTTTAAAATAAAATCAGCTTTATGCAAAACAACCATAAAACCTTGAAAGCCAATCATCGAGCATATATTAGCTCTTAATCTTGCGAGTTCGTCGAACTCAACGTCGTTTGCTTATTTTTCAGGAGAGGATTTCACCGACCTCGAAGGTGGGTTCCTTGTGAACGTCGACGAGTAGTCTGGGGTTCCCAGGTGGCAGCTTGGGACATCCTGGAACAGCTGGTGCTGGATGTTTATTTGTAGGCCTCTTAGGCCATAATCTGGATCTTGTTGTTTAGAACAACTTAATTTGCTTCCGCTTGTTGTAATGTTGGGTCTGTGACCTCTGGTTGTCATTTGCTATCTTTCTCTATTATAAGAGTTGAACTATAATGATTTGTGTCATAGAGTCTGTGATGTGCCAGTTGTTCCACAAGTCTTGATCTCTCTATTATGCTTTGATAGTGTGTCTGGTGGTATCGGATAACCGGGGACACAGTATCACTGTATAACAGTCGGGTCGGGGCGCCACATGAAAATACCCTCAAATACTTATTTTCATAAAAGGTAGCCCCTTCAGTTTTACAAAACATATCCTCCACTGCATTCTTATTTCATTCGGACACAAGAAATCAACAGAAATCTGTAGAGAACTAGACACACTTCATATCAATTGAATTTTGGATAGAAAATATCTACAATATGAGTCCAGTCACAAATTTGGATATGGTATTTTGGACAGAAAAAACGGATCTACAATATAAAGTCCGGACAGAAAAATATATGGATCTACCATATAAATATGGAGATGAGAGCACTTGATCACACCCACTAGTGGAAAAACGGCCTGTAGTCCCGGTTGGGGAAGGCCTCTAGTCCCGGTTGGCCAACCGGGACTGCCGAATCGGGACTAAAGGCCTCCCCCCTTAGTCCCGGTTGGCCACGAACCGAGACTAAAGGCCCTCCCACGTGGCCACGGCCGAGCTCGGGGGTGGACCTTTAGTCCCGGTTGGTGGTTTGTGTTTTTTGTGTTTTCTTTTCAATTATTTTTCAGGGTTCAGGGGGTTAGGGTTTAGGAGGGGTTTAGGGTTTCGGATTTTGTGTTTTCCATCGCATGGAGATCACGTCGATGCGCGAAAAACAAGTTTTCGTATACATAAAGTTCATACTACATGGAGATCACGTTGATGCATATACATACACATACAATTTGGTATATATATATCTATTTAATTACATGGAGATCATTAAATTACATGGAGGCATTAGCGGCAATGGAATTCTCCGGCTGGAGATATGACCTCCGTAAGCAAAAATCCCGCCAATTCCTCTTGAATTGCTTTTATGCGGTTCTTTGGTAGGAGCTTGTCCCGCATCCTTTCCATCTTTAAAGAAGGAGATCAATATGAATATATGAGTTATGTGTATATATCAAATCATCATAAAACAAAATTATGAATGAAACTCAACACAATTGATGGTAATAAAATAAAATTGTGAATAGTGTTTACGTACTTCAATTTGCCTTCGATCTCTGCGGTTCTCACTGGTCGTCATGTGAATGAACTCGCAAACGTAGTATGCACATAAATTAGTCCCCTGTTCCTGCTTCAGGCAGTACTGTACGAGAATAGAATTCAATCAAATAATAATCAAGCATAATAATGGTATTGAAACTAGAATTAAAGAGATGCGCGGACCTAGTTAGTACTACTTACCTTTGTCCGATGAAAACGCAGCTCCGGTTCTCATTCACCGACTTCATCCTTGATGAACCGTTTCCAAACCTTGCTCGGCAAAGAAAATGAATAAAGGAGTTATTAATTACTTGATATAAGGAAATGAACGAAAGAGGCCGATATAGTGCGATAATGATTGAAATTACTTCTGGAGCATTTGAATCACGCTGGGTATTCTCTAGGATCTTTCCTTAATGAGTCCATGATTTCAACGGTTCCAGCGTCGGGACTAATGATTAGCAGAATCCAGTGGAACCTGAGCATATTTATATACGCAGGCATGCATAACTCATCAATTACACTAAACATCGAGTAAGCAAAATAGAATGTGTACAAGATTGTAACACTCACCTGAAGTTGTAAGAAAAAAGTATTTCTGTTTTGGTATTTTGTTCCTTTAAAAACCTTAACAAAAGTTCCTCTGTGTCCTTGGCATGGTTTTGTATGGTAATTTCATGAATGATATTTGGGTCAATGAACCCAATGTCATAGATTCTCTCCTTTTTGCATTTGATAATCTTCATTCTGCATAATAGCGTACAAAAGAATATAGTGAGTATAATTACAGGCAATGAACGAGCTGTGCTAAAGACTTAAATTACAGAAATAAATCACTTACACACAATACCAACTGACACTACAAGAAATCCGGTATATTGCCACGAACAAAATCGTTGAAACAAGTGCCAAATCGTCGCAATTGGTACCTGTTGCATCCAAACGTCGTTCGTTGGGCGTCGTTGCGACTAAACGCGTGGTACTAGGCTGTCTCCGCGGAATGATTTTCGTGGCTACAAAATTGGCCTTTTGCAACCATTTATTCGGGCAATTGCCACTCGTTTTTCCGTTGCGGCACTCACCTAATGCAACCTATGTTTTTCGTGGGTATAACTCTAGTGCAACAAATACCGAACCGTGGCGAGTGACCACTGTGGCAACGGCGCGTGTTCCGTTGCGCCTGCTCTTTCGTTGGAATAGTCCAGTTTATTTGCCACGTCCAATTTTGTGGCAAGAAACTATGTCAACAAACCTTATACGCGAAAAAACGATTTGCCACAAACAATTCAATCGTGGTAACACGAGTTCTCTGGTTATCGCCACGTCCAAAAAATTTGAAGCGACAAACTACTGCAACAATGAAAAATTTCCGTGGCGATACTCTATTTCAACACAAATTATTTTGGTGGCGCCAAATAGTAGTCGCTACGTGCAAACTTTTCGTGGCGATGCTTTATTCCAACAAATATTATTTCGGTGGCGACAAGTAGTAATCGCAACGGCCTAAATATTAGTAGCGAGAAACTAGTGCGACAATTAAAAATTTCGTGGCGATTCTCTATTTCAACAAAATTTGGTTTGGTGGCGCGAAATAGCTAAAGCAACGGCCAAAATGTTTGTGGAGAAAAAGTACTGCGACGATCTCCACTGTTGGTGGCGAAAGTCTATTTCAACAAAACTTTTGTTGGTGGCGCCAAGCAGTTATCACAACATGTGAACAAAACAGGTAGTCGTGGCGACTGAGGCTTGACGCAACACTACATTTACCGTGGTAATTACCTATTGCCACGTTAAAGAAAAAAAAAAAAAAAAACGGGAAACAAAAATACGGGCATTGAATTAAAATATTCAAAACCGTACGTACAATATGTATATTCATACAAATCATAATTCTCATAGCTATTTATAATTCATACAAATCATAATTCTCATACAATATGGATCAAATGAAACTCAAAAATATCGTAGGTATCCTAATGTACTTGATGTAGAATCCAGTGCAGCTATTTTTTTCCATTATCATTTCCAATTCCATCCTGCAATCAAGAATAAAAAAAGTTTAGTTCATGTCCATTTCCATCCTAGCTAGCACATATCTGTTGTTTGATTAAGTTGTGAGTCAACACAGCAACAATACATGGTGAAACATAAGAAGCAGGTGCAGCAAGGCTATAGTGTGGGTGAAGAAAAAACAGTAGTTGTAAGTCAACGAAGAAACAACACATAGTGAAACATAAGAAGCAGGTGCAGCAAGGCTATAGTGTGGGTGAAGCAAAAACAGTACGTACTAGTACCGATTTGTACAAGTTTGTGACTTACCATTGCTTTATACATTCGAGAACCCTGTACCGTGGTGTGCGGAGGAAATATTTTCTTAGCAGGGCTCTGTGAAAGTGGTGTTTGCAGGTTTGGACTAATACTTTCTTTCTGGTTTGACTTCTTAAACATCTGCAAAAACGAAGTGCACTGTTAGCAATGCAAGTAAACAACTGAATCTTACGAGTTTGCAAGCGTATGACTATCATCACCTGAAGTGTTTGCAACTTCTGTTTTTCCATCTGTTGGGAGAACTCTTGAAACTTTGACTGAAACTGTGAGTTAAACTGTGCCATCAAGTTTGACTCAAATTCCTGTCTTGAGGTTCTCTCCAATTCCATCATTCTTTCCCTTTCAGCACGCTCTTCCTGTAACCTCTCCTCAAGGTTTTCCCTCTCAGCACGCTCTAAATTAATCCTCTCGTCCATGCTAGCACGTTCAGCTTGTAACTTCTGTTGTAATTCAGTGACCTGCTGGCTGAGCTCAGAGTTTACTTTTTGGGTCTCTACCGTAGCACGAGCTTGCTCTTCAACCTGGAACTTAATCCTTTCAGAACTAGTTGGCAGTTTGGCCATGTATCCGAACCCACGAGGCTGCGCTGACTTGCAAGCTACGATTTCTTTATACGCAGTCTGGAAAATATTGATTCTTTGTTCAACTGAAACTGGAACATCAGATTCCTTTACTCTGTTTTCAATGTCTTCACATGCTTTGTCCTAATTACGAAAAAAACACTCCCATCAGATGAAGAAACATCCACGATGAACAACAGTAAATATGTTTTGAGAATAGCTTCTAAGTCAGTATACTCACGTAAACTTTCTTGGACTCTTCGGTAGTCCATGTTCCATTGTTGGCGTGGGTGATTTCCCAGAGAGCAATACAGTCTGGCTCTTCTCCAGTTTCCGAATTTCTCTGCAAGTAGTGCAACAATTAGATGCTACAAACATTAAAGCACAGTGAGCAGCGAAGCATGCATAGTGAGTAGGCACATACATTCTCAAAACTATGTTGAGAGTACGATTTTGATCCAGCTCTGTGTTTTATCTTGAGTTTCTTACGGTTATCCGAGTTCTTTTGGCTGAGTTGCTACACATTCAGTGATAAAAAAAAGAGTCAGACAAGCCATTTCATGATAGTACAAAATTCACAAACTGTGAGCATAGAAATAACCTGGAATTTCTGATCAGTGCCAAAGTACTCAATCAGCCATTTCCACTCTTCCGGTTGTAAATCTTCCGGTATATTTGACATTCTAGCATCATCTGTTTTGTATGCCTTGTAAGTGCAGCTTAGAGATGCTCGCCAGCCTCTGTATCGCTCTTTCGCAATTTTTAGAATTTTTTCTGCTGTTTGTGGTGTATCTTCCAAATCATATCTGTCCTGAAATGCGTACAACAAACGGATAGACTTTAGTAGTTCATTATGGACGAAAAAATAAGACAACACATGTGAGAAAGGTTGTACTCACCAACATATCATCAACTATGAGTCGATGGATGTCAGGGTGAATGTCTGACCACCTCCTCACTCCAATAATTGGTAACCTTCTTTTCATTAAGATAACCACGTCATCCTTGAATGAACGGTAGTTCATTCCTACTGCACCACCCAATTTATCAGAGAATGCAATATTTAGCTTTCCAGATCCATTGGCATGACGCTTCTTAGATGCTTTTATTCCTTTTACTACACCTCGCCCTTTCTTCTTGGGTCCGTCAGCGCCTACAGCCCAAAACATACACAAAGAAACAATTTACTGTGTAGTAGATTGTAAGAAATGAGGACATAAATGTAAAAAAAAGCTAGTACCGTCCTCTAGCTGCGGGCGGTAGCGGCGAGCATGGGAAGGCCATTCAGTAAGGGCACACATGTCAGTTTCAGACACTACAGTGTTAGATTGGTCTACAGTTCCTGTATCAGGGTTAACATTTGTACTGAATCAGCAATCAAGGTTTTTCTGCATTATATAGCAAATGTTAGAGAAAGCTTAAATGTCAAAAATAAATTACCAGATCTACGTTTTCCATGTTTTCTTTTGTAAGCTTGTAAAATTTCAACCCTTGTCCTTGTAACAGATCCTTTTTTTACTGAACATGTAAACAATAAATGGACAAAGCATTAGCAATGTGCACAATTCAGAAACCTGATTAAGAATTAATGTACTTGTGTACCATTGGTAAGGGAGAAATCTGTATCTTCTGTTTCGTTTGAATCTTGATCCTCAGCTGTTGCATCCCTAACTGCATGTTTATCCAAATTATTGATTAGTTAAAGCATGCATTAAAATGTGACCGGGAAAATATGTATTAAAGTCTGTATTGTAGGTGTTGTGCGTTCGAGATTTGGGATGAAAGGATAACCTGAGACAGTGTATCGCTTGTTTCTGGTGGATCCACTTTCATCATCAAGATGAGACCCTTGTGTTGCAATATCAACGCTGGGCTTCTCCCTAAACACACACAGGTTGATCGTCTTCTCATTATTGTGCAGGGATACCAATTTCTCCACTTCAGATCCATGCTCGATGGGAACAAGTTTTCCTCTGCCATCGGCAGTTTTTACCCTGCAGTAGAGGTAATGACGCCCGGCACAGAAGCCAACACTTTCAATCAAACTGATCAATTCCATATAGCAGATGTCAGTCCTCTCGATTGTTGCTTCCAGAACTTTCTGTTTTTTATCCTCATCTTCGTAGTACAGGTTAAGTGACCAAATGTCCTCGCGCGTCTACAGTTAGATAGAAGTAAAAAATGAGCACCAAAATAATCAGTCAATTCGCAGATCTGAAATAAAAGAATAGTTACATGGCTATGTAAATTTTATGAATAGTTTGTAAAATGAAGTATGCATTTATCATTAATTCTCAGTTCGATACACGATAAGAAAAACATGTTCGCAAATGATCAACAGAGGAACAACATGCTGAAAATTGACAGAGGCATTTTTCTCATGGATAACGAGTCTCCCATCGTTAGTTGACTGGTTTTTTTAATTAAGAAAAAATAAATAAGTTTGGAAGCAATATTTGAAAGTAATATTACTGTAATTTTTGTGTTTGATGATTAGGATGGAAGGAACAAATGGAGGCAGTGGAAGATGCAAGAATGACTGACATGAAATTGAACCACTACTTATGAATTGTAGACATGAGATAGGTAACTTAATTTGTTTCTGAATGAGATTGTTAAACAGTACTGAAACCATGGTTTTATACCTTGTTGCACCCTATGCACTCACTTAGTGATGTGTGGCTTGATCATGGGCCGCTCGTCGACGACCGTGGCCTATTAGGGAGCAATGTGAGGCTACAAACTTTTTTGTGAGTGTGCAGCTAATGTAAGTGTGCCCAAATGTGATACCATAGTCAGATAATTTTCCGAAAGGCCTAGAACCTTCAAAGTAGGGGTGAAAACATGTGGAAGTCTCACATGAGTCATGTAATGCCCCTGAACAATTATGTCATGCATCTAATTAGCTGTTATTAATGTCTGCAAACGTCAAATTGCCACTGAAAAAATAGAGAAGACCAATAATCTTCATTGTAGATGCAGACATCACAGGGTTTTGGTGATCAATGCACTGAAGCACATCAATGCAAAGGGTTTTGGTGATCAATGTACTCAAGCACATCACTGTTGCCCCTATGATAATTACAGTCATCCATGTGTTCATGATCTGATGCGAATGTCTTGGTTGGCAGACTACTACAACCAGGGCGACACCGCCTGCATCACAATCTTCACGTCCAAGTGGCGGTTACGGGTGCTCCTAAGTGTAATGAGAAGAGCTTGCATTTCCTTTAAATGCTTGCCTTCAAGGAACTGCCGCCATGCATTCTTGACAAACATAATGCGGCCGTCACTGTCCGTGTTGTATGGAACGGTGGTGAACGCCCCTGACGCTCCGAGGCGTAGCCCAGCATGGCCTGAAGACGGAATGCCAGCGTTGTCCGCTACGGACTGAGGTAGTTTCTGGATTTTAAACGTGTGGATGAAAGACAAAAAGAAGTAGGTCATACAAAGGCACACGTTGTAAGCACAAATTGTGTAGAAAAACAAAAATAGCATTAGAACCATACGTACCATCTCATATCTGGCCAAATTTGTCCTCGTCAAACGAGTCACATATGGCACTCCAATGTACTCATCTTTTGGGGGTAGAAGCTCACGGATGTGGTCCTTCTCATCGTCATCAAGATCAGCTCTCTGGGAGACGATGATGGAAGAGTCAAATGGGTCATCCTCATCCATGGACTCCTCATCCGTGTACACCTCGTGCGTGGACTCCTCATCCGTGGACTCCTCATCTGTCCTGGTATCTGGGCTAGTTTCATTGCTTGTACTGGCGTCGTGGTCGTATGAGTAGTGCCTGCGGCACATGTGCAGCCCGAACACCTTGACGGTGAGCAAGGCGTCGCCGTCGAAACTGAAGAGGAGGAAACTGCCACGCTCCAGAGAGTAACATTGGGCGAACTGCTCCCAGCCGCGCCCGAGGTAAATGAGGCCAGCTGCATCAAACAGCACATCCATGTCCCACGGGCAGCTACTCGGATCGTCTGCCTCAAGCAGCTTCAGTACACGCGGTACACGGCCCTTCAGCAACTCCGCAAACTTCTTAGGCAGCATCTGCGGCAATATAAAAGTTAAATAGATGGAAAAGAGGGCTTACAACAAAAAGGTTACTGTTTGATGATGAAACATTAATATAAAAATGTAAACAAGTAGTACCCAGTAATCAGTTCTACTTGATCAAAGTTGAGCAATCAGGTTGTTTAGCACATTATTTGAAAAGATGAACATTCAGTGGGAGCTCAAATTTGCCATATCCAGTGAACATATGCACCAAGAGCACTTGAGGTACTACAACCCATCTACTAGACCTTTGATTCACAAATTTAACTAGCTGCAGGGTCATAGCTCACACACTCTGCCGGAGTTAATAACTGAAGTGATGGAGGACTAAATAACTGAAGTGGTGGTGTGGGTCGATGAAGCGTACCAGTTTGTCCGATGGAGCGTCTTCTAGGGCCCTGTAGAACTCAAAGTCTGACAACTCCATCTTAACAGATCCCTCTGTTCATCATATAAAAAATGCAGCGAAATTTCCGGTAACATATTGTAGAATTGACATTTTGGTTATAGAGTGCACGTACTGTAAGTCGCGTCGTATTGCATGCGGCACATGCTCAGGTCGAACATCTTGACTGTGATAACATCGCGGCCGTTGTAACTGCAGAACAGAATATACATTTGCTGCAGGCCGTACGTCCGGGCGAAACACTCCCAGCCGCACTTGAGGAACATGCGGCCAGTGCTGTCGAAACACACATCCATGTCCCAGATGGTGCTACGCCGATTGCCAACCTCACGCAGCTTCAGTTGACGGGGTTTACGGTCCTCCAGCAAGTCCGCGAACTTCCTAGGCAGCGACTGCCGCAAAGGATAGAGCAGGCCATGAACATCATTACACCTAATCTGACAAAAAATGACACCTAAACTGAGTACCATACCAATTTGTCCGATGAAGCATCGTTTATTACAGCAAAGAACTCGCAGTCCATCGTATGCAAGGCCGTCTGTTGATCGTACAAAAAAGTTTGACTTCAGTTACATCTAGCAGACACGCCAAAACAGCATGGTTCCGAAACATGACTAAATGCATTCTAGCACCAGCAAGGTTCACTAGAAATTTAGGACTAAATGTAGTCTAGCAGTTGCAAGGTTCAGAGACATTCATATAAGTGCAATTTAAAATTGACATGCATACAAGAATTTCATGGAAGTACGGAACTGCAATTAACAAGAGAGAAAATCATTTGTCAAAGTTCAGAGCGATCTAAATTAGTCATTCTAGTGCCATTTGTATCTATACATAGCACAATCGTACCGTCGTTCACACCATATACTTCCTAAGGAAGCGAGTTCTGGTGTGGCAGGGGATGATGTGAAGAACAGCATAATTCATAGTAGAAAATATACTTGTATAACACAGAAATGGGTTGCAGACAATCAATTGTACTGCTGAAGAGTGAAAAGGGAAATTACTAAAAATAGCTACTGGTCCTAAAAAGGGCTCACATAAATTGTACTGCTGAAGAGTAAAAAGGGAAATTACTAAAAATAGCTACTGGTCCTAAAAAAGGCTCACATAAATTGTACCGCTGAAGAGTAAAAAGGGAAATTACTAAAAATAGCTACTGGTCCTAAAAAGGGCAGTGTGAGTACCAGAGCTCTTAATTTCAACATCACAAAGTACCTACCTAGAAAAAGACACACACAACACCAGCTACCAACATCAATTGGGCACCTGGAACTATCAAAATTACATGAAGGTACAGTCCAACATCTCAATCAGGGGCGGAGGCAGAAACAGTAAATTATCAGAGTTAGGGGGGGCCGGTTTAAGCAAAAAATTCTAGAGAAATTACTGTTCCCCTGTCTCCGCCACTGATCTCAATCAGATGCAGTAAGTACAATCTCAATCAGTAATAAACGTGTAACACACCAATCAATCATGAATGACATCGAACATAAATACGTGCTACCATCTATATCTAGCACCGGATCGCACAACTCTTTCCTGTCGAGACAAGTAGGACACTTGGAAACAAAAAGAAAATTCGTGTTTGAACTCAAATCGTTCTGCAATCGCATCCAGAAGAGAAGAAGTGGTAACCTGAGTGCCGCCCACGATGGATCTTTGGTGAATCGCCGCGACGTGGGTCAATCTACAGCGCGATGACGACACGGGCGACGACGGCGGTCGAGAGAATGCGGCGGCACTGAGAGGGATGGTGAGCGAGGGGCGGCGAGGTCGAGAGATGGATGGCGGCGGCGGCGGCGGTGGTCTCCCTCCTCTGCCGAAAGAGGGTTTTCTCGGAGTAAATTTTGGTGGGTAAATTTTGGTTTTCTCCCTCCTCCCCTGCTTTCTCCCCTGCTTTCTCCACTGCCCTCTGTTACGATTTTTTCAATCGGGTTTAAAAACAATCAAATCTTGTACTGCTATTAAAATATGAAAATCTGTTGTTATGTATGATAGTACAACTTCCATATTTGTGTGTTCAAATCAGTGATAAAACCAGGTTTGACACAACTGGCGATGTCACTCGTCCGGGCACGCTATTACCGATCTAGGTCATCTGGGTCAAGAAGTGGCGATGTCACTCGTCCGGGCACGCTATTACCGATCTAGGTCATCTGGGTCCACAACTGGCGATGTCATTGGTCCGGGCACGCTATTACCGATCTAGGTCATCTGGGTCAAAAAGTGGCGAGGTCATTCGTCCGACCACGCTATTACCGATCTAGTTCATCTGGGTCCACAACTGGCGATGTCATTCGTCCGGGCACGCTATTACCGATCTAGGTCATTTGGGTCCACAACTGGCGATGTCATTCGTCCGACCACGCTATTACCGATCTAGGTCATCTGGGTCCACAACTGGCGATGTCATTCGTCCGGGCACGCTATTACCGATCTAGGTCATTTGGGTCAAGAAGTGGCGATGTCACTCGTACGGGCACGCCATTACCGATCTAGGTCATTTGGGTCCACAACTGGCGATGTCATTGGTCCGGGCACGCTATTATCAATCTAGGTCATCTGGGTCAAAAAGTGGCGAGGTCATTCGTCCGACCACGCTATTACCGATCTAGGTCATCTGGATCCACAACTGGCGATGTCATTCGTCCAGGCACGCTATTACCGATCTAGGTCATCTGGGTCCACAACTGGCGATGTCATTTGTCCGGGCACGCTATTATCGATCTAGGTCATCTGGGTCAAGAAGTGGCGATGTCATTCGTCCGGGCACGCTATTACCGATCTAGGTCATCTGGGTTATAACTAAAATATGTCCTGCCATGTGTCAAATATGTGTTCCTGCTCAGTATGACTAACTATGCCATGGATATGGTCTTCTTCTCACACATTTTTCGTTGAAGCCCATGGATCTTCATGCTTCATATAGATTGGCATTTTTTTCCGAATTTATGTGGTGCTTACTGAATGTTATAGATGATCTAAAACTAACAAACAGGAACTCCTTGTACCTACATGTAATTTTGTTGTTTTTTGCGTGCATATGTGGTACTTAAATGAAGTGCTAACAAGTTTGTTCCATTCCAAGTAGCCATCCACATGCAGCAAAAAAGTATATTTCCCTATTTAGAAAATTTCCACATGCAGCATATTTTCATATTTTTCTGACAAGTATAGGTGTTGCTATCATTTTCTTGGAAGAAAAAGGCCAGAAAATGAAAGACGTACGTGGACAATGTTGGTAATGAATATTGTGTTCGTGCCGGGTCCAATGGTGAGCGGCCGGTGACGAGAGAGGTGGCGGCGGTGAATGACGTAAGTGGTGAGACGTGGCGGCTGCTTGAGGAGGGGTCGGGCTTGGTTTTGGTGCAGTCAATTACACGGTAGGTCGAGAGGAGAGAGGCACGGCGCGGCGGTTCTGGGGTTTTGACGTGACAATACATAACCGAGTAGTCCCACCTGTCAGTTGGATAGACGATTATACTAACTGTGTTTGGGTCCGTATGTCAGTCGGTGGGTTAGTTTATTGCGTACAAACAACCGCACACAGTTACGATTTCACACCCGTCCCATTTTGTCTCATCTTCCTCCTCTGTTTTCCCCTCTGTTTTTCCCCTCTGTTTTTCCCCTCTGTTTTCACCACTTGCTTCGTCTCGTCTTCTCCGCTTCCACTTCAATCTGTGCTTCTTCTCCCCGCGGCGTCGCCATGGACACCGTCAAGTACTTCTCCGAGACGTACGACGTCACCGTCCACGGCAACCAGCAGATCGAGGCGGTCTACACCAACGATCCAGCGGAACTAGAGCGGGTGCTCGACATGTACCAGAAGTGGTTCGCGGCTGGAGACCCCAAGATCATGGGGCTGGACATGGAGTACACCTCGGACCGCGCCCTGAAAGACAAGAGGATGGCCGTCATTCAACTCGCCATGCGCCGCCATGTACTCGTCTTCCAGTACGCCAGGTATGAACAAACGTGGCCACGCATGTTGCTATATTGAGGGTTTTTTGCTTCACCCCTTCTGCCAGGGTACTAGTGCTACTATTAGTACTAGATGTCACTCAAACTGCTTGCGATGTCACTAATTTGGTTCATATTTACGGTAGACAGAAGTTCCTAGATCTATTCTGTCTTCGGGGTTAGTTTGAAACTGTGCTTGCGATGCCACGGATTAGTTTCAGTCTTGGGGACCTGTCAATTCATGTGGGTTTTTTTTGTTTCAGTCTTGGTACCTGACTTGATTTTGTTATGGGTTTTTTTGTTTCAGTCTTGGTACCACTTGTGGCTCAAACAGATGGTCATGCCAATTAGAAGTGTTCATATTTATGAAAACTAGTAAAAAGTAGAACAAATCAAATTAGAATTGTTATATACAAACTAGGAAAATGTGTTTCTGTCAATTCATGTTGATCATATTTCAAATCTTTAGGTGGACTTGTTCATCATATTTCAATTCTTTTAACTAAACTTAACTCATTAGGTGGACTTGATGATCATATACTTGTTTGTCACCTATGAAATTACATCTTTTAACTAAACTTAACTCTACATTGTCTTGGTTATTGTAGTTCTGACCATTGGAAGTGTTCTTGCTATATTGCTGATTTTCTACGCTTCAAAGGTATTACCTTTGCTAGCGTAGGCACCAAGACAGACAAGGTGGTTCTTCCTCAAACCTGGCCGAATGTCAACATTCCAGCAGAGTTCTATGTGGACCTCCAGCACCTGTACCGGCTCCCTCGAAATGACACGGTTGGCATGAGTGTGATGGCTGCGGACCTGATTGATCCCTGGTAAGCAAATATGAAGAACAAGCTCCATCACACAGCGCACCGGATGTGGGAGCACAGACCTCTTGCCAAGATCAACAAGGACTACGCCGCCATTGATGGCTTTGTGGCGTTCGAGCTATACCGGGTGATGCTGGAGAGGCTAGACGCTGGACTGCCACTTGGATTTCAGCTTCCGGATGATTGTGAAGATTCGGACACTGATGTTCCTGAAGATTCATCAGATGAAGAAGAATCAGAAAAGGAGAACAAGAGGCGTAAGCTGGCGTAGGATGCTTCCTGGAGTTTAGTTTGCTTCTGTGCTTGCACTTATGTAAATATATATGTAGTGTGTTTGGATGAACAAGTAAGACTATCTTAGTAGTTATGTAGTGTGTTGCTTTTGTTGGGCTGTTGAAGACAATGTTTTGCTGGTACATCTGCAGTTCGTATTTTCTTCCGTGTGGTCATGTGCTTTCGGCTCGATGTTTTCAACAAACCCATGTTGTTTTGACCCCACTATGTTTCACAAATGTCAAAATGCCCTCCTATGTGCACCTTTCTTCAAAGAAAATGCCAAAATGCCAAAACTCTGTCACATCCTGTGGTACATAATTCCTACATGATTATACAAATATTGCATGACTCATGTGAGTTTAAAATGATTTTAACATGAATTTGACCAATTTTCATACATTTTTTCTAATTTCTGGCATTTTTCTTAAAAGAAAATGATATGCACACTTATAATTGTCAGAAAAATCTCAAAATCTGCAAGCCCACCTAGTATGTGTGCATTACCACCCACAAAAAATTTGAGGCCGATCTGGATCTCCTATGCGCACATTTCTTCATAGATGCCCCATAAGCGACATGAACGATGTCGACCAAACCCATGTTGTTTTGACCCCATTAGGTTTCAAAAGTGCTATGCAAAATAGAAAGCCCACAATCATGATCCTTGCCTGCAACAGTGTTCATGCTACACCAAAACACACATCTTGATAGGGTTGATCCACCATTTGGCCTTGATGTTTGGACCAAAATGCCCAAAATACCCTCCTAATTGATCCTTTTGCATCCAACTTGACCAAAACTCTGTCACATCCTGTGGTACATAATTCCTACATGATTATACAAACAACGCATGACTCATGTGCGTTTAAAATGATTTTAACACGAATTTGACCAATTTTCATGCATTTTTTCCAATTTCTGGCATTTTTCTTAAAAGAAAATGATATGCACACTTATAATTGTCAGAAAAATCTCAAAATCTTCAAGCCCACCTAGTATGTGTGCATTACCACCCACAAAATTTTTGAGGCCGATCTGGATCTCCTATGTGCACCTTTCTTCATAGATGCCCCATAAGCGACATGAACGATGTCGACCAAACCCATGTTGTTTTGACCCCATTAGGTTTCACAAGTGCTATGCAAAATAGAAAGCCCACAATCATGATCCTTGCCTGCAACAGTGTTCATGCTACACCAAAACACACATCTTGATAGGGTTGATCCACCATTTGGCCTTGATGTTTGGACCAAAATGCCCAAAATACCCTCCTAATTGAACCTTTTGCATTCAACTTGACCAAAACTCTGTCACATCCTTTGGTACATAATTCCTACATGATTATACAAACAATGCATGACTCATGTGAGTTTAAAATGATTTTAACACGAATTTGACCAATTTTCATGCATTTTTTCCAATTTCTGGCATTTTTCTTAAAAGAAAATGATATGCACACTTACAATTGTCAGAAAAATCTCAAAATCTGCAAGCCCACCTAGTATGTGTGCATTACCACCCACAAAAAATTTGAGGCCGATCTGGATCTCCTATGTGCACCTTTCTTCATAGATGCCCCATAAGCGACATGAACGATGTCGACCAAACCCATGTTGTTTTGACCCCATTAGGTTTCACAAGTGCTATGCAAAATAGAAAGCCCACAAATCATGATCCTTGCCTGCAACAGTGTTCATGCTACACCAAAACACACATCTTGATAGGGTTTATCCACAATTCGGCCTCGATGTTTTGACCAAAATGACCAATCTGGGTCAAAAAGTGGCGAGGTCATTCGTCCGACCACACTATTACCGATCTAGGTCATCTGGGTCCACAACTGGCGATGTCATCCGTCCGGGCACGCTATTACCGATCTAGGTCATCTGGGTCCACAACTGGCGATGTCATTTGTCCGGGCACGCTATTATCGATCTAGGTCATCTGGGTCAAGAAGTGGCGATGTCATTCGTCCGGGCACGCTATTACCGATCTAGGTCATCTGGGTCCACAACTGGCGATGTCATTCGTACGGGCACGCTTTTACCGATCTAGGTCATCTGGGTCAAGAAGTGGCGATATCACTCGTCCGGGCACGCTATTACCGATCTAGGTCATCTGGGTCCACAACTGGCGATGTCATTTGTCCGGGCACGCTATTATCGATCTAGGTCATCTGCGTCAACAAGTGGCGATGTCACTCGTCCGGGCACGCCATTACCGCGATCTAGGTCATTTGGGTCAAGAAGTGGCGATGTCACTCGTACGGGCACGCTATTACCGATCTAGGTCATTTGGGTCCACAACTGGCGATGTCACTCGTCCGGGCACGCTATTACCGATCTAGGTCATCTGGGTCAAGAAGTGGCGATGTCACTCGTACGGGCACGCCATTACCGATCTAGGTCATATGGGTCCACAACTGGCGAGGTCATTCATCCGAGCACGCTATTACCGATCTCGTCGTTGAATACTAGTGGTGTTGATTAAATTTCTGGGAAACAACAACATTTGAGATAAAATATTTTATTTTGAAGTAATTATAGTACTGATTATTATTTTTTATCGTGTAATATTTGTGACATCAATACTGTCAATCGTCCTGAATTTCTTGTATGCGTTCCTAAGCCATCGTTTTTATGATTGCCTCCATAAAGTGTGGCAAGATTTCTATTGAAGCTACAAGTCTATTATGGTTCATGTATGGGAATGATTTGTTTATAAAACTGATAAAATATTGGGTTATTTATCGAATTACCCTTACAGCCCTCAATCTACTCAGTTTTGCCTCCATAAATGTATGGGATGCTTAGGTTCAGGTTGCAACATTTGCACTAGCAGTTATAAATCCCTTATAAACAGTGAACAATTAGATGATAGACAATTAATTGAACCGCTTCCGGTGGGCGCAGGGGAGGAAACGCTGCACAAATAAAAAAAGGAACCGCTCCAGAACGAAATGGAGAAGATCCGCGGCAGAGCGAAAAAGAGAGCCGCCGCGTTGTCTCCTCGCCTCCTTCGCCTAGTAGTCTCCACCACTATCCTCTCGCCTCTGCACCACTACCGAAAAAACCCCACAACATAACTTCTCTCCGCCGGCGTGTCCTCTCTAGTCTCCACCCTCCTCTCGCCTCTAGCAGTCACCACCATTATCCTGTCGCCTCCACCACGTCCTCTCGCCTCTCCTTCACGCGCCTCTCTCTCTCTCTTCCCCTCCACCATGGGATCCAACTCGAGCAAGGACTCCGATGATCCCCATCTTTGGGTAGGCATCCACGACGGCAAGGAAACGACGGAGACCAGATATGTGCATGCTCACGGCGAGACATGGATCGAGGCGGTGTACACAAACGAGGCCGCAACCGTGGATCTAATCCTCGAGAAGTACGAGCGTTGGCTCGCGGACGAGGAGATCAAGTTCGTCGGCCTAGATATCTAGTACAACAGTACGCAGAGGAAGGTGGCGGTGATGCAGCTCGCCATGAGGGAGCATGTGCTCGTCTTTCACAAGATCAGGTACTATCATTTCCCCAAAATAATTTGTTGAAGTCTGAGTACGACCTTTGTTCTTGAGAGTGCCAAGAGTTTTATTTATTTATTTTTGGTATCAACTACGAACAGCACATGCGCGCAATAAAATTAAAATCCGCTCTGTTAATTTGGCAACCATTGTTCTGACGGTATTTGGCATGCAAGATTAATCTGCAAATTTTCTTGTGTGGTCAAAGTTCTTCCTATATATTAGTTCCCCAACATTTAGTGCTTAGCAATGTGTACTAGTTCCCCAACATTTGGCATGCTAGATTGATCTGCAAATGTACAGTCGTTCCCCAACATTTAATTAGTGCTTAGCTTGTACTATACGTATTATTATTTAGTTGTTCAACTAATTAAATTGTTCACTACACTGCATATATATAATATAAAACAAGTTCCTAATCCCATATTAACTACATTTTTGCGTTATGATATATATGTAGGTGTAAAACGGGTGTTCCACGCAGCCTAAAGGATTTTCTGAAGAACAAGAACATTACTTTCGTTGGGGTGGACATAAGAGGGGACATACTAGTGCTTAGTAACGACTGGCTGCACATTCCTATCGAGTACCACATCGACATCCAAGACATCTACAAGATTGAAGGTGCTAGATACGGTAGGGCTGGAATGGCAGCTATGGCTGGGAAGCTCATCCACAAAAAGTTCTTGAAGATGAAGGAAGGTATGAAGGATAACATGCAGAAACGCGAAGGGCATTCGTACTGGGAATGGAAGCCACTTTCAGAGAAAAACCTGAACTACGCTATCTTGGATGGATATATCACCTACGAACTGTATCGCATTATCAGCCTAGTGAACAAGGGACAGGTTCACCTGCAGAATGTGGCAGCGCACCTCCCACGACCCATGAACAATACCATTCAGCAGCCAAGTGAGTCCTGGGAGGTGGCAGTTTCTTACTACAACCCCAACAAGAGGAAGAGTGGCTGGGAGTCCTAGGACTAGGACAAGAGATGTCCCTATTCCAGCAACATGTCGTTGTCTTACTATATATGTTTATGTTGTATATATGCATGTGTGAAGAACTGAAGACCTACTATGTCATCTGGCTTTTGGTAATCCTACTACTATGTCTGTGCATATTCTATATACTCATTTTTAGTCACTACTATATCTAGTATATACTCATTTTGTAATCTATATACTCATAGTATAAGTATATACTACTTAACACTTCTATATATACTCATAGTAGTAGGATTACAAAAGAAGTATGCTTAACACTTCTATATATACTCATAGTAGTAGGATTACAAAAAAGTATGCTTAACACTTCTATATATACTCATAGTAGTAGGATTACAAAAAAAGTATGCTTAACACTGCTTAACACTACAAGATGATAAGTGAGTATATACTACTTGAGATGAGATCGAGTATATACTGCATCTTCTATATACTCATTTTTTTTACTACAAGAGAAGTCATCCGGAGAAGTATATACTCACTTTTTTCTCTCAAAATTAAGATTTTCATGTGGTTCCTTAATAGAAAGGTCTTGCTCACTAAAGACAATTTAATCAAAAGAAATTGGCATGGATGCACTAAATGTTCTTTTTGTGGATGTGAGGAATCTATAGATCATTTATTCATCTCGTGTCCTTTTGCTCGATTATTATGGTGTGTTGTGTTTTGTACATATAATATCCCTCCACCCACAAATGTTTCCAATATGTTTGGAAATTGGTTGAATGAGATTGACAAAAAGACCAAAGCTAGGATTCGTATTGGCGTTTCAGCAATTTGTTGGTCTATTTGGAATTGCAGGAATAATATTGTCTTTAACAGGAAAACAAATTTTCATGTCTTACAGGTTATCAATATGGCGACTTATTGGATCCAGTTATGGGCTACCCTGCTTACCTCGGATCAGCAGGAGCTTATGGTTTCTGGATGCGCTCAACTCCTGTTGGTGGCACAGGAGTTTTTCTCCCGACATACGTGGCAGCATACTAGTAAATTTGGAAGTACTATATACTCGTTTTAGTACGGAAGTACTATGTTAGCAGAACAAGTTTTATGTTGCATGTAAATTTGGAAGTACTATATATGTGTGAGTAGAAAGTTTGTGTTTGGATGTTACATTTACGACGCGAAATAAACACTAATTACCGTGTGAATTCGCAATAAAAAGGGTAACCGTGTGCTGTGTGTGGGTACATTTACGACGCGAAATTGTACTAACCACTCACTAGTTAGTGGGCCCAAACTAATAAACCTAATTTTTATTATCTTACTGACAATTTGGCCAGCGCGTCGAATTGTCCCATCGAAACCTACTCTACGCCTCACGGCCTAGACCTACGCAGTTATTACCTCTGCGAAAAACCCTCTTCCTCTTTCACACACCTCCCTCGTGGTTCGCCGCCGCCGCCACGACTCTCGCTGCCGCCACGACCACGCAATCTACCGGACGCTCCTCTTCGACCGATGGCGCCAAGCAAAGCCGTGCCTACTCTACGCCTCACTTTTCCTCTTGATAAGCAATGATCGTGATTATCAGATCAAGATCTGATGACTTTCATTTTTTTTTGCAGTGTCCAGTTTGTTTTGACAAACTCGGGATGTGTGGCAGTCGGTCGAAGACCATGACACATGATTATTGCGTGATAACCCTTGTAGAGGGATTTGAGGAGAAGACGGTAATGCATCTAACATACTCATGTACACATGGGATTTGATTTATTTGTGGTTATTCACATGTAATATACGTATCAGATCTACCAGTCTTAGTACTCATTGTGTCATGTGTTAATCATTCATGTAATATACGTACCAGATCTAGCTAGCAAAAAGGTTGTGAGTGTGATCTCTATTAGTCATGCACGTGTGTTTTTTTTCAAGTACCTACATGTAATTTTGATACTTGAAGGTACCAATCTGAAACTATGAGTGCATGTTCAGGTCTTTGCAGTACAGGACAATTGCTTCAGTGTCCAATTATAGGAATAAGTACAAACAGTTACTCTTGTAGGATATATATCTACTTCTAGTAAGTCCAATTTTGTACTGGCTCATAATGTGCTCTTATTCAGGTGATCCCTTGCTACATCAGAACATATTTCCTAGACATGCATGCTATTCTGCCATTCGAGAACACAAGTTTTCAAGCTACACTGAAAACCAAGGAAGATTTTTCATTCAATGTTGAGCTTACCAGCATTGATGGGATAACCTATTTGAATGGAGAATCTTGGAAAGAATTAGGCAGAGTTTACCAATTTAAGGTTGGTATGGAGCTAATATTCAAAACTGACACACGTAGCAGGCAAACTGAGGTCATAACTGGAAATGACCCAATCATCCATCCATGTAAGTTTCCTACTTAATTCAACAAATTTATGTTGTGCACATAACCATGACTATATTACTTGGTTGCGACATGTGTACTCCACTAATTTCAGTTGTATTAAATTTATACAGCATACTACCTGATGTCCCCTGAGAGGCGTCCCATTGTTGACTCACTCTCTAGCACTGATGGGACCATGATTAATTGGAGGATGATGCAGACGGTGATCAACACAGTTGAAAACTTGGATTACCTTGTTCTGTTCCACAGAGCTGGAGAGTATGAGGAAGGAGAATTGGTTTTCGGTGTGCTGCATACTCTAAACTGGACAAACAGCGAGAACTACAATAAACACGTGGTAATCATTAAGAACACATCTTCTCTTATGCGCAAAGTACTATGTGAGGCCATATATATACTGTACACTAATTCTATTTTCCTTTATTTTAACATGTTTATTTTCCGCTAGCTGTTCTCTTGACTTTAAGTCTTTGCATGCAACAGAAAATCCCAAGCCGTTTGATTCCTGCACAAATGGAAAAAAATGGTACCATCACAATTGTTTGTCACCCGAGAACTGAGGTGACATCTACATATTCAATTTCTGAGCTTGATGGTCGTATGTGTGTCAGCGGATGGAAAGAGTTCATGGCGAAGGAAAATCATCTCAAGATGGGTGACAAGATGCTGTTCTTGCTCTACCTGGGGACTGAAGGGCTTTACTTGTTTGCTACCCATGTGCCTGAAATTGGTCTGTACTAGGAAGTCAGTGATGATGGTTTCTGTGTCCAACTATGGATGCAGCCCCGTTGCTACGATAAAAAGCCGTGTTAAGACTCTATATTAGATTGTCGAATTCCCTGATGTTAAGAAACTACATACCCTTATCGTGCTGCTAGTTGTAATTCTTCGAATTCTAGATGAATTACTACGTTATGTTTTTGAGATTTACTACTTGCGTGATGGCATTTTCTTTTCTATGCCGAGCTTTTCCCTTTTTGCTTTACTTGCTTGTTTATTGAATAATATGGATTCTATAAATGTGAATTAGGGGCAAACCACGCATGCTCAATGAGTATTGTCAATTTTTGATGGACAATTCATTGCGTACTGTAAGATCATTGGACCGGAAACGGACAAAAATAATCGGATAAATAAGCGCGCGAAGAAACATAACTGCATCGCACAAAAATACGCCCATGATTATTTAATCTTTTCGTTGCAATGATTGTTTCTTGAATATCAATACAACAATGCACTTACAAATATAGAAATGAATAAATTTAATCAGAAATGGAAATTATTAAAAGTTAATATGTCATTTATAATACTTGAACGTTATTGACAAGGGAAGAACATATTATTCACAAGGCAAATGGGCTGTGAAGACAAATTGTACAATCTTTAGGCCCAATCTGGGGGTGGGGCATGGGCCGAGCGAAAGGGCTACGTAGCTCCGCCAGGTCTCCTCCAAACTGCCCTGCCCCCACACGACGCCGCCGCCCTATTTCCGCTGCCCTCAGACGACGTCGCCGCCGTATCGGCCCTGCGCGACCGACCAATCCGCCACTACGACCTCGCCGCCATCCGAATTGGATTAGCGTAAACGGTTGAACTGCCGCACGCTGCCCCGCCGACTTGTACTCAACCTATCTCTGCTGCCTCCGCCGCTCGTCAGACGAAATTACAAGGTTTGTACCAATACAGATGTAGTCAATAGCGATTGCAATTGCTGTCAGATAGTCTAGCTGCTTAGGTTCACATATGAGTGTCTGTTTCGTCAGTTTCAGGTGTAAGTGTTAGTTTAATTTTCATAGCAATTTCAGGATTTTAGGTACCTACTACTCAGGTTTTTTTTAAATCGAACGCTGTGTTCTGATCGCGATAGTGGGTACCCACGATCGCTGCAATGTGAAGTAATGTCTAATGTAATCGCTTGCAATTCTTACTGATTTCGAAGACCGTGATACCTGTCGCTCTCATGTATCTGTTGTTTGGAAATACTTACTTGTAAACTAATGCTGCTCCTATTGTTTTTTTAACAAGACCGGCTATACGGAGATAAGGCATAATGTCACGAGACAAGAGCTGGATGAAAAAGGATAGAGATTCTGTGGAGTGGCAAAGTGGCATGAAGAGTTTCTTGGAATTTTGTTTCGATGGTGCTCACCCAGACTCAAGAATCCCTTGCCCGTGTACGAAATGTCTGAATAATGCTCAGAGAAAGAGAAAGGATGTCCATATGCACTTGCTTCAGAATGGGATGGATCCGACCTACACTAACTGGATAGACCATGGTGAACAACCCGATGAGGACAACATGGCTGAAGATTCTGATGATGAAGACGCTGCAGATGATGGTGATGGGATATGTGACATGCTCCAAACTCTCATAAGGGGCACAAAGTGGGAAGTAATGCAGGAGACACCAGCGGTGATGGAAAGAAACAGGAGCCAAATGCATCAGCCAAGGCGTTCTACGAACTATTGGAAGAGGGAAAAACAGCGTTGTACCCAGGTTGTGAGGAGGTCACAAAGATATCTTTCATTGTGAAGCTTTACCAAATCAAGTGCGTGTCTGGGATGACCAATAGAGCATGTGACTTAATGCTGCAGATGTTCAAGGAGGTGCTGCCAAAGGGTCACTGCATCCCTACTAATCTTGCACAAGTAAGGAAGGTCATCCGAGAGTTTGGTCTGGATTACAAGAAGATACACGCGTGCGAAAATGATTGTGTGCTATTCCGTAATGAGCATGTTGATGCCCAAGAATGCCCTGTCTGTCATACGTCTCGATGGAAATCTAGTCCTACCGTAGACAAAGACGATTCATCGAGCCGTAAATCAAAGAAGCCAGTGCCACGGAAAGTTCTATGGTATTTCCCACTCATTAAAAGACTGCAAAGGCTGTACATGACAAAAGATATGTCAACTGATATGAAATGGCATAAGGAGAAACGTAAGATGATGGCGTAATGAGGCATCCTGCAGATTCGAAGGCCTGGAAACACCTTGATGAAAAATATCGTGAAAAAGAATTCGCAAAAGATGCTCGCAGTGTTCGGCTTGGCCTTGCTTCGGATGGATTCAACCCCTTTGGGCTCATGAGTATATCACACACTACATGGCCTGTCATTCTGATCCCATATAACTTGCCACCCTGGATGTGTATGAAACAACAGAATTGGATAATGTCAATGATTATTCCAGGACCAAAGTCAGCAGGAAATAACATTGATGTGTACTTGCAGCCTTTGATTGATGAACTGTTAGTTCTATGGGAGGATGGTGCTGAAGCATATGATGCTGCAACTGAGGAAAATTTCACGTTGTATGCATGCGTGTTGTGGACCATCAATGACTACCCGGCTTACGCAATGCTGAGTGGTTGGAGCACAAAAGGCAAGCTAGCATGCCCTTACTGCCACAAGCATACAGATTTTTTATGGCTCAAGTATGGTAGAAAGCATTGCTACATGGGACACCGACGTTTTCTGCGGGAATACCACAAATGGCGTCGAAACAAGTGTATGTTCAACAACAAGACAGATCGTAGAGAAGCCCCGGAGCCACTTACAGGCATACAAGTTCTACAGGAGCTTGATAGCATTCAGCATGCACCATTTGGGCGGTCAAATAAGAGAAAGCTACCGGAAACTAATACCTGGCACAATTGGCGGAAGAAAAGTGTGTTCTTCCAGCTCCCGTATTGGAGGCACTTGCTCGTGAGGCACAATTTGGATGTTATGCACATCGAGAAGAACATTTGTGACAGCATTCTGGGGACATTGCTTGAGATGGATGGGAAATCAAAGGATGGTACGAAGGCTCGTCTTGATTTGGAGGACTTGAAAATTAGGGAGGATCAGCATGCAAAGCCCGCCGGTAAGGGTAAGTACAAAATGAAGAAAGGCGTGTATGCTTTAAAAAAGGAAGAGAAGATGATGCTCCTCAGGTTTCTGCAGAGCATACGGATGCCTGATGGCTATGCTTCACACATTAAGCGATGTGTGGTCCTCGAGCAGTGCAAGTTTAGTGGACTCAAAACTCATGACTGCCATGTTATATTACAGAAACTTCTTCCTATTGCGTTGCGCAAGCTTCTGCCAGAGAATGTCCTTATCCCATTGCTTCAGCTTAGTAAATTCTTTTCTGATTTATGCTCCAAGGAGTTAAGGGATGAAGATTTGGTGAATTTGGACAACCAAATTGCAGAAATTCTATGTCAGCTAGAGATGATCTATCCACCAGCTTTCTTTGATATTATGATGCATCTCCCAATTCATCTAGCTAAAGAAGCATGGGTGGGAGGGCCTGTACAGTACAGATGGATGTATCCGGTTGAGCGATACCTGCGTACGCTGAAGGGATATGTGCGTAACAAGGCTCACCCAGAAGGTTCGATTGCAGAGGGGTACATACTTGAAGAGTGCATGACGTTTTGCAGTCGATTCGTTCAAGGCATGCCTACAAAACTAAGTCAGTCCGAACGCCATGCAGATGGAGGTACAGATGAACCACCAACAGGGATTAGCATAATGAGTACAGTTGATTACTCCAAGAAAGGTTTTCCCGTGAATTAATCTCTTTGGAAGCTATTAATCAAATGAGGCACTACATAATAACAAACTGCGAGGAAACCGAGCCATGGATTGAGTAAGGATACTTATGTATTTGTTTCATTTCATGATATGCATTAATACTTTGGTGATGAAGTAACCATCATTAATTTTTGAAGGGAACATATTGAGGAGCTCACAAGGAACAATTGTCCTAATCCTAAAAAGAAACACAAGGAAGAGTTTGTTGGCTGGTTCGAGAGACGGGTAAGTTACTTTCACATTTTCTGAAATGTTCCTCGTAATAAAAAAATTGTCTACATTACACTCACACATATTCTATTCCATGAAACAGATCACACAACTCCATAAAGATGGGAAGGTCAGCAAACTGTTGTATGCACTAGCTAAAGGGCCTGATCAAATTGCTCGTGTGTACAACCGTACAGTACTGAATGGATATTACTTTCGGAATGCCTATATAGAGCAGGAATTGAGTACCCAAAATAGTGGCGTCGTAGTCAATGTGCAAGAAGGCACTGGCAGTACTGATTTTTATGGGGTGATAAAGAAAATCATATTTCTTGACTTTCCTCCTGATAAGGAGGTTGTTCTATTGCAGTGTGACTGGTTCGACGTGCCTCCTGCCAATAGAAATCAGAGTAAGGGGTATAAGAAGGACAGATATGGAATTATTGACCTTGACACTACTATACACCGATTCAAGGAAGACCCTTACATTCTAGGCATCCAAGCTGAACAGGTTTTCTACGTGAGAGATGTGAAGAACCCAAATTGGGCAAGTGCTATTAAAATGAACCCACGCAATTTGTTTGCTCCTTCTGTTTTAAATGGTGCAAACGTTGATGATGCTGCAGAAGGAAATGAACGTGCTGACGCAGATGTACAGGATGTCGTCGATGCAGGAATTACAGTTCCAGAATTCAATGTACCTGACGAGATGACTAGTTGGTGCAGAAATGATGATGAAGGAACCAGCGTTGATGTTTCAGTCATACAAAGTATAAGACCTGCTGAGTTTGACGAAGATCAAGTGGAATATGATGCTGATACGGATGATGATGAGGCTTACGTAAATGATGGCCATGTTGCTCCTTTGGTACAAGATGAATTGGATGATGACCCAGGATTCTTTGTGTAGGCTGTCTGTGCACTGTTTGGCTTAAAGGTTTTGCCATGATCATGGACACATTTATGTGCTTGAAAGATCGTGTAATAATATAATTTGAGTTTAAAAGGTCCAGAGTTTCAGTGTTAAGTAATTATGAATTTCGATGCTAAATGTACAAGTGAAATTTGCGTCTTACATGAGTTCTTGATTGATTATTCCGTACTGTCACTTTTTGCAACATAAGTAAATGCTAAGTGCTTCAGAATTTCAGTTGTTCGGACCTACAGAGGTTCAGCTGGTGGATATAGTAAATAACTCTAATAGTTTTACGTGAATAATTTGTCAAAAAAAAAGGTGACAGAAGTGAAGATACTGGACCATACATGAACACATCTCCTAAATAAATTTCAATTATGCTCGGGTGCCAAGGCCCAGGAGGTCTGTTTAAGGTTTATCGTTGCAAAAAACTTGCAAAAAAATTCGGCTCACCGAATTGTGGTGATACTGGACCATAAATGAATTGTTGTCCTAAGAAAATTGCAATATTGATCAAGGGCCACGGCCCAGGAGGCCCGTTAAGCTACGCTGTGAACTTTCTCGTTGCAAAAAACTTGTTCGTTTTCGCAGCAGCAGGTGATTGTTGCATTATGGTCAACCTATTACCATACGACCCAAATTGTCGCAGTAAACAATAGTTATTGCCGCAGGATAAAATTGAGGCGAAAAACATATGACATTGCCACACGAATAAATTTGGTTGCAATAGTTAGACAATTTATTGCAACAATATTTGAAACTAATGCAACAGCACACATATGTTGCAATATATGTCTGAATGTTACCACGCATACTTATTACGTTGGAAGATCTAGCCTCTAAGGCAACAAAATTGCTGCCTCGCGCAACGGAGCTTCTATGTCGCAAAAACGCGATTGTATTCCAACCGCGATGCAGATCGTTGCAATAGGCGGCCTCTACCGCAACAAAATGATAATTTATCGCGACCAAAAAGAATCGTGGAAATATGAGCGTCCTATCACCACAACCGGAGAGTTTGTGGTAATTTTTGATTATATCGCAACGAAAAATAACCGTAGCGATAGATTTTGTGGCAATAGACCGGATTTCTTGTAGTGTGACGATAGATTTGTCGAGGGCGTCTTGATTGTATAACTGAAAATTTTCGAGAAAATCAATACAAATCTCGTATTCTTGGAAGTAGTGCTCTTCCTTAACTGTCAGCATGAGCACGATTTTCTCTTCCTTTGCGACTTTCATGTACCACTGATGCAATCTTCGTATTTGTGTTGGTAGATTCAGGACCTGCTCAGGTCTGACCAGAGACTGTCCGTGAACATATTTCCATGCTACATCAGCAATGGGGAAACCAGTGTCGCCTATGAGTTGACCAGTACTGACGTTGTGTACGTCCTTATCGGTAAACACCTTGAGCGGGGGGACTGATTGTATTTCCTGTGCTCCGAGCTGGGGAACTTTTTCCCGCTTTTTGCACTACTTCTCGCCTGCTTCATCTGTTCGCTATATGACTTCTGAATGGTGCGCGCATAGTCTGATGGCCTATTTGCCACATCTGACGGTGGTCGGTCCACTAAGTTCTTCACGAAGCGCACAACGACCTCCTCAGCTAGTTTCTCCTTTGGCCCGGGCTTTTTTGGTGCAAGTTGTCTTTTCACATCGGCAGCCACAACACTGTTAAGTTCCTCATCACTCATTTCGTAAGGAAACTTGGCAGGAGACTCGTCGTCCTTGGTTTTCTTCTTTCTACCTTTTTTGTTAGTCGGCGAAGCGATGGGCTTCCACTTTAGCAACTTAGTGGGCGGAGACGGCTGACGCGCCGGAGATCGAGATGGACTCGCGCTAGGGTCCCTATCGGGGAGGGGTGGATTTTGCTGAGGTGGATTGCTACAAGGAGGAGTCCATGGAGGGGTGGAGTCTGCAAACACGATGTATTCCTTTTTACATAGAATGATAGCACCCTTGACTTCTCCAGTGTCGTCTCCCCTTCACCTTCAGCCATGTCAAGATCCAGTGTCTCATATCCCTTCAGAACTTCATCCACCCCGACACGAGCATAGCCAGCTGAAATCTGACAGCCATGTAAGCGTGCTCCAGTTTCATTAGGTAAAGCAAAGCCGACCGCCACCTTGAAGGAGATGTTCTTCATTGACTGATGTAGATCACACATTTTCTTCTCCGTGATATCATCCACGGGGTAGCGAGCCATCGGTGCTTCATCCATCAGTGCATCACGATCAGCCAGGACCGCCGTGGAACCCACGCTGCTTTTCAGCTGAGATGGGACGATAATATCGAATGCAGGATCTTCTTGCTGCCGCTCAGATGCCCTTTGCTGGCTAATTGTGTCCAGTTGCTTCTGCAGCAGCAGGAACATGCATTGCAATTCCTCGTGATTTTTCTAGCCGTTGGATCCGTTCTGCCTCCTGCTTCTTTTTTCTCTGACAACTTCGATAACTGTCACTCCACTCTGAAAACCCAGCCCTCCACGTAACATGGGCGCCTTTGCCTCGTGTTCGTCCTGTGTGTTCAGGATTACCGAGGGCGAGTGTCAGCTCGTCGTTCTCTCTCTCGGGCTGGAACGTTGCCGTTTGAACTTTTTCTATTGTTTTAACAAGCTCTTTGGAGACCGTTTGAATTTTTTCCTTATTTTTTTCCTTTGCAATAATCTGCCCTGTCTGTGGGTCCAACGATCCCCCATGCTCGTACAAACAGTGCTTGCACCTCTCGGGCCATTCCGCTGTAGCTGGAGTGATCCCTTTGGCAATCAGGTCAGCGTCATTTTTTCCCCACTTAGGCACGGCAGTCTTGTAGCCACCTGTCCCCATAGTATGATGATATTTCTTTTTCGCAGCATTTTCCTTATTTTTTCCGACCTTGCCACAGCTTCAGACGATTCCTTGTTCGCCACAAATTCGTCCAGTGATCTTTTATCTTCTCTAGTGCTCCAGTGAATGTTGGAGTTTCTTTTTTCTTCATATATGTACTCCATAATTTTTTCTTGAAGATCTGGAATTGTGTGGCCATCTTCTTAAGAGCCCACTCCTTGACTTTCAACTTTATGCCATCTGAGAGATCTGGCGGTAGGGTGAAATGTGACAGGAGCGTCTTCCAAAGAAAATCTTTGGATCTTTGGTTAACTAGCTCCATCGTCTACCTTTGGCTTATTCCATTCTCGAGTGGTGATCGGGATGTTGTCCCTAACAATAACTCCGCATTGATTTACAAATTTTCGTGCGTTCTCTGCGGGTTCAAGCGGTGCGCCATCTTCAGCAACTTGGTCGATCGCGAACCTTTGATTATCGCCCAAATTTTTGGTCGGGCCTCGTTGCCTTCTGGCAGATTGGCTCGATCCGTAGGGCTAAAAGAAGAAAGATTCGTTAATATATATACAAATCAATTAATGCATTTAGTGATCACGAGAGGCTTAATATACCTCGTCGGACTCCGTGAAGTGTCCAACATTTTATGTGGCATCATTGCTTGTGTCTAGCTCAATTCCCTCACCGGACTCGTTCAGATATTGTGAGCCGTCATCTATTCCACCGGAGCATATTATTTGGAATATTGCTTGTTCCGCGTCTCTCTCGTGGTCGTCCATAGCTTAACTGCAAACCGAATGTAATATGATATTTTAATTGCAATTATCAATAATCAGGAATTGCACAACTTATTATACATATATTTATATGGTCATTATGTTCAAAAATTACATTTTTACTTTTACCACTAAAAATTTACAATATAGTATTAAGTCAACAATATTTCTTATACACAATATTCATCAACAATAATGTCACAATTTTTTTAAACAATAATAATTTGACATTGATACAATAGATACAATAATTTAACACCAATTTTGAATTAGGTGTTGCAATATTACAACACACAATCTTACATCTCAACATCACATACAACACAAAATCTTACAAACAATTTAGAATATGAAAATGTCTAAGTGAGAAAGTGCAAATTTTCAAAAATCAACATTGCCTATAACATAACATTTGCAATTTTCAAAATGTTCTAGTAACTATGTTAAAAATGGCTAACAAATTACTTCTAACAAAATTACTTCTAACAAATTTCTTCTAACAAATATGTTCCAACTAACATCACTAGTAAATATTGCTAACAGTACCTAAATTTGCTAGTAAATATTGCTAACAGTACCTAAATTTGCTAACAGTACATAATATTGTTAACAGTAAATATTGCTAACAGTACCTAAATCACTAGTAAATATTGCTAACAGTACCTAAATTTGCTAACAGTACCTAAATTTGTAAAACTAAAATTAACAGTACATGGTTGCGGGCGGCGGAGCAGCACGACGGCGAGCAGCACAGAGACGTCGGGGACGCGACGGCGAGCACACGGACACCTCGGCCACGGCGTCGAGGTCGTGAGGTCGTCGCCGATTCGCCGGGCCCGGAGTCGAGGTCGTCGGCTCGTCGCTGATAGCGGGACGGGCGACGGCAGAGAGGTAGCGGGACCGGCGGCGGCGGCGAGGTAGCGGGACGGGCGATGGGCGGCAGTAGCGACGGCAGAAGGCGGGGCGTCGAGTTGAGCGGGACGGGCGGTGGCGAAGAGCAACTGATCGATGGAAGAAAGGGGAGGAGATGGGTCGTGGCCATATATACAAAACGCCTTTAGTCCCGGTTGGAACCACGAACCGGGACTAAAGGTCCTTCAGTACCGGGTGGTGCCACCAACCGGGACTAAAGGCCTATTTTTGGGCCGGCCGCGAAAATTTGCGCGCGAAGCCCACCTTTAGTCCCGGTTGGCATTGCCAACCGGGACTAAATGGGCTTTTGGAATTGGTTTTTTTTTCTCTCGTTCCTTTTTCATTTTTCTGATTTCTTTTATATCTATTTGATTTACATGTTTAATTGTCTATATTTGTGAAAAACATATCTATATTTGTAAAACTCATATCTATATTTGAATCATATCTATATTTGATTTAATTGTTTAATTGTCTATATTGATTTAATTCTTTAATTGTCTATTGATTTCTTTTATATTTATTGATTTAATTGTCCAAATCAAGTCAAATTAATTTCTAAAATTTTGTAAAAATCATATGTATATTTGAAAACATCCTCAACAACTTTTGGAACATCCAATATTTTTGTTGCACTTGGTTGCAAATGGAGTCCTCTGTCTCATAAAACCAGAACCAAAAATCAGTGTTCAGAGTTTTCTTCTGAGTTTTCAGAACACAGTTACATAAAAGAGGTTTAATACATTATTACACATCACCAACATCCCTATCTAGTGTTGGGGTATAATATTTTTTCTTCGCGTGTGTCCCTTGCTTATGATTGCGCCGTAACAATGGAGAATCTTCATTATTTAGCAGGATGCTTGGGTCAGTGTTCACTGTGTAGGGCGGAATTTAATCAAACTTATTGTAATCTTCTGACATGTCTGTCTTGTCTCCACTCCCACGATGTTTCTTTTCCCTGAAAGAACTATGTGGCGCTTTGGCTCATCGTATGATGTATTCGCTTGCTTATTTTTTCTTTTTTTCGATCTGGTAGACATGTCCTTCACATAGAAAAGCTGAGCCATATCATTGGCTAGGACGAATGGTTCGTCTATGTACGCAAGATTGTTGAGATCCACTATTGTCATTCCGTACTGCTGGTTTACCTTTACCCCGCCTATCAGCTTGGCCCATTTGCACCGAAACAAAAGGAACTTAAAAGAAGGTTCATAGTCAAGTTCCCATATCTCCTCTATGTAACCATAATATGTGTCCTTTTGCCCATTGTTGTTTGTTGCATCAAAGCGGACACCACTGTTTTGGTTGGTGCTCTTTTTATCTTGAGCGGTCGTGTAAAATGTATTCCTATTTATCTCGTACCCTTGGATAGTCAATATAGTCGAAGATGGTGACCTGGCCAACAAGTACAGCTGTTCTCCAACAGTGATGTTATTCATGAGATGTGTTTGCAACCAACCGCCGAAAGTCTCCATGTGTTTTCCTTTAATCCAGGAGTCAGACTGCTCCGGGTTTTTGGAGCGTACAATATTCATGTGTTCCTCGATATACGTAGCCACCAAGGTGGAACTTTGAAGAACTGTGTAGTGTGCTTGAGTGAAAGAATGCCCGTCCATACTTATTATTGCTTTCTTTCCTAGCGTGCATTTTCCACTCAGTCTCCCCTCATGCCGCGATTGAGAAACACCAATCGGATTAAGGTTAGGAATAAAGTCAATACAAAACTCAATGACCTCCTCTGTTCCATAGCCCTTGGAGATGCTTCCTTCTGGCCTAGCATGGTTATGAATATATTTCTTGAAGACTCCCATGAATCTCTCAAAGGGGAACATATTATGTGGAAATACAGGACCGAGAATGGTAATCTCTTTGACTAGGTGAACTAGGAGGTGCGTCATAATATTGAAGAAGGATGGTGGGAACACCAACTCGAAGCTGATAAGACATTGGACCACATCCTTCTGTAACCTTTGTAGAATTTCTGGATCGATTACCTTCTGAGAAATTGCATTGAGGAATGCACATAGCTTCACAATGGGTACTCGAACATTTTTGGTAGAAGCCCCCTCATTGCAACCGGAAGTAATTGTTTCATAATCACGTGGTAGTCATGAGACTTTAGGTTTTGGAACTTTTTCTCTGCCATATTTATTATTCCCTTTATATTCGACGAGAAGCCAGACGGGACCTTGATACTGCTCAGGACTTCAAAAAAGATTTCCTTCTCTTCTTTGGTAAGAGCGTACCTGGCAGGACCTTGATACTTCTCTGGATGCAGGTCGTCTCGTTCGTTCATACGTTGCTGGTCCTGCCGTGCTTCCGGTGTATCTTTTGTCTTCCCATACACGCCCAAGAATCCTAGCAGGTTCACGCAAAGATTTTTCGTCACGTGCATCACGTCGATTGCAGAGCGGACCTCTAAGATTTTCCAATAGGGTAGCTCCCAAAATATAGATTTCTTCTTCCACATGGGTGCGTGTCCGTTAGCGTCATTCGGAACAAATTGTCCGTCAGGACCCTTTCCAAAGATTACTTTTAAATCCTTGACCATACCATATATATCATCACCAGTACGGCGGGTAGGCTTCGTCCGGTGATCTGCCTCACCTTTGAAATGCTTGCCTTTCTTTCTTAAGAGATGCTTGATCGGAAGAAATCGACGATGCCCGGGTACACATTCTTCTTACATTTATCCAAATACATACTTTCAGTCTCACCTAAATAGTGTATGCATGCATTGTATCCCTTGTTTGTCTGTCCTGAAAGGTTACTAAGAGCAGGCCAATCATTGACGGTTACAAACAGCAACGCTCGTAGGTCAAATTCCTTTTGTTCGTGCTCATCCCACACACGTACACCTTCTTTACACCACAACTGTAAAAGTTCTTCAACTAATGGGCTCAGGTACACATCAATGTCGTTGCCGGGTTGCTTCGGCCTTGGATGAGCACTGGCATCATAATGAACTTCCGCTTCATGCACAACCAAGGAGGAAGGTTATAGATACATAGAGTCACAGGCCAGGTGCTATGACTGCAGCTCTGCTCCCCAAAAGGATTCATGCCATCTGTACTTAGACCAAACCATAAGTTCCTTGCGTCACCTGCAAAGTCCGAGAACTCTCTCTCGATTTTTCTCCACTGCGACCCATCAGCGGGGTGTCTCAACATCACGTCTTTCTTATGGTCTTCTTTGTGCCATCACAACAACTTGGCATGCTCTTTGTTTTGGAACAAACGTTTCAACCGTGGTATTATAGGAGCATACCACATCACCTTGGCAGGAACCCTCTTCCTGGGGCGCTCGCCCTCAACATCACCAGGGGCATCTCGCCTGATCTTATACCGCAATGCACCGCATACCGGGCATGCATTCAAATTCTCGCACTCCTCACCGCGGTAGAGGATGCAGTCATTAATGCATGCATGTATCTTCTGCACCTCTAATCCTAGAGGGCAGACAACCTTCTTTGCTTCATACGTACTGGCGGACAATTCGTTATCCTTTGGAAGCATCTTCTTTATCATTTTCAGTAACTTTTCAAATCCCTTGTCAGATACACCATTCTCTGCCTTCCATTGCAGCAATTCCAGTGTGGACCCAGCTTTTTCTGGCCATCTTGCAATTTGGGTACAACAATTTTTGTGATCCTCTAACATGCGCTCCAACTTCAACCTCTCTTTTTCACTTTCGCAGTTTATCTGTGCATCAAAATGGCCGACCAAGATCATCATCGGGCTCATCAACAATGGCCTCTTCTTCACCTTCCCCCATTCTAGTACCACTGTATTCAGGGAACATATGATAGTTGTCATCATCATGTTCTTCTTCATTGTCTTCCATTATAACCCCTCTTTCTCCGTGCTTGGTCCAACAATTATAGCCGGACATGAAACCGGACCGAAACAGGTGGATGTGAAGGGTTTTGAGGAAGAGTAATCTTCTTATTCTTACAGACATCACATGGACAACACATAAAACCATTCTGCTTGTTTGCCTCAGCCACATGGATAAAAGAATGTATGCCATTAATGAACTCGTGAGAGCGTCGATCAGCGTACATCCATTGCCGACTCATCTGAATTATATAAGTATATCAAAAACCATTACACACAACATCATGAATAGAGAAGTGACCAAATTAATACAAGTTCATCACATTAAAACCAAAATAGAGTAATGACCAAATATTATTATTGCAAAAATATATACATAAAATTCATACATAGTTCTCATAAAACAACATTGAAACTAACATACAACTATCTAAAGCATTTAAATGCAACAACAAATGCGATCAAAATCGCAACTAAGGTAATCATTGATCCAACTGCATAATGATACCAAGCCTCTTTATTAATGGCATATTTTCTAATCTTTCTAATCTTCAAGCGCATTGCATCCATCTTGATCTTGTGATCATCGACGATATCAGCAACATACAACTCCAATTTCAACTTCTCTTCTTCAATTCATTTCAATTTTTCTTTCAAATCATTGTTTTCTTTTTCAACTAAATTTAACTTCTCGACAAGAACGTCGGTTGGAATTTCCGGTTCACATACCTCCTAGATAAAAATATCTATGTCAAGTTGGTCGGCATAATTGTCATAAACACGAAATAAAACAAATAGTTATAAAAATAATATACCACATCCGAATCATAGACCGGATGAGGGCCGACGGGGACGGATATCAAAACCATGGCACTATACATAACAAACAATCATACAAGTAAGAAAATTATACAAGTAACTATGCATCTAAATCATACAAGTAAGATTTTTTTTTAAAGATAAGAACAAGAGGCTCACCAAGGTGGTGCCGGCAACGGGACGGCGCGGGTGATCGACGGCGGTGAGGACGGGGACGGGGACGGGCCGGCACTAAAACCCACAAATCATACTTTAATTTGAGCCCAAATTGCATATAAAACAAATAAACTCCCACATAATTATCAAATATTCATCCCATTTACAATTTACCTTCATGGATCTTTTCTACTAAGTTAGTACTTCATGAGCAACTAACTTAGGCATTTCATCAAAGACCTAGCTAGCACTAGCAACATGCAATGAGCTAAACTAGCAATGACGGATGAAAGGAACCTTTTAGAACCCTTGGATAGATGGGGCGCCGCCAATCTTGACAAATCGTGGAAAAAAGTCGGGATGAACTCGAGCTCGGGAGAGGAAACAGAGGAGAAAAATGGAGATGGCTCGGGGCAGGAAAAATGGAGATGGCTCGGGCAGGAGGTGATATGTAGGAGAAAGCCTTTAGCCCCGGTTGGTATCTCCAACCGGGACTAAAGGTCAATCTTTAGTCCCGGTTGGAGACAACAACCGGGACTCAAGGCGCTCGCGCTGGCCCCACCTTGCGGCTGCCTGCCGAAAACCCTTTAGTCCCGGTTGGTATTATTACCAACCGGGACTAAAGGTCCCATTCGACCCGGGGACTAGAGCCGTGCGGCGTCCTAGCCATTGGAACTGGGACTAATGCTCACATTAGTCCCGGTTCCAAACATGGCCAGGACTAATGCTCAGAACGGAAGGCATGTTTTCTACTAATGACCTTGTATCAATTAAATTTTAGATAGTATAAAAGGATCTACAATATAAGTCCGGACTACTTTGGCAAGATTGTCATGGACGCAGGATAGCTAGAGTCTGCAAATGCCCATGACTTAATTAGAGATATGATACTTCCAAGTATTCAAACAAATTGACTTCATATTTCTAAAGGTGCTCATATTTGATTACAATTAATGTGATAAGTTGAACAAGTATGCAGCTTTTTTCAAAATGGGGAGCAATGCCCCAGCCACTTCATCAGCCACTTCATCACGAGGATGCACACAACCATTTTATTGCATGTTTTTTGAGTAACAGGTTCCAAAGTCCACAATTCAAGGATCACAAAGCGTGGCGATAAACACTAGCCGGCGAAATTCAAAAAGGATAAAACACTTATGCATCATGAAGCCTATTAAAAACGTAGTCTATTAAAAATTTGCCAGCCATCTAGGTTGTAGAATTCCCGAGCGACTGTCTCAAGCATTTGCTGCAGCTCTATTGAAGTTCAGAGTTTCAGGGACGAACACCATCTTCTCCCTGTAGTTATCCAAGTTTTGTTCAATAGTTTGTAAACTTGTAAAATTTGTAGAATATTCATACTAGGTCCGTTTTGGGTGATTCCAATTTCTAAATTCATAATTTGAAAATATATGTATTATGGTACCACTTTTGTTGCATGATCATATCTATAAAAAATCCGAGAGGAATATATACCTTAATCAATGATATTTCTTTTATGCAAAATTTTAAATTCAATATCTTGATCTAGGAAGCTCCAAAATTATTGAATCAAATTTCTAAGTTCATAGCTTAACCCATACATTATGATGTTGTGTTTACCTCTGTTACATTTATATGAAAATGCTTGTATGTGATGGATCATTTAAATCACTATTCTGTTTATGCATCAAATCTGTTTATGCTTTAGAGTTCGCTTGACCTCATTTTGTCCGTCCTCCCCTACTGATTGAAAGTGACAATAACTCAGTTGGTTTGTTGTCTTGTCCCACGTAGCCGAGGTAGATGGTTTGAATCTCACTTCTCCCTATTTTACTAACGAGATCTCTTTGGTAACTGCTAGCACGACATATGTGACCGGTAGATAAAGGAAAATAGAAAAGAAAAAACTCGTGATAGAAAAATGATAAAGTAGTCTTTGAACCCTCCGCCTCGTTATGAACGTAGAGAAGACACAAGCATCGAAAATAGTCGATATTTTTGTTAGAGATACTATTAAGTACAATTTACATTCTTTAATGGCGCTCGTTTGGGCCAGAAGTGGGTGAAAATATCAATAGTTTTATCACTGGCATATGTGACAGCTAGGTAAAGAAAACTGGGATTCAAACCGTGTACGTATAATGAAGATAGAGAAGACACACACACCAGTTAAGTTAGTGGATATTTGTGTCATAGGCAGTGTCGGCAGTATGGGTGGACCATACTGGGCTGTGGCCAACCCTTTTCTCTAGCATTCCTTTTGGAATTGACATGAATTCGGCCCACTAGCAGTTGATAGCCCACGTACAACCTAGTCTCTGCGGTACTATGCTGACTAGCTCAGTATTCAGTCGGGCACACGCTCCGCCACTTGTCATAGGAGGAGTACTTACCGCGTATAATATACGAGTAGATATTTCTTACACCCTGACCCTGAGTGCTCCAGCAACTTTTAAAAATTCGAAAACTAACATGAAAGTTTCAAAAAATATCTAAAAAAATCATGCGTGTCCTCGATGATGTATTATAGACGTGCAAAGTTACAATTCGAAATACTTTGTATCCAGACCTACACAAAAATGACAAATTTACAGATATGATTATAGTTAACAATGCATAATTTCGAACCTTCAATTTTTGTCATTTTTGTGTAGACTATAATACAAATATTTTGCATTGAAATTTTCCGTGCTTGTAGTATACATCATTGTGAACATGTGCGATTTTTCTGATCTTTTTAAAACTTTTAAATCTATTTTTTTTTTCATTTTTAAAAATAAAGGGATCACTGGAGCTCCGAAGCAAACAAAAAAACATTTTCCGGTATAATATGCGTTTTTTAGTGGCGCTCATGCATAGAGGTCAGAAGTGGATGAAAGTTTTGAGAGGGGCTATTCCTAGGTTCAAGTGCTGCTAAAAGTCATTTAGGGCAGACGGTATCCCTCCAGCACTGTGCACAAGTCTACCGGAAAACGATGCCACAGCGTGCGCGCGGCATGTTTTGTCACTTCAAACCCTACTGCCGTACTATACGAAATAACGTTTGACCTGAAAGTTCGTCCTCCATAACCGAAGGGTCCGAAGCTACTCAAGTCACAAGCCATCGAAGAGAAACAGCCTTTCCTACCATAAATTGCACACTGTATCTCAGCTGCACTGTGAGGCACAAGTAGAGTTACAGTTACTGAAGATTCAGTAGACCGAATTACTAACGAGAACCTCTCTACAAATGGTCTCATGGACCAGCTAGGGCAAAAGTTAAGAATACGTCTGCTTCATCTCCACGGGGCTAACAGCCAATCTTCTGCTTTCTCGGTTCGCCTCAGCTCCTCGACAGGACCGTAAATTCACACTCGTAAAAGCGGGACCCCGTCTCTTCCTTCTCGTCCGACATCTAGCCACCTCCTGGCTCCTGCCCTCTCTCCCTACCTCCCCACACACACAACGCAGACAGCTCCTCAAATCCCACCGCGCAGCACCTATACCGACAAGCAAACCACCTGCTCTATTGCTCCAGCTAGCGAAGCTCCGTCGGCGGCCATGAGACGACGCGCCGGTGGCGCTGGCAGTCCTCCATTGCCAGACCTGCTCAGCTCGGCGGCGCTTCTTCTCCTGCTGCTGCTTCTGCTGGCGACCGAGCTGGGCACCGGCGTCCGCACCTGCAGTGCTCTCAAGGCGGACGTAGTGGTGGCGGCGGCAGCGCGGAAGGGTGGCGGCAGGGTGCTTCATACGGGCCCGGCAGCGGCGGCGTCGGCTACCGGCGAAGCGGGAGGAGCAGCGTACGATGCGTCCAAGCGGATGGTGCCCCAGGGCCCCAATCCGCTGCACAACTAGCCTGACCTGCTCAGGCTCTCTGCCGGCTGCCGCGGCGTACTCACCAGGCCAGCTACGTACGAACGTACGTGCCGAGGATTTGACTGCCTGCATGCAGTGCTGCTGCGCCTTCTTCTGGTTTTGTTTACCATTTTCTTCTTTGTCCTTGTGCTGAAGAGCACACATAGCAATGCATACACGGTTTTCAGTGTTGTGTTTAGGTACCAGCTAGCTAGCCAGCGAAGTAGGACAAGTCGATCAGGGCAAGCCAAGACTATTGTTGTACACTTGTACTAGTGCCATGTGATGTTCAATAGGACATGAGAAGAGTGAGTTTGATCTTTGTTTACACAAATTTGTACCGCCTCCGATCCATAATAAGTGTCACAGTTTTGAACTAAACCCAGTTCAAAAATGCGACACTTATTTTGGATCAGAGTGAGTACTATGTTTTGTAGACTTTGGTTTAGTTCACAAATGCGACACTTTTTTTTGGATCGGAGAAAGTACTATGTTTTGAAGACTTTTTTGCCATTAAGGTGAGTTCAGTGAATTCCCATCTATGGTTAGAGAAGACGAGGGCTCTTGTGATATTTGTTAGTTTTTTTAGGATCCTTATGTCATTTTCGCTTTGGTGATCAGAATTCAGGAAACAATGAAGTGGCCAGAACCAGTGAAGGCCAAAATTAGTTCTAATGAGTTGACTTGCGTTGCTAAATTATGATGTCTGGCTTTTTGTTGTTATGTGTACCGAGAGAGAAATTTTGTTCGGTGCATATAGATCTAGGAAGTGTCCTCTGTGTAACATTTACGAGCAAGAAACATTTACGAGTGTCCATGAGGAAGACAGTGAGCAGAAACATACGGCAACAAAGTTGGTAGGGACATTAGCATTACTGAATTCAATAGGTAGAATTAAAGACAGGACAGCCAATAAACAGATCACACAACTCACAGGAGAAGGTCCGGTGCAATGCATGCCACACTTTTTGCAGCAAAAGGCTTTTGCAGCTTCAATTCCCTCAGAAAGAAGGTAAGTAGGGCCTCTTAGTATCTCTTTCGGGGAGTTTTTCTTCTTCGTTTTTTACCAAACTGACGAATTTACCGTTGCAAGCAAGATCCAATGCGGTTATATGGTCACGCTCACGACTCATCAGATATGTCAGGGGAGCATTTGGCTCTGATACACCAGTGTTTGCGGACCACAAAGGAAGATGCGGCTGCAGAAGTATCAGTCCCTTTCTTGCAATCGTTACTACTCCCTGAAAGAGAAAACGCAAAATCTTTCCCTGCAGGAGTACTGTGTCCCTCATAAACTGGATCAATCTTCTATTTGTTCAATGAATTTTAGCAGCTCTCCTTCTAACATATTTTTAAAAAAATCACTGTAGCTGGTTTCTCAGAATCGGAATCAGCGAAACCTGGTTTTCTAGCGGTAAGCTGGTAACTTCCCAGGAAGCTGAACTGGTGGTGAGAAGCATGGCTTTTCACCTCACTTACTGGAAAGAGGAGATACATTTAATTTAAAACTGTTTCGGGAATGAGTCAACAAAAATATAATTATTTCCGGTACTAAGAAGGCATATATAACACATGAACTGCATGCAGATATGCATAGTTGAAATTCACGAATGGTATAAGTTTAAAATGATTGATGAAGCCAAACTGACTTCCGGCTTGAAAAGGAAGAAAAAAGGACAAACAGGCGTATTTGCATGAGGTGGTATTTCGCGGATGTTCCAGCAGTCTGCTCAATGAGATTGTTTCCATCCACCGAAGTCCTCGGGGAGACCACGCTGGCGAACATCCTGCATACATGATAACAGTATTACTGCAGGACAACAACGTATTCATTACCTGGGTGTTTCGCAATAAGTAGGCGCCTTCGTTTGTAATATCCGATAACATTAAGAGTGACTTGAGGCTTTGGGTTACCGTGGGTGCTAAAAGGTTGAGTAAAATCGTGCCGGGAGAGTAGCGGGTTATAATCTCCTTCTTAATTAATGGATTGGGGCAAAGTTCTTGCCCCCGTTTCAAAAAAAAAACGCATTCATTTTGCGGTTTTGCTGATTCGCAATTGAGTCTCAGCCGGCTCTAGTTTGCACGACAAAAAAGCTTTTTTTTAACATAATCCGTCAGAAAACATGAGCTAAGTTACATTGTACTAACAACTTTTTATGTTTTAGGGGTTATTAAAATTTTATTTTATTTTTTGGAACACTAAAATAAAACTTATTTTGTACCTAATGTTAGATCCAAATTATTTTATATAGTTTTGCGTTAAGATTGAAAAAGGGTATTGACAAGACTTGTGTGTATAGTATATATTTTTATAGTTATTCCATCAAATTCCAGAACCTGATAGCCTTGACCAAGACATATTTGAACAAATATTTCTGCCCGCAACTGGTGCATGAGATCGACAAAAAATATGGCCAAAATAATCGGTAGCAAAACTGATACTATGTTTTAGTTGATGTATAATACATGTAGGAAGTGCAATTAATGTTCAGATAATTTATTCACCATATTTCGGGGAAAGCTTTAATTAGTTTTACTGCTCCAGCTGAATCACACTGGTGTGTACGATCGCATCTAAAAGAAATTATTGGACTATGAGTTTACCAGTTATCATCAGAAACCACATAAACCACTGCCTCTTGCCGAGGATGGCACGTTTCTTTTCAAGTGATATTATTGGTGCTTATGTAGCTATGCTATGTTTAGTTATGAACTAGACCTACAAAATAGAAACTTATCATTGTCTGCATCAGTTGAATCATGGATGCCAGACGGCGTTATGGACGTCGTGCAATGTACCATGGCGCCCTACCCTAGGGTGTCATACCAAAAAAGGGTCAGATTGTAATTTTTTTTTGCATATCTAGTTCATTATGTGCTAAAGTTTTAGACAAGGGCCATTTTATCACCATTCACTGACTTATAATCAGAAATGGGGATCTTAATGGTTTGAGGTTATGCATACACCAGCGCAATGGATCAATTTCTCTAGGCATCACTAGCAACAGGCAGTTATAATTACTATATAATACAGAGAGAAGACAGAGAGGCGAGCGGCGGCGCTAGGGTTTGCCGCCGCCGCCCCTTCCGGTCGTCCTCTGGCGAAGCCTGGCAGAAATAGATCATCTTCCCTCGGCATCCTTCTGTTCGGTCCCCGCCTCCGCAACCGGAGCTGCTCCTCCACCGCTGGCCCCTGTTCGCTACGTCGACGTCCTGACAGACCTGATCCCCGTCAGAGCCCGCCCGTTCTCGCCGCTGCCACCCATCTGCCCCTCCTCCTTCGGCGACCTACACCCGAGAGAGGCGCCACCAAGTGAGACACCGCATCCGCCGTCAATCCGTCTCCTCCGGCGTTCCCATCTTCCCCGTAGACAGCCGGCGAGGCCTCACCCGCGGCACTCCACCTCCCTCTGTCCTCCTCTGCCCAACTCGATTTCTCATGGGTCTGGTGCTCCGAATTGTCGGTGAGGATCAGCGTCGCGGTGCTGCGGGCGACCACTTGCAGCGTGCCTCCACAAGGTCAGGTTCCACCCCCACAGAGGAGGAGCTTGTCATCAGTGTACATACGGCGCTATTTTTTTGACATCAGAATAAATGGTTCATAGTTGAACCACTTGATACTATTTGTTCTGCAGCAGATTAGTGTTCCTGTGATTTTGGGGCGGATGGGGTCTCTGAATCAGAAGGAAGCTAATGAAGGCGTCAATCCGCACAAGAACTTGTCGCTCCTTTTCTGGACCCAATCATTGTATTGAATAGCAAGCTATGGGAAAGCAGGGATTTCACTTAGTATGAGGTATGGTCGATTAGCTTGTAACAATTTTTAATTATGGCCAGTTAGCTAAACTTTAAAGTTAGTTGTATAACCTTTTAATCTTGTGATCCATAAGTTGTTAATATTGTCACCCATTTTATTTGGTTCCTTGATCCTCCAAGTATTGAGCAGGTAGCTACTGCCTCAGTATCATACCGACACTCCATGTGTTTGAGGTTATTATTCAATCTTTTCAATTTAAACTTGTATTCCCCACCCTCCACTTTTATTTGAGTGAATTAGATCATTTTACGAGCCACGAGAGTAATCAGTTCATGTAACTGTCGATCTGACACAACACCGGCACAATATATGCTGCAATTTCAACATCACACTTTCAGATTAAGTGCAACATTCCCATGGCGACAATTCATATCTTAGAACAACATTCAGATGAACTATATGGTTGTAAACGTAGCTAAAAATATCCTGGCTTGTCCATGCTCTCCCAGGAAGTGAATAACCCAAGCCTTGAGTAACCGAATCTGGTTTGGTTGCATTACTTTAAGCGCTTACCATCTTAAATAGAAAGAACCCTACCATCTTAAATAGAAAGAACCCAGCCATATGCATTTATCTTGACAACATAGTAACGGTTCAATGAATCCATACCATCTGCCAAGTGCCTAATAATGCCTCCTGTCATTCTTTGCAATAGTATTTCTATGCTCTGCTTAAAAATAAATTATGCACATGTACAAGTGATTCATCTACTCACGCAAACATTTGCAAATTTTCTAACAACAAATATCCCCATATCATGCAAATTCTTCAGTTATTCTAGAACAACAATACATACGTGACTGGTATAAGAATTGTAGAAGGTCTAAGCATATATTGGTGCACATTGTAGGTTCATTGCAGAAGGAAGGTGCCCATCTTCTCAAGGGACCTGTTTATACCGCGAATAACTTGATATATATTCTTCAAAAAAAATGTCGTATTCACCAAACATATGAAGAAGCAAGGCGGAGAATTGAGTTTCTTAGTAGGAGTGATAAGGCTGGTATGGCGGAATGGAAAAGCTTATTATTAACGACATCAGGAAATTCTTCACAAAGAAATATTATTTGACAGAAACTTTCAGGAGTGGAGTGGTTAAGAGAGTGGAGAGACACGACTTATTTTAGTAATTTAGTTACGAAGCATCTTATATTCTTATTAGGTGAAGAAAAATAACATGCTTTGAAATGAAGATGTCAAAATGAGTATTCAAGTGGACGAGCTCCATAATATGACTGCAAATTTCATGTACTTGTTAGATATTCATCAATTGTTTATAACATTATTTGTTTCTCAACCACATTAACATCATGAGTGATTGTTAGAGCCAAAAGTTGACATATTTAGTGACCATATCGGTTTGATGTTTGTCCGTAGCAACGCACGGGCATTTTGCTATAATTATAAAAAGAAATAGTTAGAGTTAAGAGTTAAGACCAGATTCAAGAATTCAGTAAAAATATAAATGGGGAGGCAGCATTTTAGAATCTACCTCAGGAGTGAATGTGAGGCCAACTTTGATTGCTCCACAGTAGTGTTCACCTTTGACAACATTATAAGCTGTTGGTGGAATGCTCCCTTCAGTATAAACAGCCTCCAGTGGAATCCTGCAAGAACCCAGTTGAATGGAGCACTAAGCTTTTTTGTCCATAACATCACTTCAATTAGCAAAGCGACATAAATACAGGTGCCAGAAGTAAGACATCAACTTCAAGTCTGAAATAATTGTAGAACAGACTTGGATGCAAGATGTGCGTACGTTGCTTCTCCAACGAAGTCGTCCGCTGTGCCCGAGTCACTGTCCATAAGCTTGATCAACATGTCTGTAGCTCGGTCTGACACGGTGAAAACAAAGCTTTCGTTCCATTCAGGGTTACTCCTTTGCCTGCATGACATATGCAATTTAGCATCACATAACACATAGAGAACTGATATCCGCACTCGGAACAAACGACATGAGCCAATAACAAGAAACCTTTATTCTTTAGACAAGGAACTGTTAGTCGTCTAAAATGTTTGAGACCCATCACTTAGATTTTTTCCCTGAATGCTAAACTATTGATTCACTTGTATCACGTATAATTTTGTTTTACCTGTCATGTCTATTTCTCTTCAGAGCTGAGACATGTTACTACCAGCATCTAGCATGCCACATAGAGTAATTTACACGCAGCAATATAAACGATGTTTACATTCTGATAAAAAATGTAGAGGAAAATTTGGTGGCGCTTCAAGACGGCCTGCTATCTTTGTCTAAGCAAATAAAATACCAAGATAATGAAATCTGTTTTTTTTCCTTTTCGAAAAATTGTACAATTCGATCTCACTAGATTGGTAGAGCCAAACGCTGAACCTACTTGTTTCCCCATGCACAAAATGAAAAAGTAATCATGGAAATAGATGTGACTACAACAGATGTAAGTGAAACGAAAGAACATATCCACCTGATGCAATACTGCTCCTCTGCTCCTGCGAGCGGCATTTGAGAATTGCGTACGGGTCCATGTTGCCTGCAGATGATTTGTCGGAAAAAAAAGCTTAGCAGCATAATCTTGAAGAAACTGATGGGAGAATAACCAACAGATTATGCAGCAAAACAGTTGCTCGGGCCAAAAAAATAATCCACACATGGCAGCACGGCATTTCTAGGCCTATGCTGATTGCTGTATCAGCTTATATATAAATCCACGATGCCAGTTCCGCACAAATGCAGGCATCGCAGAGGGCCGATCGAAACAGTGATTTAAGACGCCGAACAGATCGATCAATAAAGATTAGCGAGCGAATTAATAGTCCAAACGGCAATGTCCCGATTGAAGAAAAACAGAATGGACCACGATCGGTATCTTAAAAATTAGGGCTCCTAAAGATTAATGAAGTTGATACGTACACAGGTAATCGGTGTTCTCGAGGCCCTTGGCCCCGACGAGCAGCACCTCCAGCGTCCCGTGCACCATCGATCTCTTCCTGATCGTCTCCCTTCTCGCTGTGGCGTGGACGCGTGCTCGAGACGAGCGGCAATGGCAGATCCGTAATCTCGGGGTGCCCGTTTGCTCTGGCCTGCGTCCTCGGTTCTCACATCGTAGCTTCGCCCGCCAGTTTCGCGCTCGAGTCTAAAAACCGACCAAAGGTGCAGAGCCACTAGCGGATGTGCACCCAAACTCTCGGGGAACCATAGCTGTCTCCGGGCTCGGCCCTGGGTCAGGGCAAGGGCGACGGTTCAGCCTTCAGCGAGTGTGGACAAATGCAGGCCCATATCCAGCGAGTCCTTTTATTTTTTTCATGAGCCCTCTAGTTGAGTCAAATCATCAACCATCAGATTTTTTAGAGATCTAACGACAAATTCGTGACACGGAGATGCATCACCAACTTCAAAATGATTTGGTCGAGCACATGTGAACACATGTTGGAAAGTAGTAGGAGTGGCTTACATTTTTTGTGATTGAACCTACGTTTTTTGTACCATGTGTGAGAACTACCATGTGGTGTGATGTTTATTTTATCTATTAATTTGTCTCAAATTTTGAATTTATTTTGAAATAATTTCATTTGTAAAATTGCATTCAAATTGTTATTCAGTTCTATTCGCAAATTATTATATTGTCCTTGACTATAAAAGAAAATAGAAGATTAAACAGATGGGGATGAGGGCTGGGGGGACATGTTTATTTTCTTATATGTGCGCCTTTGTTTAGAGGATTGTATGTCTAATTATTAAAAAGTCCAATTATTCCATAGTCTAATTATTCAATAAATTAGATTGATTGATACGAGTTGATTTCCTATTACGATAGATGGAAGAAAGAATGGATAGTCCAATAGCGGCCTTAGCAGCCGCAAGGGCTATCACAAAAATTGCGAAAATGTCTCCTTTTAATTGGCGACTATCAAATAGATCAGAAAATGTTACGAGATTTGGATTAATTGAATTCAGTATAAGTTCAAGACACATGTTTCTTCCCATCTGCTTGGAGGCAACGAAAACATTGCCGCGCGGCGCGCGCCGAATTTGAGGACGCTCATTTTAGAAAACTCCCTAGCCGTGCCATGCACAGGGGCGAATTTACCAAGTAAGCTTTGATAGGGTAGCCTATCTTCCATCTTCAGCAAGAAACTATCAAATATATGCCTCAAACAGTGTTGATGATGAAAAGATTTGTGTGGAAAATCGCCTCCTAGGTCGCATAGAAGGCGACCCCGGAGGCGATTAAATCAGTCGCCAAGAGAACTCCGTCCAAGGCTTCTCTTGACTATCGTCGCCGTCGACTAAGTCTCACGTCTCCAGCCGCTTCGGCCCCTTGGGCGTGGCAGCTCTCTCGCGGCATTCTTCCATCTTCAGCAAGAAACTATCAAATATATGTCTCAAACAGTGTTGGTGATGAAAAGATTAGTGTGGAACACCGCCTCAGAGGGGCGACTCCGGAGGCGATCAGTCGCCAAGAGAACTCCGTCCAAGGCTTCTCTCAATTGTCATCGCCGTCTGCTCCGTCTCGACGGCGGCAGCCTCATGTCTCCAGCCACTTCGGGCCCTTGGGCGTGACAGCTCTCTCGCGGCATTGCATCAACTTTTGGGTCATGTGGTTTTAGCAGATCGTGGGGCAGAGTTCGGTGGCGCGCCAGGCCGATTGGTTTTGCGCCCTGGCGTAGCAATTCTCCTAAAGGCATCGGGGCAACATTGCTCGAGAGATTCAGCCACCAGGAATTGGATGTTGTTTGCCTCATATTGGTTCCCCCGTTGTCCTCTTGGACGATTGCATCTAGGGCCAAGTCAGACGTTGAAGTCTCAAGGCGTCCGGACATCGGAAATTTGCTTTGGTGTATGATGCAAGGAAGCAGTCTGAAGCATTGTCGTATGCTATCCATCAAGATCCAGTGAGGTCGGTGACAACCCGAGGTCTGTGCTTTATTGGTTATATCCTGCAACGGCGGTGTTTTCGCACTGTTTTCTTATTGAAGGCACCGTGTGGAGATTTTTCGTAATTTCTATTCAGAGTGAAAACTCATGATTCGACGTTGTTGGATTTGGCTACGAAAGCGTTCCTTGAAGAAGGCATCGCTTTTAGAAAATATTTTCTCTAAATCATGGTGTTGTCAATGACGGTTGTTGATGTGTTGCTGCATGCATAGTTTAAAAAACCGGACCGGTGATCGAACCGGTCAGGCTGTCGGTTCAGGTTTTTACCGGTCAGACCGCTGGTTCACCGGTTCACTGTCTGGTTTTTTAAGATATAAATCAATATATTTTTACTTGTAAATATTGCCACAAAAGAAATAATTATGTATGAAAAATATTTTATACTTGCAATTTGGCATGATAAATAACATAATTAAATAGTCAACATGAGTAGCGACTTGCATTTTGCCCGGTTCAATTGTCAAAGCGTCTCACTGGTAGTCAACATGAGCAGCAAGTTTTCTCTACCATGTTACACAGACCAATTTTCTCTACCATGTTTTACACGGACCAATCCCATATCACGCCACTAGTTTCTAAAAAAACAGCAAAGTCAATACGGACTAGTAGACTTTTTATTGCTACCGTTTGGATAATACTAAATGAAAAGGATGTCGCACTATGTACGCTAAGCAATAGCTGGTCTGCTGGTTAGCGCTATGCCTCCGCGGCGTGCTTGCAGGTGTTAGGTGAGGAGTTCGAACCCTGGTAGCGTCATTTATATTTTTCAAAATCTAAAACAATTGAACCGGTCGAACCGGATGACCCGGTTTAGTGTGAAAACCGCCGGTTGGACCGCGGTTTCGCCGGTTTATTCCGGCTCGCTAGCGGGGACGGTCCAGTGCGCTTACAGAACCGGCCAAGGCTCTGGTTCCGGTTTTTTCGGTCGAACCGGCGGTCCGGTCCGGTTTTTTAAACTATGGCTGCATGCGTAGATTGCTCCTTTTTCTTTCTATTTATTTATTTTTGGGCTGTGTGCGTTCTTGGTGTCTTACCATCTTGATATTCTCCCTGTTTTTGCTCAGAAGTCTGCTGGCCCACTAGTCCAGGTTGGTCAAGATGGAGACGCCTTCCTCCTCTCTTTGCTTCGGTTGCTGTCAATTCTGGTAATCTGATGCTACTATATCCTTGTGAGTCTTGTGATCAAGGCCAAGAGTAGGCGTGAAGACAAAACTCTCTAATAAGCCGTTAGTCGGCGAAGCAATCATGCCTTGATTAAGATGATTGCCGCAGAAAAACCGCAAACGCAGCCGAGAAAGGCAGTTCTGGCAGCCACGACGGAGTTGCCGGAATGCACGCCAGGCAGTTAGCGGCGGCACCACCGAGCTGCAAGTGCAACGTGATGATTCCGATGAAGCGCAACCGAAAATACGGCGGCGCACGCACGTCCGTCGTGGGGAGCTGAGCTGGGCGTGCGTGTCGTGAGCTGCTCGAGGTGAAGCGGCCATGGCGGTACGCGTGCCGATTCCGTTGTTGCGCCTTGCACGGGTACTCGATCGCGTCCGTAGGCGGAGCAAATGGTGATGGCAAAGCTCCGACGAGCTAGGTCTGGTACCGTATGCAAGCGCAAATTATCTCTCGGCACTACGCGAAAAAACAAGAAGAGGACGCACGCATGGTGACTTATCAGATGAGATCAGGCCTTCGCATGACAGCAAACTCTGGAATCCCGATCTTAGGATGACTCCAACGGGCCGACGCATCGAGTCCGCGTCGGTCCGTTCCAGTCCGTTTTTGCGAAAACCAGGGCCCAACGGGGCGACGCAAACGGACCATTGTCCGGTTTTCTGTCCGCCGCGACCCATTGTTGGCCCAAATTTGGGTCACCGATGCGTCCGCGCGCCCACGCGGTCGGTCCTCTCTGCTCCCACCTGTCAGTGACAGGGCGCCGGTCAGCCTACCCCTGGCCCAGTCCTTTTTAATGCCAGGGGATAGGGACGGCCAGCCCCCACCCACTCCACTGCCCCACTCCGCTCCCTCACCGGCGACCAAACCCTAGCCACCAAACCCTAGCCCACAACCCTCGCCGGCGACGCAATGCCGCTCCGGTGGCCCGGATTTGGCAAGGCTAAGAACGACGCCGAGGCGGGGTCGTCGTCTGGCCGCCGCCGCCGCCTCCGCCTCCGCACGCCAACCCCGGCGCCGCCATCTTCCCCGGAGCCGGAGGCCCCCGCCGCCTTCGAGCTCACGCCGCCGGGCGCGCAGATCGCCCGCCGCGATCGCGTGTACGTGCGGCGCGAGGACTGCGAATGGTACTGGGAGCACGCGTGCCCGCTGCCATGGCAAGATGTCAAGCTCTGCGAGGGTTGGCATCTGAACCCGCAGCGGATCCCGGTGCCGCCTATGCCCACGAGTCAGCGCGCCCGCGATCTGGAGGTCGACCGCCGCCGCCTCCCGGCGTCCCTCCGCGCCGACCCCGCCTACGCCGCGTCGTCCCCAAACTGGGACACGTGGTTCAGCGGCGAGCACAGCCTGCGGCGCCAGGCTTGCTACACGCGGGCGCCGACGCCGCCTCCGGCTAGCCGCTGGGACCTGCCGCCGCACATGCGGCGCCGGGATGCGCCGCCAGTGCCGCGGTCCACGGCGCGGTCCCTGAGGATTGGCTCGCCGCCGCCGCCGCCTCCCGTGAAGATGGAGGTGGAAGACGAGCTCGCCGCTGCCCTCGAGGCCTCCAAGCACACCATCGTCGAGGACGAGGAGAAGCGGTGGGTGAAGATCCTCGAGGCCGTCGCCCGCGAGAAGGAGGAGGCCCTGCAGGCGCAGCAGGCCGCGGTCCTCGAGGAGCCGCAGCAATGGTGGCAGGTCCCCATGGACATGGACCTTCCACCGGCGCCGCCCCTTCCAGCCGGCCTGCTAGGGCAGAGCTGGACCTTCAACGGCGGTAGCTGGACGACGCCCCTCCCGGAGCAGGACGCGGAGCAGCCGCCGACGCCGCCGGCCGCCGTCCCACAGCGACAAGGCCTCCCGGCGCACCTCTACCAGGAGCCGCCGTACTACATTCTCGACGACGACGAGGACTAGTTGCCCGCGAAGGGCAGTTTTTTTTAAAAAAAAATGTAAAATGGCCGTTTGTGGCCCACCCCTTATATATAAATGAAAATGGCCCATATATGGCCTTTTAACAAAACAAAAAATTTGGGGGCGGACTCGATGCGTCGCCCCGTTGGGCGCACTGTCAGAAAATGGCCGGACAGGGGGCGGACGCGTGTCCGTTTGCCGACCCAAACGGATCAAACACGGACCAAATGTACGTCCGTTTAGGTCGCCCCGTTGGAGTCATCCTTACGTCTGTGTTCGTTATGCCCCGGGCGGGCAGCCTACCGAAAACATTCATGCTACCAAAAACGGCTGAACGTCACTGTTTTCTGGCCAACTTTTCCGTTGCAAGATCTAAGGCGAGAGCTCGTTTAAAAATATATATAAGGCGAGAGGAGAAGGAATCGACCGGAAATAATCTCAGCACCCCCCGGAGAGAAACAGAGCAGAGCGACCGCTCTCTGCTCCTCCCCTTGACTCTGTGGCCCGGAGAGAAATAATCCCAGCACAGGAAGCCGGCGATTTCCACGCCCTCGCGATTATCTTTTCTTCTCCCTTTTATTATCCTACGCAGCTGCGGCTGACGTCGACGGCGCCTCTCTCCACTCTTTTCTGCCTATACTAGGTAAATTTGGTGCGGCGGTGCCGCCGCACCCGTGTGGTTAAATTGAAATTTGAAATCGTCGACGTTTAAAAACTGTGTAGATTTGAGGATCGTTCGAATGCAAGGAGAGTTCGTGTCTGGAAATTGTTTAAAATTCGAAAATTAGTCAAGTTGGAATTTTTTTTAGATTTATATTATTTTTCACGTTAGTAAAATGGTTAGATTTGGAAGGCAGGTGAAATTCTGAAATATTCAAATTTGTTTGCCGTGTTATAGCGGTAGAATTGAATTTTGGGAAATTTCCACATCTTTGAAGTGTGTATATATCCTGAGATTAGTTAGAAAGATTCGGAAGGCATTTAAATGTTCAAATATCCGAATTTGACATTTCAACAATTTTGGTGTAAATTTTGTGAGGACAGTCCTAAAATTCGTTAAATTTGGAAAAAAAAAAAAATGGGCATATCATTTCCCCCTTTTTTTTAGGATGGAATGTTTGTGCAATAGTTCAATGTAAGTGTTTATTAAACCGATTTGCATAATTTGGGGGAGTTTGGTTATGTTGTATCTAAATTTTAACTTATTGGAGTCAGTATAATATGTTTTTATGTTTTTATTAGATGCTTAATTTAACTCATTAATTGGAGGGAAATACATTGTATGAAGTTATATTTCTCTAAATATTAACTTATTCGGAATGCTATACTTTGTTTTACATTTTCCTATTAGATACTCATTTTAGATCAATAATTAGAGGAAATACATTGTATGTAAATTTATTAGGTGTAATTTAAATTCAATCCATAGTTAGGGGATATGAAGTTTTAATCTCTACAATTGTTCGTTTAATCAAGCATTTGTGAAAAAATTGACCTTCACATATCCAGAAGAAGTGCATTTTTTTTTTTTTTTTAATATTGAATTCTCTTGGAATTTGAAAACATGTTTGTCTTTTGCCAGAAGTAGCAAGTATTTTTTGTTCTTTTGATCGGTCGGATATGTTATTCATATTTTTCAGGTGGATATATTGGAAAGTATTGTTTTTTTAACACTTTTTGTTTTATGCCAATTGTAACTTGTGAGTTGTCGAATATATATATTTTTTGTTTGTGCATTTCGTGTGTATGAGTGGAATTGATGTAATTAGTAAATTGAAAGTCTTTAGTTCTTGTGTATATTTGAAATATATTTTGGAACTTAAAAAGTAATCGAATATTTTTAGAGAGAAAGAATGTCATGGGGAAATACATTGATTTTTTTTTGTAAAATTGTTTGAAGTAGGCAATTTTTTGAATTCAAATTTTGAAATGTCCACATTTTGAAGTAGTGCAGATTTGGAAATTATGGAAGTTGTATCTCAAAATTTGCAAAAAGTTTCTAAAAAAAGAAAAGCAGGGGAAAAAATAAAAAGAACAGAAGGGAAAAAAGGAAGCGCAGCCAGGCCGGCCCACGTAGCGGCCTATGTGGCCAGCCCAGGCCCGCGCCCAGGCCTGCCGTGACGTCGTCGTGACGTCACGGGCGGGCGGAGCTTCTGCCGCGGCGGCGTGAAGCTCGCCGGAGGCGCGCGACGGCGAGGTAGGACACGCGCGTGGGTGCGCTGCACGCGGCTGGTCGCGGGCCGGCCGTAGACGGCGGCGCCGCCACGCGTTGGTCGCCGGAGCGGCCGCGACGGCGTGCAAACACGGCGGAGGCCAGCGTGGACGGTGACGTCGATTACGGCGACGGCGCGGTGTCCCGGCGGGCGATCTGCGGCTAGGTGGTGGAGGATTTGGCGGCGGAGCTCGTCGTGCGCTCGGATCGGAGCGGGGAGTCCTGCAGCGACGGCGCCAGGCGTCGGCGGCTGGCGGCGACCTCGGCCGCGCGCGCGAGGGGATGGGGAGGGGGGGAAGTGGCGATGGTTTTGCGCTGAGGTCCTTACACTTTTCAGCATTTGCAAAAAGGTCATTCGCTTCGTAATTTTGTGGACCGCGGAGCAGACGCTGGATTCGCGAGGGGTGTTTTTAGAAAAGCATCACGAAGGAGCTGTGCGAGCCGTTCGATCAAGTTTGGACGGCGCGAAACGCATCGCGCACTGTAGAAGTGTGAACACTGTTCTTAGAACAGTGTGGGAGACGTGGATTAATCTGGACCGTCCGTTCCGACGTTCGGACGGCCCAGAAAAGGGGGTGACGTGGCCGCGGCGAGGGGAGCCCTTAACGGGTCAGCTTTGATATAGGTATTGATATACGCTAGCTTCGGCTACTGCTTATGGTTCCCGTTCCCCAACCCAAGGCTCCTTCGCACAGAGCTCTCAGCGAGAACGGGAGGCGCACATCCAGGCGGCCGTGAGCGCGCTGCCGGCGCAGGTACGTCCAATGGTTCCTTTGTTATCTGCTGCTGCTTCTTCTTCTTCCATTCGATGATGTGGGTGACTGAATTTCTCGCTTGTTCCTAGTAGAAAAGCAGCTGATGTTGTGATTATGCTCTTGGTGCTATGCACTTTGTGTTTCTTGCAGAATTGTAGTAGTAATAGTTTGAAGGGTTCATTAGATTAGATTGATCTACACCAGCCTTTTTTCACAAACGAAAAAAGCTTACACCAGCCTTTCTCTTCGCTTCCAAGTAGTGTGGGAGTTTCTAGCCTTTAAAACAAATGAGTAATTAATATAATAACATGTGGCTTTCCCATTAAACTTGCCTAATTTGGGTGCCAATTGGAATTTAATGTGGCTGTTGGCTGATCATATTGCACACTATTCATCATCTGTACCTGATAATGCCAACAGCCTTCTTAATAGCCACAAAATATTCAGCTGAACCACTGTATATGAACGACGTGCCTGGAGCTCTACTCAGTCAATGCATAGTAATTACGAAAAGGAAATGAAACTGCACATGATCGTCCGTGTCTCTACGGTAGGGGACCCGTATGATGCAACGGGAAAAGGATAAAAGTTGGCCGAAATACCAATCACATCACAAGTTATCCTATCACCATTGCCTTCCCCTATGTTAATTGCTTGTCTTTTTTAACAGAATTTGTTAATTGCTGTTGTTCTTGTCTTCGCTGATCACTAGGTATGCTTAAAAACGAGTGCATTGTTGTGTTCAGTCCCCTTGTATATGCTTTGCCCTATAGATTCGATCATTGTTTAGTTCATCGTTATTGTGTTCCATATCAGCACCGACACGCCTTATCGCTGCTTTAGCATTATTATCCGGCCAGTAGAAAGAACTGATGCGCAACCTAGTCCCCAAATAATATTGCGGCACATTTTTTTTGTGCCAAATTAGCAACATCATGATGACAATGATAGGGTTCTCCTTCCTACCATTGGTTATGCTGTCTCCTTGGTCTCGTCCTAAAGAAAACAAGGATAACACCAGGTCAGTGTTTCAGTGATCTGGCGACCTTATCCAAAGTCAAGTCTAGGAGCTAGGCCGCACGTTAATCCGCTGAAAAGCAGATTAGAAGTGCAAGTTGCTTTCTTCCCTGCCTTCTACACTTAATTTCAGGTTGTCAATTACAGCTCTTGACTTGTGGAGCCATAATTTAGGTACACTCTCCAAGTTGGGTAAAACATAATAATTACTTCAAAGGATAAAATAGTTTGCAGCTAGTGGAATATCCAACAACTTGCCAATTGTGTCAGATTATCACTGTCGCGTACTGCTGTGCTATGGAAGCATGGAGCTCTAGTGCATTGTGTGACGTTTTCTATTCTTATCTGAAGCAGTAGTACCTTGTTTAGCACAGCACGGGACCCTCTGAAATTTGGATGGACCGATCACGACTGAATAATAGTGATCGAGGAAAAGAGCCCTTATCCGTTCCCCTCCCTGCTACAGTTCATAAGGGCGAAAGGAAGGCGACCGAGTCTCTCGCTGGCGAATCCGCCGCTTCCCTCGGGCTCCGGCGCCGTTCTGGCGTCGCGAGCCGGGGGGAAGCTCCGGATCTCGGCCGTGCGTGTAGGTAGGTGTAGTTTTGTAGGGTTCCTTGTCTTCGCCGTTGGCATCGGGCTGGAGTTGGTGTCGGTGGCAGTGAAGAATAAAGTCTCCCCCTCGTTTCTCCAGCCCGGCGGCGCTGCTGTCGGGGAGGTGGTGGAGTTTTGTTCCTCCGTGCAGGTGGTTGGCAAGACGACGCCGATTGCGTGCGATGGAGGTCCCGTCCTTCGAGCCGGTCGTCTCCGCACCGTCATCTTCCCCAGTGGCGGTGATGGGCTCGTGAGGTGCTGTGATGGGGGTTGCTGCTCTGCTGCTCCGTGGACTCCGGCCGGCCGTGGTGGCGAGGAGAGGAGCGGGTTGGTGGAGTTGGTGGTTGCTGCTGCTGGGATGCGTGGTCTGCAGGTGAGGGTTCTAGCCACTTCCTCGGAGGTGGGATGCCTTTGGGCCCAGATCTGGGGCGGAAGGTGCTCGGGGTGCGTCCCCGGTCGATATCCTGTCTTCGGCTTTAGATCCAGTTCTTTGGAGCTGATGGATGTTGCGACTCGTCATCACCTTTGGGCTAGGAGCTCTTCTTGCTCCGCTGTGCGACTTTGCAGGCGTCGGCTTCGACGGGAGGTCTGCCTGCTCTTCGGTCGTGAGGAAGACGAAGATCTTTTCTGGTTCTCTGTTTTACTGGGAGTTCTTCGTGTTGGTGTGTGGCAGCAGTGCCTTGTTTTACTGCTTGTATCTGTTTCTGTAATGTTTTCCTTATCGTTTTAATACAAGTAGCTCTATATCAAAAAAAAATATCCTGAGAATTCTCCGGTAGCATCTCTCGCTTTTGGGATTAGTGACACTGACAGCCTTGTCACCTTCTGACAGCATCTGCACATGAACCCGGCCACAAAAGTGCGATTGCGTGGCTTGCTCTTCCCGTCCCGTTAGTTGTCTTGCTCTAGTCGGATTCACGACGGTTTGATGACCTACCTTGGATTATCGATTGATTGGTGAGAGTTTGTTCAGTGGGCTTGCTTCTTATGTCTGTCTCTCTTGCTGATTATTCTCCTTCTGCCGTTTGTACTAATCCCCAACCTTGGCTTTTGGTTCTTCTTGCAGCGCCGCGAACTGAAGGTGCAAGATGAATCAGGTTAGCACGACGGTGCTACTGACATGTCGAGCAGTGATCCGGCGAAGAGGATACGCGGAGGCTGCTGCTTCGACTGCAACATCTGCCTGGACTTCGCCGTGGAGCCCGTGGTCACCCGCTGCGGCCATCTCTACTGCTGGCCTTGCATCTACGAGTGGCTGCGCCGCAACGCCGGCGACGGCAGCACCTCGACGAGGCGGCCGTGCCCTGTGTGCAAGGGCCCGCTCACGCTGGACTCGCTCGTGCCGCTCTACGGCCGTGGCGGCAGCCGGTCCGATAAGACATGGCCACAGCCGGCCATTCCGCGCCGGCCAACCGTGCACCGGGAGGCGGTCGAGCAGGAGAGTGCGCTAATCAGCCGCGGCAGTGGCCACCACCATGTGAGCACAGAACTCGATTCGCCGACTCGTTCACCCAGTCAAGCGCATCACCATGCCGATGCCAGGCGGTTCGACATGCTATACCCTCCGCCGTTCGGGCGCAGCACGAATGCAACGCACTCGACTGCCGGCGGGGTTCACGGAGGGATGGCAATGGCGGTGTTCGGTGGCCAGGTGCCGGCACCAAGCGCGTACCACTCCAGCCCGTACCACCCGGCCGCCCTGCAAAACATGAGCCCTAGGCTGAGAGGGCATCACATGGAGGTGGAGAGGTCTCTGCATCAGCTCTTGTTCTTCCTCTTTGTGTTCGTAGCACTATGCCTGCTCTTGTTCTGATCTCTGAAGCAGATATTTTGCAACTTCTGTAGATATAGGGTGTGGTGCACATAGTAAAAGAGGTCATGTACCGGTAACCAAGTTTCCGGCCTATGTGATAAAGAGTTGGGATCATAAGTGAGCAACAGCTCCAGAAAAGTCTCAGACGTGCCTCATCACTAACAGGAACCGACGGAATCCTGGTAAAAAAGAAAAAAACATAAAGGATGCATGGGTGAAAGGAAACCTCAAATCTGTCTCTGAAATTCAACTCTCGACAAATCAGATCGCTGTGACAATCATAGACAGAAAGCATTGGAACAACATTTCAAGACTTAAGACTGAAACTAAAACATTCGGCCAGATCATTAGAAGCTCTCTTTATGTTTAGGCTACTGCGAGAGTAGCAAATAGGCTGAAAATATCTGTTATGTGTAACACAATGAATGCAACTTCCATCTTTCATATCCCAAAATGACCACAAAACACCTAGATTCAAAACGGCAGCAGCTATGAATATCTTCTGTCAGTTTTGTGTCACACGATTTTTGTACATCAACCTGTGATAGGAATCAGAATGGTCCCAGGATTGGCCTCATCTTCAGTCCACTGTACTAATTTCTTCTCCAGAAACTTCTCCACCTGTGATCATTCAAATTTATCAAGTAAAGGCATACAAAAATTAAAATTAAGTGTAACTCTTGGAAGTCGTTTTGTAAACATGCTATACACGAGTCAAAGCCCATTCCAACCATCCCCACACAAAAAGGGTCATTCCAACCCTATCATCTATATATATTCAACATCGAAAGTATGAAATATGTTTAAACCACCTCATCATGGAAGAGCAGTATTTGCAACTATTTCAACATGACCCACCAGAATGAATTATCAGACCTAACAAAGCTCGTGACACACTCAAAAACATTTCCAAAAAAAAACACTCCAATACAACCACGACCGAAAGACCCAAGTATACAAAAATCATCATGAAGAGTGAACACATATAAACTTTACGCAATCGCAGCAAGGATAAGACGAACTTCGTAAATCATGTGGGAAAAGAAACAGTGTAAGCAAGATTATTACATACACAAGCACACACCAGCATGGTGCTGCAATTTTTTGTATTCAATAATGACTAATGTACATCTGTATGTTACCTGACCTATAAATAGAAATATTTAAAGTGTTCGCTTGTTATACTAAGATTAACTAAACTTTATATGCCTTTTTTTTGCTGAATCTGGCATTACCTTGACTGGTGAGTTGGCATGGAAGCCCAATTGAAGAAATTTGAAAAATACATGGCCCAGTTAGGAAAGATCAAATGAAGCAATCATCAGTACCATTGTATATTAAAGTAAACACCTAGATACTGGTATTACTCTGAAGAGAATTTTGTTAATATCAGTGCTTTTTAAAGAACGCAACTAGTGCAGTCCAGGTATTTATTTCTGAACCATGCATGCAGCTAAGCGGCAGCTTTAGTGTACACTCATTAAAAATCAGTTAGACAGTTATCTTGAAAAGCACACCTTTCTTCTTCTTTGTCCCATCTTGAAAGTGCCGTCATCAACACCAATAATAACTCGCAAGTTCTCAAAAGCTGCAAAAATCAGGTAAATCAAATTACTCTTATAAAAAAGTACAGAAACTCAAAAAATCATGCACGAAACTCATTACATGGGATGTTAGCCAACTGTATAAGATGAAGTCTCAGAAGATTTGCTACATTTGCAGCATCTTGTGAGCGTAGATCAAGACATAACTCATTTTTTGACTCTTGTCTGCAGAAAAACCGAAAAGTTGATCCCATCAATTCAGACTCAAGGATTCATTATAACACAACTACAATAAATTTCAGACGATATGGAAAAAAGAAGTGCACTTACGTGGACTTGGTGATCTCCCCAGAAGATTTTTCTTCAGATAATCGAGCCATCCTATAATAGTTCTTCCCCTTCAAAGACCACAAAAATAATCATTTAGTACTTCAAACTTGCAACAGTTTCATCAAATTATGTTAATCCCTCCAAGTGACCATCGCATCAACTGCAGATACAATTATAAAAATACTCTGTACAGAAAATAATTTCGCACAGAAGATAAAGGAAATAATACATCAGAGTTATTTTCTCAAGTAATATACAGACGACCCCAGGATCAAACCACCTAGAGTTATATGTAATGTCCTCTTGATTTTGCCTTCCAGAAGTGATTATTTCATGTAGCTCATTATCCCTCACCCTAAAAGAAGATTAACACTTACTTCCTGAAGAAGATACTTGACTTCTGTCTGGTTACCCTCCTTAAAAGCATCAGCAGCCTGGAATTTTCAGCACAGTATCTTCAGTATAGATAAAAAACAAACAGCATCTATTAGCCTAAAAAAACATCATCATGAAGCACCCCTGACCTTCTCATAATACTGCTTCATCATATCCCAGTGCTGCTTTGCAGCCTTACGGTAGTTCTGGTAATCATCCTCATTGCGCACAACTGGTTCTGCATATACTCAAAATACACAAATGATAAGAGCTTTGTGAATGTATGATGATATGACCTAATGAACATCGTAAATGAGGCATAGCAACAACCTAGAATCTGAGACCAGCTAACTTAGAGGCTTCATGTTTAACAGTAATAGTAAATTTGTAAATAATATTGGCAAACCACCTCTAACAAAATCACTTGTGTTTTGTAACTTAGACTCTATTTCAACCAAACAAAACTAGCCATATTACAACTCCAGATCTGGTAACATCAGTATCAAGCCGCAAAGCACTTTGATCACCAAACAGCTCGTTTCCTGGAAATGGCGTTGCAACACTTTATTGAAATTCATAACTCATCAAGAAAAGCATATTTTTCATATGCATGCACATGTCATTAACATATATCGACCATTTCAAGATGCAATAGATAAAGCTTGATCAGTGATTTTGTCTGTCCCACTTGAGTATTAATCAGCAAGGAGCTAATTGTAGCTTTTCTACCATGCACTGTCCAAGGAAATACGTGTGAACAGAATCCTACCGCATATATTCAATAACAAAGATGTGAATGTAAACTAGCATTATGGTCAAGAACTCAAAATTAAAGATGGGCTTTAAGATATGCATTAAGAGTACAGAGAACCATGGTTTTTAAGGCGTCCACCTTAGGACGCTTAGGCACCCTGGCAGCGCCTTGGAAATTTGCCCGCTTTAGGCGCTTAGGCGTCAGAGCGGGGGTAGAACACCTTAGAACGTCTTACGGACTTTAAAAACCATGCACAGATTATAATATTTACTAATTCTGCATCGCTGATCAGAACTATTATCAGAGTGATGAAAATTTTAGTACATAGTAGTTGGTTTATCTGACATCTTTAGAGGTCTTGCGGAATTCTGTTTTTTTCAGATTCACAGGGAGGCCATCCCCGGTTCCATTGCATTAACGAAACCATCATCGTCAGTTTTACAGGAGTTCTGTGTCAATACTTATTGTTATTACAGGATTAACTAACATTTCTGATGCAACTTTATGCTAAGTATATTCCTCAAAAAGTGTATCACTTAACATAGATTTACGACAAAGAAAGTCCAAGCATAAACAGTATACCTTTGCTACATGGGATAATTTTCACTGGAAGATCTGTAGAGGATGGTGAAATGTCCTCAAGAGCTTTTAAGACTGGCTTCTGATCTGGAAATCTCCTCCGACTCGCAACCAATTCATACCGCCTTCCTTTAGGTTCCTCCTCAATTCTTTCAGGTGCAGTGAACATTGATGCTAGCAACTCTCCTGGAGTAATCTGTGGTCTTGGGTTATGTTTATCCTCTCGCAAAGAATGGGCGCTGTCATCATCCACACAAAAAGAAGTGACAGATGAGCAAAATAAATGTCACATTCAATATGGAAAGATAGGAATAAAACAATAATAAAAGAGAGGAGTAGACAAACCTAGATGTGGATTGTGATCCTACGCAGCTTCCCTTGGAAAAGGAGGATTCAACTGCCATGTCCTGCAAAAGAAATATATTCTGGCTCAATATCATTCCAATCCATATAACATGTTTAACAAACAAAACTGTGTCCTTCCTTGCTAGTAGAACTACCAGACAAATATACACTAGCAGTCAAACAGACAACCAAGTGGTAGTATATAGGGTACTTAATTACCATTCGAAACTACCATCATATGACCAATCAAGTTGATCTTACAATGCAGAGTAGTCTTATCAAAAATGCATCAGCACAAGAAAATGAAAAATGGACATGGTAAAAGGGAACAACTAAGCATGTGTCAAATTTCAGCATAGAAACTCTGAACAATGGGTAATGGCGTGCATCAATGCATAACAAGCAATCAGTCCTTCACCAGATTACAGCTGAAGAGCAGAGAAATCAACCAGCTCTATAGAAAGAAAGCTCAACACAGAGACTACAAAGCTCAAATAATGCCATATGAGACACTTACTTGTATGGCAATATGTTCGTTCACTGGCTTTTTGCCCAGATCTTTTGCAGAAAATGACATCAATTCCTCCATGCTCTGCATAAAATAGCACAGTTCTACTATCATGCCAAGAGAAAACATGAAGCTGTCTACCTTAAAACCCTCTGCTCCATTAATGACAACCAAGACAAAATGCAAAACCTTCACAACAATGATCTGTCATTACCTTCTTGATATCATATCCGCAGCTGCCTGCAAAAACAGTCAGCAGTTAGCACATTGCATGTGGCTTCAAAATAAAGATTATGGGTAAAATGACTTTGCATAGCACAAAAATGTTTACCTAGCACCTCACGGATCACTTCCATGCTGAGCTTAAATCCTTCTCCAAGCATAGTAAATAGGAATTCCTCAACATCTCTGTTATTCAGAGTCTCTGTCCTTGGTGCAGAATCAGATTCATCTGTTTTCAGATCGTCTCGCATGTACTCTGGCATTTCAACCTTTAGAGGCTTTTCTTTTTCTGATGCTCTATTGGCAGGAATTGTAGTAGCCCGGGCAGATCCTTTTCCTACCATGCTGGATACAGTGCCAAATGAAGCACTAGACTTCTGCAACTTTTCACGTGTTCTTGTTTGACTTGAAGTCTCCACCTTGGGAAGATTCCTCTCAACACTTGGGACAACTTCATTATCCTGGGGCATCGAAAGTTGAAGGTCGGTCAAGAAATCTCCAGCTTTGTTGACGTCACCTTTTGCTCTGCAGTATGCATCGGCTATATCTTCAAGTGAAAAGGCACAACTGAAAGCATCAAGCAATGCATTGAGTGCACTTGTCCCACCATCACTTGTTGAAGTCAGTGAACTGGAAAGATCCATGGTGAGGACCCCCCCTGAAAGAAGATCCAAGTACAATATGTTAGAACATGCTCAATAAAAGAATATCAAGAGTGTATGTCAAATAAAAAGGGGAAAATATGAAATCTAGCGCTTAAGTTTATCAATACAAGAAACCATAGAACCTTGAAAACAAATGGTGGAATTTCGAAAATACAAAACACAGTACCGATTCACATGTACACTGCGATTCATCTTAATATACTAATTAAACAAGAGAACTATTTGGGAAACCATGAATAAACGGGACAATGTTCAGTTTGAGTCTGAAATACTGTCTTATTTTCTTACAAGGTTGTGCTGTATAAAATGAAGTGAAGAATCCACCTTATTGCAGGCAAACAAAACTAAAGACATAGTATAAAGAACCACTAACAATAATATCTTTGGTGCATGATCATGAATTCGGTACAAAATGTGTGTAACAGAATGGTAGTAAATAAACTGTGTCCTTGAAGAATCAACACGCAGCACAGAAACAACATGAAGGGTCACAACAGTAGCATGATCATAACGCATTTGAGGGAACAGTACTTGACAAACCAAATATTCTTCAGGTGTTTAATGGAAACTATAGTCCACAGGGCTAAATATCCTATCGAAACAGGGAACAGAATGATCAGGATCAGTAAAGAGAAGCTTAACCTCCCGGATTCATAGGGTTAGCAACAGAAACAATCAGAACAAATTAAAACGAATCCAAACTGAACTAAAACAAACCCAAGCAACAAACTAAAACCAACGATGCTGCCACGCGACAACGCCAGTCCTCAAATCCATAGACGGACCAACAGCACAAAACAAAATCCACTTAAACAATTGATGAATGAGGGTAACAGCAGAAGCACAAGAGACAGTGCCCATACCTGAATAAACCAACTGACAGCGCACAAACGACAACCCTGTCGCAGTTCTATAAGCAGAAATGGCCGAATAAATTCGCAGATATAGTAAAGCACATCAGTGGAATCAGCAAACAAGCGCACAGGAGGGCAAAAGCCATCCCGCAGGAGCCAAACGAATCGACCATTTCGAAACGATGCGGAGGGACCAGATCGAACAACAACCCACCCCCAAAAAACGATGTAAACGAGTTCAGAACACGCACCGACCAAATCGAAGTAGAAATCAGCTGCATTGCGGATAAATCGGCCATCCTCTACAGGAACATGCTGCGAGAATCCTACGGTACCGGAAATTTCTAGAAGATAACTGCCCCAGTGCTCGGCGCTCCGCACCCATCCGATTCAGAAAACCCAGACCAAACCCCCAAAATGGCGGACCGAATCAATCGCCGCAGACGAGCACAGAAAAGGGAGTCGAGCGCACAATCGAAGTAAAATCGAAGGCCGTACAGCGCCGCACGCACGATCGGGCGCAATTAACCAACCCTAACTCGATCAGAACCGAAGCATCAACCCTACGGGACGAGCAATCCACCACCCATCGGACCGCAAGGGGTAGGCGAAGCACCTAATCAACCGACGGCCCGGTGAAGCATGAGCACGTTAGGGTTCGAGTATGTTCTAGAAGGTTCTGGGGGGAAGGAAGGACAGGAGGGACGGGCTTACTGGTTTTGGGGAGACGGCCGCTCCGCTCTCCTCTTCCGCTTGCCCACTCTCGCCGTTTGGTTTGGTTGGCGTCCTCTGTACGCCTGGGGTTTAAGAGAGGGAGAGAGAGGGGGTGGAGGGACCCACCTGCTGGCCTCGGGATACGCCTCGTGTCAGGGGTGATCAACGGTGGAGATGGATGCCGTCGAAGCTCCACGTCGGGAACGATTTGGCGTTGCGGTTGGTTGGTTGGATGGATGGATGGGACTGGGATTCAGTGACTGGCCCATGGCCAGGCACGCCGTGCCTGGCTCCCCCATGTCCACCGTTCGAAGTCAATCCAATGGATCAGATTGATCTAAAATTTGAACTCGAAATTCAAATAATTCAGAAAAAATTTAAAAAATTGCAGTAAATCGCATATATATTTCCGGGAATTCTGACAAAATCACAAGTCATTTGGATCACTCGTTTAAGAGTTAATAGCTTTTTAAGATCAAAATATAAAACGCTATTTAGTGATAAACCACTTATCAATATGACTTGTAATTTTGTCAGAATGTACAACGGACCATATAAGATTTACTGGAATTTTTTCATTTTTTTCTAAATTATTTGAGTTTCGAGTTCAAATTTTGACTCAATCTGATCCATTGGATTGACTTCGAACGGTGGATATAGGGGCGACAGGCACGACGTGACTGGCCATGGGCCAGTCACTGAATCCCAGTCCGGATGGATGGAGTGGCCGGTCTACGGACCAGGTATATGGAGTGTCTAGCGTAGATGAGTGGGGCCGGGCATCCGATGCTTTCACTGAAGCGGAGATACGCTCTGCATTTGGTACTCGTCCCACGTGCTTCCTGCTCCCAGCTTTGGAACTAGGGTGTGACACGCCGCCGGCCGCGGGCTTCGTGGCGGTGTGGGGCGCGCCGGGAAGGGAAGGGGGCAGGGCGCCGTGGAATGGAGGCAGCGGCGCTGTCGGCCTCGGCCGCCGCGACTACTAGGGTTAGGCGGGCCGCCGCCGCGTGTCTGTTTAGGAATGGGATGAGTGGAGAATGCTCTGAACGTGAGTACAGACAGAGGGGGAGACGGCAAGTGTGGGCTGGGCCGGCGAAATGATCGGGCGGCAGGCCTGGTATATGTTACGGAGTACTTTGGCATATGTTACTTTTGGTCAAAACGACCTTTCTCGGCTGGAGCCACCTCGGTGGATTTAGGGCATGTCCAAACTCAAGCGGACGCGCCCCTTCTTCATCATCTTCACTCGCGAAGACGATAACCAGTAGCTATGAGTAGCGGCGGCCACCAACGGCGTTTCAGTTACATTTTTTATTTTTGCGTCTTATGACGTGAAATATATAAGGCGCGCGCTACGCGTCAGGGTGTACCGACGCATCGCTACAGCCGCCCCGACAGCCGTCGGATGCTTTTCCCTCTCGCGCACGAGACGTCGCTTTCCAGAGTTGAGCAACCGGCTGCACGCGACAAAAAGCTGCACGTTGCGTGACCTCACGTCCCCATGTGAGTGGATCCCACCAGACCAAGCATCACCACGCCACCTCTGCTGCTCTTTTTTACACTTGAGTCTTTTTTTTTTCATACTTGTATTCATACGTAGAGGAAAGTATTACAAGGCCAGATACAAGCAAAGAAAAAACAAGGAGAATACAGAGGGCAGCACTGCTGCAACACGCCATATTCAACCTCGAGGAACTCCAGCACGCTCGACCTCCACCGCCGGAGACGACGAAGGTAGCAGCCGCCCGGAGCCCTGAACCATGGAGCGGAAGAGCTACTAGCCCGAAGGCGTTGAAGAGCCGCATCAACCACCAGCTCCGACGAGCTAGATCTGAAGACGGAGATGGTCCATCGGCCAGGGACACGCCCCAAGCACCTTCCGCGCCGGATCTGGGGCCAGCGCCACGCCACCTCACCGGAGGTGGCCAGATCCACCACCAGCACACCACACACCCACACAGCAGCCGCCTCGCACCTCCTCCACCGGCCTCCTGTGAGGTGGCGTGGCGCTGGCCCCAGATCCGGCCAGTTTAATCATAATGGGCCAACCCATTTAATCTTAATGGGCTAGTCCACTCAATATTAACGGGTCATCCCATTAACGTTAACAACTCGGCCCACTTAATATGAAAATGCCTTATTTGGGCATGGCATGTGCCACAGTTTGTAACCGTGATAGAAGAGATAATAACGTGGCAGTGATTTTAACATAGTTTGTCACGTTATATTCATCTACCATGGCATCCTTTTTCATGGTTGATGTGGACCATTTACCACGATTTCTGGGGTTCGTGGTTGATTGTTCTGCCACGCGTCTTCTACCACGGTACCCTGTGGAGGTAGCTACGAAAGATGACCTTTCTACCACGGAAATTAAGCATGGTAAAAACCACGTTTTCTTCTAGTAATTAGATTTTTTCACTGTTTTTCTCCATAAGTTATTTTTTTCGAATCAAAATAAGCTGCTCTTTACAATAATATATTACGTAAAAAACCAATTATAAGGTGCAAAGAGGTGAGCTATAGTGACTATAGTCAACTCACCAGCATGTTATCTCATCTGCTTGTGTAAGCTTCATAGTGCACAAGAAACATGATAAATATCATTTGAAATGTGCACAATTAACATGGTACAAGTCATGTACCATGTACCTAGGTGAAATCGTTGTGCGGCATTCATTCAAAACAGACAAACAAGTACAAATGGGCAGAAGGCTACATAAAGCAACACTCCACGAGCATCGTTGGATCAACACTACTCAGAGCTTATACCGGAAACAGTTGTTATTAGGCTCTCTCTCCTCTTTGGAGAGGGCTACCTAGGTAGTTTTTAGCACTATGGCAAACCAATATGAGACACCAAACTACACACAAGCACAGGCAAACCAACACAAGGATACAAGACTCTACCACTAGCCCACCTAACTGGCAGGGTCGGGATGGTGCAACTCGAGCCCGTCTCATATGACATCTTCTATCCGAAGTTGAGGCGCGAGGTATAGGTGGCCTTGGGAGTCCAGTTCCTAGGGATGACATCCTGAGCCGACAAGGTCTTCTTAGTAGTTAGGGTTGTAAGCCTCACAGAGAACGGCCCCACAAGTGGGCCCGGTGTGAGGCTCCATGTGGCACCCCAGATGTGTTTCATGTCCTGCCATTGTGCCGAGTTTGCCTGCATAGTAATAATAAGCTAATGACTTAGACCGAAAATTGTTCTGCGATAGAATTAGAACAGGTACCAGATTTGCAAACAAATTTGTTTCACTAAATTGACAAACTTGCTTCACAAATCGGAATACAGTTGCTGCAGGGACGGTGACTGATCTGATACTAGTTCTACTCCAAATGAGACCACGTATTCCGCCGCGTACCAATAGGGGTGATTTGAGATTGTGAGAATGGGACCCAATGCAAGTGGGACGTATTCATCTTACCCCATACGGAATACGCCGTGTTAAAAGTCAAAAAAAAGGAGCAATTAGCATCATTAGAAAAGCAGGTGACACGGCAAAAGGGCAGGGCCCGTGAGGTACGGATATTCTGGAAAAATGAACGGAACACTATTACGGTTTTCAACTCAAAAGCTAGCTAGCCGTCTGGAGATAGCTAGTCTCTCCGTTCCAAATTAGTTGACTTGCATTTGTCCAAATACGGATATATCTATACTTGTCTAGTGTCTAGATACATCCGTTTCTAAACAAATGTGTGTCAAGTAATTTGGAACGGAGTGAGTAGAAGCCATCGTATGCCGATTGGAAGTTGGAACCATTTGGACAGAGAATCATGATCATTGCCTCCGGAAGAATCAACCGGGTCAAATGGATGATTACCTTTTGCTGTAAAACAATTGAACTACGTAGGGTGGGAATGATAGATCAAGAACATCGTCATTGTAGATTATTCTACAGTTTATAGAGAGTAGGTGACAAGTTCGATTATGCTGTCGGTTTTGATTGTACCTACAGCGGTACAGCCTACGGCAACGGCAGAACGCAACTGTGCATGATCAAGGCATGAAGATCTATTTAGCTTTTTCTTACCTGCTTTAGCTGCATGGATCCAATGTCGCCGTCGCCGTCCTCGAACTCCACCAGAAGCGAGAGCCAGAAGCTGGTCGAGCCCTCCACCACGCGGAAGGCGATGTTCTTGCCCCGGTACTTGCACGCCGTCCTGAAACCAGACGCTCGCCCAGTCAAAACTGTAACTGTTAATTTCATCACACGCTAGCTATATATAAACACGACAATATGTGAACTCTGCAGCCAAACAAGTGTTCGCTAGGGTAGTGTGAATGGAGAAGGCCCAAGATCCAACTGCTGCAGGCATGTCATGTGCACGGTGAACCCCGCGGTCCTCGATATGACAGTGTTGTTGAGCATCTACCATCACTGTATGCGCAGATGCTTTTTGACAGAGTTCAAGTGGTTAAACCGTCAGACGGCAGGTAGTGCTAGATATTTTCTGTCTGCTAGCACTGTTGACCAATGATGAACCGAGCTGGATGACATGGCCCGAACGGAACGGCACACACCTGCCTTCTAGGAGGAGATCGTGTGGTAATGAAATGGGAAATTGAGCAAGCTGCATTCCGCCGACACTCACCTGCGGAACACGACCGAGATCTCGCCTCGGTTGCGCAGCTGCCCGCCGTGGCCGGCGACGGCCAGCCTGCCGAACGCGGCGCCGCTGAGGTCGAAGTGGGCGCGGCCTGCGGAGCAGTACCCGCCGGGGCACTCGTCGGTGACGATGACGGTCACGGCGCGGCGCGAGCAGACGCCGCGGTCGAGGCACCTCACCTTGTAGCACGCGCCGCACCCCTCGCCGCCCTTGAACAGCACGGGGCTCACCGCGCCCACCCGCGCCTTCATCGGCACCACGTCCACCAGCGTCCCGTACCCGCACGCGCCGCCTGGAAACGCCACCAGTATACTTTTATTACACAATTGCATGCATGAGTAAAGATTACAGCTCGAGTTTTATTTTACACAGAGACAAATAATACAGGAGGGCATGCACTGCACGTGCGATCGACCGTGGTCCTCGAAGCGGAAGAAGTTAATCTAGAGAAGAAACGTCGAACGATCCTGGGTGGTCAGATCTGGTAACAGCACTGGCCAAACGGCAAAAGAACATTGGATGCAGGGATGCAAATGGCTGCATTTGCATATGAAGGACGTGAGCTGCATGTGAAACCATCGTGAGAGGTTGCGTTAACTGTAAGACAAGATGCTGCCGTAAGGCGTAAGCCATTGTCCATAAGTGAGTGTGAATGCTGCCGATACGTCTACACAATTGCCGTAATTAAGTCAGTATTGTCAGATCAGATCTCATACTTTTTTTTTGAAAGGAGATCTCATACTTTGGCATGCAGCTGACGATCGATAGTGCAAATGATGACTCTTCAGTTTTTGTTCGGCCGGCCGGGGAGGAAATTATACTGACAGGACAGTGTCACTACGGGAAACCCACAAAACGCCGACGGCCAGGACATACGCCGACGGCCAAATGTCGGGGCCGTCGGTGTAGACCCCGACCAGGCCAACCTTGATGTTTTTTTCTTTTTTTAGCTACGCCGACGGCATTGCCGTCGGCCTATAGATTTCGGCCGTCGGCGTAGCTTTTGGCCGTCGGCGTAGACTTTTCCAATTTTCTAAATTTGATACGCCGACGGCAGCCGTCGGCGTATACTTTTTCAACTTTTTACATTTGATACGCCGACGGCAATGCCGTCGGCGTATACTTTTTTCTATTTTCCATTTAATATGAAATAATTCATATCTTTAAATCCGTAAATCGGAATTTAACAAATTAAATGTCTAAATCGATTAGAAAAATGAGAGGAATCCAAATATGACATCCTTAAAATCTTTTTCACCGTGCACATAACATTTTGTAACATATGTTTGTTACTTGCTTAATTAAAAAGTCATTTTTTACACTTAAAAAATGGGAAATGATATTTATTAAAATATTTTGGAAATTGTTTTTGGCAACAATGTTTTCCACACCAAGACACCCCTATGTGTCAAGTATGGACACATTATCACAAACTATGGCATGGGGATGGCCATAACTTGGTCATTTGACACGAAAGTTATACATGTCTATAGATGATAGACCTTTTTGTAAAGCATTTTTTTGAAATATTTGTCAAAACTCATGTTTATCATTTTTCTTATTGACATAGACATTTTGTTTTTCAAATTCCGATTAACGGAATTAAAGATATGAATTATTCCTTATTAAATGTAAAAAGGAAATAAAAGTAAAAGTAAAAATAATTTTATTTTTCATTTATTAAAAATATATCCTATTTTACAATCATTGTAACTTATTCAAATGAATTTTCGAAATTGAAACAATGAAAAAGTGTAACATTCTAAATCAGGGGTTAACATGATTGATATGATATAAGTATCAGTAAGTTCTCATTTCTCATTTGGAAGCTAACAATGAAGGAACTCAAAGGTTAAGCGTGCTTGGGTGGAGCAATTTGACGATGGGTGACCGAACGGGAACTTTGACCAGCGTAAGTACTTTGACCTATGATTAAATGTGTAATTAGAGATTTAGTATGTAGCTGAGTTAGAAATTCGAAATAGAAAAAAAAAGTTAAAAAATTAAAAAAAATTCAATTTTTTTAAAAAAATTCAAAAAAAATTAGCTTTTCTGCATTCATACGCCGACGGCAATGCCGTCGGCGTATGAGGGCGTACGCCGACGGCAACAGATACGCCGACGGCAAATTTGCTACGCCGACGGGCCTCTACGCCGACGGCGGCCGTCGGCGTAGGCCTACGCCGACGGCATACGAGCGTACGCCGACGGCGGCCGGCCGTCGGCGTTTTGGGCCTTTCCCGTAGTGTGTGGGTGGATTATTTTCTAGAAAGGGTGGATAAAAACGCGGCCACCGTACCACGCTCTCGTGCCGGCTACATTGGCATACAAGGCGCCTATTCCCTGCTAGACACGTTGTTGCAGCCGTTGGTCCCACTAAAATTCCTTTGTGCCTAGGCGCCGAGGTGCCACCAAAAATATGCTAACGGCTAGAAGTAATTTCAAGCAGAAATTTCGTACCCACACGATGCGGATCCAATGTGGCACAATATCAGACTATCACGCCCTAGTCTTAAGGTAATCATTAGCGGGCAAGAGAGCCACACCCCGTGACACTAATGGCGGCCAGTGGCGAGACGACGGCTGCGCGCGGCTCTGCTTAACCTTAAACTTGCATGCTCTTGACCAAGGATATGAGAGTCACGGTGATAGACAAGGGGTAGCTGAGCGAGGGCGATGGACACAAGAAGCGCTTACCATCGCTGCCGTCGCCGTCGGCGCTGCCGTACCAGGTCGCGGTGGCCTGATGCCACTCCGGGTCGGCCACCACCTTGTGCTCCGCCCCAGCCTCACCGGCATCGAAGAAGAACGCAGCGGAAAGGATAGAAGCGAGGAGCGCAAATGAACTCGAGGAGGCGGCGCCGCCTGCCATTATCGTCAAGAGCGCGGTGCTGCTGTCGATCGCTCCCTCGTGAATGAGCGCTGCACTTCTTCTTGGGTCGCCCTACTCTCCCAATTTTATGCCTTCCAGAAGCCCCAGTCCCCGATGCCGAGAGCTCAGAGCTGTACGCTCTTCACAATTGGCACGGAAGAGGAGACAACGGGGAATCGGATGCACGAGTGGAGTACTAACCGGGGTGGTGGCTGGATTTATAGTGTGGACAGCGGTAGGAGAAAAACGTTTGCTAGAGTAAGAGCTTTTGCACGTGACTACGTGACTGACTGATCTTAAGAAAAACCCTACAGTTTGGTTAGGCTACATTGCTACAGTTTACTGCTAGCCATTATGCATGTATTGTATTCTGATTTCCTTACTTACCACGCAACATGGTTTGCAGTTCTTAGTCACCATTAACACTACTAGGAAAAGGGTCATCAGTGGCGCACCAAATCAGAAGTCTGTGGCGCACCCCCAGAATTGCTGGGTGCGCCACAGAATCGTCGACACTAAATTTTTTTTTCTGTGGCGCACCATGGGCGTGCGCCACAGAATTCTGAAAAAAATCAAAAAATTCAAAAACTGCAAAAAAATTTAAAAAGTTTCAAAAAAAATCAGAAAAATCAAAATATGAAATAATATGAAAAATCCTAATTATTGGTATTTTTTTCAGATTTTTTGAATTTTTGAACTGATACCTTCCCGCTAGGTCACCCATCCTCAAATTGCTCCAACCCTAGCACGCTTAACTTCTAAGTTCCACCCACTTCACCTACCCTTGTGCTACTCAACTTCTTATTGATATATATATCATATGAATCCTCTTAAGTCTTGTATGTGTATATGTTATGTATATGTTATAAACGTGTGTTTTTAAATTTCAGTTTTTTCAAAAACTTCTAAACTTTCAAAAGGAGATTCAAAAGTTTCAAAAGATCCAAAAAAATTCAAAAAAATTCAAAAAATTCAAAAAAATCCAAAAATTCAAAAAATCTAAAAAATCCAAAAAAAAAAGTCAAGAAAAGTCAACAATCTTCTTTGTTATACATTTCTGTGTCTTTTTGAAATTTTTAATTTTTGAATTTTTTGAAATTTTTTGATTTTGCTGCGAAAAATCGTCTGTTTGAAATAACTTTTTTTTCTTTTGGAATTTGAGGAATCTGTGAATTGCTGACCGGGTAAACCCCGGTGGAATCGAGTTCGGATTTTTCTCACGATTTTTTTGACATATTATTTGCGTTATTTCGACGTCGTATGCAAAAGTTATGACCGTTACAAGTTTTTTTTCCTGTTTGTTGCAGAAAAGGTCAAAATTCATATTTCAAAATTTCTATACCTACTAGACACTCATACCTAACTACATGTCAAAGGATTTTATTTTTTGAATTTTTTTGAATTTTCTTTTACTTCCTGCAAGACAAAAAAGGCGATCCACGGGTGGGGTGGGATTTGAAAAAATTAATTCTGTGGCGCACCAAGGTTGGTGCGCCACAGAATGTCACCTTTCTGTGGCGCACCTGGCAGGTGCGCCACAGAATGTCAACTTTCTGTGGCGCACGTGCAAGGTGCGCCACAGAATTAGTTTTTTCAAATTTTAACCCGCCCCCGGATAACTTTCTGTGGCGCACCTGGCCACGTGCGCCACAGAAATGTGACTTTCTGTGGCGCACCAAGCCTGGTGCGCCACAAAAATATATTTCTGTGGCGCACCAATTAAGGGTGCGCCACAGAATACAACCTACCTATAATGGTTTTCCTAGTAGTGTAACCGCGACTTAAAATCCTCGAACGCATGCATACGAATTCAGTTCCCCATATAATTCTGTGGGCTGTCTGGATGGAGAATGCATGGTGGTAGGTGAAAGAAGAGCCCCCCCCCCCCCCAACAAATTTGAAAGAAAAGCATGGCAATGATCAAGGACGGCAGCAAAACCGGGCGTGAAGATAACGTGGATACGGCCGCAGAGTCGTCCGCGGTCCATGGCGAGGGGAGCCCGAGCGTCCTGCCGTATCGGGGCAGTTTGCTTCGCCCCACCGTTACCGTTTTGCGGCAGGCGGCACACACACGCTCCCCTGACTCGCGAGGGATTTCTGATGGGTAGAAGCGACGGTGTGTCTGGACTCCGGATTGCCCGGCAGTGGTGGCGGCTCTGAAACAGTGAAGCCAGAGCGACGGCTCTGAAACCTTTTGGTGGTGGCAATGGTTGCGCTGGCTGTAAGGCAACGCGGAGGCCTCCTGTGGAGCTGGTCGACGGCGCTTACAGGGGAAATGACAATCCGCAACTAGTTGCACCCGCAACAAGTTGCCGGATACCCCACTTCCGAGTTTTCAAAAATCGCGAAAAAAATCATGAACATGGGTCATGTTGAATCTTCGACATCCACAAAATTTCATCCAAAAATATGAATATATGTGGCATGTGCAAAAAAGACAAATGGAGGTTGAAACTTCCATTTGTCTTTTTTGCACATGCCACATATATTCATATTTTTGGATGAAATTTTGTGGATGTCAAAGATTCAACATGACCCATGTCCATGATTTTTTTGAGATTTTTGGAAACTCGGAAGTGGGGTATCCGAAAACTAGTTGCGGATAACCGCTTACAGCAACAAGTGTGGCGGCGGCAAGAGGATCAAAGGCGTTGATACCAACCATGGCGGCGACTGTGACTCATTGACATGAGGATAAACCCCGGGTATCTAAAGACACAAAGAAGATCCCGAGTGAAACGCAAAATCAAGTGCAAGCCTTCAGCTTGGCCGCCCCGGCTGTCCGGCTTGACCGAGTCCACCTGCCCCAAGCGCAGCCGGCCTCCGCCTGTCGAGGCACAGCCGGGCGTCATGGGCGAGAGAAGAACTGCAGGCTCGTCATCATCACGATTTCCGGAGACAACCAGATAACGACAAACAACGCCCGCCTTATGCGACCAAAGTCAAACCGCAGTAGCCGGATTCGGGTGGCTGGCGGCCGGATGACCGGCTGCCGCCCACCTACGACGAGCAGGAGACAAGGGTCTGTGTCGGGCGGTGCCGGGGCCATGCCCAGCTAGCCCTCCACGTCGCCCAGGCATGGGCTAAAGCGAAGTCTAACCCGACGTCCTCTACAGCGCCTAGGAGCCCCGACAGGCGGGAGACACGGAGCGCCGCCCAGCACACCGACAAGAGATCCTAGGAGCTGTCCGCCATGTAGGCGGGGGCCAGCGCCATCGCCGGCTAGCCCTCCACGTCGCCGAGGCTACCCGACACCTCCCGCACCGCTAGGGAATTCGACTGTACTGCGGACAAGCGGCGTCACGAAGAAACGCCCATTTAGCCGACATCGGCCGGCTGGCACGGACCAGTCGGCCCCGCCTGTAAGCCGGACAGCCAGGCCTATATAAGGCTGTCTGGTGCCTAAGTAATAGGGATCCTGGGATCTTTCTTCCGGACGACCACTCCTTCCTCCCCACCCCAATAGCTAGAAAGAGAGAGACCCGAGCTATGGAGAGCTCATCGAACAGCACAAGGAGCAACTCTGTACTTTGTCCACCAATAATAGAGAGATCGAGCGGGAGTAGGAGTGTTACCTCCTCCGGGAGGGCTCCGAACCTGGGTATTTCCCGTGTCCGCGCTCCGGCGCAATCCCCGCGGGTGCCCGCGCTGCAGTACGCTGCTCCCACACCTATCTCAGCCACCCCATGGCATATGCCGTGTTCGACACCACGTCATTTGGCACCCACCGTGGGGAAGATAGCAGCGTCCGAGGTCACGTTCCGTGTGGGATCCCGCAGCCGTCTCGGCGAGCGAGTCGCCTCCGGCCTCGTCACGATGTTCGGCTCCATCGACTTCATCAACGACAACGCCGCGTGCTTCGCCGGCTCCGCCTTTCCCGAGGATGGATCCATCATGCACTTCGGCGAGAACCGCGTCTACGTCGCCATCACACCCGAGTACCCCGCCAGCATCCAGCCCTGCACCGACCGGCTCCCCGAGGAGACGACTGGCTGCGAGGTCAGCATCGAGTCTACGCGGAAGGCATGGTCTCCGATGTTTGGAGCACCCGGCAACCCCAAGTCCCCGTCGACTCCGTCCAGGCCATGCTCCAGGGCCTGATAACGCCCATCGACGCCGGCGCAGACCCCGAGTAGGCCGCCATCATCCTCGAGCAGGCGTGCCAACGCCTCCTCAGTAGCGCACAGGGCATCGCGGCTACTGGCTGCGCCAGTCGGGCCAAATCTCGGGGGCTAGTGAGGGTGAATAGGCCCGATCGCCTTCGCTAGGCTGCGAAGAAATTCAAAGGCAAAGGCAATTGCGAAAAATCTCGAGCAGAAACAAGATAAAGGAGACGAAGCTCCATGCAAGTCACCAAACAAGTACCAGAAGTTTTAAAACAAGTACGCCCGGCATCCCGGGGACAAGTGAGGCAAGTTCACAACAAGCTAAGGAAAGATACAAGGTTCTACCCGGCATCCCGAGGTCTTCATTCGGCGGTCTTGGAGGAGCTGGCCAAGTTGCCGGTTTTGGAGCAGCCGGCTTCTTCAACATCTTTTCCCTTGGAGTCCTTCGCCGGCTCCTCGGCTTCGTCGTCAACGGCAGGCGCCCTGTCGGGGATGAACTCCACCAAGTCGAGAAGTCGGCGATGGTGCAGGCGGCATCGTGAAAGTCCGGGTGCTGCTTAAGCTCCTCGTACGTGTCGTCGTCCCGGAAGCCCACCTTGAGCAGCTCCAGGTCGGCAGTCGGATACGAGGACTTCAGCAGCGACACAGCCCACAAGGCCCCGCCGTGCGCAGCCGACTCCTGCACCTCCTGCAGAGCCTCTTGGTCGCGAGGTGACGTGCCAGCTTGGCCAGGACGATCGGAGTTCCTTGGCCGGGCCAGACGTACCTGCAGAGCCTCCTGGTCGCGTAGGCTAGCGCGCAGGCATCGACCTCGAGCTGCGACACCCGGTCCGCCACTGAGGTTGAGCAGCCGGCAATGGCGATTTCGGTCGGTTCCACCCCGAGATCGTCCAGGTGGGCCTTCGCCACCTCCGTGGCTGCAGACGGATAATAACCTGCAGCCGGACAAAGAAATCACAACGAAAACCAAGACGGAACAAGACAAGGGCATCGTCACGAAGATTACTTCGAACGGCGAGATCGATCCGAGCCAGCTCTTTACGCGCCGACTCCTCGTCCGTCGTCATGCGGCAGCCTGCTCCTTCAGCTGCTTGATCTCTGCCTGGTCATCATTGCGCTGCTGGTTGTAGCCCTTCTACAGCTTCTCGAAGTTCTCCCGCGCCGCTACCGCAGGCTTCTCCACCACCTCCTTGGCCTTGGCCAGGTTGTCAAGCTCCGTCTGCCACTCCTGGTAACGCTTCTTGAGGCGCTCCACCTCCTTCGCCAGATCGCTGAACTGGTAGCTAGCCAGCTTGGCGCGCAGCGCCTCGTCGTTCTCTGCATAGAAAATAAGCATCAGCTCCCTCATCCGGCTCCGTGTGGAAAGATCGCAGCCAGACGAAACACACACTCTTGGCGACCTCGAGGTCCTTCTACAGCTACAGGACCTTCTGGTTGGACTCCTCCCGAAGTTAAGAAAGAAGAGATCAGTCTCAAGACTCGCGTCGGCTGTCGCAGACGGCCCAAGACAATTCGAAGGTACTAAGCACGATGGCATACCTTAAGCAGCTCCAGGAAGCGGTCGAAGTCCTTGAGCTGGACCGCCAGCTCCTGCCGGATCTCCAGGGCGAACTCCAGAGGATTCCTCGGCCTCCGGTGCCCCCCGGCGTTAGCAGCGATGGAGGGATCAGCCGGCACCAGCTGCCGCTGCGAAGAAACATCGGCACCCTTGGCTTTCTCCTCGGCTGTCGGCGCCGCCTGCTTCTCCGCCTTCTTCCTCGCCGCCGACTCGCCCTCTTCGTAGAGGGTGCCGCGCCGGCCTTCTTCGACTTCGAAGCGCCCACCGCTCCGGCTCCGGCTACCCCCGGGGCAGCACCGGCCTCTCTGACCTCGCCCTCGCCACTCGGCGGGACCACCTCGACAGCTTGGGGACCAACCGGCTGGGCCCCCACATCCAGCGTGGGGGGCCCCTCACGCTGGTCCCCTCGGCCGGTCTCCTCCCGCTCCTCCGCCGCTCGGGCGGCCGCATCCACTGGCGCAGCCGGCGCGGTGGCCTCCTCCGCAGCCCCACCAATGGTCAAAGACCTCGGTGCCCTGCGGGAAACATGAAGATTCATCCGCTAAGGCAAATTAAGCAGAAAGAGCAAGTCGTAGAAGCACTTACCCGCGCACGTTGGCCGGAACCCTTTTCGCCGCTTCCTCATCGGCGGCTCCTCGTCGTCGTCATCCTCCTCCAAGCCGGTTGGAGTAGTCGGCTTCATCCTCTTCTGGCGAGGGGTCGAGGTCGACCCCGCGGTCTCTGCACTCGCAATACTCTCAGTGTTCGAGAGATCAATGACTACCACAGGCTGTTTGGTTTCAACAACGTCCGAGCTAGGTGCAACCGGCTTACCCCCGAGCAGCCGGCGGCGCGTTGCTCGCCTCGCCACTGCCAACCGGCACCTGGTCAGCTGGCGCGTCGCCCGCCTGGTCGCCCTCGACGTGGTCGCCGTCTGCCTGGACGCCCTCGTCGTCATCGCCCTCGGCCACGGCAGCTCCTTCTCGCCCTCGGCCGCGGCGGCCCCCTCCTCGCCCTCCGAATGGCCCTCCCCAGGCGCAGCCGTCCCCAGCTGGTTGTTCGGCCGGAACTGGGGGCCGTCGGGCCCATCCTCCTCCAGCTGGGTCTTGAAGAGATGCGCAACCGGCTTGATGAGCAGCCGACCGAGGCATAGAAGAAAGGGCGCAAGCACGAGCAAAGACAACATATCTGGGTGCCCGTTTCCTGCGAGTGTACGGTGATTTGCCGTACGTCCAGTTCTCCGACACCCTCTCCTTCTTGGCGACGTGCCGGAGCCAACCGTTCAGAGCCTCCAGCTTCCACCTCTTCCAGATCTTGTGAGACCTGTCTTTCAGCGGCGCAATCCGGTTGTAGAGCCAGCAGAGGGTCGGGTCCCGGGTGGTCAGCCCTTCCTTCGTGAAGAGCACCTCGATCCGGTCGAGCATCTTGTCGACCTCCTTCTGGTCGCCGAGCTTCTTCAGGCCCCAGTTGTCCCTCACGGGCGTGGCCGGCTGGAACACCGGCAGGCGGATGTGGTCTTCCCCCGCCTTCAGGTTGCGGACGTAAAAGTACGACCGCTGCCACTCCTTCACCGTGTCCGGCTTCTTGAAGCCCGACAGCTTCGACTGCGGCCGGCGGCAGACGATCGCGGCCCGAAGTCGACGAAGCCCATCTCCTCCTTGTCGCCAAGGTACCGACCGCGGAGATAATACAACTGGCAGAGAAGAGAAAGACTCGGCTAGATGCCGAGCCACCCCTCGCAGATGGTGGCGAAGTAGCTCAGCGAGGCTATGGAGTTGGCCCCGAGATGGTGCGGCTGCAGGCCGAAAGTTTGGAGAAATGCTTGGAAGAATTGGCTCGCCGGCAACGCGAGCCCGCGATCGAAGTGGTCCATAAAGACCACCGCCTCGTCGGCGCACGCAGCGGGAACCACCTCGCCGGCGCGCGAGGCGCACCTCCACCCGCTCCGTCGTCGACAGGAGCCCGCGCGCGCGGAGGTTCTCTATGTCCTCCATGGTGATGTGCGAGCCCCGCCACTCGCCGCCGCCCTCGTTGCCGTCCGCCATTTCCGGATCCAGCGTGCCAGAGGGAGTGCTCCTCATCGTCGGTGTCGATTGATGGTGGCCCGTGGTCGCCGCACCGGCCGTTTTCCCCGCAGCAAAGACGGAACTGCCTCGCCGGAGAGAAGGGAGAAGAAGCACGAGCGGCGGTTGCTGCGGAGTGCTCGCGAAGATGGAGGCAAGGGGGCGAAGTGAGGCGAATCCGTCTCGCCGTTGCCCTCGCCCCCTATTTGTAGCCCGGCGCACCCGAAACCGCCTCCGGAGATCGCGCTGCGTGGCGCGTAACCGCAAGATCGTGGGCGACGGTTTCGCCACAAAAGATCCCGCATGAACTAAATCGCCACAGAAGATCACACGGCGGAAGTCGAGGCATCGCCTCGACTGCCGGGTGACCGCCTGGCAGACGGATGGGACGTGCCAGCGTCATCGCCTTCGTCATCACCTGCATCCGGTCGGCGGAGCGCTCGATGTTTCGTCTCCTCATCTGGATAAACATATCAAGATGAACACGCAGAAGCCCTCCTCGCCGTAACCGGCTGTATCGCTCCAACGTGTTCGGGGGCTAGTGACATGAGGATAAACCCTAGGTACCTAAAGACCACAGAAGATCCCGAGTGAAACGCAAAATCAAGTGCAAGCCTTCAGCTTGGCCGCCCCGGCTGTCCGGCTCGACCGAGTCTACCTGCCCCAAGCGCAGCCGGCCTCCGCCAGTCGAGGCACAACCGGGCGGCATGGGCGAGAGAAGAACTGCAGTCTCGTCATCATCACGATTCCCGGAGACAACCAGATAACGACAAACGACGCCCGCCTTATGCAACCAAAGTTAAACCGCAGTAGCCGGATTCGGGTGGCTGGTGGCCGGATGACCGGCTGCCGCCCACCTACGACGAGCAGGAGACAAGGGTCCGTGTCGGGCGGCGCCGGGCCATGCCCGGCTAGCCCTCCACGTCGCCCAGGCATGGGCTAAAGCGAAGTCTAGTCCGACGTCCTCTACAGCGCCTAGGAGCCCCGACAGGCGGGAGACACGGAGCGCCACCCAGCACACCGACAAGAGATCCTAGGAGCTGTCCGCCATGTAGGCGGGGGCCGGCGCCGTCGCCGGCTAGCCCTCCACGTCGCCGAGTCTACCCCGACACCTCCCGCACCGCTAGGGAATTCAACTATACTGTAGACAAGCGGCGTCACGAAGAAACGCCCCTGTAGCCGACATCGGCCGGCTGGCACGGACCAGTCGGCCCCGCCTGTAAGCCGGACAGCCAGGCCTATATAAGGCTGTCTGGTGCCTAAGTAAAAGGGATCCTGAGATCTTTCTTCCGGACGACCACTCCTTCCTCCCCACCCCGATAGCTAGAAAGAGAGAGACCCGAGCTATGGAGAGCTCATCGAACAGCTCGAGGAGCAACTCTGTACTTTGTCCACCGATGATAGAGAGATCAAGCGGGAGTAGGAGTGTTACCTCCTCCGGGAGGCCGGGCTCCGAACCTGGGTATTTCCCGTGTCCGCGCTCCGGCGCAATCCCCGCGGGTGCCCGCGCTGTAGTACGCTGCTCCCACACCTATCTCAGCCACCCCGCGGCATATGCCGTGTTCGACACCACGTCACTCATGGTACGATTTTCCCTGATCTGGGCAAAGCATGTTGGTGTTTATGCCGTTCCGGCTTGCAGATTAGGGTAGGTGTGTGGTCGTGATTGTTGCTAGACAACAGAAGCAATTTTTGAAGTGGATCGCTCTTTTTCAATTTCGTCGCCTGCCAACGGCGAGTACGGTATGAGTCTGCTGGAGGACCTTCGACATGGGATTCGGCAAACTACCTCATGTTCACACAGGCACAATATTTAGTCTCGTGGAGTTGATCACATCAGAATTAAGCGTGTGAACATGAGTTGGAAGGTCCAACATCCAGACCAAAGACATTGTACTATGTCATATTCCTTGGATCTCGTGTGCTAGGCTTATGAACATTCATCGCCCAGTGGTCTGGGACACTGAAGGGGATCGTATGCAGAAAATAAAAAAATTCCTAACAACGATAACCATGATAGCCTAGATCTATTACTATGCAGATATAAAGTAACGGAGGGAATCGGTATTCATACCCTTGAAAACCGAAAGCGTTACGTCTGCGAGGACGTTGACGATGAAGATGGCGGTGCCGACCTCAAGGTCGTGTAGTCGTACCTTCGACCAGTGCCGCAAGTGCAGCACCTCGTAGCTCTTCACACGTACGGTGTAGACGACAACTCCCGGACTCCGGTCCAGCGAAGCAGCGGAAGTTGGAGACTTGGACCGAAAAACCGATAGCACGGCGGTGTGCGTATGGTGCAGAAAACCTCAACCTGCGCGCAGCTCCAATTGCGGATTCACGTCCAAAAGTGAGTGAGAGAGAGTGAGAGAGAGAGAGAATTGGGTGTTTTTCAAAGGCAAATGGGCACCTTTATATATAGGTGGAGGAGGGCTGCCACCCTCGGTGGCCGGGCGGTGTGGGACTAAACCTCACACCAGCCCGCACCAATATGGTGCGCCGGCCCTAGGTGGGCTCCATGTGGCCCACCTAGGCCGGCCAGCCCTCCCCCTTCTCTTTGGTGTGCGCCTCCCCCCCCCCCCCATGGGCCTACCCTTCCGGGTGAGGCCCATTTAGGGTGGGCTGCCTATTTAAACTAAAATAAATATATTTTTTAATTATTAATTACTTTAATTAATAATAAATACATATTATCTAATTTATTCTTGCTCCGAAACTCCTTTCGTTGTCCTCCGATCACCAGCGGATAGGTTCCGGAACGTTTCCGGTTCTCTTCTATATTTTCTCTTCGATGTCAAATCAAACCTAACCGTCGTCTACTCTTAAGTGTGCCACCCTACGGTTTGGGATCACTCCAGACATGATCGAGACTCTTTTCCGATCAATGACCATCAGCGGGGTCTGGAAACCCATGATGATCCCTGTGCGTCCATGATTATCTTTGTCGCTTGAACCTTAAACGTCGAATCCCACTTTCTTTGCCATGCGATAGTTTGTCCGAGATTCGATCTCCGGTATCTCCATACCTAGCTCGATCTCGTTACCGACAAAACTATTCATTTACTCATTCCCGTGATATTACATCCTCATGACCTAGTCACATGCTTGCAAGCTCATTGATGTAATCTCACCGAGTGGGCCCAGAGTATCTATCCTGCTGACGTGGGGTTACCACGGCAAATCCCATGGTGAGATACCTAGGATTTCGTATAAGGAGAGAAGTTGGGCGCGCTGGTAGTTCCGTCGGATGACAAGTAAGGATTTACCCAGGTTCGGACCCTCATTGTGAGGTAAAGGCCTACATCCTACTTGTCTGATATGTATTGATGTATGATTACATGGTGGCCGTAATGGCGATGGTGGTGGTGAGATGAGATCTCTCTAGGGTTATGTGAGTTGTCCCTATTGGGGTGCCCCTGCCTGGCTTTATATATGCAGCCAGGTAGGGTTTACATGAGTTCTAGTAGACTACGTCTTGTACTCTAAGTCGTGGCTTCTTGGGCTTCATTGGTCTACCAGGTGGGCCGTAGAATGGATCACATCGGGTACGCCAATGGTGGGGTGCCCGAAGGGTATACCCACGTCAGTAGCCCCCGAGTGTCTGGTCGATTCGAAGAATCGGTCAGAGACTAATAGCAGCATGTCGAGTAGGCGTAGTCGATGCGTCGGGTACGTTGATGACCATGTGATGACTATATTAACCATGCTTTGAGAGTGGATTCGTTTATGAGAAATCCAATGCAGGTGTAAGAAATCCGATATTAATAAATTAGATGCGAGTGTAAGGAACCCGACTTTAATAAATCCGATGCGAGGTGACTTTGAGAAATCCGATGCGGTCTATAGAGAAACCAACTTTGAGAAATCCGGTGCAGGCTATAGAGAAAACCCCAACTTTGAGAAATCCAGTGGCCTATAGAGAACCTGACTTTAACAAATTTGGTGCAGGATGTAGAGAACCCGACTTTGAGAATTGTGATGCGGGCTATATAGAACCCGACTTTGAGAATACCTATGCGGGCTATAGAGAATCCGATTTCGAGAATTGCGTAGCACTCGAGCCGGCGGCGAGTGCGCTCCCGATGGGAGTAGTTGATGAAAATTGAGTTGTCCTTGCTGCATTGTCTGGTAATTTTGACTCGGTAGTACGTCGGGTGCCAACCTAGCGCTCGTCGGGTGCACGACATAATTTGCTTGCTTTGTCATGAATCTTTGGGTCGGTAGTACATCGGCTGATATTTTGCTTATGTTTGCTGTCCGTCTGACATGTCTTAGGGATGGTGGCATAACCGGTCTGGTGCACTCGATGGATCGGGACCAGCTAATTGCGCTTGGGCAAAAACCATGTTAGCCTACTTCAAGCTCGAGTCCCTGGACTCGAAACCGGAAGAAGCTGGTCAGGTGCGACTCAGGCCGCGAAGGTCTTACAGGAGTAGACCTGCAGCATGAGAGAGTGAGTACCCAACGCATCCGTCGGGATTTTCTTCATGCCTGCTGGCATGGAAACATATAGGGTAGGCGCAGCAGCAGGTGCGGGCCCTGGCCGGCTCGACTGATCGGCGGGTCTTATCTTTACACCATGGGTGCAACATCCGAGGGCTATATGCGGCGGACGCAACTCGGGAAGTTTTTATTTGCGACTGTACTAGTCGTGAATTTTGCATGGAGCTTAGTAGTTGAGTCGACAAAGTTTCGACTGAATGTTCTGTAGCCTGAAGGCATTTTTTGACTATGCTTTATCGGGTGCGTGACAGCAGTCTCGATGGGAGTAGCCCCCGAGACTATGTGTAACTATTTGTAGTTGGGCATAGGCTCAATTTGCCTTCCTTTTGTTTTTGTCGAGTATCTTGCGAGCGCTCCAGTCTTCGCGCCTGCTGGCGTAGATATTTGTCGGGTGTGCAGCACTCGAGCCGACGGCGAGTGCGCTCCCGATGGGAGTCGACGCGGCGGATGTAGCGGAGCAGCGCGGGTGCGGTCGAAGTAAATTGTGTAGTCTGTATGGCGCAACCCCCGAGTGTCGGGTGCGGCCAAGGAAAATTGTGTAACCTGTGCGGCGCAGCCCCCGAGTGTCGGGAGCAGAGTCATGCGGCGTTTAGCCGGAAGGAGTCGACGCGACAGACGAGTCGACGCAGTGGACCGGAGTCGACGCGGCGGAGTTGTGTGGTGGAGGGAGTCGACGCTGCGGATAGGAGTCGACGCGACGGAGTCATGCAGCGGAGGGAGTCGACGCAGTGGATGGAGCTGACGCGGCGGAGTCGTGCGGTGGACCGGAGTCGACGCGGCAGAGTTATGCGGCGGAGGGAGTCGACGCGGCGGCTGCAACGTTGAGCCCCCGAGACTATCTTGTCGTGTCGGTGAGGCGAAGCCGACGATGCGGAGTTGATGAAGGCACTGGAGTCGCTTGGTCGAGTGCAGCGATGAAATTGTTGTCTTTGTCGATGTCGAGTGCCAGCCCCCGAGGGTACGTAGTGCCCTTCTATGGAGCGGGCTTTCTGTGCGGGTACATACTGACGCTGATTGCTGCCATGGTGGTCGATGAAGTTGTTGCCGAGTCACGGGCGTTGATGCCAGCGAGTTTTCATAGAGGCTGTCGACCATGAACGTCAAGACTGTCGAGCCATGGACGCCGTTGCGGTCGAGTTGTGGATGACGCGGCTGTCGAGTCATCAAAGATGTCCGCAGTGCGTCGATGACCGCAGCCTTCAACATAATCGTTGCCCTTGTAAACTAAATAGAGCAGTTAGTAGATGAAACAAAATATTGATTAGATATAATCTGAAAACGGTGTGAGATTGATCTGTTTCCGATGAATGCGCATGCAGCCGCCTCTGCCTGGACACGCGCAACTCGCGCCAGGGCAGTGCTGGGCTGGCGTGGTGATGGAATCTCCGCTTCGCATCTCCGCACTGACTCGCGCGAGCGTCGATCTGGAGTTGATGATGATGTCGAGTATACCTGAGATGTGAGGTAGAAAATCCCACGCATGTGATTAGCGGCCCGGCCGAAAAATCCATGCACGTACGTGATTAACTTGATGATCTCCTTTTCTCTTCGTTCTTCTATTTCTTTTGTAGGCTTGGAAACCGAGCCGCACATGGATGTGTTTGATGTAGCATTCAATTTATTTTCGTGTTCGTCTCGGGTCTTGATCTGTGCTGCCGCACGCGTCCGAGGCGACTAGCCCCTTTTTTCTTTTCGTGGAGACGATCGGATCTCTTCGACGCGATGATGTCGTCGGAATCTGAGCAGCTCGGCGGATTGGTGATTTCGGGACCAGTATCCGGACCGTTCTGTGCTGGTCTCTGATCCGCGCCAGACAGGGAGCAGCTGAAGCTAGTACGCGATGGCGGCTGCTCGCGTCAAGAACCAGCCGAGAAGAGCTCGATCGGTTGCTGGCGGCAGAAAACTTTCCGAAGGATAGGCTTTCGACTTTGGATCCGGTAGATTTGATCAGCGCACGAAGGCGAGGTTGACGTCGAGCCCGGGCGCTGATCTAGTACGGCGAGTTGCCGCCGTTGTTGGTGAAGATTGGAACCGCCGAAACCATGAGTCCAGCGCGCACTTCCCACAGACGGCGCCAATTGACGTGGGGTTACCACGGTAAATCACATGGTGAGATACCTAGGGTTTCGTATAGGGAGAGAAGTTGGACGCGCTGCTAGTTCCGTCGGTTGACAAGTAAGGATTTACTCAGGTTCGGCCCCTCATTGTGTGGTAAAGACCTACACTAGTACAGAACGACACATCGGAAACGGAGCAAAACCCTCATTGGAAACGGAGAAACGGTCTGTTGCCCCGCCTCTGTCACTGATGTGAAAGCGGCTCATCAGCAACGGAGGCTGAAACTCCGTTTTCAATGTGGAATACAAATTGCAAACGGTTGTTATAAATAACCGTTTCTGATGTGAATATTCTATATTATAAAAAAAGGCCGGCTGTCACATCAACAATCGGCTCACAACAGAGCCGGCTTGCAGCAACAATCAATACAGCCGGCTCGCAGCAGAAATCTGACCAGTTATTCATTTCACAATATAACACCGAACATCAAATTACACAGAGGAACAAGTAGAATGTACAAAAGGTATATACACACGTTCTGTGCAACAGTAAATGACTAAGGTAAAAATTGAATATACAAAACAACTACCGTCTAGCAGCGATCCACCCAGCTTCCGACCACCAAAGGGCACCACCAGCAGCAGCAATCACCAACAACTTGATTGAGCATGCTTCCACCATAGCTCAGTCCTTGTGTCGTCGATGGTGTACTTCTGTAACAACAAGACGAACAAGAACACACATGAGAATTCCAAGTTACAAACATGCACTAGTATTCATTTGTACTGAAACCTGAATGCAACTTGAATCAACTCAAACTAGTATGAAATATTCAGCCAAAAGGTGCTACATGTGTACTGTAAAGACAGTGCAAAGAGATTACTAACCTCATTATATGTTGTTCTCTCTTTACTTCTGACTTTCTCCCAGACTGCAAAAACAACAAAGAGAACACATCATGATACCATTGATGTTGGCAGTAAGTGTACCTCTACTTGTAATACTACCAACTTGCAGAGCTAGTAACTGAATGATACACACACGTTATGTGTTGAGCTTGGTACACCAGGCTCAACACAATGCATGAAAGACTTCCAGCCAAACTATACTTGCGGTGCTCTTTGTCAAGCAACATGAAGAAAATTTGATACAGCTTGCAACAATTACAAGAAAAATACAACCACACTATTCTAGAAATGTCTCTAACTTATGTAGCATAATCATGATCAACTGCCTTTTTCACTATTATTCTCCCAAATGAAACCAACTACACCTACTTAATTACCTGAAGTGATGTGCTGCATAGGAGAACTGCTTTTTAATCCCATAAGCCTTCCCACTTCGGTAGTATCAGAAGGATAGAGAACATCACATATCTACAAGATATATTATTTTCTTATATACAGTTTATCTGGTTCATGAAAAACGAAATTGGAGAAAAAGGATGTAGTAGCTACTTCTGCTCTATATTTCTTTCTCTTGCCGAGATTTACAAAACTGAAGTTGATAATTAACTTAATCCTTCTATCCAACAAAACTGTAGTAGCTACTTCTGCTCTATATTGCTCTATATGTTCATGACTATTTAAGTACCAAGCGATATCATCATACAAGGAAAGTCTTTCCGTCTCTGCCATACCTAGCAATACATTACTTATCCAAATAAGTAAGAAGTGCTAGGTGTAACATGCTTCTTTCAGCAATCAATCTAAATAAGAAGAGCTAGGTGTAACATCCTAGTTAAATAAACTGAAACTACATGTACGTAGTTTTATTTCAAATTGGCACCGATAGCTAGACATAATTCCTTTAGCATAAATTAAGATCTAAGTAATTGGATGAGTTGAACACTTATAACAATAGCCAAATGGCAGTGCTACAATACACAAAACTAATACTTCCAAATACTGAAGACTAATTAGCAGTGCTACTACAAACTGAGAACAACAAATCAATTGTTGCTAGCCAAACAAGATTACTCAGCTAGCTAGCAGTACTATTGATCCTGACAAAAGCATCACAGGTAGTACTAGATTCAGCAAGCAGGAACAATTAATCAAAGCAGTAGCAAAGGCGACCGATGCTGATCGATCCCTGCACGTACCTTTCTCTACTGTGCGTTACTCTCCAAGTGTCTAGCCAGCTTAGGGAAAAAAGACAGGGAGGTGAAAGCGGCCGATGGAGGACTTGGTCTCACCTCTAACGGGTGAAGTTGAGGACGGCCGGGGCAGGAGGAGCAGCTCGCAGCTTGGGGACGTGGTTGGGAAGACGACCGCAACAGCTCCAGCACTCCCGCCGTTCAGGTCCGGCGCCTCTGGCGGAGGAGGCCGGTGAAGCCGCGGCGGCCAGAATCGACAGCCAGGCCAGGGAGACATCGAATCACCACCGTCCCCTCCCGCGAAGGCACCGTATCCGTCCTGGTGGCCGGAGAGCGGTTGCCGGTGAAGCAGCGGTGGACGTTGCTGCGGGCGGCCGTCGATCTGGTGCTCAACAGCATCGATCCGCATCAGCTCGTCCCCGTCGGCGTTGGAGGAGAGCTGTAGCAGGAGGAGGTCGGCGTTCTCCTTGTCCAGCGGCGGTGGCGACGCATCTGGCGGCAGGTCGCCGTCCTTGTTCCGGACGGAGCGCCGGAGCTAGAACGTCCGGGAGCACCCGAACGGGAGGAGATGACGATGGTGGGAGGAGGAGTTGCCGGAGGGGAAGCCGGCGCGGAGGGGAGAAGGGGACGGTGGTGGGGAGAAGGGGATCAAGGCCGGGATGTGGGGGAGAAGGCGAGCCTGCGGGTGTTGTGTGCGTAGAGAGGATAAGGATAGAGAATGAGGATAAGGGGCTGCGGTGCGGGGTTAGGGTTTGACTATTTATATGACCAAAATTAATTTGCATACGGAGGTAAAATTCCACCGTTACCAAATATATCGGAAACAGAGATTTTTTTTTGTCCGTTGCCGATGTGTCGCGAATTTGTTACTGGACAGCCGCGGAATATTTTTAACCGTTGCCTTCGTGGCGGGGACTGTTGCCTTTTTGCTGCCGTTTCCATAGAGGGGTATCCTTTGTGTCGTTCTGTACTAGTGCTACATCCTGCTTATCTGATCTATATTGATGTATGATTACATGGTGGCCGTAATGCCGATGGTGGTGGTGAGATGAGATCTCTCTAGGGTTATGCAAGTTGTCCCTATTGGGGTGCCCCAGCCTGGCTTTATATATGCAGCCAGGTAGGGTTTACATGAGTTCTAGTAGACTACGTCTTGTACTCCAAGTCATGGCTTCTTGGGCTTCATTGGTCCGCTAGGTGGGCCGTAGAATGGATCGCATCGGGTATGCCAATGGTGGGGTGCCCGAAGGGTATATCCAACCTGCTATGTGGATTGGCAAATCCCGCTCTTGATGCATACACCTCAATCTATTCCTTCGGAAACCTGATAGACACCTTTATGGTCACCCTGTTATGGTGTGACGGTTGATGCAGTCAAAGCAACCTCCAGAGATAGTGATTAAATATGGTCTCACGGTCGAAGGTTTGGGTACTACGTTTTCATATATATATATTGGGTGTGTGTCCATCACATCATTCATCTAACGATATGACTCCATTATCAATTGACACGAATGTCCATGATCAGGAAACCTTGATCATCTGTTGATCTCAGTGGACTAGCTGAGTCTACTAGGGACCTGGTTTGTTTACATACCACACGTGTATTAATGTTTTCGGTCAATATAGTTATAGCATGGTATAAAACATATTATGAACAATCGAGATATGGTAAATAAAACATCTTTATTAATTGCCTCTATGGCATTTCTCCTTCAGCCTCCCAGTTGCACTAGAGTACAACTTAATCTAGTTTATATCTGGCAATAATCTAACACCTATAGCAACTTGGTGTTTCTCATGCTCGTCTCGTGGAAGAGGCTTTGTCAGCGGATCTGCTACATTCAAATCCGTATGTACTTTGCAAATCTCCATGTCTTCTTCCATGATATGCTGCCTTATCACATGAAAGCGTCAGAGTATATGTTTTGCAGTCCAGTGAGACCTTGGTTCCTTCGCGTTTGCAATGGCGCATATGTTGTCGCGGTAGAGGTTCATTGGGTCTTGCGCGATGACGAACTTCCTCATCCATACAGCTTCATTCGCCGCTTCCGAAGCAGCAATGTATTCTGATTCCATTGTAGATTGGGCTACTATGGGTTGCTTCCCACTTCTCCAGCTCACAACGCCTCCGTTCACCAAAAACACATAACCTGTCTGAGATTTTGAGTCATCTAGATCTGTGCAGAAACTTGCATCAACTTAACCTGGTACACCAAGTTCTCCTTCACAGCCTCCATAGACAAGAAACGTTTCCTTGGTCCTCTTAAGATACTTCAGAATGTTCGTAACAATTGTCCAATGATCCTTGTCAGGATTACTTTGGAAATGGCTCGTCAAGCTAAGAGCCAGTGCTACATCAGGTCGAGTACTCAACATGGCATACATGATCGATCCTATGGCTGAAGCATAGGGGACATTGGACATCACGTCCTTATCATGAGCCATTACTGGACACTGAGTCATACTCAATGCTTTACCTTTCACCACAGGCAAGAACCCCTTCTTCACCTGATCCATTTTGAACTTCTTCAAGATCTTATGCAGGTAAGTACTCTGACTTAACGCTAATACGCGCCTTGATCTATCTCTATAGATTTTAATGCATAATACGTAAGCAACTTCTCCTAGGTCCTTCATTGAAAATTTATTGTTTAAATATTCTTTCACGCTATTCAGAAGTTTCATATCATCCCCAATTAGCAATATATCATCCACATATAGTACTAGGAATGCAACTGAGCTCCCACTCATTTTCTTGTAAGTGCAAGTCTCCTCATTTTGGAGACAAATCCAAAACCTTTGATCACCTCATCAAAGCAAAGATTCTAGCTCCGAGATGCTTGCTTCAGTCCATAAATGGAACGTTGAAGCTTGCATACCTTACCAGCATCCGTCGGATCGACAAAAGCTTCCGGTTGTACCATATACAACTCTTTCTCAATGTTGCCATTTAGGAACACAATTTTAACATCCATATGCCATATCTCATAATCGAAATATGCAGCAATCGCTAGCAAAACCTGAATATACTTAAGCATCGCTACGGGTGAAAAAAAATCATCGTAGTCAACTCCTTGAATTTGTCGAAAACCTTTTGCGACGAGTCGAGCTTTATAGACGGTCACATTACCGTCAGTGTCTGTCTTTTTTAAAGATCCATTTATTCTCGACGGCCTTGCGCCATTCGGGAATATCCACCAAAGTCTACACTTTGTTGTCATACATAGATCCTATTTCGGATTTCATGGCTTCAAGCCATTTCTCGGACTCGGGTCCTTCCATTGCCTCTTTGTAGTTCATAGGTTCGTCTTGATCAATCATCATGACTGTGCATACAAGATTGCCATACCATTCAGGAGTGGCACGTCATCTTGTAGACCTACGAGGTAAAATAGGTTCCTCGACATTTGCTCCAACTCCATTTGTGGAGGACATTTGCCTCTTTGTAGTTCATAGGTCTATTTTCCTCCCACTAACTCCTTTGGCGAGAAACTCCTTCTCAAGAAAGGTGCCGTTCTTAGCGACAAACGTTTTGCCCTCGGCTTTGTTATAGAAGGTGTATCCAATGGTCTCCCTTGGATATCCTACAAAAATGCACTTCTCCGATTTCGGCTCGAGTTTGTCAGGCTGTAGTTTCTTAACGTAAGCCTCACAACCACAAACTTTCAGGAACGACAACTTGGGTTTCTTACCATGCCATATCTCATGCGGTGTCGTCTCCACGGATTTGGATGGTGCCCTATTTAAAATGAATGCGGCTGTTTCTAACGCATATCCCCAAAACGATACGGGCAAGTCAGTAAGAGACATCATAGACCGCACACTATCCAATAAAGTGCGATTACGTCGCTCGGACACACCATTGCGTTGTGGTGTTCCAGCCGTCGTTAATTGTGCTACAATGCCACAAGCCTTCAGATGTGTGCCAAACTCAAAACTCAAATAATCACCACCTCGATCAGATCGAAGGTGCTTGATTTTCTTGTTAAGTTGATTTTTAACGTCACTCTGAAATTCCTTGAACTTTTCAAATGTTTCAGACTTGTGTTTCATTAAGTAAATATACCCATATCTACTCAAATCATCATTGAAGGTTACGAAGTAACGATATCCATTGCGTGTCAAAATGCTCATTGATTTGCACACATCTGTATGTATGACTCCCAATAAGTCCGACGCCCGCTCCATCACACCGGAGAACGGGGTCTTGGTCATTTTGCCCATCAGGCATGATTCACACGTGTCAAGAGATTCAAAATCTAGTGACTCCAAGAATCCATCAGAATGGAGTTTCTTCATGCGCTTAACTCCAATATGACCTAGACGGCAATGCCACATATACATGGTATTATCATCATTAAGTTTAATTCTTTTGGCATTTACTTTATGGATGTGAGTACTACTATCGAGATTCAACAAGAATAAACCATTACTCTCCGGTGCATGACCATAAAAGATATCATTCATAGAAATAGTACAACCAATTGATACTGATTTAAATGAATAACCGTCTTGCAACAAGCAAGACTCACTAATAATGTTCACACTCAAAGCCTGTACAAAATAACATTTATTCAGAATCAAAACTAATCCCGATGGTAGATGAAGAGGGAGAGTGCCGATGGCCACCACATCAACTCTGCTGCCGTTGCCAACACGCATCGTCACCCTGTCCTTCGCCAGGCGCCGTTTATTCCGCAACTCCTCCTGAGAGTTACAAATATGAGCAACAGAACCGGTATCAAATACCCAGGTGTTACTCTGGGCACTAGTTAGGTAAACATTTATAACATGTATATCAAATATACCTTTCTCTTTTCCGGCAATCTTGCCGGCCTTCTTGTCTTCTAGGTACTTAGGGCAGTTGCGCTTCTAGTGACCATCGCCCTTGCAGTAGAAGCATTCAAACGCCAGGTTTGGGACCAGGTTTGTTAGCCGTGGAGGTGGCAACAGGTTTGCCATTCTTCGTCGGCTTCCAGTTCTTCTTTCCTTTGTCGCCAGATTTCTTGAAATCCACGGTCTTGTTGACCATCAACAGCGTATGCTCCTTCTTGATCTCCGCCTCAGCAGTCTTGAGCATCACGAACACTTCAGACAGGGATTTAGCCATCCCCTGCATGGTGTAGTTCATGACAAAACCTTTGTAGCTAGGGGCAGCGACTGGAGCACCCTATCAATCGCCAGCTCATCAGGAATCTTGCATTCCAGAGCGTTCAGGCGCTGAACGTAGCCAGACATTTTGACCACGTGCTCGCTCACACTGCTGTGCTCTTCCATCTTGGCTGAGAAGAACAGCTCTGAAGCTTCATACCTCTCAGCCTTGGCTTGTGGTGCAAAGACAACCTTGAGATCAGTGATTATCTCATAAGCACTCATCATCTCAAAGCGCTTCTGCAGGCCAGCCTCCATGGCATAGAGCATGCCACTCTAGACAAAGGAGGAGTCGTCCGCCTTGGACTGATAGACATTCTTATCGTCGTCAGAGGCGGTGTCTGCGGGCCTATCACCTATCGCGGCCTCCAGGACGTAGGGCACCTTGTGGGGGGTGAGGAGAATGCTCAGGTTGCGGAACCAGGACATGAAGTTCGACCCATTGGTCTTAAGCTTTTCTTTCTCAAGGAACAGGCCTAGGTTAAAGGTGGGGCGAGACATCTACAATGGAATTTTCAAAAACATAAGACTAAGTTCATAATACGGGTTCATGTTTTAATTAAAATAAACTACACGAACTCCCACTTAAACGAACATCCCTCACTTCGTTTTAGCGATTACATGATCCTAATCCATTATACTACCCCCGATCATCAAAGGTAGACATCATCATGTCAATCACATCATCCATGCGACTCATGCTTAACCTTTCGGCCACTCGTGTTCCGAGACCATGTCTGTACATGCTAGGCTCGCTAAATTGACCTTTAGCGTAATTGCGGTGCAACGTGGCTTACACCCACCGTATGCGAACGCCGAGATGTCTAGCACCCGATCGTCACAACCTGCTTCATAACGGAGAACTTTCTTGGTGGTGCACGCTAAAGGGAGACCATTAATATTGGAATTTTGAGGGATCATCTTATATTACTACCACCGTATATCTAATACAAATAATATAAGATGCACACAATAACATAAAAAATGTAATGCGACGTGATATGGTCCTCGCGCCTTGGTCTCCATTGCGCCGACAGTTAGATAAACAATTCATAAAACTTACCACAACCATATCACATGCCCCCCTGCAAAATAAAGTTAGACGCTTCTACTTTATCTTTTGCATATTTTACGTGGCTTCTAGGGCTTTCGTAAAAGAACCGTTTCTTTCCTACGAACCTACTACCACAACAACGATCCAATAATTTTCTGTTGTATATCCCTTTCGGGCCCTCCATTGAAAATGCAAAGCCAACTATTGCGAGAGAGACAAACACCCACCAGCCACATATATGGAACAAGCCATATGTCAGTTGTGGAACCAGTCTCGCAAAAGCAAGTGTACGCGTAAGGTTGGTCCGGGCCGCTTCATCAACACAATGTCGTCGGCAAAAGCAAGTGCACGCGAGAGGGTAACAACTATAAGAACGATGCCCTCATTCAACATGTGTTCTAATCGTACAACTATATCTACGCATAGATCGGCTCCAATACAACTGAAGGGATCGTATGCAGCAAACAAAAAATTTCCTAACAACGATAACCATGATAGCCAAGATCTATTACTATGCAGATATAAAGTAACTGTAACATCCCAAAATTAATATAAGTATTATTATTCCAAAAATGCGAGCCAACAAAAACTTTTGCTAAATTATATCTGTTGATCTCATATTGTTGCTTGTGTTATTTAGTTCTTGCTAATTGTGTGTTGCTTGCTCTAAATAAAAATATGAAGAAAAGAAGAGAAATAAAATAAAAGTTGAAACAAGAAAAATAAATGTGACAAGTGTCACACAAATTCTCCAAGTGAGAAACTCAAATTGTTTCAAACAAAGTTCAGTGGAGTGGTAATGTAAACACTCCCATTTTATTCTTACTACTTTTCCCTCTCAAATAATATTTTGAACTAGTTTTAAAATTCTAAAGTAAAATCAATTGAAATAAACCAAAATACCATAATTAAAACCCTATAAACAAAAATGATTCAAAACATTTTATTTTGAAATGCCAAATTTTGTGGAGCTTCTACATGTTATGGGGAAGCCTCACAAATATTTGCAAATTTTTCTAAATAGTATAAGTGCCCCAAATAAATCCTTAAATGCTACTGGTTTGAAAAAGAAATAAAAGAAAAACAGAAAAAAGGAGGTAGGGGGTTTTCTGCAAAAGTGCAGTCGTCTCCTACCCCTAGCTCACTGTCGCCGCCGCCGTGTCGCCGTGGCTGTCGACGCCGCGCCCAGGCCCCCCAGGCCCCCCCCCAGCTAGATCCAACGGCAGCGTACCCCTTCGCGTTTAATAGACACTGACGGGATGGCCCCACCCGTCAGCGATTTAATAATTTTCCCGCGTGCACTGAATCACTGACAGAAGGGCCCCACCTGTCATAATTTTCAACATTATCCAGAGAACAAATAAATTCGAATTTAAATCTCCTCTGGAATTTCAGTACTGGACTCATTTTAGAAAATCCATATCTCGAGATTTATAGATCCAAATAAATCAAATCCAAATGTTCTGGAAAGCTTATGAAAGTGTTTAACCAACCCAGGTGGTATCATTTCATTTAGATAAGTAATAAAAATGTATTATTAAAAATACTACAGAAGGTTTAAAATCTAAACTTTTTTGTTTCTGATACTCTGTTAATCCAAATAATTCCAAACCAATTTTGTTAGCTTAGTACTGCCATGTATTAGCTTCCCTGATTTTGGTAGAATTATTTGTGCAGTAGTAATTGTTTAGTATAAAGTTGAAGTTAGAGAACCCTTCTGCACTAAAACAATTAAATATGTTTAATGGTTAACCCAAATGAATTAGGACCAATTTTGTTAGGTCACATTTAGTTAAGGTTAGTTACCCTAAAAGGATTTAATTTTTGAATAATATTAACTTGAGTTGTAGCAAAAACTTGATTAATAACTCACTGGATTAAAACAATTGTGTAGGGAGTTTGGTAACTCCAATTAATCCAAACTCAATTGTGTTGTCTTCTACACATCAGTAGCTTTCTGTAGAAATTTAGTTTGTATTTTTGTGACCAACAGAACTCAAGTTGTGGAATTACATGTTCAACAAGTTTCTGCCATAATTTAGGCATAAACAAATAATGTTTAATTCAATTAAATTGAACCCAAATTGTATTGTTTGTTATGTGCAGTGGCTATTTAGAGCATTTAGAATTGAAATGTTGTGAAGTTGCTTGAGTAGTTTAGTGATTGTTTGTATTTGTTTGTTTATTAATTAGACGAGAACGCTGTCGGATTTATCGAGGAAGGAGAGTTTGTTGAATCTGAAGATCAAGACCAAGGTCACTTTGCCGAACAAGGCAAGCTACTCTCTGAGCTTGCACCACAAATATATGCATCTATTTTGATATCATGATTTACCTTTAAGGCAAAGATTTATAAAAACCTTTTCAAAACGTATATGGAAATTATTTTGCCACCTATGTAGAAATATAAGATAGTTATATCAAAATTTTAGGATGGGAAAAATAAAATGGTTTATTCAAAACTCTTTTGAAAATACTTGTGTGATTATGGAATACCGAGATGTCGGTGTTGGAATGGAGAAGTGGAGAATGGAGATGTTTATGAAAAATGCACAGTGTGTCCTTGTACTTACGTCAACCAGCCGATACCCTGTGCGACCACATTTACCCACATATGGAAAAGGGCTTAGTCATAGAATTTGCTCATATTAGTATGGGATACCTCATCGACGGAGATGACTCCGTTATGCATGGGGATAGTATGTGATCTACCCCTGACCCGGGGCCTCGCTCAAACTCTATGGAAAGATAAGGAGGAGGATTGAAGGTTCCACCATAAATCGCCGGGCAAAACTATGAGTCCTCACACTTAGATTCCGACGGGCTGGGTTAAGTGTTGATGGAAAGTATCATATGGGCAGGATCCTATACTAGCATGAGCAAAGGACAGACTATGGTCGGCGGCTTACTTCGCATACACCTTGTATGGCGAGACGTGGCAGACACGATGAGTTGCCGGATGGATGTGGGAAAAGCGTGCTAACTCTGCAGAGTGTAAAACTATTCGAATAGCCGAGTCCTCGGATATGGACAGTTGGGAGGCCCTACTTTGACCATGTGCAAGTTTTTGAAAGACTTTGAGTTTTAAAAATAGAATGAAGTGGAGAATGTCCCGTACACCTATACCAATGGATCGGTATGAGGTTGTTGGAGGAAGTGGACCATGATGGACTAATGGTCAGAAACAAAGGGGAGTTTTGGAGAAACAAATACAATGGTGATTTCTTTAAAAGTGGTTATAAAACTCTTCTTACCTTTTTCAATAAAGATATAGAGATGTTTTAAATAAATAAAAGTCTGAAAGTAAAATAAAACTAGTGCATACTCATATTGGGGTAGTTTGCGAGTACATTCAAATGTACTCATATTGGTTTCATCCCTGGCTATTGTCCTAGCCAGACTACGAGGAGGAGCACTACGCCGGGCAGGAGTATGGCGACTTCTACGCGAACTAAGGATCTCCATAAGTCAGCTGCCTGTCGGGTCGTCTTCATTAGGATTTGATGTCTACTACGCCGTAGCTTCCGCTGATATTTTGGTTTGGCCCATGAAGGCACCTATGTAATACTTTTAATTCGGTATTGTAATGGATGTAAACTTTGGTATCCAATTCGGATTATGTGCAACGACAGACTGATCACGGGATCGTTGTGTTAAGCATAATCGGGTATTTCGGACAGCTAGTCCAGGGTCCCCACAGACTTGGTATCAGAGCCATCCTGACTTTAAGAGACCTTAGATTAGCATGATCGCTAGATAGAAGTTACAAAAGTTAATTTCTAAAAATAAAGGAGTGAAGTATTTTCAAAAAAATTCTTATCTCCAATCCTCTTACTTATACAAAAAAAAATTACCCTCATTAAATACTACTCCCTCCGTATCAAAATATATGTCGCACTACCAACTTACCACACACATGTATCTAGACATGTTTTTGTACAAGGTTCACATGAATCTTGCACTAAAACATGTCTAGATACATGTGTGTGGTAAGTTGGTAGTGCGACTTATATTTTGATACGGAGGGAGTACATTTTTCCTTGTATCCTTAAAATTTTGCACACTTGTCATCCCATTAAGCTTAAAATTTTGCTCACATATTGTCATACTACATTTAAAATTTTGATACACTTGTCATCTCACTAACTTAAAATTTTGCTAAAAATTGTAGATGGCGATCCACTGGACCGAGTTCGTTCAGCTTGAGAGGGACAACAAGTTGATGTTCGAGAAGGACTTGTTCGAGTTGAGCAAGCAGTTAGGTCGCCCCGCTCCAGAGTTTAAGGGAGCCAGGTGGACACTCTCGGCCACGGGAACCTGTGTTGGTTGATCGAGTCGTCAGTTCGGGGGAACATCAAGTCTCCCGGATCCAGGACGCTGATCTACACCACCATGGACGTCCACTGGGCGATGGACTGTGTCGTGCCATGCAGAGGATGCTAGCCCGACTTTGTGAGGAGCACAAGGCGGAGTTAGTGAACTCCCGTTTCCGGTTCTACGGGAGGCGCACCGATGATGGACACCCTATCCGATCCCCGCTACACCCGACGTTCGGAGAGTACATCCTGGACATGGAGATTATGCTCTTTCGCACCCAGGAGGATCTGTCGTGCGCTAGACTCCGTTCTCGCTTCGAGCGCATCTCGCTCGCGGAGAGTCGCGAGAGTGAGGCGCAGCTGAAGAAGGAGAAGGTCGCTCTTCTCAAGAAGAGGACCCAGCTGAGGAGGACCATCGTGAAGCTCCGCAAGAAGGTGGCGGAGCAGGACGAGCTGATCAGGATCTAGAGCACCATACTGACGAGATGGAGGAGGAGGGCGAGGATCTCCGCAAGGAGAACAACGCTTTCCTCAGTGACGATGACGACTTCTGGAGGAGATGGACTATGAGAGGAGGATGACGAGGAGGAGTTAGTTGACGAGGAGGAGGAGCCACTCGAGGCAGTTCTCGAGGACGAGGAGGAGGACCCGAGGAGCCACCTACCAGTCAGATGCTGACGTGAGAGCTGAGGTTCCACCTCAGTAGGCGAGTGACTTGATACTACCGCAGGATTAGGTTGACCCCCTATCGCTAGTCGAGTCGAAGTAGTGGTTCTTTTGGAAACCAGTGTTATGTATCTTAGATGTAGGGATGTTGTAAGCTTGATGTTGTAAGCTTGATGTTGTTGTGAACTCCTTGATGTGATGTTTGTGATATATAAGTATGTTTGTCTTGTTTGATCTGTGTAAATATTTTCATATAACCTTAAATTAATCAACCACTTGCGAAATCGTCTTTTCCCTTAGTCGAACTTTTTGCCTTGCCTCTTATACCCGGTGTGCTTCAGGATGCGCACCGTCGCACAGCGGAGGAGGATCAGCACCACCACCACCGGACCCAACCCCCGCCCAACTTCTCGCGCTTATCATGGAGGAACGTGAAAATGCCCGGAGAGCGCCAAGCTCATCTCGCTGCCCTGCAGCAATCGCTGCCCATCTAACAAAACAACAACAACAACAACAACAACAACAACAATGGTGGTAATGGCAATGGCGATGGAAACCAGCGATCCACCTTAGGCGATTTCCAGAAGACCAACCCACCCACCTACTCCAAGGGACTTCACCCACTAGAAGCCGATGATTGGCTTCGCACCATCGACAACAATCTGGAAGTTGCTGCTGTGGGAGAAAATGAGAAAGTGCTGTATGCAACCCACTATCTCGCTGGACCTGCAAGAGCTTGGTGGGAAACTACCAAGGCTCTCCAGCAAGCTGGTCATTATCAACTGGGCTGAGTTCCAGGAGAAGTTCCGCAAGAAGCATATTCCCAGCGGACTTATTGAGAGGAAGAAGGATGTTCCGCAAGCTGAGGCAGGGAAGTAGAGATGTGGTCGGTTATCTGATGAGTTTACCGACTTATCTCGGTATGCTCCTGATGACACCGACAGAGAAGAGAAGATGGAGCGTTTCATGAGTGGACTTCATGATGAACTGCAGTGTGCTCTGGTTATCCATGACTTCGTGATCTGGAGTCACTTGTGGACAAAGCCATCCAGCTGGAGACCAAGCGCAAGTCTATGTATGAAGGTCGCAAGAGAGGATGAATGCTCAGGAAGGTTCGAGCAGCCAGAACCTCGTATCTTTCAGCAAAACCCAGGCCTGCCTATCGTCCACCCAAGCTCCACGCCCCAATTTCCCTAACCGCCCAAACAACTTCAACCGCCCCAATGACAATAACCGTCCCGGAGGAAACTTCAACAACTTCACCCGCAATGCCAATGTTGTCTGCTTTGAATGCGGCAACAAGGGTCACTACTCCAGAGAATGCCCAATCCCAAGAGGAATGTCAGCGCCCCAATGCGCCGGCACGAACAATGGTCAAGGCCGCAATGGAAATGGCAAGAATGCCGCACCCCGCGGAAATGCTGCTGTTGCCAAGGGTCGTCTGCACCACATCAATGCTGAAGAAGCTCAGGATGCGCCGATGTTGTGCTGGGTACGTTCCTTGTCAACTCAGTACCTGCAACTGTTCTGTTTGATTCTGGTGCTACCCATTCATTTGTTACCCAAGAATTTGTTGCTAAGGGAGGTTTAGTCGAGAGCCTCTTACCCAAACCCATGGTCATCCAAATCCCAGAATCCACCGTAGAGACCAAGATGTTTTGCTCCGATGTACCCCTTGAGATCAAAGGAGAAAAGTTTCCAGTTAACTTAATTGTTCTGGGAACCCAAGGCATCGATGTTATACTCGGTATGAATTGGTTAGCCAAGTACCATGGTCGAATTGACTGTGCCAGAAGAGCTGTATCCATCACCACCGACAAAGAAGTAGAAGTGGAGTATGTGTCTGAAACTAGTCAATCTCACCCAGGCTGCCATGAGAGCATAGCTCGACCGCCCTAGATGAGATCCGTGTTGTTCACCTATTCGGATGTTTTCCCTGAAGAATTGCCTGGTATGCCGCCAGACCGGGAATTGAGTTCATAATTGAGCTTATCCCAGGAACCCCCTATATCCCAAAGACCTTATCGGATGAATCCGGAAGAACTGGTTGAGTTGAAGAAGCAGTTGGCTGATATGCTCAGCAAAGGACTTGTTCGCCCAAGCGCTTCACCTTGGGGATCACCCATTATTTTTGTGGACAAGAGAGACGGTACCACACGCCTGTGTGTGGATTATCGCAAGCTGAATGACGTGACCATTAAAAACAAGTACCCTCTTCCCAAGATCGAGGATCTGTTCGATCAAATGAACGGAGCCCGAGTCTTTTCCAAGATCGATCTTCGGACAGGTTACCATCAGTTGAAGATCCGAGAGACAGACATTCCCAAGACCGCCTTCACCACTCGTTACGGTTTGTTTGAATACACCGTGATGTCCTTTGGTCTGACCAATGCCCCAGCCTATTTCATGAATCTCATGAACAAGATTTTCATGGAGTACCTCGACAAGTTCGTGGTAGTTTTCCTTGATGACATCCTTATTTATTCCAAGACCGAAGAAGAGCATGCTGAACACCTGCGTCTAGTTTTGGAGACCTCCGAGAGCACCAGCTGTATGCCAAGCTTAGCAAGTGTGAGTTTTGGCTCAGTGAAGTGGCATTTCTCGGACATGTTGTGTCTGCCGGAGGAATTTCTGTTGACCCGAGAAGATCCAAGCCATTGTTGACTGGTTATCCCCAACCAGTGTGACTGAAATCCGAAGCTTTCTCGGACTCCGGTTATTACCGCAAGTTCGTTGAAGGATTTTCCAGTATAGCCAAACCCATGACCCAACTGTTGAAGAAGGACAAGAAATTTGAATGGACTCAGAAGTGTGAGGATAGTTTCCAAGAACTGAAGAAGAGACTAACCTCAGCCCCAATCCTGATTATGCCAGACGTCACCAGAGTTTCGACGTGTATTGCGATGCATCACGCCTCGGACTTGGTTGCGTTCTGATGCAAGAAGGCAAAGTTGTGTCGTATCTGTCCCGGCAGTTGCGACCGCATGAAGAGAATTACCCAACCCATGACTGGAGTTAGCTGCTGTTGTTCTTGCTCTTAAACGTGGCGTCCCTATCTTGCGGGACATCGCTGCGAGGTCTATACAGATCAAAAGCTTGAAGTATATTTTCACCCAGAAGATTGAACCTGCGACAGAGGAGATGGATGGAATTAATCAAGGATTATGATATTGGAATCCATTATCACCCGGAAAGGCTAATGTAGTTGCCGATGCCCTTAGTCGCAAACCTTGCACCCTGAATGCCTGATCCAAGCCGAACAGCCAGCCTTGTTCAAAGAGTTCAAGATTTTGGACTAGAACTTGTTAGCCATGGTTATCTCGCCAATTTAGAGTTAACCCCAACCCTGATGGATCAAATCAAAGAAGCCCAAAAAGGTCATGAAAGCATTGAAGGAATTAGAAGAAGATTTCCCTCGGCAAAGCACCCGGTTTTACCGAAGATGCTGAAGGAGTGCTGAAATTCAATGACCGTATCTGTGTGCCCAATGTCACGGAACTTAAGGAGTTAATCCTGAAGGAGGCCCATGAGACCCCTTATTCAATCCACCCCGGCGGAACCAAAATGTACCAAGACCTTCGAGAAAGATTTTGGTGGCATGGAATGAAGCGAGAGATTGGTTCTTTCGTAGCCAAGTGTGACATCTGTCAGCGAGTCAAGGCTGAACATCAGCGACCCGCTGGATTGCTTCAACCTTTGAAAATTCCCGAGTGGAAGTGGGATGAGATTGGAATGGATTTTATTACCGGACTTCCAAGATCCAACCGAGGCCATGATTCAATCTGGGTCATCGTTGATCGACTGACCAAGGTTGCCCATTTCATTCCTGTCAAGACCACTATCGGATCAGTTAGCAGACTGTATATTTCCAGAATAGTGAGCCTGCATGGTGTGCCTAAGAAGATTGTATCTGATAGAGGCACGCAATTCACCTCAAGATTCTGGAAATCCCTTCATGAAGCCCTCGGAACCAAGTTAGCATTTAGCACAGCTTATCATCCCCAGACCGATGGCCAAACTGAGCGAGTGAACCAGATATTGGAGGACATGCTTCGCGCATGTGTTCTATCCTATGGTTCCAAGTGGGAAGATTGTCTTCCGTTTGCAGAGTTCTCGTACAACAACAGTTATCAGTCTAGTCTGCAAATGGCCCCTTTTGAAGCCCTTTACGGCAAGAAGTGTCGTACACCCCTGAATTGGTCCGATACCGGAGAAGCAAATTGTTCGGACCAGATACCCTCCGTGAAGCTGAAGAGCAAGTTCAGCTTATTCGTGAACGCCTCAAAACTGCCCAATCCCGTCAGAAGAGTTACGCTGACACCAAGCGCCGTGACCTCACTTCAGTCGGAGATTATGTTTATCTCCGAGTGACACCCCTTAAAGGAATGCAGCGTTTCCATGTCAAAGGAAAATTAGCGCCAAGGTATATTGGACCCTTCAAGATCATTGCTCGTCGAGGAGAAGTATCCTATCAGCTGGAGTTGCCCCGGAGTTAGGAGATTATCATGATGTCTTCCACATTTCCTTGCTCCGGAAGTGTCTTGAAGTTCCTGACCAGCCTGATGTTTTCAAAAACATCGACCACCTCTCCATCGACCTGAACCAAGACCTGACTTATCGTGAGAGACCCCTCAAGATTCTCGAAGAAGATGTTCGTGTTACCCGAAGACGTGCGATCAAGTTTTACAAAGTCCAGTGGACTAACCACTCTGAAGAAGAAGCAACTTGGGAACGCGAAGATTATCTTAGAAGCGAATTCCCAGACCTCTTTAGTACCTAAGCCTAGCAAATCTCGGGACGAGATTTATTTTAAGGGGGGAAGGATTGTAACATCCCAAAATTATATAAGTATTATTATTCCAAAAATGAGAGCCAACAAAAACTTTTGTAATTATATGTGTTGATCTCATATTGTTGCTTGTGTTATTTAGTTCTTGCTAATTGTGTGTTGCTTGCTCTAAATAAAAAATGAAGAAAAGAAGAGAAATAAAATAAAAGTGAAACAAGAAAAATAATGTGACAAGTGTCACACAAATTCTCCAAGTGAGAAACTCAAATTGTTTCAAACAAAATTCAGTGGAGTGGTAATGTAAACACTCCCATTTTATTCTTACTACTTTTCCCTCTCAAATAATATTTTGAACTAGTTTTAAAATTCTAAAGTAAAATCAATTGAAATAAACCAAAATACCATAATTAAAACCCTATGAACAAAAATGATTCAAAACATTTTATTTTGAAATGCCAAATTTTGTGGAGCTTCTACATGTTATGGGGAAGCCTCACAAATATTTGCAAATTTTTCTAAATCTATACTACTATTAAAAGAGCAAACTTGTGGTGATACATTGAATCTGAGCCTTCAATATTTGGCCAACGGTCCAGATCGCTCCAATGTTTGACAACTCAACACAAATCCACTTTTACCCGTTTTACCCTCCCACCAAATCACATAATACTGCTAATGCCATCATACCAGTTCGTTTTATTTCGTTTCGTGATAATTACGAGATTTACTACCGCTAAAAGAAGGCGAGCCAGCGTGGCGCGATACCCAGCCGTGCTGCACCCGCCGGTCGCCGCGCGCCCCACGTGTCCCGCTGCCTTGAAGGCTTGAACGCTGCGGGCAATAATACGCTTCATGGACGTTACAGATCCGGCAGTGGACGGGCGTCACCGGCCGGCCCGTACCGTGGGACGAGGACTGATTCGTGGACGGCAAGGCGCGCACGTACGGTGTCCCCGGCCCGCGCGGCAGAGGAGCACTCCATGCATGCCGCCGGTGCGATTTTGGTATCGCCTGGGAGGTACGTGTCCTTCAGATTTGACTAACTTCTTGAGCTACTATGTTGATTGTGTGTAGAGCAGCCGAGCAGGCCACATGGACGACGTACAGCATCTCCTTCACCTGAATGTTATTTGTGACTTGTGACAGACCCTCCACGAGCAACTGTAGAAAATTGATGTGATCTCCTTCTTCGTACCTTTAGGATTTGATGAATCGTGGATAATTATCGAATGAATGCTCTGCGTGCAATGCTCCAATCTGACAGCAGACTGACAGGGCAAGACAGGAGCTTGGTAAGGCTAAGTTGATTTTGGATGAAACACTCTCTGTAGCCCCTCACGATCAAGTGATGCTGCAGCATCGGCAGGATTCATAAAGATTGCAGCATGTATGTGCCTCAAGTATACACATAAAACATGGCAAATATTGAAGGGCTCAGATTCAATGTATCAACACAAGTTTGTTCTTTTAATAATAGTATAGATAGAGAAACATTAATTAAATTGTGTATCTTGACGCATGAGTATAAGAATTTGACCATGAAGTAAATATTGTGAAGTAATTGTAGAGGCGTGTGTAGTAACAAGTTTTTTCATCCCAATTTTGATACATTTTTTGTTCGTCGTCTATCCGCGCCGCTACGTATTGTTTCGTACGTCAAAAAAGTTTTATACGAAAAAAACCAGAGCAACACTTCATATGTAAACGAAATCTTAATCATAAGATGTGTCTTGAAGAGCGACGTGCGTGCACGTGCAAAGCTACTAGTAGTATAAGTGCCCCAAATAAATCCCTAAAATGCTACTGGTTTGAAAAAGAAATAAAAGAAAAACAAAAAAAAGGAGGCAGGGGGGTTTCTGCAAAAGTGCAGTCGTCTCCTACCCCTAGCTCACTGTCGCCGCCGCCGTGTCGCCGTGGCTGTCGACGCCGCGCCCAGGCCCCCCCCCCCCCCAGCTCGCACCGCGCCTCTGCAGCCTCTGCTCCGCAGAGGAGAGCTCTCGAGCGCTCTCGCTCGCCCCGACGCTGCCCTGTCCCCCTCTGCTCCGCCGAGGAGAGCTCAACGGCGCCGGCCAAATTCGGCCCCCCTCTGCTCCCCGACGCGCACCCCTCTACCAGCTGCTCCTAGACCACGCCCGGACCCCGGAAGACCCCGCGTCGCCACGTACCTGCACCACCACCGCCCAAATCGAGCGGAGGATCCCGCGGGAGCGTCATGGACGCCGTCTGTGCTCCGCGACCACCGTGGACCGTCCCTGCGCTATAAAACCACCCCGAGCCCCTCTGGAAACTCCACACCACCCCACTCCCTCTCCCCCGCTCCAATTTCATCTGTGCACCGCCAGGAGGGCGTGCACGCCGCGCCACTGCCGCCGTCGAGGTCGGACATGGCCGCGACGCCACACCCCCCCCCCCCCATTCTCTCCCCTCTGGCCCGTACTCTCTTCCTCCCGGACACCGCACTCACCCGAGCCTTTTTCCCCTCTTTTTCATGCACAAACGCGTCCCCGGAGCCTCGCCGGAGTTGCTGCCGCGCCCGTGGAAGTGCTGCCACCTCGCCGCCGACGAACCAGCCCTCCCCAGCAAGTACAACTCGCACCACGAGCTTCCTCGAGCCTCCGCGACCCTTCTGCATCATCGCCGCGTCCTCCAGAGTCCCCAGGTGAGGGATCCGTGCACCTCGCCGTCGCCGGAGCCACGGCGCCGCCCAGAAATGGTCGTCGCCGATGGACTCGAACGTGGGCCGTTGGATCTAGATCCAACGGCAGCGTACCCCTTCGCATTTAATAGACGCTGACGGGATGGCCCCACCCGTCAGCGATTTAATAATTTTCCCGCGTGCACTGAATCACTGACAGAAGGGCCCCACCTGTCATAATTTTCAACATTATCCAGAGAACAAATAAATTCGAATTTAAATCTACTCTGGAATTTCAGTACTGGACTCATTTTTAGAAAATCCATATCTCGAGATTTATAGATCCAAATAAATCAAATCCAAATGTTCTGGAAAGCTTATGAAATTGTTTAACCAACCCAAGTAGTCTCATTGCATTTAGATAAGTAATAAAAATGTATTATTAAAAATACTACAGAAGGTTTGAAATGTAAACTTGTTTGTTTCTGATACTCTGTTAATCCAAATAATTCCAAACCAATTTTGTTAGCTTAGTACTGCCATTTATTAGCTTCCCTGATTTTGGTAGAATTATTTGTGCAGTAGTAATTGTTTAGTATAAAGTTGAAGTTAGAGAACCCTTCTGCACTAAAACAATTAAATATGTTTAATGGTTAACCCAAATGAATTAGGACCAATTTTGTTAGGTCACATTTAGTTAAGGTTAGTTACCCCTAAAAGGATTTAATTTTTGAATAATATTAACTTGAGTTGTAGCAAAAACTTGATTAATAACTCACTGGATTAAAACAATTGTGTAGGGAGTTTGGTAACTCCAATTAATCCAAACTCAATTGTGTTGTCTTCTACACATCAGTAGCTTTCTGTAGAAATTTAGTTTGTATTTTTGTGACCAACAGAACTCAAGTTGTGGAATTAAACATGTTCAACAAGTTTCTGCCATAATTTAGGCATAAACAAATAATGTTTAATTCAATTAAATTGAACCCAAATTGTATTGTTTGTTATGTGCAGTGGCTATTTAGAGCATTTAGAATTGAAATGTTGTGAAGTTGCTTGAGTAGTTTAGTGATTGTTTGTATTTGTTTGTTTATTAATTAGACGAGAACGCTGTCGGATTTATCGAGGAAGGAGAGTTTGTTGAATCTGAAGATCAAGACCAAGGTCATTTTGCCGAACAAGGCAAGCTACTCTCTGAGCTTGCACCACAAATATATGCATCTATTTTGATATCATGATTTACCTTTAAGGCAAAGATTTATAAAAACCTTTCAAAACGTATATGGAAATTATTTTGCCACCTATGTAGAAATATAAGATAGTTATATCAAAATTTTAGGATGGGAGAAATAAAATGGTTTATTCAAAACTCTTTTGAAAATACTTGTGTGATTATGGAATACCGAGATGTCGATGTTGGAATGGAGAAGTGGAGAATGGAGATGTTTATGAAAAATGCACAGTGTGTCCTTGTACTTACGTCAACCAGCCGATACCCTGTGCGACCACATTTACCCACATATGGAAAAGGGCTTAGTCATATAATTTGCTCATATTAGTATGGGATACCTCATCGACGGAGATGACTCCGTTATGCATGAGGGGATAGTATGTGATCTACCCCTGACCCGGGTCCTCGCTCAAACTCTATGGAAAGATAAGGAGGAGGATTGAAGGTTCCACCATAAATCGCCGGGCAAAACTATGAGTCCTCACACTTAGATTCCGACGGACTGGGTTAAGTGTTGATGGAAAGTATCATATGGGCAGGATCCTATACTAGCATGAGCAAAGGACAGACTATGGTCGGCGGCTTACTTCGCATATAGCTTGTATGGCGAGACGTGGCTGACACGATGAGTTGCCGGATGGATGTGGGAAAAACGTGCTAACTCTGCAGAGTGTAAAACTATTCGAATAGCCGAGTCCTCGGATATGGACAGTTGGGAGGCCCTACTTTGACCATGTGCAAGTTTTTGAAAGACTTTGAGTTTTAAAAATAGAATGAAGTGGAGAATGTTCCGTACACCTATACCAATGGATCGGTATGAGGTTGTTGGAGGAAGTGGACCATGATGGACTAATGGTCGGAAACAAAGGGGAGTTTTGGAGAAACAAATACAATGGTGATTTCTTTAAAAGTGGTTATAAAACTCTTCTTACCTTTTTCAATAAAGATATAGAGATGTTTTAAATAAATAAAAGTCTGAAAGTAAAATAAAACTAGTGCATACTCAAGTTGGGGTAGTTTGCGAGTACATTCAAATGTACTCATATTGGTTTCGTCCCTGGCTATTGTCCTAGCCAGATTACGAGGAGGAGCACTACGCCGAGCAGGAGTATGGCGACTTCTACGCGAACTAAGGATCTCCATAAGTCAGCTGCCTGTCGGGTCGTCTTCGTTAGGATTTGATGTCTACTACGCCATAGCTTCCGCTGATATTTTGGTTTGGCCCATGAAGGCACCTATGTAAGACTTTTAATTCGGTATTGTAATGGATGTAAACTTTGGTATCCAATTCGGATTATGTGCAACGACAGACTGATCACGGGATCGTTGTGTTAAGCATAATCGGGTATTTCGGACAGCTAGTCCGGGGTCCCCACAGTAACGGAGGGAATCGGTATACATACCCTTGAAGACAGAAAGCGTTATGTCTGCGAGGACGTTGACGATGAAGATGGCGGCGCCGACCTCAAGGTCATGTAGTCGTACCTTGGACAAGTGCCGCAAGTGCAACACCTCGTAGCTCTACACACGTACGATGTAGACGACGACTCCCGAACTCCGGTCCAGCGAAGCAGCGGAAGTTGGATACTTGGACCGAAGAACCGATAGCACGGCGGTGTGCGTATGGTGGAGAAAATCTCAACCTGTGCGCAGCTCCAATTGCGGAGACACGTCCAAAGGTGAGAGAGAGAGAGAGAGAGAGAGAGAGAGAGAGAATTGGGTGTTTTTCAAAGGCAAATGGGAACCTCTATATAAAGGTGGAGGAGGGCTGCCACCCTCGGTGGCCGGGCGGTGTGGGACTAAACCCCACACCAGCCCGCACCAATATGGTGCACCGGCCATAGGTGGGCTCCATGTGGCCCACCTAGGCCGGCCGGCCCTCCCCCCCTCTCTTTGGGGTGCGCCTCCCCCCATGGGCCTCCCCTTCCGGGTAAGGCCCATTTAGGGTGGAATGCCTATTTAAATTAAAATAAATATATATTTAATTATTAATTAATTTAATTAATAATAAATACATATTATCTAATTTATTCTTGCTCCGAAACTCCTTTCGTTGCCCTCCGATCACCATCGGATAGGTTCGAGAACGTTTCCGGTTCTCCTCTCTATTTTCTCTTCGGTGTCAAATCAGACCTAACCGTCGTCTACCCTTAAGTGTGCCACCCTACGGTTTGGGATCAGTCCAGACATGATCGAGACTCTTCTCCGATCAATGACCATCAGCGGGGTCTGGAAACCCATGATGATCCCTGTGCGTCCACGATTATCTTTGTCGCTTGAACCTTAAACGTCGAATCCCACTCCCTTTGCCATGCGATACTTAGTTTGTCCGAGATTCGATCTCCGGTATCTCCATCCTAGCTCGATCTCGTTACCGACAAAACTATTCATTTACTCATTCCCGTGATAATACATCCTCGTGACCTAGTCACATGTTTGCAAGCTCATTGATGTAATCTCACCGAGTGGTCACAGAGTATCTATCCTGCTATGTTGATTGGCAAATCCCGCTCTTGATGCATACGCCTCAACCTATTCCTTCGGAAACCTGATGGACACCTTTATGGTCACCCTGTTATGGTGTGACGTTTGATGCAGTCAAAGCAACCTCCAGAGATAGTGATTAAATATGATCCCACGGACGAAGGTTTGGGTACTACGTTTTCCTATATATATTGGGTGTGTGTCCATCACATCATTCATCTAACGATATGACTCCATTTTCAATTGACACGAATATCCACGATCAGGAAACCTTGATCATCTGTTGATCTCAATGGACTAGCAGAGGCTACTAGGGCCCTGGTTTGTTTACATACCATACGTGTATTAATGTTTCCGCTCAATACAGTTATAGCACAGTACAAACATATTACGAACAATCGAGATATGGTAAATAAAACATATTATGAACAATCGACAATGACACTTATGTTCTTTACCGTTTTAGAAGGCGTTGTTTTTGGAGAACCTTCTCACAGCTCGTGTGTTGTCTGGACAGTGATTGATGTAGTTGTTGGTTATGTTAAGTTAGACCTTGGTTTGTTTCTATTATTTTTAAATAGTTTGGTTGTGTATGGATGTATCGAAATGTGCTGCAGAGAGAGGGATATCTTGTGAATATTAATATGTTAAAAAAGCTAGCCATGTATGAAAACAAGCCTGACACTTTTACGAATGGTTATTCAGTATTTAACATGAGTATTTAACAAGTGGTTTAAGCAAAGGGTCTCTAGCGCTCAATCGAATGAGAATTAACTTAATTCTCATTCACATGACGTTATCAATCCCAGTTGCAAGTCAAGTTGCAACTCATGATTAGCACGAATCACGAAGCAAATCAAATGGTTCGGAGCAGTTGCATGTCCACTTGCAACTCGGTCAAATGAGAATTAACTTAATTCTCATTCACATGACGTCATCAAATCCCAGTTGCAAGTTGACTTGCAACTGATGCACGAATTACGAAGTAAATCAAATGGTCACAGTCAGTTGCAAGTTGACGTCATGTCTAATGAGAACGAAGCTAATTCTCATTCGAATGATTTGTAATCTCATGGAAGCACTACTTGTTGCCGGACTAGGCTATCGTACTAGTTTGGTCCGCTAGAGAGGCGCCCGCCGCCCGGCCAGGGACGAAGCCCAATAGGCCAACCCTGATTCACAAGAGTACTTACCATCTCAAAAGGCCATGTGCATCAGGTTGGTCCACGAGCTGTCCATTAGGTTGGACAACCATCTCTGGATCTGGCCCATTATTGTAGCGCCACGAGAGGCCACTCCTAGCCGCCCGCACGGGCGCGCGCTCATGGCCCAAAATTATGGCTACGGGTACACATATACTCGCTCCATTCCAAATTAGATGACTTTCATTTATTAATATGTGGATGTACCTATATTTGTAACATGTCTAGATACATCCACATATTGGCAAATGGAAGTCATCTAATTTGGAACGAAGGAAGTAGGAAATTAGTACAGTTCATTTGGTTAAGAATTTTTTTTCAAGTCGCATGTGAAATATTTATTTATAAACCATATTTATACTATGGCCAAGTGTATTCTCAAAATTTCCTAAAAAAGTTTATTTAAAAAAGGACAACATCACAAGATGTTCCGGAAGATATCAATTGTTAAAGGGGAGATTCAGAACATTAATTTTAAAGATAAGGTAAGAAAAATACTTGTCGACTAAAAAAATAGAACATTAACATACTAATATATATTCAAAGTTACAAAGTACACTTTTGTAATGTAAATTGTTGGTTGAAAATTTTATAGCATGTTAAAGTGGTGCATGAGGGTGACTTGAGCTCTTTTATTTACGGAAGGCGGTGAGCACCGCTTCGATTACTTAGGAGAAATTGGAACAAATGCCCGGAAAATACATAGGACCAGAAAAGGCCTTAGGCCAAAAGAGAAAACTAAAGCTAGCTCTTAGTATAAAGAAAGAAAAACTGGGACCAGCTTTTCAATCCCCAGGTTAGAGCATCTCCACCGGCGCGCCCAATACAGCGTCCGGCAAAGTTGTCGGACAGACGCTATTGGGCGCGTCGGCAAGCGTTGCCGGCTATTGGGAGCGTCGCGCCCCACCGGGCGCTCCCATTATGTTTTTGAGAAAAAAAGGAGAGACTCGAATATGGACGAACCGGCGATATTTCATTGAATTTGAAGGACATTTAACAAACATAAACGAAATTTGACAAACGAAATTTAACAAACTTAAATAGAATTTAACTAAATTTAAACTAAACCCTAGACCCTAGATCTAGCGGCTCTGCCGGCGGACGCTCGAGAAGGAAGCTAGTCCCAGCGACGGTGAAACCAGCTACACGGCAGCGTCGAGGAAGATGACTCTCCCGGCGGCGGCATGTCTTGCATGCCTCAATGATCTCCGGTTGCTGAGGAGGAAGTTTCATCCGCGCCGCCGTCGCTGAGGCTTCTGGTTTCACCCGCGGCGGCTCCGGCCTTGAGGAATGTCTCCGGGTCGCTGTCGTCGCCGAGCGTGGTGGGGTTTGATCTAGCGGCGGCGGAGGGAGGCCTCGATGGCGGCATGCATTCCCTCCCACTCCCCCGGCTCCGACCAGTCATCGTCGTTGTCGTCCTCTGCCGGGGCCGGGGCCCGTGACGCTGTCGTCGGCAAGGGGAGGTCGGGTATCTCGTCGTCCAACGACGAGCGGGCGCACTCATTGTCGGAGTGGAACCACTCCGGCGGCGGCTCCCGCGTGCCACTGGGAGGAAGAAGGAGCCGCGGCGCGCCTCGTGCTCCGTGTCTATCACGTCGTCCCAGTACAGCGACGAGATGGAGTAGAAGCGGTCGGCGCGCTGCTCAAACGGCAGGTCCCTCCACTGCCGCATGATGTACTCGAGGCGGGGCCTGCCGCTCAGCGGCGGCGCCACCGTCACCTTGACGACGTTGAGCACCCACCCCGGTGGGAGCACAAAGCCGTCTGGCACCGGTATGTTGTGCCGGCGGTAGCCCTCCACCTCGTCCTCCGAGAGCGTCGTCGTCGGAGGCATCACGACGTGGGAAGAGCTGGCCGCGCCTGCAAGGAAACCACACGACGGCAGAGGGTATGCCGCCGGTGGTGCTCGGGACGAACTGCTCTCCTCGGGGCGGCTGGAAGAGGTTCCCCTCGCACTGCTCTGCGCGGCGCCATTCCTGGGCCGTGTTCCACTCCTCCTCCTCGTGTCGTATCTCGCGGGCAAACGCCTGCCCCATCATCCTATCCTTGTTGAGGAGGCGTTGCTGCTCGAGGTGCTCGTGGCGGAGCTCGGGAGCCATGGCCGCAGTCGTGGCGGCGGTGGCGCACTCGCGCCGAGCACGACGGTCCGCGGTCATCTGCTGGCGGCCGAGCACTTCCTCGGCGCTCTGCTCCGGTCACGGCTTGCGGCTGCCTGGCATGGTGGCTAGGGTTTCTGTGGGAGAGGCGAGGTGGTGTTGTGTGGAGAGGAGAGGCGCGCCGGGCACCGTTTTAAAGCCGGCGGGGAACGGAGGAGGCCGCTGGCCGCATTAACGCCGCCACCGGTACGTCTGCCATGCGCATTGATGACGACGACGCGTGCGCGCCACCGCCTGACCTTCCACTGCTGCGCTCGACGCGTCGCGTCGTCTGCGCCCGCCTGGGGAGCCGCTGCGTCATTAAAACGCACAAACCGGCCACAATAAATCCACATGGCTGTTGTGTGTCTGACGCGTCGGCCCCGCCCGTCAGGATTGGACGAGGCGTGCGTTGGCGCGGTTGCCGGCACGCCCGCTTGCGTCCCTAGAACCTGGACGCGAAGCGGAGTTGACGGACGCTGTATTGGGCCGTGCCAGCAACTTTTCGACTATTGGGCGCGCCGCTGGGGAACGATTTGGTGCCGGCGCGCACAAAACGCCTATTGGGAGTCGAGTTGGGCACGCCGCCGGTGAAGATGCTCTTACGTCCGTCCATGAAAGGAGAACTAATCTCCCACCAAAACTGGGACTTGAGCTCTAGCTCCGCCCCTGCGCCAGGCCACCCTGCATCTGCAGTATAAGTCTTCCGTCATAGATGTCACAGCTACACAGATCGGCTGATGCCAAGGACTGCACAGTAGAGCCAACATGATGGCAGAGTTTTAAGAAAACCCACCACATGGAAGGATTAATCATCCCATCATCCCCCAACCCAACATCTGTAACTCGGTTTGAAGAGTTCAAGCCTTCTCGAAGCGGCACGTACGTAAGTTGCCTCTCCATTTATGCAATGGCAGACCAACTCCGCTTTAATTCACGGTTATATCTTAGATGGTGGGGGGGGGGAGGGTACATAGGCAAAGGCAGAATTTCTTTCAGTAAGCTCAGAATTGGCCACGAAAGACGTGGAGTGACTGTTAAATTAAGTTAAGCATAAGCACGAGCAGGCTACTGTGGCTTACAGCATCTCCAACCATGGTTGCCAAATTCGGCCCCCAAAGTGTCCGCGTACACGTCCGGGCGTGTACGCGGACACTGACCGGACAACCCCAAAACTAGTGTACTACAACCGTAACCCCCAAATCATCCTCCTCAAAACCATATTGGCATGCAACGTAGATCATACGGATAGATAGTTCAATGATCATATGAATAAACATAGTTCAAACATCCACGGACATAGTTCAACACAGAAATAAATCGGACACAGTTCATCGGAGACACCGGAGCGGAGACACACTGATGCAAATTTGTCGGAGAGACAGGAGCTCTCACAGGCTGTGGAGAACCTGGCCGTCCTCCGCTGCCGCATGTTCTCTTTGGCGAAGACGCCATGCCCGCCGAACCCCCGCTTCACGTTCCAGTTCCCGTGCTCGAGCGGCCCTCGCTTCACGTTCAGCTTCCACCGCTCTCGCGATGGCTTCGCGTTCCCTTTGCCGAGCACGGCGTGCCTGTCGAGCCTGGGACTCTGCTTGGCGCACCCTGTCCCTCTTCTCCGCATCCGGCGTGTAGTCGACGAACGGACTATCCTTCAGTATGTCCCAACAATGGCCGAAGCTCCACTCCCTCGTCGTCGGCCGCCCCCCAAGTGCGTTGTACAGTGGGATGGCATCCTCCATCTACGAAAATTAAATAGGTACTCAATAAATCGAAGCTAATGGATCCGACATTGTACAAAATTAACTACAAGAAACTTACAGAACCCATTTGTGCATAGCATCCGGCGAACTTGTTAATTTCCACCACGATGCATTGCCATCTATGGCGTCATTGCGGAGAACTTCCGAGTTGGCATTGAACACTTGACAGATCCGGCCCCAAAATGAAACACGGTGGTTGTTTCCAGCCTGAGCATCATCCGGGGTGGACAACCACGCATTGCACAGCACCTTATCATCGTGGACCGAGTACATAGGCCCTCTCGAAACGGCCTACGGGTTCATCAAATTCCTATATTACGCATCCTACTTGTTCCTAAATTGTACAATGGTGGAAGGGAGGAACAAACCTGTGGAGGAGCCACCACTGTTTCGTTGGACGCGGCGACGGCGGAACTGCCCGCACAGCCGGAGCAAAGAGCCGCCGCCACCGACCGAGATGACGGCGGCGCAGCATCCATCTCCGCTCCGGGGCAGCTGCCCACCTCCTCCTCCTCCGCGAACGCATCCCAGTACAGCTCGGTCGCAGATCCGCTGCCGGAGCCGGCCATTGGAGAAGCTACGGACAGAGAAGAGTGATAGTGGAGTGGAGTGGAAGGGGATCGGAGGAGAGTGAGAGCTAGGGTTCCATCCGGGGTGGGGATTGAGTGGATATATGTGGGGTCGTACTGGGCCGCGTCCGACGTGGCGGCCTGTCCGGGCGCGTCCGGACCGCCCCAAACCCTCCGCACATATGGGCTGGGTTTGGGGTGTGCCGGACAGCCCGTATGTTTGGGCTGAGTTTGGGGGAGCCGTTGGGTGCTGGTTTTCAGCCCAAACCCTGTCCGGGCTGTCCGCCGGACGTATAGGGCGGCTTTGGGGGCTCCGGTTGGAGATGCTCTTACTTAGAGCAGAAGATAGAGAAATAAAAACCCGTCCCCAGTACTAGCCCCACTCGATAGTACCATGTCCTTTTCAGGAACCAGTGGGATGTTTTTTCCTTTTAAGTTTGGCGGCCGAAATGTCATCAGCTTAGGTCTAAAGAGGGTTTATGTATATGAAAATTTGCAAAGCATGCAAAGTTTTTAAATTATATTACAAAGCTACCTTGCCCATCTCCAGGATCTTGCAAGTGGGCATAAATCCGTTGTGCCATCTCTTTTTTGACCAATGCTGCCACGGCCTCCGGGAGGATCGCCTTGTGTTGGAGCACTCTCCTCTTTCGCTCCTTCCAAATGCCCCACATATTGTAGATGATTGCGTCACTTCCCTCTTCTTCTCGTTTGGTAAGACGGCAAGCACCGCATACCACCAGTTATTAATAATTGTACCCGCCGTCGGTGGTGGAATGCCAACTGAATTGTTCCATGCAAAGTTCTTCTCCCTTAGGGCACCTCCAACGGGCTGGCGCATACGGACCAGCCCAGTCCGATTTTGTCCCAACGGACAAAAGAGGGGCTCCAACGGGCTGGCGCATCCGGACTGGTGTCCGCCCGGACACCGAATTTCGACCCAAACGCGGCCCAACTTTGGGGCGGCTTTGGGGCGGGACGAACAGCCTCTCGGTCCTCCTCTTTGTCCTCCCTGTCCGCGTCGGGCCCAAGGGCCAGCCACACAGTCCCTCCCCTCCCACCTCCCCATCTTATTTTGGCCCCGCGACCGCCGCCGCCCTGGACCTTCCCTTCGGCGACCGAGCTATCCTCAGCCGCGACGTCGTCTAGCCTTCCCCGTGGCCGGATCTCGTCGCCGGCCGCATTCTCCATCTTCTTCCGCCCGGCCGCCCTCGAGCCGTGCTGTAGCCGCGGCCGTCCTCGCCCTCGTCTCCAACACCGGCCGCATTCTCCATCTTCTTCCGCCCCGGCCGCCCTCGAGCCGTGCTGAAGCCGTGGCCGTCCTCGCCCTCGTCTCCAACACCGGCCGCCCTCGTCCTCTGCCCCGGACTCGACCGCGAACTCCACCGCCCCGAAGGTGTTCGACGAAAGGTATGAACACCGGCCGCCCTCGATCTTTGCATTTGAAGGAATGCAAATGATGTAGCATTTTCTTACAATTTTATTCATGTAGATGGATAGCGATGATGAGTTCTTCTACCACACCTTCATCGATACATCGGATGAATCTTCCGACGATGACAGCGATATCATGGTGGCCGCGGCCACTCTCATCCACAACTTCAACCAGAATGCAGTGCCCCGGCATGTTGGGTCAGTCGTTGGGCGGGCACCCGCGTTGGACCGTGAACGAGAGAATGGTCACCTCCAGCTTTGGAAGGACTACTTCAACCCAGTGAAGACAACATATCCGGCTTCGGTCTTTCGTCGCCGTTTTCGTATGGCCCGGCACTTGTTCATACGTCTGCTGGAAGGGGTGAGGGCATATGATGACTACTTTGAGGCCAAGCCAGATGCCACAGGTCAGTATGGCTTCTCTTCATATCAGAAGTGCACTGCAGCTGTCCGGATGCTTGCATATGGAGTGGCTGGCGATCTTGTTGATGAGTATCTGCGCATGAGCGAGAGCACTTGCCTGGAATCGATGTATCGTTTCTGCCGAGCTGTGGTTCAGGTGTTTGGCACGGATTACTTGAGGGAACCCAACCTTGCAGACACTGCCCGTCTTCTGAAGATGAATGAGAGCAGGGGCTTTCCTGGGATGCTTGGATGCATAGATTGTATGCACTGGGAGTGGAAGAATTGTCCCTTTGCTTGGCAGGGACAATACCAGGGTCATGTCGGCGAGTGCACGGTCATACTCGAGGCAGTGGCATCCCAGGATCTGTGGATTTGGCACTCATTCTTTGGTATGGCCGGCTCCAACAATGATATCAATGTGCTACATCGGTCCACGGTATTCGACCGGGTTGTCGAGGGAGAGGCTCCAATTGTCCACTATGAGGTGAATGGGCATGAATACAACAAGCCCTATTACCTAGCTGGTGGCATCTACCCTTCGTGGCCAGTTTTTGTGAAGACCATCCGGAAGCCTAACTCCGAGAAGACCAAGAAGTTTGCTCAACACCAAGAAGCCTGCCGGAAGGATGTGGAGCGAGCATTTGGTGTGCTCCAATCTCGTTTTGCCATTGTGCGGCATCCTGCTAGAACATGGAGCAAGGAGCTGATGTGGGAGGTCATGACAGCTTGTGTAATCATGCACAACATGATAGTGGAGGATGAGCTTGATGACACGAGGCTATTCGATCAAGGATGGGAATTTTAGGGTGAGTTGATTGAGCCGATCCCAGGGGTAGCGTCGTTCCAGCAGTACCTTCATGTGCTTGACGAGATGCAGGACAAGGAAACACACATCCAGCTCCAGAATGATATGGTGGAGCATGTGTGGGCTCACTTCGGAAACCATCCAGCTCCAGCTCTAGCTCCAGAATAATTTCATTGCATGAACTATTATTTCAGTCCATGAACTTTTTATTGTAATAAATTTGATACTATATTTGCTATCCAACTATGTTTGTGTGCTATTGATTAATTTGTGAATTGTAAAAAATGGGCTCACTCGGGGCGGGGGGGGGGGGGGCATTTTGCGCCAGGCCGTTGGGGGCACCTCCACCCCAAACGGACAAATGCCCAAAATGTGTCCACGGTCCGCCCCCAAAGGGACAAAACCGGACCAATTTCGGTATCCGTTTGCTCCACCCGTTGGAGGTGCCCTTACTTCCTTCTAGAAGGAGGTGCTGGACTGTTTCCTGGTGGATCCTACAGAGATTGCATGTTGGGTCGTGAGGCCAACCTCTGATTGTTAGATTTCGGTCGTGAGCAACTTGCCAGTGTGAGCCCTCCATAGATGGTTGTGAGAATTTGTCGGACGGGGGTGAGCGTTGTGATTTGGGACCATAGGGCCAGTGTCCTGCTTCCTGCATCGAGTACCAGCAGGAGGTTGTGACGTCTAAAATTGCGGAAGCGCTCGCTATGCGCTGAGCTATCACCCTTGCTAAGGATGAAGGTTTCTCCAAGATCATCATCAATTCGGACTGCTTGTCAGTGATTAACCGAGTAAACGCGACACATGAAGATCGTTCGTTGCAGTGTCCTGTCATCCACGACATCAAGCATCTGGCGATGTCCTTCAGGTCATGTTATTTTTTACATGTCAATCGGGTTTTAAACGGTCCTGCTCATTGCTTAGCTAAATCTAGCGAGTCTTTAGTATGTTCTGTGTGGCGTGGTGTTCCTCCGGAATGTATCCGAGAGAAACTTTGTAATGACGTTACGATTATGTGATCAAGAAAGCACATATTTCCCTCAAAAAATTGTTGCTATGTGTTAGGAACTTAGGATTCAGAGAAGTTGTGTTTTTTTGTTACACCCAGTCTTTTCTCTTTGAAAAATGAGTTACACCCACTCTAAACCATGGTTTTGAGCAATTCACCCTCCCAGAATAATGGGCCTGAATCAAGGTTTGCCATGCGCTATTGTCTCCTCCTGGCTCCTGGGTGTAAATTCAAGCTGATCGATCACTCGCCTGCCAGTATCACTGGCAATGTTAACATCTAGAACTTGATGCACACAGGTGCTCTAGCCGTCAGGCAGATGCATGAACTATACACTGTTCGTTGCATATCATTCTTCATCATTTATGTGGCTGCTCCGCCATAAACTCCCGTCCTTATCAGTGAAGAGCTTGTCGCCTGTCCGGCCACTTTCCAAGCACCGGTACGCTCGGTTGCTGCTCACTACCGCCTTCCTCTTGTCTATGGACAGTTAGGGTTTAATGCTCGATGCAGGACCCAATAGATCATAGTCCTCCGCTGCAAACAGAATTGGGGGCATTTCATGAGTTCATTTCTCCGTGGAGAACTGGAGATCAGTCTTCTCAGGTACTTGCTGCTCTAGCTAAGAATATGGAGATGATAAAGAGATGCATTTGCAGATCCGAGGAAGACTTGAAAGGTAACGAAAAATTGAGGTGCCTTTTGTTTCCCCGTGTTTACTGTAGCGAGCTCTTGGCATTTTCAGTTATATTTTCTAGGAAACTTTCACTATGGTTTCGATGATCCTGGTTTACATCTTGTAATGATAGCTTGAAAATGGATATATATGGTGTTAGGACCTGTCAAATTCGTCGGCGTGCTCGACGAAGAAAGAGCAACTAATTAGACAGCGTGTTAGGACCTGTGAAATTCCAAAGCTGACTTAAAAGTTCTTTTGGCTAAACAGAACTGCTAAGGACAACAAATACCCAGATTTTCTCCTACAAAGAGATCAAAAGAGCAACGAACAACTTCGACCCCCGCAACAAGTTAGGTAGAGGTGGTTTCGGAACTGTATACAAGGTGTGTTCACCTCTTGGCGTTTGTTCTAGATTCTGACCCTTCCATCCTCGAGGGAGGAGGGAGGAGTTTAGCAAACTAAGTCGATATTTTCAACACCGTGACACAAGCAGGGAACCTTTGGAGATGGCACTGCATTCGCTGCAAAGGTTCTATCTGCTGAATCCGAGCAAGGCATCAGGGAATTCCTGACCGAAATCGAGAGCATCAGTGAAGCCAAGCATGCAAACCTCGTCAGGCTGCTGGGCTGTTGTGTCCAGAAGCAGAGCAGGGTCTTAATCTACGAATACGCCGAGAACAACAGCCTCGATCATGCACTGAAAGGTTAGTACCAACTACCAATTCACACTCTTATCTCCACTGAAGGCGTAGTCTCCACTGAAACATACGTATCTTCTTAGCTCTAGGTTCAGAGAATGGAGCAACAGATCTCACATGGACCGTAAGGTCGGGAATCTGCATAGGCACGGCCAAGGGGCTGAGCTTCCTCCACGAAGAACACCAGCCGACCATCGTTCACAGAGACATCAAGGCTAGCAACGTTCTTCTCGACAGAGACTACATCCCGAAGATAGGGGATTTCGGCTTGGCTAAGCTGTTCCCCGACAACGTCACTCATGTCAGCACACGCGTGGTCGGAACGACGTGCGTAATTAAGCAGTTCTTACAATCAACAAGATGACAAATGGCTGTACAAGTGTACATAGCTTAGCTTACTTACCCATGTCGTCGATCTGCAGTGGATACCTAGCGCCTGAATACTTTGTGTACGGGCAGCTGACCAAGAAGGCCGACGTTTACAGTTTCGGGGTCCTCCTTCTCGAAATCATCAGCGGAAGGAGGGTGTCGCAAACGATTCGATCAGACACATTCCTCGTGGGACAGGTTGGTCCTGGTTAATTTTCCCTTGCGCTGAACCTGATTGATCTCGGTGTGCTGCAGTTTACATATCGATCTTTGGTGCAGGCATGGCTGCTCTACGAACAGGGAAGGCCGCTGGACATGGTGGACGCGAGTATCAAGGACTGCCCGGAGGCGGAGGCGCTCACATACATCAAGGTGGGACTGGCGTGCACGCAGGCGGTGCCGGGCTGCCGGCCGACGATGCGGCAGGTGGTCAAGATGCTGACGCGGCCCGCCGCGTTCCGGGTGCTGGAAATGCGCCCCGCCACGAGCTGGCCGGTGGCAACGAGTAGTCTAGGTACCAATTCCGGCTCGATCACTTACAGCGAAATTATTCCCAGGTAGATGGGCTGGAGCCTGGAGGACGCCCGGGAAATTTGTTCCCAGCTATAGCTAGATGGTTAGTCGTTACATCGAACACGATCCATCTCGTTTAGGGAATTGACAACACGAACCGCATGCCAAGTTGCTAATCTCAGTGCGAAACGGCGAATAGCCGAATCGTTGCCGTAGAAACCGACGAGAATGAGCGCGAAAGAAACTGTCGACCATTTTATTACGGCACAAGCAAGTGAGCTTCCATTTCCTAAAAAAAGCAAGTGAGCTCCGATCTGTAAGCACAAACTATAACGAAGTTACAAAGGTCACTCGAGGCTGGAGTCCACCCGGCCGACGGAGCGCTCGAAGGCAAGAATGTCCGACGAGCCATCCGCAGCCTGCTTCTCGCCCTCCGCCTCCGCTGGCTTGGAGACGATGGACTCCCGGACCAGCCTTGCGGCCGTCGGATTCAGGGAAGAAGGCTCCTGGTGCTCGTCGCGCCGCTCCGGCGCGTCGCCGGTGTTGCCGGCCTGCTGCATCTTGTCCGCGTGACGTTGCTCCATGGGATCAGTCGCTCGCTAGCTGGGGCGGTGTATAGTGTCGCTCATGCTACTATATGAGAGTACTTAAGAACATGCGCTGGCTCATCTGGATGGTTCTTCACTTCTTTGGCACAACACGTGTACATCCTTCGATGACGACGACTCGAGTGGTGACGCGTGTGAAACTTCTTCTCTCAGTAGGAAAAGTCGTACAGCCTCGTCGGCGTGGATGTTAGTTTGTGCAGATCTTACAAAACAGATCATGTCAAGTTGTCTTTTGACTTCCCAGTTTCAGTGCTTTCTTTGTTTAAAAAAATCATACACTTTATATGTTTCAAAAAATTCTGAAAAAATTATGGACATAATAGGACGAGACTACGGGGCGGTACCGCACAATTGCCTTGGCATGCGGCGGTACTAATCAGCCCAAAAGGCTCTCGTAATCACTCTAGTAGGACCGGCAAAAGCAGTTTGGAGGCCCAAAAAAAGTTAAGTCGGGGCCTTCACACGACATGCAGCGTAGAAAAAATACATGCCCCTCTTTTGCATGCATCGGACAAATATTTCAGCAAGAGATTCCCTTGAATTCGTATTTTTAAAAAGGTTTATCTTTCAAACCGTTCACTCGATTGACGATCCGTTTTCACCAATAACTTTCTCGCGAGATCTTCAAAACTAAATCCCATTTCGATATGTTTCGACAATATTTTTTTTCATCAGTAATTACCAGATTATTGCCACGTAGCTATCATATTATGCACAACTTAGTTAGGGGATTAAAAAAAAGGATCGTGCACTCTGCATTATGCAAAACTCAGTCAGCGATTTACTTAATGTATTGTTTTTATTTACCAAATTAACTAGTATGATTACCGGATTAATCTAGTGTGACTACCACCAGACTATTCTAGAGTGTCATCCCCCAGATTTTTCATACGAGATTTTCTAAAATATTAGGCATCAGGTTATTTTGTGATGGCCACCAGATTATTCTGTAATAGTCACCAGATAATTTTCCACAATTAATATTATCCCATCACCGGTTACCGCTCACAATCATCAGGTTATTCTATAATAGTCACCGGGTTAATTGGCCACAATTAATATTATCCCAACACCAGCTACCACTCTAGAAAAGATTTCTTTGTGTGAAGAGAACAATCAAAATTATGAGGTCATCCTACCGGATTAATCATTCACAGTTATAAGGTTATCCGACGAGAGCTACCAAATTAAATTAGTCACAATTATCGGGTTATTATAGAAGTAGCTACTAGTAACTGTTCCCAGATTAATTAGTCACGGTTATCAAATTATGCCATCACAACTATCAGATTAATCAGACATCAACGCCACAAAGGTCACAGCCTTCATGAGCTCAAAGTTGACATGTTGTAGCCTCGCGGCTCTAGCTTCCCTCAACACCGGTAGTTGACGATGATATTGTTCCGCGGGGGCACGGCGACGCGAACGGTGGAGTACCGCTCGTGCCCGGTGGCGGTGGGCCAGAAGAGCGATGTGAGCGTGGATGGGCCGCGCAACACGTCAGCGATGAGCCCCAGTCTAATCACCAAGTTGAGCTTGTCGTCTCCCACCCCCACCCACCCCCATGGCAATGGTATAATAACAATTTACTGTACAACCTTCTGCCCACCTATTAACATTTTGTTGTTGCTATTAGAATTTAAAACATATTTTCAGCGTCACCTAGTTGTCAATACTTCGCTCTTTCTGAGAGTAACTATCAGAATTTCAAATACAACTATCAGGTTGATTTGACACATCTATCAATTTTTTGGAGAGCAATTATCGGATTTTTAAAATGCAACTATGAGGTTGATTTGACAAACCTGCCAATTTTTTGAGAGAAACTATCGGATTTTCAAATTCAGCTGAAAACACCTATCAGGTTTTTCGATAGAAAGTGCCATACTTTTTTATTGCAGCTACCAGATTAATTTAAAACACCTAACAATTTTTTCAAGAGCAACGATCAGATTTTCAAGTTCATCTATCGAGTTGATTTAAAACACCTAGCAATTTGTCGGCCACAAGCTTTTTTCATAAATTACCAGTCTTGTCAATATAGCTATCAGATTGTTCCAATGCAACTGTAGCATTTCTCTAATACAATTATAAGATTATTTAGCAGTAGCTATCAGATTTTTTTGAAACAACTTCTAGGTTCTCCAATACATTTAGCATCTACCAAATTTATCGGAACAGCTGCCAATTTATTTCGAAAACAACTATCAGATTGTTTACTAATAGTTATCGGGTTATTTGACCATAGACACAATTATCAGATTGATTAGTCACAAATATCAGATTAATTAGTCATAATTTTCAGATTATCCAATCCGTAGCTACCGGATTAAATTAGCCACAAAGATCGGGTTATCATACTAGTACTCCCTCTGTTTCACAATGTAAGATTTTAGGAGTTACACATGCATATCTAGATTCATACTAAAAATAGTAGACATATGCACTTAAATGTGTCTAGATACATGTGTGTATATGTGCATGTGCAAAAAGACTAAAACATCTTATATTATGGAACGAAGATAGTAGCTACCAGTCACAGTTATCAGATTAATTAGTCGCAACTATTATGTTATGCAAGAGTGGCTACCTGACACAATTAACAGGGTATCCAAAAGGAGCAGCTACCGGATAAATTAGTCACAGTTAGCAAATTAATGAGTCACAACAACCAGATTATCCAAATCAGTGGCTACCGGACACAATTATCAGTAACAACTGCTCCTAGCTGAAAATTCCTAGTGCGTAGCTGCCAAATGCTTAATGCCTACCTGCCAAACAAATTACAGTTGCTAATTGCCGGACCTTAGATTCTCTAGTCGAAAATTAATCTCCAAAAATTGGAGACAAATACGACTGGGGGATCAGTCACAGGATATTTCACATGCAAAAATATCTCCACCAAAAATCAAGAGAAGAAAAAGCTTAGACAAATCGAGATGTAAGGGAGAGGAAAAATTCACGCAAGCATGGCGCCGGGCCGCCGACTGCCAGTCTCGTCATCGCGCACGACTCTATCTTCTCGTCGGCCACGGCCTCCTTGTGCTTGCTGGTGGTGACCTTATCGCGCTTGCCAGGAGCTGCCTCCGCATCATTGCGCTCGGCGGCGGCGGCCGGCCCGCTCCATGATCGGCGGCGCTCACTTGTCAGCATGCTCGTCGGCGGCAGCCTCCCTGCTGTGTGCTCACCGGCGGCGGCCTCCTTGGATGCGCTCGACGGAGGGCTCCCGCTGCATGCTCGTCGTCGTTGGCATCCCGACGCTAGGGACGGGAGCGTGCTAGTCGGTGACGGCTTGGCGGAGCCCTCCCTGCCCTAGCGGCGGATGCATCCTCCTCACGCTCGTCAGCGACGGACAATCCCATGGTGATATGAGAGAGATAGAACGAGTGGATAGGAGGAGCCAATGTTGAGGGGATTTTTCTTTTGACATGAATTTTTGAAGAAATTTCAGCTCAACAAATAGATCATTGGCATCAATATCAGATTGTTTATCCTGTTTAAGGGCAGCCTCAAAATTATCACAAGAAAACTTCAAACTATCATAATCCAACGAACGCAATGTTTCTGAGGTAAATAAGAAACCAAAAAATTCTGATAACCCTGATATTGTTCAAATCTTCTTGTGAGTGACGAAATTGCTTGATACAAGATACAAGAGATAAATAAAATAAAATTAAAATGTGGATGCGATCAAAAATTAGAAGTGTGGATACAAAAGATTAACCGGACTATACCTGGTTTTGCGAGCCGACGAGGCGATGAAGAGGAACTACCGCGGTCACGGATTCGTTCACCGCGGTGTCGTCCACTTGCCCATCGCCGGCGCAGCGGCGCTGTGCCGTTGTCGATGCGATTGCGATCGAATCGACCGGTGTGTCGCGGCGTCCTTTCGTGTTAGTCGCTTGTTGTGCGTGCGTCGGCGAGGCCTAGGAATTGTGGGTGTTTTGAGGAGATCGATCATCGATGGATCATTCACCGTTTCGTATTCATCTGGACTAGCAAACTAGCTCACGCGAGACGCGAGACGGAGACAGCCCAGCAACAAGGAGCGAGCGATGCGGCCCAGCATAAAAAATTCCTTGCCAATCGACCAATTTACTTCATACATATGCATACCTAAAAAAAGTTTGGCGCCCCCAAATTCGTGGGCCTGTGCCGCCGGCACAGTTGGCACCACTACCCGGGCAACTGAAGTGAAGGAACGGTATAAGCATAGGGTAGAGTATTACGCTAGTGTTTGGTGAACCCGGAGTTAATTAATACTTCCTCCGTTTCTAAATATAAAATGTTTTAGTCTTTGTCTAAATTCACATGTACATAAATGTATCTAGACATGTTTTAGTGTGTATATTCATTCATTTTAGTATGCATCTAGACAATATGTGAAACACATAAAACATCTTACGTTTAGAAACGGAGAGAGTACATGAGAGTTGAAATCACACTTATGTATTGTCCTTCTTCCCGACGGTGACATCACGGTCACGCTTGGCAACTCAATGTCAACTCATCACATTCTCGGCCTAAAGAAGGTTTGAAAGATTTAGTTGTTCGTGATGAAAGTGGTATGTGTGGCTTTAGAAAGGCTGTGGCGTGGCCAGGCGTCACGGCACAGCCGCGTTGCGACGGCGTGAAGACTTTCTCTCCGGGCAAAATCGACGGCGGTTGAAGGTGGCATCCCTTTCCTGCGGCTCGGCTCCTGACTGCGGCTCGTGGGTTGGGAGCGAGGTGGTTGGCTGGTGAGAGCTGGGTGGTGTCCTCGGACGTGGTTATGTTGTTGAATGTGTCGTTGCTGCAAAGCCGCCTCATGCCTAATGTTCCGCGGGAAACCCTAGATCTGGGTTAATCCCAGATCGGACGATAGCGGCATTTTCGGTGTGATTTTCCCTCTTGAGGGCATCGTTTTGGAGCACAAGATGTCTAGAGGGGTATGCTGGTGGAGCGGTGTTCATCTACCGCGTCAACATCGGTGGATCTCGGTAGCGTGGCGCAACGGGGTCTCGGCGACGGATGCGGGTTGATGGACGAGCGCGGGAAGGTGGCCATGTCTGGCGTCGTGGCAACTTCGACGGCATGCATTACAAGGTCATTGCGTTAATCACTCCTGAAGATGGGTTCGCGGAAGACGGTGTCAGCGACTTATCAACGTGGGCATCTGGTGCCCGCCGAGTGTCTGCTGGAGTGGTTTATGCTCCCGGATAGCCGTTGAGCAGTCTAGTGTGGCTTCCGGATTTAGGTGATGTGCGTAGGTGTGTAAGGTCCGGGAACATGGCTTTGATCAGTTCCACCCTTTCATCAACCTTGTAGGTGTAGCGAGTTATCGCTTGGACGGTGGCTTCCGGTTGATCGATTTATTTTTTTGTTAGGTTATGGTGGTTTCTTCTTTTCTCCTTTTATTAATAAAAAATTTGTGTGCATCGTTTCGATGTAGAGGCTAGGACTTCGCTCCCCATTTAAAAAAAGAAAGCCGTGCGATAGTTCGGTTCCTATCTATCGTTAGTGTGAGGGAGAACTGCGAGGAACCAACCCGAACCTCGTCCTCAGCAGTCATATGCGTGATAATTGAGTATTTTTCACCAAAAATGGCCGTTTTCCAGAACTAATGACACGGATGGCCCGTTTCCAGAACTATTTTCAAAAATGGCCGCTGGGCTCGGCGCCAATGCAGATGGCGCCGACCCTGTGCAGCTCGGCACCACGCAGTTCCATCGCCGACCCAGCTGCGAACTTCGGCGCTCGGCCTGGGTGGCGCCGACCTGCACAACGTCGGCGCCATCTCAGTTGGCGCCGACCCCGAGGGGCCAGATTTGACAATAGTTTCCAGTCGCGGCCAGATGCGTCATTAGTTCCGGAAAACGGCCATTTTCGGTGAAAAATACGATAATTGACGTCAACCACTATCCTCTTTTTTTGATCAAGCTATTATGATGCTCGCTTCTCTTCGGTTGAATTCCTATCGAAGAAAGAAATTCTGCTTCTTCAGTTTTATATCAAATTATTGTGAGTAGATGGATACCAGGCCTTCTCAGTCCAGCACTATTTCTTGCTAGATCGAAATATATAATTGCTTTCCTACAACACCTACATGGCCACATTTGCACTAACTTTATTCATTGCTTGGTTTGGCCAAACTGTTCAAGAAAAAAAATGAACGTTGCCCTTCTGCGAGTTGCCTTAATAAGAAAGTTCCTCCTTCTCGCTATAGAAATAAGCCCTCAATCAAATGAAGTTTTGATTTCCCATATGGAGAAAAAGCTACCATCAATCCATAGTGCCATACTGCCATCTTTCTCTTAAAATGACAATATTTATGCTTTATTCAAGATGGAGATCATCTAAGATCTTTGTCGGATCACGTCCAATAACAAGTTTAGTAAGCACTACATACCAATCCACTTACTTTGATAGCAAATCCTTGTTGGAAGGCTGCCCATAGCACCCCTGCAGCTCTTCCACCAGTTTCTGCAACGCCATGTGGGAAGTGCCACCGTGGCTCACCGCTGACTTGGCCGCCTGCTGAACCCAAGCCGCCCTCGTCCGCATTTTCCGCCCTTCCTCGCCCTCGGCGTCCATCAGCGTCCTCACCTTCTTCTCCACCTCCGTCCACTCGATCAGGATCGGAACGCCTCCAACCTTAACAACGTCCATCCTGATGCCCGCGCCAACGATGTCGGCGACGTGCTTCGCGTTGAGATGCTGCTCGGCCATCATCGGCCACGCCAGCACGGGCTTCCCCGCCGCGAGGCTCTCCATAACCGAGTTCCACCCGCAGTGGCTGACGAACCCTCCCACCGCAGGGTGAGCCAGCACGCTCCTCTGAGGGACCCACCCACGTACGACGCGACCGTGTGGCCCCACGTCCACCGGCGACGACCAGGTCTCGGACCGGACTGCCCAGAGGAAGGGGTGGCCGGACTGCACCAGCCCGCGCGCCAGCTCGTCGAGCTGCTCGTCGGGGACGTGGGCCTGCGTGCCGAACGACACGTAGACCACCGGCTTCGACTGCTCGTTCAGCCAGGGGAGGCAGCCATCGGGATCCTGCTCCTCGTCCTCCACCTCGCGCTGCATCGTCTCCGCTCCGCCGGCTAGAAGAAACAGCGGGCCGACCAGCCAGGCGCGGGCGACCGGCTGGTAAAACGACTCGAAGGCCGGCACGTAGTCCTCGTCCAGCGTGGCAAAGCTGTTGACCAGGACGCCCCAGCTGCTCACGTCCGAGTCGCCGACCTCCTCCATTAGGAACTTGGACAGCGGGTCTTCACCGTCGGTGATCCCATGAGGGACCTCCGCCTCCGTGATCTTCACGTGCTCCGGTATACGTGCCACGCGGAAACCACCGTTGCATCCAGCTGTCAGTGTCAGTCCGCCTGCGAAGAGCGACTTGCATATAGCCATGGAGAAGCAGGACATGCCGTGGAACACGACGCGGCGGACGCCGGCCTCGGTGGCCACGCGGTGCGTGAACCCGAGGAAGAAATCGGAGACGATGGCGAGCGGCGGCGACGGCGAAGAGAGCGACGCCATGAGCTCGGCGAAGGGCTCCCGCAGGAGCGCCGTGGCCCGCAGGAATGTCGGATAGAGGGACGGGCTGGGCAGGGCGTCCGTGGACTCGATGCCCGCCGGCAGCGGTGGCAGCGAGGGGAACGGGAGCACGGCGAGGTGCACCGACGAGGGGAGGCGGCTGCGGGCGAAGGCGAGGTTCGCTGGTGTGGTAACCATGGTGACGCGCAGTCTCTTGTGGTGCACGGAGAGTGCCGTGGCGAAGTGGAGCAGTGGGAGCGTGTGCCCTTTCGCCATGAACGGGAACACCACTATGTGGTCACGACCGGCGGCATGTTGGGCTGCAGCGGCACCGTTGGTGGTGGTGGCCGCCATGGTAGGGAGTTTGTTTTGTGGTTGAGTATTTTGTTGTGTGGAGTTGTTTTGTGATTCAGTATGCTGCAGAGTAGTGTGGCTTGGGGCACCGTAACGTTTGAATCGTCTGCATCTCTCGGAATAGTTTAGTTTTCGATACTGACACCGTCAATGTTGAGATCGAATTGGAAGAGGTTTACCTGGCGTACGCAGTGGCGGACGCAGGAAAAAGTTGGAGGGTGGGCACACTCCAAAAAAATCACGATTAAAAGTTACCAAACAGACAACATAAATAGAAAACTGATTCCCTCATTGTAGTTCAATAGAAAATGTGCGTGATCCCAGTAAAAATTCGCGTGGTGGTTTTACTTGCATCTTCCATTTCAGTCTCACTCTCACTCTCAAAATCGGATCGAATCATATGTGCGGAATCACTACACGTCAACAATTTCGGATTGTTTTCGGTTTATTCATCCTCTACCACTAATGGTGGTGAAATCTTCTTTGCTTTATGTTTCTGAAAAAGAGACGCAATCATAATTAACTCTACAATTACGAAAGAACAATATAAACTACATATATAATCAGTCCATAATGAATATTGGCTGGTAATGATGAGAAGAAATTGTTAATTCTAGACACAATGCATAGACACATAGTGAGCCACTTGGGGATTATATTATATTCAGTTGGGCTGTTTGCCTGTTCGGTTGTGTCCTTTTTTTGAGAGCAGCTCGCTTTATTAATTAATAACAGACATTGTGATCCGCTCGTGCTTTCCCGGGGCTGGGCGTACACGGCATCGCAGTTGGCTCTCGGCAGCCGGCGATGTGAGGGTCCGCGTGGTGGTTGCGCGGCAATGACGGTGATGGCGAGCGATGGTTTGGTAGCGGCAAGATCTTGGTAGTCGGCTTTGTTCCGGCGTGCCCGACTCGTCTTCTCGCTGGACTTCCCATGCTATGAAGTCGGAGCTGCGACCGGTGTGTCTGTGGCGACGATGACGTGCGTGGGGCAGTGTGGTGGTGTCGACCTTCGTCGGCGCGGATCCTGCCCATCTCCTCTTCGGAGCTCCTCTTCAGAATCGGAGCTGCCAGCCCAGGCATGAAGGGTCATCTGTTTGGCATAGGCCGGCGTAGGCTTCGCAAGGCCACTACGGTGAGGTCTTCTTTGGTGGTTGCTTCTTCGAGGAAGTCGGAGTCGGTCGCGAGGGTGTTTGTACCGGTTTTAGGCCGGTTTCCCGTTAATTAACCGGTCAATTCTCTCCTACTTTTTTAATAAAATGAGGCAAATTGCCCGTTTTGTTTTTAAATAACAGACATTGGTATACATAGGCCATCAGGCGGTTGTAGCAACCAAACACCACGACCAGGTTCTAAGGAGGAAGAGAACCAAGCGAGTCTGTGAGCTTCCATATGTTGGAGCTTCTGTTTTCATGTCTGAAGGTTGCTTTGTTGAACCGAGCAGACCTCTTTTTTTTTTGCAGTTTAGCAGACCTCCACTTGATCTCCTTCATGACTGTGCTGTACTTGCCTAGACACGGTTTATCCAGGCTATTGATCACCTCTAGACAGTCACTTGCGACGCATAACTGCTGCTGGTCCAAATCAAGTGCCAAAGCAAGCGCCTCCCGGCAGGCTAGCGCTTCAAGAATTGCAGGATTTGAAAGCCCAGCGGAAGTGACACTAGACGCCCCCAGAAACATTCCCGTCGGGGACCTGCAGATGGCACCAACAGAACCTGCAAATCCATTCCTCTTAACCGACGCATCAACATTCAGCTTGACTCGTCCGGCGACGGTGGATTTCGTCCATGGCGAACGACTCGACAGAGAATAGCAAGGCGTTTGTTCCTTTCTGGATCGTGGACTCTACATGCAATATGAGGGGTAGTAAAAAAATGTTTCCAGATTTCTGGGTGGGCCATGGCCCACCCGGCCCACCCTCTAGGTCCGCCAGTGGGCGTACGTACTCAAATCTCTTCTTTATCTTTATCTTTATCTTTATATATATCTCTACTATATAATATAGCTAGAGGTGATGGTTGGTACGTTTTTAAAGTTCTCGATTTTGCCCCTATATTGTTAGTTGATATTACACGCTATGCCCCCTCCAAGTGATAATGATCGGTTCGGTATTCTATTCCCAGTACCAGGTCGTCCGTTCTGCTCGACCCGACACCCCCCGACCTCTCGCCTCCATCCCCTCCACCGTTTCCGGCGACCGGCGCGGATCCCCGCCACCCCACCACTGGCGCACCTCCCCGGTGCTGCGCTGCCCGCCTGGACCTCCTAAGCTGCATCCCCATGGCCCGGCGGCAGCCCGCCCCTCCATACCGTCGATCTGAACCGATCTGTCGCGCCACCCCATCTCCACCGCGCGCCGTCGAGGCCCCCACCTCCATCGTGCGCACGCTCGAAGATCCCCACCGCCGGCCGACCGCACTCCCCAGCGGCCAACGCCCTCCCCGACATCACCTGCTCCGTCGCGGCCGGCACGACGCGGCCGTGGAAGGTCGGCGCAAGCCACCCGCACGCTCGAAGCTCCCCACAGCCGGCCGACCGCACTACCCAGCGGCCAGCGCCCTCCCCGACCTCACCTGCTCCGTCGCGTGCGGACGACCAGCCGCAACAGTTTGTGGACAGCGCGTGGAGGCATGACGAGGATAAAAGAGGGCAGAAGTCAGGCTGCAAGCGGGACACGCTGCGGTCCCCCGCGTGCACGCCGCGTACGCCGCTTCGGCTGGGCGGTATGCCGCGAATGCGCCGTGTGTGGGCCGCGGCGCTTTGCGGTGCCGCGCGCCGCTCGCTAGCGCCGTGTAGGCTGCTCGCTCGCTCGTGTATAGCGCCGTGTATCTGCCTAGCTCGCTCGCGTATAGGCGCCGTGTAGGCTGCTCGCTCGCTAGCTCAGTTCAGATTGTTAGCTTTGTTCAGGTTAAATAGTCATTCAAGCGCTTATTAGTACTACAGAAAGGAAACTAGAAATAATTCAAACGCTCCAAATTCAGAAGGCACATTCAGAAGTTATTCATGCTGGAATACAAACAGTTACTTTTGCTGAAACACAAACAGTTATTTATGCTGACTGAAGTTTACATAAACATTGCCCCTAAACCAGGAAACGAAACTGTCCCATGAACCAATTCTCGTACAAACGTTTCTGTGCAGATGATACTGACTAAAGTTCAAAGATCTCTATAAACTGCAGCTACATAAAACAGTAGATCATGAGGCCCCGCCAGCATCTTTTGCTTCATCTTCAGAGTCCTCGACGTGCGCCTCCATGCTTCACCATCTCCAACCACTAAATAGATAAATGACAGTCAACTATAGTCAGTATCCTACTAAGAAACACTAAATGGCATGTTAGGAAACAAGAAGGCAAATGATGCATTTTTTATATTTTTAGTTCATCATGCACATCAGCCATACCTACTAAGAAACACTAAATGGCATGCAACATCATAATCAAGTGTTATTAAATAGAACCCGAGAGTGGAACAATAGTTGATCGAGCAAAGTTTTAAAATTACAGCAAGCACGTATAAGAATAGTAGTTGTCACCTTCTCTCCTATTTCTTCAGCATCAAGATGAAATCCCATCATTCTTCCTAGCGTCTGAAAGTGGAAGAGAAATTTTATCAGACACAATAAAACATTATATGAGCCAAAAGGGAAAAAAACTTAAGGGAAAAAAATGCATACATGCTGCCTTAAACCAATCCTGCAGACATATCGAAGCCTCAATGGTAGTGGGCGCGAGGCTGCTCCTATAATCGCTGACGACGCGTCCTCCGGTGCATCGCTCATAGGTCGATTCCAGTTTCAGATAACAGAAACTTGTCGTCAGGAAAGCAAGTTACAGAAACTTGAGTCGATCCTTTACTTCCTGATTCGGTACTGGCTCTTCATTCTGGCCGCAAAGATCACTCCGGATCACAAAGCATAGAGGACTACTTAGTACATGATGATCAATCATGCTTGCTGTTTACAGGAAAATAACCTGCTAATCAGCAGCAATTAGCACGCAACCAAATTTCAATGAAATAACTGAATCTGATTCCAGTTCCAGGTAACCTTAACAACATGTAACAGTACAAGGATCATAGTTCAAGCATCTAGCAGGCGATGACGGGCAAATCAACACCTCCAGATCAAAATTATGGGTGTACCGAACTACAGGTGGAGATGCTCTAAAGGCTTGGCCTGCTGTTTTCCTGACTCAATACAACGGCGTCGAACTATGTTCTTCAGGGCACGTCTGATTTTGTGGAGTCCCCAATATGTCTGTGCCTCCTTGCACCAAGATGTCTCACCTCAGCCCCTTTGTTTGGACTCTACAGCAAGTCATACTGGAAGAAGTACTCGAAGCAAGCATGTAGAGCAAAAAGTTCAATTACCTTGATGATTGTGGGGACGAGGGAGCTGCCGTTCTTGCGCTTCCCGCCGCCGGCGTCTGTGCGCATCTTGGGGCCACCGCCGCCGTTCGTGCCGTGTTGTGGTTCCCCGCCATCGACCGCCATCGAATCGAGAACCGAGGGAGTGGGACTCGGAGGCGGAGGAGGAAGAGCGGCCGCCGGACCTGGAGGCGGAGGAGGAAGAGCGGCCGCCGGACCTGGAGACGGAGGAGGACGGGCGACGCGGAGCCCTCTCCTGCGAGGCAGGGGATGGAGGCTTCGTTGACCTGAATATGCTATACACGGCTAAACCGCGGCAGCTGCGGGCCTGCCGTATACGCCGTTTTTGTTTTTTCCAGTTCTGTGGATGCTCGCATAAATTGCTAGATGGGCCGAATTTGCGGCGCCGCGGACGGGCCGCTGCCGCTTGCACCCTGAGGCAGAAGGCCAGCGTGCTGGTGGGTGAGTTCTCGGCCACATACGTCGTCTTGTACAGGAAGCGGCAGGCCAACATCCGTGGTCCAGGTACGCGACTACTCCACGCATCTCAGGTTCTTGTGATTGCCGACAAAGCAAAGGCATAATTTTAGAGTTGTCTTGGAGTAATTAGATGAATTTATGCTTCTCTTCCGCTAGCTATGGAGAACTGCACACTAATTGCAGTACGTCTATACTCTCAATAGTTGGCAGATTCGTTCTGACTAAAGCGCACACTAAGCAGACATGGAGACACCAAATGCTGGCGGCCAACACGGCTCCTGTTCTATTATCAATACACAGTGATGCCTCAAGTTACTTCCCTTTCTATGTGCATATACTACTTGAATGATCAGAATTCAGAAATGAGGTATGGCCCTAGCTCTGCTAACAAATATTCTGTAATCTGGATTCGCTATGCTAAAACTTCATCAGCACCAGTCTCTTATTTGTATCGTCATAATGTCAACTACTCAGTCTATCTTTGTGAGCTATACGATAGCTATACTACCAATTTTGTACATAAAGAAAAACTTAATCAACTTTCAGTTCAGATCAGGGTTTAATTTGTTCTCTATACGCAGTACTTTTAAGCAAAAAGCAGCAAAATGTTTAGACCCTATTTTAGTATGGACGTCTCTTCAGAATGGTTGTTTCAGTGAATCTGAATTCACTCAGACAGGTTGTCCTCTATAAATAAAAGCCTGACGGCAACAATTAAAAAACAAACTACTATGAATTGTTTTGTGAAAACAGGAGCTGTTAGCGTTGAAGTACAAATGTGTGATCAAGAGCATTAACAGTTCAGGTCATGCGATCTTTGCTTTTCAAGTATTATGCTACTTAAACCTTAATTAGTTAAAGAATATGCATTAGAAATTCATGGAGCTTGAGTTCCAGTGAGAGTTTTACTAGGACCTCTCTTACTCTCGTGACAACTGCTATTTTCAATGTTGATAGAGCAACTCACTTTCTGCTATGTATTTTTTTCGGTCATATTTTTGGAGTGCTTTACTGATTGCCATGTTTTCATATTCAGTTATGTACAAACAAAAATCTTTAGGAGATTATGGTGCTTACTTTAATAAGTTTTTTCTAAATATATGAATTTTATCTAATGAAGAAGGTGGTGTAGAAACTCAAGCCGGAGTTGAGTTTGCTTCACCAAGTAAGTTAATACAAAAGTTTCGACCAAGCTGGGTTCAAACACAACTCTTTCAAAGCAAACAATAAACAGACATTTACCGCTACACACGATCCAATAGGTTATGTATTATCACAGTACCGTCCCTGGTAGGATATCCATGCCTTCATCCTTATAAGCCTCTTAACAAGTTTACTTACCTGTTATCTTCCCTTCCAAGGTTATTGATCTATATTTGTGCATGCTAAAATGGTGAGATTGAGATGGAAGTGGATGGCATGCTCAACTGTGGTCGATAGTTCATTTAGTTCTCTATTTGTCGCACTTAGTGTAATTATGTTTTAGATTAGTCTCAGTGTAGGTTTATATAGATTAGTTTTCAAGTTTGTACTGTTAACATGCTTTTTGAGAGGTCGGGGAGTAAATGAAATAGTATCAGGTTCATTTCTACAGGTTCACTACAAGTTCTTTTGAGGGCTCAGGTTCAGTTCCTCAAAGATAATTCGTGTTTGCTGAACCTGGAAATATTTTTATTTACATATGTTGCCTTAATACAAAATGATTTGTATGCGGGTTCATTTTTATGGTCCCGTAGCAACGCACGGGCATTCAACTAGTTACTATATAATATGGCTTCAGGTGATGGTACGTTTTTTGAATTGCCGATTTTGCCCTTATGTATTATGAGATTTTACAGGACTGCCACCGCGCCAAGTAATCAATGTACCGGTTCGGTGATAATAAAAAGAACCCCCAATCCTTCCCGTCCTAAGTCCCGACAGACCTTTCCATTGCCTCACTATCTCCATTGCCTCGACCCGTTCAGCACCAACCCATCCGGCCCGCCTCCGACCCGGTCGCCGGCGCCGCCCTACCCTCTCCTGTGCCTCGCGGATCCGGCGCGACATTCTTCTCTTGCTGAATCCCCGCCGCGCGCCCGGGCCACGCCAACTCCCCGCCGCCCTGCTGCCAATCAGCCACGCGAGCCTAGCGAGGCGAGGTTAGCGAGGAGGCGATAGAGGATATGGACTGCCGCCACGAGCTTCCGTCTGACTTCTTCTGCAATGACAAGACGGCCCTCACGAGTCCCTCGTTGGCGCCGCATTTTCGCGAGGCGGCCGCGCGGCTTCTGCACCGTGTCTGCACGCAGAGGAGGCGACGCTGGGCTAGGCTCGGGCCCGATGCGCTGTCGGCGGCAGATATAGCGGAGGCGGCTATGGTAAGTTCGGCATCGCCCCCGTCGTGAACCTCCGCTCTGCGTAGCTGAACGGCGGGCCACTTTCTCACAATACGGCAAAGGTCCAAATCGAAGAACAAATCGAGGGAGGAGGGACAAACGCGGCCTTTACCAACGCTCGCGACGAGGCCAGCCGCATGCTGTGCCCAGCATCCCCGACGCTAGCTGCAGTCGCAGGCCCAACCACGGCCAGGTTGGCCCTGCAGCCATGGTGCAAGGAGGGGAAGGGGAATAGGCATGGGCTGCCGTTGCAGGTCTCCCTCTGCAGCCACGCTGCGATGAGGCAGCGACGAGCTACATTAAACACAAAAATGAAATCCCCTCAATGAGCAGAACACGTTGATGCAAAGAGTATTTTGGAGAAGGGCAAAGGGGATCGGCTGTCAGGGCCATGGAAGAATATAAGAGAGAGAAAGAAGAGAAATAAGAACAAAAAGAAGAAAAAAAAACAAGTACATGCGGTGGTGGGGATAAGCTCGAGGGGATAAAGCAGATGTGATGTAAGAGTACCTATCCTTGTTGCTTGGCCAGATACACACCTAACTGTACCAGAGAAAAATAATTTGACAAAAACAAATGTCATATGCGCTTAGAACTTTTTTTGTGCGGTGATATGTTTTCTATAGGTATGATGTGATAAATTTTCGTGCGCCAGAAATATGCGAAAAGGTTGAGATGATTGTGTGTGTGAACTAAAATAAGTTGATTTCGTTCCTGGCACCAATGGACCACAATATTTGGATACAAGTAAAATCACTAAAAATGGAACTCTCTTTAGATAGAACATCTAGAAAATGAATTTGGAGGAGTTGTTTCTAACAATCCACCATCGTCTAGAACATATGCTAAAAGGCAATTTATTGGGGAAGGCCATAGGTGAGATAGCGGTTGCTACATCACTGGATAATCATCCATGAGATAATGTTGATTTCGCATTAAAAAACAAACATCCACCTTTGTCCTGTCTGCAGCCAAGTATTCACCAACATTGTAGACTTCTTAACGACAGAAATCATGAGATTTTGTGACTTTCTTTGGCGCCTTCATGAGCGAACTTGTGGGATTTGAGGTTTTATCTTGTGCGAATAGCATAGTGGTCGTTCTGCGAAGAATGCAAATAAAATTTAGGAGGACTCCAGCTTGGATACTATATTCCTATATGCTCCAATGGGATTGTATTATTCAGTTTATTGAAATTTAATAAGACAAATAATGCAAATTGCTTTTCTTTAACAACTATTTTCGGTGGCTATCTTTTCTAGGGTACATAGTGTGACACATGCGATTCCAAAAATGCCCGTGGCAACGCACGGGCATTCCACTAGTACTCAATAAAAAATACTCAATGTGATGCTCAAGATGTACAATTCCTCACCGGATAAACAAATTAATTAGAAGAGGTTGACCTGACAATTAATATTTGTCAGCGAGACAGCTAATCGAGATGCTCGAGAGGTTGTTTATATGCCGGACGACAAGAAGTAGTAGCAAGATTCAATGGAACGGTGCAATCAAGCTGCAAGTTGTAAAAGCATGTATAATAATATGACGTAAGCAGACAATGATTTTAGGGTTTTTGTTTTGGTGCCCAGTTCCATTAGTACTACTCGCGCCAGTCCGGTTTATTAGTCATGCCCGTGTATCTAGATTGTCACTTTGACCAACAGTATGAATATATATTATAAAAAAATATTATTAGAAACTTTAGATGTTATATTTTTCCAATATCTTATTTTTTGTGTTATATAATTTATTTTATATAGGTCAAAGTGACAACCTACATACACGGGCATGACCTAAGAACCGAACCGGAGTGAGTACTTTGCCCGCTGTTTTGACTTTCCTCACTTTTTCCCTACTTCGCTCCACTCGAGCGTCGCAAATGACCAAACGAGCGGTTTTCATCGGGTTAAACTCGTTAACCGTTACTTGGCTGAGTTTCACTTAAAATGCTTTCACTGTTACTACGATGACATGTGGGAACGTGAGCGTGGTCTCCCTATTTATATCATGTTGTGCAGTGATATTAGGCTCAACACCTAGGTAAATGCATGTGACGTGTGCTACTTTCTTGTGGGTCATGTCTGGTTCAAGTTATTATTTTGGCTAGGTTCATCTTCGTTGTCACCCTGGTGATAGCATTCGGCTGTCTTGCTCTTATCCTTGTGCGGATGGCTAGCTCTTTTACTTGCGGCTTTAAACAATCTGTTGGGTTTGATTGTTTCCTTGTGGCTTAAGTTATAGATTAATCTTTGCTTAATCTCATGTGGTTTTTTAATATAGCTGATATTTATACCAGTTCAGGTTCTAATTAATTTGTGGGCTTTCTTTTATTAGAACTTAATCAGATTAGAGGGTTTTGTGCATTCCCGCATGTTGCCTCTGTATAAAGATCGTCAGATCATGTTCAACTTGTTCCTAATTGTCCCAGTTGACTACTCCCTCCGATCCATATTAATTGTCGCAGAATTGGATGTATCTAGACATATGGATCAGAGGGAGTACTATTGATCATGTTCACATGATATGGTCTCTTTGTTGCCTTTTGAAGAGTACTACCCTCTAGTCTCGCTAGAGTTGATCACGAATTGATCCTGATTGACATTATGAAGTTTCATTATTAAATATGCCTCATAAACTGGTGATGGCAAACATCTTAACTTTCAAAAGAAAGTTCCTTGTGTTTTCTTTCTTATTGCAGGTTCCAGAAGATGAAGATGAGAAGATCAACTAGAAACTTTGTATAGTTTTAGAATTAGAATTTGTAGTTCATAAAAAATTAGTTTGGTAATACCTTCTTGTAAAACCCCAGTGCACATGATACTGTATATAATCAGATTTGATCAATAAAGTCTGAGTTTGTGGAGTTCAAGTTTTTATTCCATTTCACGCTCAGGAGGTCGACAAGTCATCGCTGGCTTGACAAGATCTTATACCAGACCTTCCGTGGGAAGGGCATGCCTTTAGCAAATGGCTTGTTATTATCGACTCATGATTGCGGAGGAGACAACGGGGGTGGTGTTGCAGGCCGTGGCATTGCAGCCGATCAGGACCGTCTTGATTAGCGAGCGGGTGGAAGAATTTCACCCGTGGAGGCGCCCAGCTTTTCCAAATCAGCTTCCATGTATTGCAATTGCAGGTGATAACCTCTTTTTTTTTAATTGAGGTGATGACCTCTTGAAAGAAGTGAGGTAGGCAGATTGAGCAGTGTAGTGTAGGTACCTTTCGCATTCTACTTCATGGTGAGCTCATCCAGTTGGTCGTAGAGGTGTGTATAACTATGCACGCCCAGATTGCTTGGATGTCTCTCACCCAACCGTGCGCGGTGAGACCCTCAGCAACAGTTCTAATATTGCGTCGGCAGCGTTTAAGATACTGTACATGCCAACAGAAAAAAAAACAGCTGGGGAGCGATCTCGCTCACCGAGCGGCTCTATCTTCCCAGAACTGCGATGTTCTGTCGTTGCCGATGGTCCAGGAGGTGGAGGCAAAGAACAAGGCGCGTTCTGGAGCCGGGAATTGCAACTCAAGGCCACTCCAGGCACGCGCCAGCATTCAATTTCTGTTCAGGAGGTGGAGGCAAAGACACGCCAATTTTCAAAGTGCATGCAAGTTCTGTTCTAGTATTCCGTCTATTAACACTTTGATTTGCCATCGGAAGCGACATCTTTCAAAGAAACAATACTGAAAAATTGGATAACAATATAAAATACAAAGATGACTATAAACAGGAAAAAAAAAACGGCCACTACAAATATTGACCAGATTCTGATTCGTGCCACCACTAACAACCTAAAATTTTAACATTGGATTCAAGTGTAAAACTAATAATAGTGCCGCTCATCAAAATTGGCTACCTACAACTTCAACACCAAGCTACAACCTAGTACAACATACACCTAAAGCTAAGCAGCATGCCATATAAAGGCCACCGTGCTCTTCTTTTCCCTGGGGCTCCGTGCAAAATCCACAACAACGAATTGCAGCAGAAACAACCCACCCACGGTTGAAGCTTTAAACACCCAGTTGGAATTGGCGACATGAAAACCAAAACATCTGCATGAAGGCGGTCTGCATGAAGTCCGGCAAATTGCCTCACAATTTCTTGGCGCTTAGATAACAATCATTTCTCCGTTAGCGAGCAAGGAGAGCCGAGGAGAGCCTTGGGAGTCCACCACCACCAGATGGCTGTTTAGCTTCGCAGAGCTGGTAAGTCTCGTCTAACTCAAAGCCCCAATGAGCGTTTCTGTGCTGTGACACACCGTTCAAAGAAAATGGTCTTCGATCCTGGAATATCTACCATGTCAAAGACACATCGTTTCTCTAACAGCCCGCTCAAGGAACATAGCCTTCGATCCTGGAATATCTACCATAAGGAGGCCTTTGTACTGGCCTTGAGAAATCTTGCTTGAAGCGCTTATTGAAATTGGGCGCCATTGATCTGTTGTACACATTTAACTATTTAAGCATACTATAAAATGGAACACATAATGCATAGACGAGAATGAAAGAAGATAGACAAACATTTAATCAGGAAAGCTGCAAAAACTACTTCTACCAACAATCACCATGTAAGAACAGTGAGTGGAGGATGTCGTGCTTACATATGCGAGTAACTTAAACTGCAGTACACCTTTCCTCAACATTCTCTACGCCTAAGCATGCTACTGCTGGATATTATGATCAAGCTCATGAAGAAATCATCAATCATTCCTTCTCAAAGGATCTAAACGATCTACCATTCCTTCTCAAAGGGACTTCGAAATGATTTAACTGTGCACAGTTATCCACTGACATAGTGTTTACTTTTGGGAACTGGACTACCGCTTTGTTACATACTTGTTTGCATAGTACTTCAGTGGCAACAAAATATAATGAAATGAGGATAACATAGATACAACTTCTAGTTAGCAAAGCTGAAGTCCCTGAACTAGAAAACCAAAAGCATCCAGCATGCAACAAAAGCAAAGGAAGATCATAACGATTAACTATGTACAACAAAAGCAAAGGTACTTTTCCTTTTGATAATCAATAAGTTGCAGATATACAGCATGCATTAGGCAAATCAACAATCACCTTGGAGAACCAGACCGTTTATGAGCAAATTGACCGAGCATGGATCTCAAAGTTCCAAGAGCCTCATCAGCAGCCTAGAAAATGGCAAACATGTAAGCACTTAATTCAGATGATATACAGCATGTGAACTAACTAGACCAGAAATATTCTTATTGCTCAAGAAATGCATTCATGGTGCCTTAATTCATACACACTTCAAAGAAAAACAGAGATAATATTTCAGTTCATTTTCATAGATATATTAAAAATCCACTGCCCCACAGTTCGCCACCAAATGCAAGTGTATGAGCAGTGAACCCAACATCTACGAAACTAAAATACAGTTCAACAAGAAATTAAATGTGAAACATAGGTAAAGAGTTATATATCCAAACTGAACATGTAACCTAAAAAACCAATAGCTTCACTATGAGGTGTATAACCTGCAGCTTGGCTTCTTCCCATGTTATTCCAACCCCTTTGCCAAGAGTTTGCCCACCAACTTCTACCTGAACATCAAAAGGTAAACCTGTTTAGTATGCTGCAGAAGTTCATGTTGTTTGTTCAAACACTAAATAAATAAATAAGCGTGCAACAGATGTTCATGTCATCACCAAAAGACACTGTAATGTCCAAGTACTCCCTCCGTTTTTTAATATAAGATGTTTTAGCATTTGTCCACATGCACATGTACACAAATGTATGTAGACATGTATTAATGTGCATGTTCACTCACTTTAACATGTATCTAGACAACATGTGCAACACCTAAAACATCTTATATTAAAAAACGGAGGGAGTATTACTGTACCCAACCATATCAATTAGTAAACAATCTTTGACTCCAATCATGTGAATGTCAAGGACGTTTTCTATATAAGATGAGCTCTATAAATAGTACGCACAAAAGAGAAAAAATTCCCCGACAACCTTAATTTGTACACCGCAAGACCCACACATAGTGCTACATGATACATCAGGGTGTACCAGATCACACATTTTCACCATGAAATAACTTGATGACACCGTGTTCAACTTTATACAAGAATGTGTACGTTGTCAGTGCTACAGATATCAGGATAAAACTTCAAAAATATGAAGCTGCTAACTGACCTGAGCATAAGTTTCCTTGCCTACTGAACCATCTGGACCACTTGGAGGAGCTTGAAAAACTAAATTATATCCCTCAACCGTGCACTGCAATACATTTTCACACATCTTATACACTACCAGTTAAATGAGGAGAGAGTCAAACGGCCAATAATCAAAGAAGGTACTTACAAGTTCCTTAAGAGCGGCAACAGAACCTCCTGTTTTTCGACAATTATTCTCCCCCACTTTCATAAATCGGGATTCCTCAGAAGTACTTGCAACTGGTAATATATCGTTCCTCGTATTTTCAGAGTATCCAAAAAGGTTTTGATTGCTTCCGAAACCATCTTCGTTCACATCAGTCATCTTACTTGGATCAGACAACAGGTATTTATCTGCGAGTTAATTTGACACACGCAAATATGAGAACGGAACTATCCAGCACCATAGGGCGCCAACTGATGTAACTTGTTATATGTCCACAGTGACAGATTCCAAGATATAGTATGGTGCTAAAAAGAGAACATATACGCCCGGAGTAAACATGTGACTAATCCAAATGTAATATGAATCTCTTGGCTACCATAACATACTATATTCGTGAGAACAAAACTGGAGTATCTAGTGTAATATGCAACACAGCACAAACTTACTGGCTAAATTTCTTATAGATATCTCTGCAGCTTCACGCTGTGCTTCTTTCCTTGTACCACCAAGGCCTTCACCTACTTTTTCTCCAACTATCCAAACCTGAAAGAGGTAAGACAGTTAAGGACAACATAAACAAGACAAGCTTAAGAACACTACAATGAGACAATAAAACAATTTTCCTTCGGCAAATTTTTTTCCTACAGATAATGGATGAGAAGTGCAATAAATTCCAGGGTCGATCACGGTTGTTAGTCTCTCGAGAGAGAATTATGTTGTATTACATGTGTATGCGATACAATGACAGATTACCATCCAAAAGTTCACATCGCTTGACAAAATTCCAATAAACTCAAGAGACAAACTTGCTTTCTTCAATTATTTCAAATGCAAAACTTAGAACCTTAATATGAAGATACCAACCATAACCAAAGTTCCAAACCTACCTCAATGGAGAACTGTAGTTCTGCGGTATCACATAATCTTGACCTGTACTCCACCTAAATACAAAAACAAACATACTCAGAATGGACTACCAGAACAAGTATTCGGAACACCATTAATATTGATAAATCAAAATTACCTTCGATCCAGACTTCAGTGCGATCTCCTCTAGTATGCCAACAGAGGTACCTACATTCCGCGCAAAGTTTGGTCCGGATTCTATCTGGTTGTTCCTCTGACCTGATGGAACATGCCGAGTTGCTAGCTCCTCTCCTTCACAGTGTAAACACAGTTAAGAAAGTTCCATCCGAAAAGAAAATCTAACATAAAAGCAACAAAGCACAACAAACTCACAGCCAAAAATGACAAGCCAGAAAGTAATTCTTAAAACGGAGTTACTAAAACAAGCTTTATAGTATTGGCTAATTTTATTGTTGGTGAAAAAGCGATATGCAAATTTTGAACAGGGCCTTGTTTGCCCTTGAAAATGCACAACTACGTGATACTAATAAACCTGCAGAACAACCCAGCTCGTTTTCTTGGGCCAAAGTTTATGTTAATAAGCCCAATGAAGTCTAACACAAAATAATGGTTTATGCTGAAAATGATTCAAAACAATATATTGTTTGAAATTTAAAAAAAACGTAAAAACATCTTTCAGACTTTGACTTGGTTTTGCCAGGCCACGACGGCGCAAGACTGGCCTTTCAAGGCAGCGCGTTTTTCACGCCTTGGCCAGCTGGCCTTGAAAAGGTCCACCAATGATTAGACTACATCCATGATGTTAATCCAAAGGTTTGCTGAGTTCAACTATGTAATAAAGTTGTGACATCATATGAGTATGAAAGAAAAAAAGTACAATGTGGAGATTCCATGCTGGTCATGCACAGCACAAACGAAAACGAGAGCTAAGAGAAATTGTCTAGTACTCTGCTCCACCGCCTCAATACGAATATCAAAATTACAAGGTAGTGTACATACATACATACCAGAAAAGGATCTGTATCTTGGAGGTGCATGGTTCTGAAGCATGCGGTGATCCTCAGGACGTGACAGCTGAATCAAGCAAATGTTTGTCACCATGTGCTGTGGATACGTCTTATGAGGAAACACAGATATTAAAGTATTCCATTTAAATCACCTACCTGAGAGGGAAACCTCTGGTTCTGATAACTGAACCTTTCAGAGGACACCGGATCACCATGGAAGTAAGACGGATGTGGTGGCTGCTTTTTATCATAGTGCATGGTATCAGATTCTGAAGGGAATCCTGCTGAACCCCTGTTCAAATTATTTGGGTTCATGCCATCGTCTACAGGAAACCAATTTCCTTGAGGTTGCACAGGAACTGGAACTTGCACAGGAGGTACTGCTGGAAGAGGAGGTGTAGGATCCCTTGTGTCTTGACCATGTTGTAATATGAGAAGCCTTCTCCTTGTGTCAGGATCTAACTCAGACTCCGGAACTTCGCCCTCTTCTCTAGCTGGAGAACCTTGCAGTGGATCTAAGAGACCTGGTTGAGCAACTGGTTGGCTAAATGACGGTGGTGGAACCTGATTGTTACTCAAAGGCATCATGCCAATGGGTGGTGCAAATGGCGCTACTGAAGATGGAATAAAATTTTGACCAGGGGCTACTGGCATCACAAAGTTGGCTGTTGTTGAGTTCAGTGCACTGCCAGTGCCAGATGCTTCCTGAAAACAGTTAAGAAAAATACATAAGTAAAAACAGTGGGAAACAGAAAAAAAAATACCTGCAAAGAACTAAGCGAAGATATTTTTAGTTCACGTTTTCTGTATAAAATGGTTCCATCAAATATCAAGTAGCTCATGCGAAAATAAATCAAGCAGAAATTATACTGTCATGCATGTCACGTGAACAAAACTCTTGAAAAAACATCATACCACAACTTTAGTGTTCCAACTAATTTTAGCAACAAAAGCCGAAATACAGAAAGCAGTCATGCAATGAACATAGTCTTGTTATAAACTGATTTCAGGCACTGCAAGTCCTCCAGGTGAACTAATAGTTAACAATAATAGAACACACACCATTGTGTTATGTGGTCTGCAATGCTACGATATATAAATATGTTTTGCAGGTTAAATTTTAGATTAGGTCTTGTATATGTATATCAAACTGACACTCTTAATGAGAGAAATAATTTCTTATATTATCTGTTTATATACAAGTAAATTTCTTAACATTACAGCTAAGCCATCTATTCCAACTGGCTTCAATCACAATTTCTTCTCCCCTAGTCACTCTTTGCGACCTAGTAATCAGGATTCTCCCCACATCCATGTTCATTTCTTATGGTGCCCCCAATAAATGGATCCAGTCCCCTTATCCACTCTTTACCAGATGACCTTGCTTGTACTTGCTTCAACCCAATGATTCCATGAACTTTCAAGAACACGTCAAACTTTGATTCGTTTGGATATGGAGCAGCACCACTCAGTGGCTTGAGCTGCAACTCATCTGTCAACATGACATACATGACTCCCCAACAACGCAATGGGGTCCATGCAAGTGGCTTCAATGGGATCCAACAAACGGCAAATTGCAGAGGCAGCAGTTACTTATTGCATTGATAACGCTTTCACGTATCCTTAATGAGAAGCAAAGATTCTACTACCTCCGTACCAAAATATAAGATGTTTTAGCATTTTTCTATACGGGCGTATCTAGACACTTATGAGTGTGTAGATTCACTCATTTCAGTATGTATGTAGTCCGTATTGAAATGTCCAAAACACTTATGAGTTGCTAGTACCGTTTGGTAATCCTAGCAAGTGATGACAATGATAGTGTTGGTCGTCATCGCTAGCTGTTCTGACTGAAAATATACAGCGTAGGAGGTCACTGCCTGGGTGCAAGAGGGATCAGAAAGAGCAGGGGGGGAGAGACAGGGTCGGCTGTGAGAAAGCAGGGGAGCACTGGTTGGGGGACAAAAGGAGGCAGCAGATGGCAGCCGGCCAAGAATGGCAAACATGAATAAGGGACTGTCACATGGACTCCAGTGTGTAATAAATTGTTATACATATAATTTGCTGAGTGATCACCACGTCGGCCACAGCATTATCCACGCCAGCACAACCACTATGAAGCCACCTTGGAGTTATTTACCCTTATTTTATAGGTTCAGGCCTTCAGGTGGATAAGGTTTTGTGGTGTATAGGGGTTAAGTAGGTGCAACCGATGACTTTGGATGTATTAATTTGGAATTTTGTAAATTCATAACAGAAGTGAAGACAGAGGCAGGACTACAAACCTTCATTCTCCTTTCAACCTCAGCATCAGCCATACCATCAAAAGTCAGTGAATCTCTGTTCCCATTTACCATTGCCACATTCTCGTCCTAATGAACATGAAGAGAACTGTTAATTGCCGAGAAAAGAACATGTAACTGTAAGCATCAGGTTTTACCAGACTCACCTCCGAAATCAAATAGTTGCCTACGTCCGGGGCTGACGAGATATCATGTATTTCATCCTCATAAAGAACACTAGTAATTCTTGGCAAGAGGCCTTCATCAAAGTCTCTGTCAATTTAATCATGAAGGTTTATGTTAAGAAGCCAGACACCGCTGCTGTTGTATAATAAGTATAAAAAACAAACTAACATGGCAGCTTAGAATAGACTTAGTTCGATAGTGGAGAATGCCAAGACAGTGATACTGAAATCATATTAATAGAAATGGTAATCTTACTTGAAAAAACCGCCCCTAACATTGCACGCAACATTTCTGGCAACACAAAGAACTGGGATAGAGCAGTTTGCCTGAAAGTTGAAGAAAGATATCCATTAGTAACCATAAAGTAAGGTAAGTTTGTAAGTACAAGTACAGGTATACTATGACCCTTACCTCTGCTTGAGGTGCATAATATGGAGTGAAAGCAGGAACCACATGAACTCTGGATTGATCTTTCTCATCCCAAACTTTCAGGCGATCATCAATTACTAGCGCCATTCCAGGATGGCAAGATCCATCATGGAAAACATTTAGCAAAGACTTTTTTAAGCCTATAAATAACAAATGAGATATTAACTTCAGATGATAAAATGAGAAGCAATCACCAACTGATGTGCGTAAAAGAGAATGAAACCTTCAAGGTTGCATCGACAGCCTCTGATTACAGGAACATTTGAAAGATCATACTGCATTAAGCTTTTTAACTACTTGGTCCAGAAACAAGACAATTCACTTACCAGATTTTACACACACCATTCTGTCACTAAGTTGAACAGAGTTAATCAATCTTGAGTCCGGATCAAGCAATCTCCACATTTCTAGAGCGTAATCTCTCTCAGCCATTGTACACACATAGACCTCAAAACGCTTGCGACCTCTTGCAATCAAGTAGCTTCGGAGATCCTCCCATGCTGGCCTTAACCGAACAAGAACGCTGGTATCCCTTATCTACAGAAGAATAACTCCTTAGCCCAGCAGTTATGGACCTTCCTTTTTTTTGCAATAATATCAGCCAGGTGATCATAGAGTATAGAAACGTATTGATTTGCCAACATATAATACATGCAAATTCACTGTAGAAACTTCCATGTTAACGAGAGAAAGATAGAACACAGATACAAATCCATGACCGTGCAACTATAAGACTCTCAGGAGACATGGTGTGTAACAGCAATTCAAAAAACACCATACTGTAAACAAGATTATAATGCAACTATGTGTGGATGAAGAACCACTGTTAATAAAGATGCAAGCAAATTCAAGCAATGGATCACATACCAAAGGATTTATTCTTGTCAAGATAATATTTTTCTCTTGTAATCTTATAACTGGACGTGTCAATGATTGGTGGTTATCAGACAAAGGTGGAACAATCTCAGGTTGCACTTTATACATTTTTCCATCATCATAGACCTGATCACCTTCTATATACTGCTTTAGGATAGACTTATCATCTTGGTACCTCTTGATCTCTGCTAACATACCATTGATGCGTTGTGGATCAGTCTCATTACTCAGCTTTCTCTGAAGTGCATCAATTCTGTCCTCAAAAGACCGTGTAGTGTTGGCAACAATCAATGTCTCATCAAGGTCAAACACAATACCGAGGCACCGGAGATTTAACATGGTCAAGCAAGAATTATACAGACCAAATGGCACTTTATAGCCCCAGAAACATGCATGATTCGTCAAATTTCTTCTTGATGTCATTGCCACTAAATGCAATTCTTCCTCTCCCAGCGGAACAACTGCAGTCTGCAAACACAAACAAACAAAAGTATCCATTTAAATATGGAAGTACATGAAGTACAAATGTTTTGGATGTTGTAAACAGAAGGAATTAACTAGGCAAAAAGGAGTGCAAGAAATTGCCAAAAGGGCAACTTTGGTTCTAAGTTAGTACTCCCTCTGATCCCAAATAATTGTCGCCGGTTCAGCTATGGAATTGTACTCCCACGTTGATTTCCCACGACACTAAAAACAGATCAGAGGGAGTATGAAATCAAAAAGTTTGCTGTAAATTACACGTGTTTCTTGTAGTGAGAATCAAGCAGAAACCAAACGTAACAGTAAATTAAGTTGTTAGACTGAGTGTCTATGTAAGTTTGTCCATCATTTGAAATTCGTTCGAGGAAAAATAACAAATCAAAGTTCAAATTCAATTAGAGTGATCAACTGGTTGTAGAAATTAGCAACCGATGTGATGTCAAAGTACTGCAAGTCCACGAGAATCAGACAAATTAACACTCTCTCGCAAGCCATCAATAGTCAAATTGCCAAGTTGAAATCCTATTATGTGATGGTACAAATGAATTAAAAGCAGGTCCAAGTCCACAGAACATCTTATATAAAGTGATTCCTTGAGTCAGCATCAGCAATGAACAAATATCAGGGTATTCTTTGTCACGAGTCCACGTCCACAGACATATTCACGAGTCCACGGTGATTTTCCATGTAAGGTTAACATACTTCTTAATGCAGTAAATGCTAAGGTTATGTCCTGGTAAACTTGTCCATGTAAGATTGAAAGGATTTCCTTAAAGTTAGAGTTCCCTTGAAGTTTCCATGTAAAATTAGGAGAAGAGATTCCATAAAACTTTCCATCTTAAAACTTTCCATGTAAAATTAGGGAGATTCCCCCATCTGTTCACGTTGACCTTTTTAACACTGTAATGTGGATCTGTTATTGTTTTTATGTCGGAGATGGTTTATATACCTTGTTGTCCCTGAGGCAAGCAGCGTGCATGGCGACGAGCGGCAGCGGTGGCTCGTCGGCGGCCTTGGGCGGCCTGGACTCCATGACGAGGCATCGCGCCCCAACCGCGACGGTGTGCATGACTGCGAGCGGCAGGCAGCGCTCGCTGGGCGGGGAAAGGCGGTCAACGCGGATCTCTCGCGCCCAAGCCGCCAATCCCAGGTTCGTCTCGCCCTTGGGCCACACCTCCACCTCTCCGATGGAGGTGTTCCCGTAATAAACCATGGACTTGATCATCATTCTCTCGAAACCAACAAAACAACAAACAGATCTCGAACGGATCCGCAGGTCAAAAGTTCGTTCTGCGTGTCCCAAAATCAAAGGGCGGCCTGGTTCTCACACAGGGTAGATCTGCAATCCGCTTGCAAGATCTGTTCTTATTGAAGCGTCCGAAACGAAAACAAAAATATAACAGGAACAGGTAGGAGGGAGGAGGATAGATATGTATGCGTGCGTGGTCTTAGTGACGATGGTGCTTCAGATCGTGTCCGAACTCTTCACCGTTTGTGACCAGATTTCGGTGCGTGGGGGTGGTTTTGGTCAGATCTGGGGGAGTTCGTGCGCTGCCGCGTCAATGGCGGCCGCGTGCAAGAGGAGAGGAGGGGGAGCGGGGAGGGAGAAGGTTGAAACCCTAGTCGTCTGATCCGATTGGGGGAGAGGAGAGGGATTTATTTTGGTAGGTTGCGGCAGGCCTGGTGGGGAGAGGACGAGAGGGTGCGGACGCGTATATGTTTGTGTTATCGCCACGTAATTAGCTCGGATTCAGTTTTTGGTTTTTGATTTGACCTTTTTTCTTTCTGGACGAGAACGTGAGGCTGTCACGTCTCGTGCGGCGGACAGTGGCTGTTGGGCTTTTATTATGCAATCGGATCATCTCACCACCCACCAGCATGTGACCGCCATAAAATAAACGATATTTTCATGCCAAAATTTTCTGGAACACTTTAGGCTCAGCTTGGCAACAAAATATTTCTAAAACCAAAGTATTTTAAAACCTAGCCGGTCAATACTTGAGTTTTCGAAAAAGAGGTCCGGACCATTTATATATATTTTTTAGATAAAAGGAATATATCAATATACCACTTTTTATATACTTCAAGATTAGTCTACTTTTCTAAATATTGAAGTATATAAACTCTAGTGTTATGCTAAACCAAACACCTCAAAGTATTTAAAACCATAGTATTTCTAAAAAACACAGTTTTGTTGAGATACTTTAAAAATATTTTTCTCCTAAACACACCCTTACACATATACATGTCATGTTTTATTTGTGCAAATTTTCCATGGGAACAATCTTTGTGGCGTGTAAGGAAATGTTCTTCTTTTCTTCTAAGATATAACATATCTCTTCTTTTCATGAAGACGTGAAAATGAATGTTTCAAAATATTGCTGAGGCAGAAATAATGTTGTTATGTTGGAGACACTTGTTCGATTATGGCGGTGCTAAAGCAGTCGAAACAACAACAATACAACATAACTAAAGAGACTAACTAGCTCAGATGGCTTGCTGCCACTTTTTTATTAGAGGAACTGGGCCACGTTAAAGGATGACATAATCAAGGAAATAAAATGTTTCTTTGCATCGGGAGAGATGCCACAAGGAGTAAATGACACGGTAATTGTTATTATCCCAAAAAACAATCAACCGGGATGCATGAAGGATTTTAGGCCGATTTCACTTTGTAATGTGCTCTACAAGGTCGCATCTAGATGCATGGTAAATCGGCTGTGGCTTATACTTGATGATTTAATATCAGAATGTCAAAGCGCGTTCGTCCCGGGGAGGCTGATAACTGATAACGTCGTAGTTGCGTTTGAAGTACTACATCATATACAGCAAGAGCGGAATCCAGACACTCGGCAAATTGTGCATACAAATTGGATCTGTACAAGGCGTATGATCGAGTGGACTGGACGTTTCTTGAGCAAGCAATGATAAAGGTTGGTTTTTCAACGACCTGGGTAAGGTGGATTATGCAGTGTGTATACCTGGCCATGCGAAGCCCGGCCCAGCCCGGCCCGACCCGAAATTCTAGGGCCTGGTGAAAAAACGAGGATGTCGCCTAGAGGGGGGGGTGAATAGGCGTTTTAAAATAATTACGGTTTAGGCTTGAATAAATGCGGAATAAAACTAGCGTTTAATTTATCAAGCACAAAACCGAAACAAGCTAGGTTCACCTATGTGCACCAACAACTTATGCTAAGCAAGATTAACAACTAAGTGATAGCAATATAGATAACTTCAAGCTCGATGGCTATCACAAAGGTAAATGCATAAGTAAAGGGTTTGGGTATAGAAGTAACCGCAAAGTGGACACGAGGAGATGTTTCCCGTAGTTCCTTCCCAATGGAAGTACGTCTACGTTGGAGGGGTATGGAGCCTCCTAGGCACTCCAATAGCACCGATGTGCTCACCCTATTCTCCGTGAGCTTCACCCGTGAGGGATTGGCTCGTTCCACTATGAGGTCGACTTGAAGGCGTTGACCAAACCGATACACCAAGGTTGAGGAACTCCACAATGAGTTGGAGACTCCCAACAATGTCCCGGAGCTTAGCAACAAGATAAAGCTCCGAAACTCACAAAGGCATCCTAGGGTTACAACTAACCCACGAGGCAACGAGAACCACAAAGAGTAATGAGCTTCTCAAACTTCAACTCCACGTATCACCGTGAAGAACTCAAACCGATGCACCTAATGCAATGGCAAGAACACAAGAAGTGCTCAAAGCAATTCACTCTCAAATCCCACCAAAGCAACTAATGCAATGGAGGAAGATGAGAGGAAAGCAAGGAAGCAAAAATGAATCCCAAGATCTAGATCCAATAGGCTCCCCTCACTTAGAGGAGAGATTGATTGGTGAAGATGTAGATCTAGATCTCCTCTCTTGTTTCCCTCAAGAATGAGCAAGAATCATTGGAGGGATTGAGAGAAAGCAAGCTTTTGGAGGTCAACAATGGAGAGCAAAACTTGCAAGAAAGGTTGGGGAACCATTGGGAAGAAGGCCCCTTAAATAGGTCACCCAAATATCCAACCGTTGGGTGCAGATTCGCGCCGTGGCGGTACTACCGCTAGACCCAGCGGTACTACCGCCCCCTAGGAAGTTAGGACAAGAAAACGGGCAGAAAACAGGCTCCAGGTAGCGGTACTACCGCCCCGGGCAGCGGTACTACCGCCCCGGCGGTACTACCGCTTTTGGTGCCGCTGAAAACAGGCTTCTGTTTGCTCCGGCGGTACCTCGGGCGGTACCGGGGCGGTACTACCGCCCCCTTGAAAAAGCAGGAAAGACAAACACCAAAACGACAATATCTTTTGCATCCGGACTCCGTTTTTGATGATCTTTGGCTCGTTGGAATCACAACAACGAGCTCTTCAAGATTATGCAGAGAAACATCATAGTCCAACAATGAATCATAAAACCAAATGGGGAAAGGTTAAACCTCTCGAAAATAGAACAACCGGTAAAACCTCCAACACCAAAAACGCAATAAGTTTTTCTTACGAAATCCGTTTTTGATGAACTTGAGCTTGTCTTGAAGATCATGACAAGCTCTAAAACCACACATGGAGGAAAGCCAAATAAGAACCAAGAAAGATGATGCCAAGTATGCAAAGGTTTGAGCTCTCTCCGAACGATACGATCAAGTTACTCATTCGAGAGCCCCTCTTGAAAGTGTGGCATCTATCCTATAATCCGGTCTCTTACTAACACCATGAGACCGGTAAAATAGAAACCCTATCAAGGTCATACCTTTGCCTTGCGCAATCCACTTGAGCTAGATGATGACGATCTTGATCACCTCAAGTTGGATCACCTTTCTTGATTGCGCTCCGCTTGGTGAAGACTTGTGAAATGCTCCCCCATACACAATATGGGAGAGCCACTTTTAGGAACATCTTCACTTGACCATTATCTTGATGACGACCACCGCTTGACGTCATCCGCCATGGGCTATATGGAATCTTCCTTTTGATGCATGCCCATGGGAAGATACCTCTAACCCCACATAGATACTCCACACACACATATGTATATGGGTTAGTTCACAAAGCTATATAGACGATTGCTTACCATACCATTGGATCACAAGATCCCACATGTACAACATGTAGCTTTGTGTGTTGATCACTTGAATCCATCCTTTCCACTTAGCCTTGATCAACTTTGTATCTTTTCTTCTTTCTTGATCAATGATGATGTCTTGAAGATGAGCATGAATATCCACGGTATTCTATTCTTCAAGACATACTTGCAATATGCTCAACTCTATATAAGACCATTCTTCATATAAACCCTTGAATAAGATCTTGGTCATCTTATAAGCTTCTAGAGTCCAACACATGAACTCCAATTTTCCTATGGACAAGATCTATAAGAATATCTCAATGCAAACATTAGTCCATAAGGATTGTCATTAATTACCAAAACCACGCATGGGGCAACACATGCACTTTCAATCTCCCCCATTTTGGTAATTGATGACAATCCCTTTTACGAGGGTTTATATAATGAATTAAGCAACCATGCACAACAAAGAGCAAGGATGCAAGAGCATGAAAGGCAAATGCTTAAGAACAAACTAAAGCATAAAACCAAATTCCCTTAAACCCTCTAAACTTCTCCCCCATTGGCATCGATTGCCGAAATGGAGGAAAAATTTAGAAGGCCAATATAGTAAGAGCTCCCCCATAATGTGTGCATTTCTCATAAAATGAGTGAAATCAAATGCACATATCCAATGACGAATAGTTGGGTGGAGATCAAACTATATTGAGGATCCAAAGATTGCAAAAGGAAATCAAATTGAAAGATACTTCGACAAAAGAAGTATCCAATCAAAGGATCCGAAAAAAACCAATTGAACATAAGAAAAATTATGACAAGTGTTCTAATAATCAAGAGGGAACTCCCCAAGGTACGTGCACAATAAGGATTTGTATTGCAATATAGTGTGCACAACATGGAATCCTCACTCCCCCATAATCCTTTGAAACACAAAACATGTGCAAGAGAGAATGTATATAAAACAAGGCATAACACTTGCAACAAACATATGGTTGAGCATCAACAAGAAGACCGACAAAATATCCAAATGCGAGAACATTTAAAAGATTTAGGCTCAACCAAAAGATGTGTGTGACATAGCAAAGCCTTTTATAAGAGTACATCATAGGTGAGCATTGAGCATCACCATAGTCTCAAAGGAATGATAAGCATGGAGCAAAGCATGTCATTTCAACACACACAAAACAATAAAGAATTCAAAATAAAATGAGTGCACAAAATCCAATAGGGCAAGCACTCATAAGGCAAATATTTTCCGGAGCCACCAAAAGATCCAAAAAAAACAGAAAAGAGGTGGACACCAAGGAAATAGGATATCAATTTGCGATGTAACATTTCTCATGTGTATAGATTTCTAAGTAGATAACAATCATATGATATACATCCACAAAGAAACATGTACACACAAAATAGTTACTAAAGAGAAGAACATGATACCCAAGAGGAAGTCATATATACACCATTAAGATCTTTGCTTAAAAGCATAGCACATAGCTCAAATTTATCTTAAAGGATATAATAGACTTCCAACACAAACGCATCAAAGGCATCACAAATATCCACAAGGGAAAAGTGATAGTTGGGATGCTTTGAGAAAGGAAACAAGTATCACAAGGAACAAAAGAAATCATGCCAAGATGCAACCTACACAAGGTTGAATGCAAGAAATGTATGCATGAGGTAGATACTTGTTACCGAGATGGCATTGGTGATGTAAAGATTAGCAATCACGATCATCATAGCTTGGCTTCAATTAGCACATGGTGAGAGCACCTTCCTTATGAATGAGACAAGGCATCCAATGCATCTCCGAAGTACCTAAAACACAATTCAAGTACAAAATGGTCCCCAAACATATTGGGTCCGAAGTAGTTAGGAAACTACAATACTAGGACAAACTCCACATGAATATGTGCATATGGATATGAAATTGAATTTCATGCACATCTTAGCCGATTTAGGATTCGGTGGAGTTTACCCGATATATTGGATCAAAGAAAGTAAACATGCCATAATTTATACATGAAGTAAATATGCATGTCAAGACCTTCAAGAACCAAATGAAGACACGATTTGGACAAAATACAAAGAATACCAAGAAGGCACACCAAAGTGTGACATGCAAGAGAATTGTCCAAATTATATCAAAACCCAAATCAACACATGATTGAGAAAGATACCAAATGAAGAGATACCAAATGAAAGATATATCAAGGAATGAGATAACTAACTCCAAAGAGAGAAAGATTCCAACAATAGACCAAACCCTCTACACTTTCTATGATGGCACAAAGTACCAAGACAAAAAGGTTTGTCTTTCCACGAGACATGTCATCGGGCTCAAACACCAATTTAAAATAGATCAAGTAGCAATTGAAGACAAATAATGTTCTAAAGCATATAGGATAGCTCCCCCAAGATTTGTGCATTATTTATGATCTTGCATTGGAATGCAAAATGCACACAAATGGGATCATCACACTCCATATATATTATTCAAACACTAGTCATATTCAAAGAAAGCAATAAGATCCAATACCAATTTAAAGATGGTGTTCTACTCAAAATAGGATAGCTCCCCCAAGAATAGTGCATTATCTTAGAAGTATGACTTTGAATGTAAATGCACAAGAATGGGATCACGGCTTTTCCTATTTTAAGGAAAGCACAAAACAACATGAGTAGAGCAAGAGGATCCAAAGGTCAAGGAAGACAAAAGAAAGTTTGATCAAAACTAATCCTTGGCAATAAATAAGGCAATTAAGATCAAAACCAAAGTAAATATGATCAATATACTTTACCACAAATAAGATTATCACTTGTAAAGACAAGTAATGTATGGAGATAATTCTCGGTGGTAAATGACAAAGATATTCGAGATCATATTCTCAAAGCAAGAGCGAATAGGCAAATATGGAACTTGTTTGAGAAACATGCCACATAGGAACAAGATAATTTACAATATCAATTCTAAGTGGCAAAACCTCACTTGTTCACATTTTCTAGGTTCGTAATATGCACAATGCTTATTACTCCCCCATAATGTGATAATCCATTTGTTTTCAACAAGAGGCAAACAAAAACCAAATAGAGATAGTTAATGGACATTTAGAATTCGAATTTCTCATGAGCATGACATACCACATAGAGACTAGATAATATTGATATATCAACACTAAGTGGTATTCCTCATGTATACACATTTTTAGGATTGTGACGTGCCGAAAGCATATCACTCCTCCAAAATGGGAAAGTCCATTAATCTCTCAAAAGAGCCAACCAAGATAGGAACAAGAAGCAATAAAGGCTAAAAAAAATAAAAATAAAAATAAAAATAAATAAAGGCTCAACACAAACACACACAACCATGATGTGCAAACCAACATACACACACTAGATTACTCAAGATAGGTAAGTGGTAGGCACATCATAGTCAAACACATGCAAGGTACAAAACCAAACACATGCAAGGGGCAAGCAACTTTCAATGTATATATAATTTAAATACACGTTACCGCAAGGAGGCACGTTGGATATAAGATAGAGATATGAAAATCCAAATGACTTGGCTTGAGAGATATGATTGATGAAGATCCCTTAATTCTTCATAATGTAGCCAAGTCTCCAAAGCCCTCCATCAACACCTATTGATCAAGTTTTAGCTTGTTGGTCCCCAACCAAGTTGGGTCCTAAGAGGTTAGTCACAATAGGCTTGGCCACCCAAATGGTTCTTTTCTTGACACCACTTTGAGTACCAACAAATTTGGCAAACACATTGCCAACCTTATCCTTCTCAAGAGAGTAAACATCATCAATTATGATTGGGTTGGATAAGGTACCGTTAGTGCATGAAGAAGCAAGATGTCCCTTCTCGCGGCATAGATAGCAACATCTACTTCCACCTTTCTTCTTAGTTGATTTCTCAACTTGAGAAGGTTTAACTTGATTCTCCTTAGGAAGTGGCCTTTCTTCAATATTGGGTACTTGAGTTTGAACTTGAGGCCGCTTCCCTTGTTGCTTCTCACTTAGGTGCTTCTTCTTCAATGGGCAAGACCTCACATGATGCCCTTCAATCTTGCACTTGAAGCAAACAATCTTGGCCGAATCTTTTACTTGTTCTAGGCCCTTCTTCTTGATGGTATTGTGCTTCTTCTTGACGTTGGACTTCTTCTTAACGTTGGAGTTGAATCCAAGTCCACTCTTGTCATTGGGAGATTTTTGCACACTCAACATATTGTCAAGTGCGGACTTCCCAAATGACCCTTTTGCAAGTCTTCTTCAAAGAAGTGACTTGCGCCTTGAGCTCTTTGATTTCCTCTACATGGTTAGTTTCAACACAAGTACTAGAGGAAGTAGATGCTTCATTGTTAGAGCAACAAGGCATGGAAAGTAATTCATCACAAGATGTAGAAATATCATGAGTGGATGAACTACTAGGACTAGCACATGGCAATATAACATTTTGAGTGGAAGTTGTGCCATTGTCCACATGAGGCTCACAAGATGTTACCTTAGTTGAAATAGCCTCATGAGCTAACTTTAGCCGATCATGGGAGACTAGAAGATCATTATGAGAGCTCGAGAGCTTTTCATGACTTTCTTCCAATTTCCTATAATTGCTTGTTAGCAACTCAAGTTGAGCCCTTAGCTCAACATTCTCCTTCAATATGGATGCTTCACAATAAGTAGAGTTAGTAGCACAAGCATCATCATTTTTTGATTTGAGGACATTAGAAAGAGCAAGAGCATGATCTTTTCTTAATTTAGAAAAGTCTAAACTATAAGATTCCTCAAGACTACAAAGTTTTTCCTCAAGGATCCTTCTACGCTCTTGCTCTTCATTAAGAGCAATAGAAAGATCCCCGATCTCATCGGTGTAGTCTTGCTCACGACCTTCCATTTCCACAATGGTGTCCTCATGCTCATAAATAAGTTTATTGACCTCAATAGCATTAGCCATGATTTCCATGAAGTTAGAGCGAGCATTTTTATCTTTACTCAAAGCAAGAAAGACAATTTCACCTTTCTTATTTAGAGAATCAACAATATCATTCTCTTCATTATTATCATCATCTTTAGATTTAATGGGGTTCAAAGTAGGAGATACCTTTGACTCCTTAGCCATAAGGCAAAAGATGGTCGATGAAGATGAAACATTACTTGAGGCACCACTCAAGTACACATCTTGTTCCATAGGAAGTTGGGTTTCCTCTACAATGTTAGTGACCAACGGAATAGAGGAAACACACGCATTTGTAGTATGGCAACAAGATAAAGCAAGCATATCATCATGAGATATAGACGAGCAATTTTGACAAGATATGCAAGGACTATCAACACAAGCATGTATGGTGCTAGATGTGTTTAAGTCCAAAGGTAGATCATTGCAACAATGTTGAGGTAAAGAATCATCAATGGTAAGTTTACTACCATTGTTGCAAAGCCTACCACTACTCACATCTCATTAGGTTGTGGCTTACCACATGTTGGTGAAGTAGAGGAAGTTGAGAACTCATCATGCCCGGAAGTGGAGGGAGAACAATCATCCTCAATAATATTGGACACATCATATTTGTTTGAAGCTTTGTCCATAAATCATGAGCATTCCGAAACGGCATGATTGACTCAAGAACTACATTGCTCAAAACACAAACAATAGCATGAGATACTAGAGAATTGAGATAAGAGTTTTCCTCATCCTCTAAAGATAACTTTTGGAGATCCTTTGGAGGAGGAAAATCCATATCTACAATTCTCTCCATTTTTGGGCCATACACCCGAAAAAGATTAAGCATGCGAATTTTCCAAACATCATAATTTGTGCCATCGAATATGAAAGTGGGATCATTTGCTAAATCTCTAAACGACATCTTTACTCTCAAGGCGGTGAAGCCTAATAAAAAGAGCCTTGGCTCTGATACCAATTGAAAGAACGAGGATGTCGCCTAGAGGGGGGGTGAATAGGCGTTTTAAAATAATTACGGTTTAGGCTTGAATAAATGCGGAATAAAACTAGCGTTTAATTTATCAAGCACAAAACCTAAACAAGCTAGGTTCACCTATGTGCACCAACAACTTATGCTAAGCAAGATTAACAACTAAGTGATAGCAATATAGATAACTTCAAGCTCGATGGCTATCACAAAGGTAAATGCATAAGTAAAGGTTTGGGTATAGAAGTAACCGCAAAGTGGACACGAGGAGATGTTTCCCGTAGTTCCTTCCCAATGGAAGTACGTCTACGTTGGAGGGGTGTGGAGCCTCCTAGGCACTCCAATAGCACCGATGTGCTCACCCTATTCTCCGTGAGCTTCACCCGTGAGGGATTGGCTCGTTCCACTATGAGGTCGACTTGAAGGCGTTGACCAAACCGATACACCAAGGTTGAGGAACTCCACAATGAGTTGGAGCCTCCCAACAATGTCCCGGAGCTTAGCAACAAGATAAAGCTCCGAAACTCACAAAGGCCTCCTAGGGTTACAACTAACCCACGAGGCAACGAGAACCACAAAGAGTAATGAGCTTCTCAAACTTCAACTCCACGAATCACCGTGGAGAACTCAAACCGATGCACCTAATGCAATGGCAAGAACACAAGAAGTGCTCAAAGCAATTCACTCTCAAATCCCACCAAAGCAACTAATGCTATGGAGGAAGATGAGAGGAAGAGCAAGGAAGCAACAAATGAATCCCAAGATCTAGATCCAATATGCTCCCCTCACTTAGAGGAGAGATTGATTGGTGGAGATGTAGATCTAGATCTCCTCTCTTGTTTCCCTCAAGAATGAGCAAGAATCATTGGAGGGATTGAGAGAAAGCAAGCTTTTGGAGGTCAACAATGGAGGGCAAAACTTGCAAGAAAGGTTGGGGAACCATTGGGGAAGAAGGCCCCTTAAATAGGTCACCCAAATATCCAACCGTTGGGTGCAGATTCGCGCCGGGCGGTACTACCGCTAGACCCAGCGGTACTACCGCCCCCCTAGGAAGTTAGGACAAGAAAACGGGCAGAAAACAGGCTCCAGGTAGCGGTACTACCGCCCCGGGCAGGTACTACCGCCCCGGGGTACTACCGCTTTTGGTGCCGCTGAAAACAGGCTTCTGTTTGCTCCGGCGGTACCTCGGGCGGTACCGGGGCGGTAGTACCGCCCCCTTGAAAACAGCAGGAAAGACAAACACCAAAACGACAATATCTTTTGCATCCGGACTCCGTTTTTGATGATCTTTGGCTCGTTGGAATCACAACAACGAGCTCTTCAAGATTATGCAGAGAAACATCATAGTCCAACAATGAATCATAAAACCAAATGGGAAAGGTTAAACCTCTCGAAAATAGAACAACCGGTAAAACCTCCAACACCAAAAACGCAATAAGTTTTTCTTACGAAATCCGTTTTTGATGAACTTGAGCTTGTCTTGAAGATCATGACAAGCTCTAAAACCACACATGGAGGAAAGCCAAATAAGAACCAAGAAAGATGATGCCAAGTATGCAAAGGTTTGAGCTCTCTCCGAACGATACGATCAAGTTACTCATTCGAGAGCCCCTCTTGAAAGTGTGGCATCTATCCTATAATCCGGTCTCTTACTAACACCATGAGACCGGTAAAATAGAAACCCTATCAAGGTCATACCTTTGCCTTGCGCAATCCACTTGAGCTAGATGATGACGATCTTGATCACCTCAAGTTGGATCACCTTTCTTGATTGTGCTCCGCTTGGTGAAGACTTGTGAAATGCTCCCCCATACACAATATGGGAGAGCCACTTTTAGGAACATCTTCACTTGACCATTATCTTGATGACGACCACCGCTTGACGTCATCCGCCATGGGCTATATGGAATCTTCCTTTTGATGCATGCCCATGGGAAGATACCTCTAACCCCACATAGATACTCCACACACACATATGTATATGGGTTAGTTCACAAAGCTATATAGGCGATTGCTTACCATACCATTGGATCACAAGATCCCACATGTTACAACATGTAGCTTTGTGTGTTGATCACTTGAATATCCATCCTTTCCACTTAGCCTTGATCAACTTTGTATCTTTTCTTCTTTCTTGATCAATGATGATGTCTTGAAGATGAGCATGAATATCCACGGTATTCTATTCTTCAAGACATACTTGCAATATGCTCAACTCTATATAAGACCATTCTTCATATAAACTCTTGAATAAGATCTTGGTCATCTTATAAGCTTCTAGAGTCCAACACATGAACTCCAAACTTTCCTATGGACAAGATCTATAAGAATATCTCAATGCAAACATTAGTCCATAAGGATTGTCATTAATTACCAAAACCACGCATGGGGCAACACATGCACTTTCACCTGGGCCGCCGTGGGCTTGTCCATGGGTGGGCCTGGGCCTGAGATTTTGGCCCGAATGTCGCATGGGCATGGGCTTTGCATATAGACGTTTTAAGGAAGAAGCCCGACCCGAGGCCCGAAAGCCTGATGGGATTTCACACTCATGGGAGGGCTTGGGCCTGAAATATAGTCCCGAAGGTCGGATGGGCCTAGGTCTGGGATTTTGCCCGTGGGCTTTTTTAGGCCCGGCCCGAAGCTCGGCCCGGCCCATGGCCAGGTATAGCAGTGTGTAACCAAGGACTGGTTTGTTGTCAAGTTCAATGGAAAAAATTTGGACCGATTTTCTCCGTCACGAGGACTGCGACAAGGTGATCAGTTGTCGCCGTTTTTATTTCTCGTTGCTGATTCGTTGACGAGTTTGATACAGGAGGCAGTTCAAAATAGAGGTTTAAACCCGGTGATTTTATGCCGGTCAGCACCAGCAATCTCGCACATGTTATTTGCGGATGAAACGCTAATGTTCTTGAAAGCAACAGAAGAACAAGCAAATTTGGTGAAGGATATTTTGGAGAGGTATGCTCAAGGTACAGGACAACTTATTAGTCCGGAAAAATGCAGTGCTTTCTTTGGTGACGCTTTTACTGCGGAGGCTCAGGAGGTGGTCAGGAATATTCTGCAAGTGCAAGCATCCCAATTTGAGGATAAATACCGGGGTTTACCTATACCTGAGGGGCGTATGCATTGAGGGAGATTACAAATAATACTGGAACGTCTATGCAAAAGAATGGTGGATTGGGGAGAGAAGATGATGTCGGTCGCAACAAAGAAACTTTTATCAAGGCAATTGCACAGGCTATTCCGACATATATTATGGGCGTCTTTAATTGTCCATGTCCGTATGTGATGATCTCACAAAGCTGATTAGAAGCTATTGGTGGGGGTTTGAAGATGGGAGGCATAAGACCCACTGGGTTGCATGAGAAAAAATGATACGCCCAAAGAACCGTGGGGGTTTAGACTTCCGTGATATGAGGATCTTTAATCAAGCTCTACTTGCTAGGCAAGCTTGGAGATTGTTGGAAAGGCCAAATAGCTTATGTGCCCGCCTCCTAAAAGCTAAATATTACAGAAGTGGGAGCTTGCTGTATACAGTGTTTCCTGTTAATGCATCACCAGTGTGGAAAGGAATTGAATACAGTATGGAGTTATTGAAAAAAGGTGTCATATGGCGGATTGGGAATGGAGAAACGGTGAAGGTATGGAGGGATCCTTGGATCCCACGTGCTGCAGGGTCTCGCAAACCATTATCACAAAAAGGTAATTGTCGTTTAACAAGAGTTGAACAATTCCTCTGGGTGGATGGTTCGTGGAATGAGGAATTACTGAATGAGCATATGATTCCTTCGGATGTGGAGGAATTTCTGAAGATACGGGCGTCCCCTAGACTTGTCAAAGATTCTGTGGCCTGGGATTTAGAGAAGACTGTGATCTTTACAGTCCGGAGTGCGTATCACCTTGGTGTGGATGAAAAACTGAGGCCACAAGGGGGTGTATCTACACGCTCTAGACCAAGTGGTGACCGACCTGTTTGGAAGATGTTCTGGAAGATCAAAGTACCACAAAAAGTAATATGTGTGCGTGGAAAATGCTTGTGGGGGGCTTACCAACGAGGGAAACAAAGAAACACAAGCATATGGAAGTGGACAGTATGTGCCAAAGATGTGGATGTACAGAGGAGGACGGCTTCCATGCTGTGGTTGTTTGTCCAAGAGCGGCGGCGCTTTGGGATGCAATGAGAGACGTCTGGGACATACCGGAGAAATAACAACTAGTTCATACTGGACCGGACTGATTGTTTGATCTTCTGATGACTCTGGATGATGATGCACAGATGCATGTCCTTATGATCATATGGAGAAATTGGCATAATCGTAATGAGATAGTACATGGGAAGAAGGAAGCTCCACTGGAAGCATCACGTCTATTCCTTCAAAGCTATGTTGATTCTTTGATGCACATTGAAGGAAAGGATGGAAGAGACTTGCTTAAAAGTAAATCGGTCATTACAAATACTACGAGGAAGAAGGGTCGAGGAAAGAGCGCAAGCGACCCAGGAGTAACCAAATGGCCGAATCCTCCTGATGGATGGCTAGCGGTCTCTGTTGATGGCTCGTTTGATTCAGGACAGATGGAGGCAGGGACGGTTGTAGTCATTCGTGATGCTAGAGGCGATTTTGTGCTGGCATCTTGCAAATTTTATAGCCACGCCGGGATGCCCTCGAGACCAAAGCACTTGCTTTTAGAGAAGGAGTTGGGGTTGCACTGGATTATACAACTTAGTCTTTGGTTATCCAAACTGATTGTGCCAACCTCGCAAAGTCACTGAAGGAGGGAAACATGGATAAATCGCATATATGACACCTGGTAAATGATATCAAGGAGATTTTAGGGGGAGAAAGGGAGCTTGTTATATAAGTGATTAAAAGAACAAATAATAGGGTTGCAGATCGTCTAGCTTATCTATCGCGAGCTAAGCACCGAACCGACTTGTGGTTGCCGGATGCTCCTGACGCTCTAGCAGACTTTCTGGATGCTGATTGTAATCCTATTTCTGATTAATAAAGCTCTTTTATTAGCGCAAACAAAAAACTAGGAGTCTAACTAGTGACATGATGGATAAATATGCCGGTGGTGTTATGCGGGTGTCTTGTGTTCGTGGATATGAAGTCCACACTAATGCTACTTCCTAGTTATTGGGCGATGAAAGTAAAGAAGTTGTAATAAGGTAGTTATGAGCTTGCACCATTGGCATTAAGGAACTCCTACATCCATAATTGAGTTTCTTTTTCACGATTCTGATATGCCAGGTCATAATAAATAACGCTTTTGTTAACCCACAAAAATACTTTTCTTAAGAAATGAATATTTTGGCAATTTTATTGTTCGACTCGGGAGCATAGGCTCCCTTGAGCCAAATTGTCAATCCTAATATAGGAATGCTTAAGTATAGATACATCATCGTCGATAAAGAACATGATTTCCCTGTGATTACAATGACTGTTTAGGGCTTGTTGGTTTCTAGCGCCTCATGACATTAGTTTGTCGGTTCATTTGGCAAGCTTGGCATGTTTCAAAAATATGCCTTTCACTACGTACCAAAATGCTAGCAGTAGGCAGCGTTGGAACCTCTTTAAATTTTCCGTTGCACATGGATGCTTTTTTATTTTCTTGTGCTGTTTTCGTTATCATTCAGATACTGAAATCTGATCCCAAGTTTGGGAGTCTATGGAAAAAGATGATTACGCTGAGAGCAAAAATGCATTGAACAAAGATCTAAGTGCTCTAATTTTGAGTATTCTCTAAAAAGACACTACGATACTTTTAGGATATTTTTATTACAAGTAGGCATAGTTTGGTAGTTTACTTTTAAAGCCGGTTCATGTAAAAACAAGAGAATGTAGTAGGAAAATCATATTGGAATATCTGAATACTCACGGCGGCATATTTTGTAAAAGGCTTTTGGATACATATATCTTTTGAATGTTTTCTTATCTTGTAACATCACATATGACCACAAATTGTTGTCCTCGTTTCTCATATGCCAATGTGAAGAGTGCCCTTTTTTTTGGATTATCGAGGATGCCTCCTTTCGATGGGGTATGTGTACTAGTAGATGTTTTATATATACTCCCTCCGTTCCTAAATATAAGATGTTTTTAACTTTTGTCCACATACATTTCCACATTCACATGTATCTATATGTATGTGGACATGTTTTAATGTGTATTTACACTCATTTGGGTTTGCACCTAGCCAACATGTGAGCTAGGTAGAACATCTTACATTATGGAACGGAGGGAGTATTCAAGTGGGGTTTTATCCTCCTTGAATATTTCCTCATATTATAGGATTAGAGGAAAACATTCACTTATCAACCCGACAAAGCCAAAAATAGATAGAAGATGTCATGTGTTTGAGACAAACTTATTCACGATTTAATACAAGTGATCATGATCAATAAATCTCGCATTGATCCACAAAAAATATCTTTTGATTTATTTTTCTGTTACTATTTTGATGATTTTACTATTCATCTCGGGAGCAGATGTTTTTAGAAGCCAAATTGCCACCAACATATAGGACTGCTTATATATAGAAAATATAACCACACCATCAATCAGTCACATATAGTATTGCATTAATATAGAAAACATAACGGTACTACCATAAAGCACGTCATACATATATGATTTCATTTAATTACGATGAGAGTGAAGATGCGTTGAACAAAGATCTAACTACCTAAATTTAAGCATTCTTTAAAAATACACTCGGATACTTTCTAGATATTTTTTTAGTAAGTGGACATAGTTTTGCAATTTACTTTCTAAGGTAGTGGTTGGTATAAAAACAAGAGAAGGTAGTAGGAAAATCATATTGTAATATCTGGCAGCATATTTTGCAAAACAAAACCAAAACAAAACCTACCACTACTTGGTACATCCCGCGCTGTACTTCCTCCTCCACACCAGCCGGCAACACCGCCGGAGAAAAAAGGAGAGCGAGCCAACGGGCGGTGGAGAGGGAGAAGGCAAAGGCCGGCTGAGGGATTACGGCTCTAGAGTTTGCTCGGCAGGCTACGGTCATTTCTAGAGCTGACCGTTAGTCACATTTCGTCTTTCCTGAAACTGAATGTTGACCATGGTAGGTAATGAGTAGTAGTTGATCAGTACCACAATGCACACATGATAGAAATGAACGAATACGTCGTTCAGATAAAGCAACAAAAGAGAAATGGCTTTCATGGAATGGCCTAATAGCTTCAGAAGATCATTTTCCCGATCTATCTAGATAATACAAATGAAATCAAAGCACGTCATGTAACTCTTTTGATTTTCTCTTTTTTGTAGCACTGAGATTTTTTTCTTACAAGAATATATAATATAAAGATGAGAAAAATAGGAAGGGCAAAAAGACAAATACTACAAGGTCAAAGCTTCCGGATGAGAAGAGATAGATCTCACTCCAACCAGCTGACAGGCGTCACTCTAGGAGTCTAGGGCTTCACTTTCATGTACAATTTAGAGTAAATGAATGTCATACCAAAGTAGCTGAGTCCTGACAATATGTTAGTCGAAGATTCCGAACTGTGAAGCAGGCGCACAAAGGAGCAAATAAATCCAATCCTTCGATGCTGTGCAACTCAACCATTATCTCCATCTATATGTACACAAAACTACATTCCTGCAATGCAATGGGAGTCATACGAGTGCTCAGGTTGATGTTATACTTGGAAAACCAAAGTTTTGAAATGTTCTGATTCGACCATCACGGCCTGCTGTCACGATCACTAGGCCCCAGGCAGACCGACTTGGAGCTTGGTCTATGTCATCCGGATGGCTGGTATTAGACTTGGGGCTCTGTTTTGTATTTGTCATGAGCTCTTCGGGCCAAGTCACAGATGCCCTGTCACCATTGTGATTTGAGTTGTTGCTCTGGTGCTGAACAGCAGAGGTATCATCCTCTTTAGCAGGTTCAGATCCAAGTATATGGCCATTACCAGACACACAGTCCAGGTCATCTTGCTTCCAGGAGTTAGCTCTCGAAGTCATTCTGGCGCTGGTACAAGGCCAAGCAACAGCAACTGTCACACTCTCACAGTGGAAGTGCTCATGGGTATTTGTGACAGATACAATGTTCTTCTTTCTGCTTGGTTTGGAATCATCACTGTATCTCCAGATATATACATTTGAATCCTCACTTGCAGAAATTATGTACCTCCCGTTTGCAGCTGAACAAGCTGAGATTTGGCTGCTGGTGTTGCGAAATCCTGAAAAGTAACAATAGTAACCAACTGGCAGAATAGAAGAATTGTTCTTCCTAAAACATAGAGAAGCGTGTCATGCAAAGGGAAAGATTGTGTGAAACTCGGGGCTCGTCAACAGCAGGAAGCAGATGAGCTGGGTGGGTAGGGAGCTAATGGACAGAACCAACCATCGGAGAAAAGTGGAAGCAACATGATATTCACCAATATGGACTTCAATAAGCTCAGTATCACCTACCTTTAAACTTGTGAAGTAGTTCGAAGCCATCAACAACTCGGATCCGTGAATCTGCAGAGGTGATAATGACCTTTGAAGAACTCCCTGGGACAAACTATTGAGGAACTACTATTCAGTGTCACTGTGTCAGTACATAATGGGAGAGGACAAACATCTCAATTATGTTATTCAGTGTCAGGTGTAGTTTTATTCATATCATATTTAAAATGATTCTTGAGAGTAAGCACTAAGCACCTGGAATCCTGTGATTTTCTTCTGGCTGGATTTTTTTCTCTTAAGCTGCAGATCAATTTGTTTCTTGTAGCAAAGCATATTATCTACTCAGAAAACAGAAAAAAGTCCTGTAAGGCACGGAAAACCATATAAATTCAATTTGCAGAAGATATAACACCAGTAGAATGCAATCTTTACATAACACTAGCCGAGTCCTTAGAAATAAAAATGTTAAAGCAGTAAAACAATGCAAAAATAAGAGAGGGAGGAAGAGATATACCAGACGTGTCATACACATAGCAATTGCCCTTGTGTGAGCCAATTAGTGCACCCTGCAGAAAGTGCGAAAATGTTTTAGGATGAACAAGCAATAAGCCAATAACCCTTGTTGACCAATTATAGAACTATGAAGCAAGTCAAACCTGTCCATCGGGGGTATAGCAGGCAGCAGTAATCATTTCATGTAGATCAACCCAATCAACAATTTCACGTTTTGGTATACTCCAGATTCGAACCTTTTCATCCAGGGAACCACTAATGAAGTATCTATCATCAACAGGGTTGAACTGGATGCAAGTCACTGAATCAAAAGAAATTGCATGAGAAATTACAGGACAACGCTATCAGTGTGTGCACACGGAGAAAAATCTTCTGAAAGCATAGTTTTTACCATAGTCACTGTGGGAGAAGGCTTTCAAACAGTAAGTGCTTGACATGTGCCACAGCCGTACAGTTTTATCCATTGATGATGAAAGCAAGTACTGCACATCCGTTCAAAATTAAAGCTCAGAGACTGAAATAACTGGCAAAAAACTCATAACAAATTACACTGTCACATTCCTACATGTATCGGTTTAGGATTGATGAGTAAATTACATTAGGGGTCCTTAAACATGCACCTAAGTTTCATCTTAGCCTGTAAATTGCAAAATTAGCTTGGAATGCGTCAACTTGAACAACAAGTCACCACTGTAGATGGAATCGGCAAATTTATTTAAAATTCAGTATTGTCTTTAATGTAGTCAATTCCCCCAACAAACTGTTGAATGGGCCTTTCACCAATGGCTACAAATTTTAGGGCCTGTCGACCTACTTTAAACTTTGAAGTTTTTGGAACCAAAGTAAAATTCATCTGTGTGTTAAAGGATCTACAATGCATTTGAGTCAGAAGCAGAAGGCCCTTGATATTTTTATTTATCATTTACTAGAATCCTCAGAACAAACCCTAGAGTTTTTCCATTGAAGGGGCGTGAAAATAGATGTCCGGGTTTCTATACCATGCACAGCAGCTTGGAGAACGTGGTAGATAATGAAACGTATGAATATGGGCAAGACGGACAATGTCGTAGTCAACACTAAACTATAACACACTGCAAGCTACAGTCCAGCTAAAATTGCACGCCATGTAGAATTGGCACTGTAAATGTAAATTTAGAGATCTCAAGAAGGTTTAGATAATCAGGAAGCATGAGGTAAGTAAACTAGTACCGGAGTAATTAACCAAAGGTACTTCAACACTATTTCCAAGCCTCATTTTATCTTCTTTTTTTCTTGCTTGTTAGTGTGTGTGCGCCCACACGTGTGTAAATGTGGTTTGCCTGCGTGGTGGACAGTGTGGATAACATGGCAGATAATCAACTAGAGAATGTTCTTGGGTGAATTGGCATGTCCTAGTTAGTACTAAACTAAACGCACTCCAAGCTGAAGTTCAGTTTAAATTGCACACCATATAGAATCGGCACTAAAATGTAAATTTAGGGATGTCAGGAAAGTACAAATGATCAAGAAACCTTAGTTAGGTAGACGAGTGAAGGGAGTAATTAACCAGAGGTACTTCCATGATACTTACAAGAAAACTCGCCTTTATCATTTTTCTCTTGTTTGTGTGTGAGTCCGCATGTACATGTGTCATGCAAGCGTCCGTGTGTGCTGGTCAGTATGGCCGAAGTAATATGCAACTCCTCTCGGTTTAAAACGGCCATAATAGTTTTCTGAAATCTGAATTTATATCTCTGAGCGTTTGACAGAATACTTTTGCATGGAGAGAGAGAAATGTTGTAACCAGTGAAAACAATGTTCAACTACATTATTTAGAAATATTTTTGCGTGATACCTAGCTTTTAACAAATAAAGAAATCTTTACACACCGAGGTGCCGGGTTGGTCATTTTGTGCTGTAATCTGGTTACAATGTGACTTGAGTAGTGTAATTTTATTTGTTTTAAGTGGGCTGTAGTCAGGTGTTGTGGGATCCAATACTATCCTACTGGAAACCCCATTCCTCACAAAATCAGCTGCACCCCTAGCTAGTACAACAAAACTCCGTCTTCCTCCCCCACAAGTCGACTAGCCTCCTAGCCTCACAATAGTGAACCCCTTCATCTGCACATAGGAGGTCATCACGATTCTTGCATGCCGCCACCTAGAGATTCCACGCGTTGTACATCTCATGAAGTATTGACAAAGAGGCCCTCAACCAGCCTCCTCTACAGTTACTCTGGATCCAAGCAAATTCTACCTCTCTCCTCTCATCCCAGTGTGCTGGCCCTAGCTAATCCACGTCTTAATTTGACATAGAGCATCTATGAAGCCCTGAACCTCCATGCTAACATCGCCAAGCAGAGATAGAGCGAATGAACAGCAAAGTGTATAGTCAAGGAAATAGTTGCTCCAAATAAAGTGCCTCAACAAATGGAACGACTGGAACAAGAGATAACGCCATTATTAGAGCTTGAGGGGTTTAGATGTACTTGAAGCTATATTAAGTCCTAATGCGCAAGTAATAATACAAACAGCTGACCAACATAGCAAAATTGAGATATGCAGGCTTGACAGACCGTCGTACAAGATATGACACTCGATAAGCTTTGTTAACTGCTTACGATATTTCCCAAACTTTGTTCAATTTTATAATGTAGCATCTAGGCTCTGGCATCTTTGTTTTCAAATAATTGAACATAACTAATGTATGTGTAGTACATGGCTCACACAGCACCAAAGATCCTCATAATTTCCCAATTAGGTAGTTTATCCTTTAAATTAGGAAGAGCCCGGATATGACGGGACCGGGGTAGTTTATCTGTTAAATTCGGAAGAATCTCGATATGATAAGATTGAGAATTCAAGTCTCTATCCATCTTGTGGATCAAGTGACCCTGCCTATATAATGGACCTATTGTGCACGCTTTGAATTCCAGCAAGAAAACATTTCTAGTACCAGTGCATTGCAGTATACCAGAACAGGATGCCAACTTGACAAGGTTACACAAGGTGGTGCCAGTAACCTGATAACTATGTCTTCTAATTACAAAATTTAATTAGGATCTGTTAGTATTATCCTTTTTGAATTTCATTTGACTTACAGCACAGTTTGCTTGTCGAGATTAAACTCAAAACTAGTATTTGCACATCTGAACTGAAGGAACACAACAACGAAATGTGAGCATTACCTGAGATTTGGACCAGCAGAGATCAAGCACATCATCTAAATGCCCTGCAAAAGTTATCACAGGCTTCTCCGACAATGCAAACACATGCTCTGGCACCCTCAACCGGTCTGAGCTCACTGATCTCCCATTACGGAGATCCTGTGCCGGCAGCTTCTTCTCCCAATGGCTGCCCTTGGTAGCAACCGATGCTAACATTGGCTCCGACGACTCGTCGCATACCACGGTAACTAACGGGTTGCGGGTCCCATTGTCTTCCAGCTCCCTCTGCACACTCATCCTCACGGACTGCAACACCTCCCAAACATGGATCACACAATCCTCCCCAGCAGTTGCGAGGTATCGGCCATCAGGACTAAACTTGATGCTCCAGATGGAGCCTTTGTGCCCATGTATCTCCTGGTTCATGAACAGGCCACTGAGGTCCTTGTGTGATTTCCCGTACGGGCGCACCTTGACACGGTCCGGGCCATTACGAGCAACACCCTCCTGGCTGTCGTCCGTAGCCGAGCTGGAGCGGCGGCCGCCCTTCTCTGAGGAGGTATCCTTCTCATCGCCGCCGCGGTCGCGCGAGTAGGTGACCATGGAGCCAGCAGCGCTGCGGATGGTGCGGAGCCAGCTGCTGCGCCGCCTAGAGCGCGCCTCGCCGTTGCTGGAGCCGCCGGAGCTGGACCTCTCCATGGGGGTGGAGGCGCCGCTCTGGGAATTGGAACTCGGGTTGGAGCTGGCGCCGACGCCTTGGCGGCGCATGAGCTCCTGGACGAGGGGGGAGCGGCCGATGAACAGCTCGAACTCCTCCACTGTGAGCTGCCGCCCGGTGCCGACCTCGCGGAGGCCGGACTCCTCCCGCACCACGAACTGGCTGCCGTCATCGAGGTTCCTGATCAAGCAGCTCGGGTCCTCCTCCTCTCCAATCGGAGTGGAGGCCCCGTCCGATCTGGACCGCGGGACGGGGGAGGCCGGCGGTGGATCGTAAGAGGCGGCGGATCGACCGGTCTCGAATCGCGCGAGGGAAGGGTCCCCGGCGAGCCCCATGAGCTGGAGCAGGCGGTGGCGGCGCTCCTGGATGGGCGCCGGCTCGGTGGTCCACAGGTCGACATCGTAGCCGCGTCTACGGCGCGGGAGGTCGGCGTCGTCGTCCGAGGCAGAGGCGGAGGTGGAGGAGGCCGAGGAGGAGAGGATGCGGTCGAGCGACTCGTAGAAGAGCTCCTCCGAGTCCTCCTCCGCCTCCTGCCCCGCCACCTCGTCTTCCACGCTCATCGCGCCCCCGGCATTGGCCGCCGTCGCGGAGATCGATGCTCGAGAAAATTGCGCAACAGGGTCGGGACGAAGGAAGGGCGGCGTGGGCGAGGCGAGGGGGGAGGGATGGTGAAGTCGTACCAGGCAGCAAGTGGCGTCAGATCCACCACCAGTCCGCCACTCCCTGCCGCGCGCGACAGCTGAATCGCGACCCGCTGTTGCTGCCTCCGCGCGTCCTACTTAACGGTGGTTGGTGCTCGCGTCGCCGTCCTCGCTGCGGCCATCGCGGTAAATTGTGGCGATCTCCGTCCTCCTTTGCCTGCCTGCGCTCATGGTGGTGGTGGTGGCTGTGTCGTTACTGCCTGCCGGTTTCTACTGTTTACTGCCCCCGGTGGTGGTGGTGGTAACTGGTGAATGCCAAGGCGAAACGTCCGCGACGCTTGACGTGGGACCGGGATGGCAGTGAGAGAGCGCAGGAGTAAATTTGGGTTCCGTCCGGCCCGACAGGGGTAACGACCGCTCGCGCCGTTTCGGAAGCCTGACGTTCCGTGGACAAGGTGACGGATGATTGCATCCACGGCTCTGCGCGTACGGTTGTTTCTTCTTTACAGTACGTTTTTTTTTACCTTCTTTACAGTATTTTTTTTTTGAAGGACCTTCTTTACAGTACGTTTGGAGTTTTTATCTCGTTGCCTTTGGCTCCAAAGAAACAACTTGATCAAACGGGTGCATATTTTTTTCTAAAGGCCTGATGCATATATTGAATACGAAAAGTTTTCTTAGAAGTAAGATGTTGGGCTGCCCTTTTTAAAATAAGACGCGATGCAAACAATAAATAAAGAATAATCTTCTCGTTTAATCACATCTACGGTCTGATAAAGGGACATAAAACCCTATGCGAGTGGCGATTGAAAGAAAAAATGAAATATATTCTTTATTACCCTTAATTAGGTTTGATTGGTATGAATTTGTCTCTAGTAGTTGAGTAAATTACATGGTTATTGGTACCTTAACCTCTCGGAGATGATAAATTTAACGATTGTTTGGTTGGGGTTATATCTGGTTTTTGAATTTTGGCTTATATGTCACAAAAGTATATGCCTTCTGGCTAGACATTGTTGAGTGATGATATAAGTCAAAAGCCAAATTCAAAATCACCTATTTAGCTGATTTTTCTGGCTTATACGTCAAAATGAAGCCTAAACATCCCCTTTGTACATCAACTTAGAAACCCATGTAGTTTAGTACGTTCATGGTGTAACAATGACGACGTGTCACGCTAAGTTGGCAAGGGTACCATTTCAGCAGTATTTGTAGCGCGTGTGCAACACACGGTGCCTTTTAGCAAATCCAATCCTTTGATGTTGTGCAACTCACTCATTATCCCCACCATATTTTTTCCGATTAAGGCTAACATATAAACATACATCCGGCCTCTACAACAGCTCAATGTCACATCTCATATGTACACACATAATTAGAGTCTCATAATGCAATGGTTGTCACACAAGTACTCAGATTGATGTTTACTTGAAGACTCACGAATCATAATGAACCATCACATATGTCGGAAGCTTCAGCGTTGATTAGACAGCGCTCAGTTTTAGCTAACTGAAAAGGAAAGAATTAAAAGAGCAACAGAGATCTGGTACCACTACTAGGGCGTGCCGCGCCCAGGCACGCAAATACCACATCGCATCATACGCCCACATGCACGACGACACGTCCGCAGCCAGGATTCATTCAGGACCACAGCAGCCGATCGAGTGCCCGACCTCTCGTCGGCGTGCCCGGCACAGACGGCTTCGGATCTATCCCCGACAACACCCGATCGATCGATCGATCGGTGGTCGGAACCAGACGCCGGCCGCCCCATCGCGCGCCGCCGCCGAACTGACCCAGACGCACTCGCGCCGCTTGCAACTCTCCCGTAAAAAGGCCACCGCGCGAGCGAATCCCAGTAGCAGCAGTAGGCGATGGATGGACGGATCGGAAGAGGACCACCGCCCACCGGCCACCGCGCGCCATTATGCGCCCCTGTCGGACCTCGCGTGGGCAGTTGGGTTCGGGAGATGCCCGCCTTCGTATCGTAGGTGGACGAGACGTGCGCGCGCACGCGGTCGAGATTGCATGGTGGACGAGATCTGCCGAGAGAGAGATCCATGTAGTACGTGTGTGCGGTCTAGTCTTAGGGAAAGATCACGGCTTTGATGGAAACAGATTCACCCATCGTGCATCATCAGGCAAAGCCTGTGAGTACAGCGGCCACCACCATCTCAGGATCATCGCCTGGAGTGATCATCCCATCATTCGCCATTGTGTTTCTACATTATTGCTCTGAAATTTTGGGTGTCCAGTAGTAAGGAACGCAATGTTCAGCTTAGCATATACTCCGCTAGCTTCCAGGCTGATGAAGCTGGTGCTATAATTGTGGAATAAAACTATAGAGATTTCCTACACACACACGCACAAAAAATAAAAACATACACCATGAATAAAAGGGGAGCATCTCTACCGATTCTAAGAACTGAATCGGAGCTAAGCCAAACTGATAAAGTGAGGAGAGTCGACATGCATGTAGTTCAGTGAGCTGGTCAATCATGCGCTACATATGCTACCACACCCTGACGGTCACACCTGAAACGACGTAAAATACAGAAAGACCTAACATGACAAGTCGTCCGTCCCAACTGGTGAAATTCTAGCACTGAGCGAAATGGGTTGTGGTGACCTTTGCTGACTAATCACTTGAGGGGGCCGGGCGACTAGTTGAAGTGATTAATTAACAACTCCTGTTATCTATATCTTCCGTTTACTAGCTCCATCGCGGTTTTCGCTAGCCATGTGATCAACTACCGAACTAACAATGCATCAACCTGGACACATGCATGGACATGGCGATGCTAATCATATTAGTCCCAAAGCAGGTGTTGGACGAGCTTAAGATACCCTTTTGGCTCGGCTGGGCCTGCCGCATCTCGTGGGAGATTTTTTTTTTTTTTGAATTTTTCCACGTATATTAAACCAGCAAAGAGTACACGATTATATCGATTACAAAAACAAAACTAAAAGAGACTAGCAAATCTATGAGATTTTCAAGCTCTTTCTTCATCCATGACACAATCTTGTACTTTTCTGAAGGCAGCCGTAGAACAACGCCAACACCACCAAACCACAGACCTGTGAATACCACCGAAGGTTCTCCCTTTTTAATTTTGAGCCGCAATGCCAAGGTTTTGTGCACGCACACAGCCATTAAATTAATCAAGCAACATCGGCAAGAGCACCACCACTGATATTCCAGGGATAAATAACTGAACCACTTTGTCGACGTCGTTGGGAGCCGAGAGAACGAATCACCATTGCCGAAGACGTAGTAGCCGGGATAGATATTGCGAGGACAAACCTCCTCGCGGCAACCATGAGAAACAATCCAAGATTGATCTGACGAAGCAAGATCTGAAGAACCATACCTAGACAGACTTAATCTTCCAAAGCCACCATTGACGTCGGGAAGGATATCTCGCCGTCGAACGAAGCGTGGAAGATCACTTATTGCAGACGATACCATCTCCATTAACGAAGAAGATGACGACCAAAACCAAACTCTACCATTAAGGACCTTCGAAAAGCGCCGTGCGCAGGTCCGAGGTCCCCACCCCTTCTAGTGCCAGAACAGCACCTAGAGGAGGCGAGGACTCCTCGAATCCTTGCCGGCGGCGACGAAGAAGCTGCAGATATCGCCGGCGGCGGCGGCTAGGGTTGAAACCCTAGGCCGCCGCCACGATCGCCTCCTCTCTCCTGTCTCTCGTACGTACCATTTCGTTTCCGATTTGATATGCTGTGCTCGTGGGAGATATTTACTATTTTTGTGCACGTACAGGAGTTGTCAACAGAGAGGCGAAAAAAAAAACGGGATTCCGGGTGGGTGTGTACGTTTCCCTAAAATAAATAGATTCCGGGTGGGTGTGTACGTTTCCCTAAAATAAATACACGTAAACATTTGGGAAAAAAATCAAAACTAATTTACCATGTAGAAATACTATTGTGTCATAAAGTTTGGAGAGTACTCCTGTATCTATTGTGTCATAAACTTTCAAATCAAAATTTGGAACAACATCTTGAGACACAAAAATGACAAATTTAGCTTAGTATTAATGGCTCAATTCATAGCGCACCTTCAAATAAGTAGTACTCCCTCCGCCCAAAAATATAAGTCACGCTGTTTTTGTGCTGCTATTTGATGCACGATTTTGACCACTGATATATAATGATTATATGGATGACAAATGTATAAATCATAGTCAAAATTGTACGCCATTGACCAATGAAAATCAAGTGCGCGTTATATTTTGGGACAGGGAGTATTATTTATAATGTTTGAGTATTATTTATAATGTTAGCCTTTTTTATTCTTCAGCTCTGGTAGAATTGAAAACGAAATTCTATGACGGATGACACGGGGGACCTTTTCGACGACACGGTGAGGCCGGGGCGGTTCAAAATCGACTACGGGATGCGTCAGCGGCGGCGGCAGAACGGAAATCGTAGACTGAAATTTCAGCCGCACCAAAATTTCAGAGGGATGGGGGAATTGGAAAGGAGGCCGCGAAACTAAATATCTGAGATGCTTGGGGTCTCGTATCGGGGTGCGCTGTTTTTCTTACGGTTTTGCCAAATATTCAGGATTGTGCGGGTCTGTATTTTACCAAAAAATTAAATAAAACTGACGTTTGTTTTAAGAGCTGGGCCCTTTGAAGGGACCCCCTAGAGACGTTCTTATACTCCTCGAGCTTACCTGTCCATCCGAGGAGACGATCACCAATATGAGATCAGGTGTGAGGCTGTCCTATTTCAGGCTATCAGCTGATGAAAAACATAGGTAATCTCGGCCAAGGAAATCATGGCAATCCTTGTAGACGATGGTGCCGCCGACAGGTTGTGATGTGACGGATGAAAATTGCCGCCCGCTGATTCTGTGCCGGTGACGGACTCAGCAGTAAAAGATCGTGCCGGGAACCATCTCGTGCTGTAGGCTGTAGCGGCGGTGCATATGTCTGAAACCGAAACCGTTCTTCTCCCCATACTGTAACCACGGCTTACGGAAAGAGAACGGCGAATAGGAGTACGTACTACGAGTGGCAGTGCTGTGTTTAAATCCAGCGCCGGGTGGTTGGTTGGTTGTTGATCCCGAGGGAAGAATGTTCTCTGCTACACATCGAATGCCCCTACCGTATATGACTCTCCTCATTCCGATCTTGAAATACCGATCAAGATGAGGCTGAGGCTCCACTGCGATCGACCTTATGTGGTATTGTGTCATTTCAAGCTGGTTGTGGTTGTGGTCCTTGTCGAGAGATCTAGCTTTTCTGCGTCTCATCCACTCCGGTATTGTACCATGGCGTGGGCGCCGTGCGTACTGGTTAGATCGAGCAACTGTTCCATCGATGTCGACTGCGCCCTTCCTCACTCACGAATCATGGCCAAAACAACAAGATTGACCTCCGGACAAAACTTGAGCCTGAAATGAACTCGTTCTAAATTTTTAATCGAATCTAACCCATTTTACTACCGCTCAACATGCTGACGGTAAGCTTAACATGGTACCGCTAGGATCGTCGGCGGTAGCTTTCTTGATCCACGGCCGCAGATGGAATTTTCACTTGGCTGGCTACCGCCGGGGAAACAGTCGGTACCATCATCAAGCCAACCGCCATCCGCACCGGCGGTACTTCCTGAAACCTGTACACGATCAGCCGATTAGCTTGAAGCAGGGCACAGTCGCTTGGCTGGCTCTTTTAGAATCAGGGCACAGTTGCTTTGGTAGAGTTTGTGTGTTACCACCAGGATAGCTGGCGGTAGACATCCTGGTACGACGAGAATGTTGACTACGCTGATGGGTAGGGTACCGCCGGATCATGGGACGGTAGATCCTCAAGCAATAACGCCAAGTGAGCGTCAACCCACCGTCCGGCGATTCCTCAAGCCTAATTACGTACGTATATATAGTCAGTGTAGATTAACTGGAGAGTACTATAGGACTAAAAAGGGTTAGATCGGATTAAAAGTTTAGAATCAGTTCATTTCCGGCTGAAATTTTGTCTCAAGGTCAATTTTGTTGTTTTGGTCCGAATCATCAACCATGCCTTTTTACAACAAAGAACAGCTTGCCAGAACCATCCATGTCATACAAGAATTAATAGGGCTATCTGAATATTGAACAAGAGAGCCCATGTATATGTAAAATGCCCAGTACGTAATTAAGAAAATCTATATAGCTTCTGCCGTCAGGTGAGAATGTGAGATCCAACGATTTCTGATGAGGCTGCATGTTGCAACATTATAGAAACGTACAGACAGAAGAGAACTTGCACAGCATAAATAATTTGTGTATTCGATGGTACGTACATTTACAGTAGAGAGACAGCATAAGATACTGCAAATTGCAGGCTGAGAAAAGGCAGATCCATGGTCCATGGAATGGAACGCATCATGGCACCAGCATTAAGACAGCTTCACATGCTCGTCACACTGTCACAGTCAGGCCATCCGCTGAAGACGTTGGACTCTGCATCATCACGAACTACACTAGCAGATACTAGTAGCAGTTGACCCAGCAAAGTCACAACCCTGCACTAGTAGTAGATTATAGCGATCAGAAGAATATCTTTTTTTTTTTTTCGCGAAACACAGTACAACGCAAGCGCTCATATACACGCGCACACACTCACCCCTATGAACGCACGCACGCACACCCTACCCCTATGAGCACCTCCGAGAGACTGAGTCGGCGGGTCGAGTCTTGAGATTGACGAAGTCACCACGGGCGCCTCGCTGTCGACGGGAACGTCGCCTCCCACTGAAGAATATTCCGCCTTAAATGAGAAACACCAGCGTCAAACCTGGGGTTTGAACTCTGGTGGGCTGGAGGTACAACCACCCACCTAGCCATCTTGCCACAGGCAAGTTCTCAATCAGAAGAATATCCAGGAAGGTATCACTTCACCACTAGTAGTAGATTATTTTGCATCCTTGGGATCGCTCCTGACGGATGCAACTTGTGAGAGAGTGAATCTTGGTGCGCATGGGGCATAGGCGATCGAAGCAGACACCTGAAGAGATGCACGGCCCTCCGTTTCGGAAAAAAGGAGGAAAGATAGCACGGCCGGTGAAGGGAAATAGTAGTACAGTACGAAACATCGGATGCATGCATCTGGTTGTTCGAGAAAAGGGCAAAAAGGGAGATGAGAGAAACATGGAGATCTTTCCATTGCAGAGGACATCACATGCACCATCACATCGATCGATGGTTCTACTTCTGCCCGGACCCCCTTTCCTATCCTCCCACTATTCGATCGTTAGCGAGAACCGTACGTACTAATCGCTGTAGAAATCCTTGCAGTTTATACTTCGTAAATATTGCAATTGGTGGTCTCATGTCATGGATGATCGATCCGGACTCGCTGGAGGGACACGTACGATGCAACTTCCGTACCGCTACAGATAAGAGACGGAGGTCGATCGCGATCGAGGAGCAACAGCCAACACGAGATGGATCCGGCAGTAAGTAAACGAGCGCCCAAGATTCACCGAGAATCGCGATAAATTTGTCCAGCAGCCACACCACACGATATATAGGCCGGCACAGCGCGTGCATGCGTGGTGTGGAGTACGTACGAAACACCGCGTGGTCGATCGGGCAGAGCCGGCCGGCCACTTGCTCCCCGCGTTAGCGCGGCCACGCGGTCGATCGAGGCATGCTGGACGTCGATGACCTCATGAAAGGGATCTGCACGTCGTCGCACGCTTAATCTAGCCATCGTGGACTAATATGAACAATCAAGCTGGAGGGTTTGTTCGTCCGTTTTCCTAAGGCTGATCATCTCTGCCACTCACGCATCCATCCATGTTAGGGATGCGAAAACGGGATTCGTTTATCCGGAAACTGTCTTTTGCTCCCGGGCACCAGTGCTACTGCCACTAAAAAAAATCGAAAATCATTTTTATGAGTTTCGAAAAATTCTTAAAAAAATACGGATGTAGCCAATGATATATCCCACGAATGTTTAAATTTTCAATTTGAGATACCTTATATTTTGGGATACACAAAAATAACAGATCTGATAGAATTTAGATATTTGAAAATATGCATACTTAGATCCACACTTTTTGTGATTTTTGTGTAGCTCAAAATACAACATATTTGAAGTTGATATCTTGCACGTTCATAGGATATATCATTGACTCTCTCCACATTTATTTTCAGAATTTTTTGAAACTTATAATTATGATTTTCGAATTTTTTATATAGGAGGGAGCACTGGAGCCCGCGAGTCAAAAATCTTCACTCCCGTTTATCTCACTTTTTTCCATTTTGTGCATAGCTAGTACAAAATTTTAGACTTTTTTCCATTTTATGCATAGCTAGTACAAAATATTGGTCTAACATTTTGTACTAGCTACACATAAAATGGAGAAAAAGTGGGACAAACGGGTCCCGTTTTCGCATCCTTATCCATGATGCATTCAGCTAGGCATCTCCTTTGGATCTCTGGCTTGCTACATTATTTGCATTACTCTGCTTGCGACTCGAGTAGTGATGGTAGTGAGTACAACATGTGCAGACAGATACCCCCACGCGCTCGATCGCGCCACTAATCTAAGAGAAGTCGTCAAGAGGTCTGTCATGGGGTTGTCTGTAACATCCCCAGTTTTTCAAAAAGTTGAAAAATCAAAAAAAATTAAAACTTTTGAAAACTATTATGTATTTTGCTTTGAAAAGAAAAATCATGCATGCATTCATCTGCATTTTGTGTTGTTGCATTTGATATTTCAAAAGTTGGAATATTATTTCCACTTGAAAAACTTATTTGTGAAAATGATAAAAACAAAATAGCAATTATGCTATTTATCTTATTTCTACTTATTGGTTAGATGTGTTATGTTAATTGTATTTATTGAAAATAAGTATTTTCATATGTTTACAATTGTGGTACTTAATTTTATTTAAGCCATATGTGATTTGTTTTAAAAGCCTATTTTAAATTTGACATTAAGTGTCAACCTTTCCTTTAAACATATTTTGAAATGTTTATTTTTTTAATTGTTGAGAAGTGTGTTTGTTTGCTTAAAAAGAAAGGTTTTGTTTTTACAAAATTATTGAAAGTGCTTTGAATTGTTTTGGATTTAAAATTCAAAAGTTATTTGTTTTTGAATAAAACCGAAAAGAAAAACGTTTTCTGGAAAAATGCGAAGCCTAGATAAATGGGCCAAGCCCAACTACTTTCTACCGCACGGCCCAGATCCTATCTGCCGCCCGAGCAACGCGAACCAGCCCAACAGCAGCTCAGGCCCGCTCTCTCTCCCTTCTCTCACTTCCACGCGGGCCCCACACGTCAACGCCATTATCTTCAACGTCCCGTACAAGAAATCCTCTCCGAAACCTAGCAAAATCCGGACCAAATTCGTTGCGATTCGCAATGATTCTTCCGTGTCTCTTACCCCTATATAAACCCCACGACCTCCTCTCTCGTTTGCCCCAAAACCCTAGCGAATACGCCCCCAGGCTGCTCGCATTGATCCCCGCCGTGCCGCCACTGCCGCCGCCGTGTTCTGCAAATTCCGGCGAACGTGGTCAACCCCGAGCCATCCTCTCTGCTCCATCCTCTTTCTCTCCTCCTAGCGCATCTTCTGAAATTTTGCGGTATTTTATTTCGCAGCGAAATCGACGCGTCCGTCCTCGACCGAAGGTTGCCGCCGCCGTCCTCTACTCCAGCGAACATTAGAGGGAGAAGCAGAGCACGCCCGCGATCCCCGACCTCGCCATCAAGCTCGCCTCGACTACCTGCATCCAGTGGTATGATCACCTCGTCCCCGTAGTCCGTAGATCGCCGTATCCTTGCTCGGCCGTCCATGGCGCCGCCGCACCGGAGCCACACCGGCGACCTAGCGCCGCTCGGGTTTGGTCTGGGAAACGGAGACCGTCCGATCTGATCCGGACGGCCACGATTAGAACCATCCCCGAACCGGTACGAATCAACCAGGAGTCGCCACGTCGCCCTCTCCGTCCGCGAAGCCCGTCCGTCCGCGTCCGTCTGCATCTGCGCCGCATCGCCCGCCTGGAGGAAGCGCGCCAATCAGGCGATGACACGTAGCCAGCCATCGCCAGGGACTTCAGCGCGAAGAATTTCTTTTGTTTTCTTTACAGTTTAGCCCCTGCACGTTATAGATTAGTCCCTGCGATGAGATGTATTATTAATTTTTACCCGTTTATCTAAATTTTATGAAAAATATATTTTTGGAAAGCTTATGACACGTAGAAACTTTTGGCATAGTTACTTTTATGTTTTGTCAAATTAATTTTGTTTAATTTAAAAAGTGGCTTAAATAGTATTTTGAACATAACTTGAATTTAAAAATAGATTTTTGATCAAACTCTTTTGCTATAAATTTGTATGCCTAACTATTGGCCGTAGGAATACAGTACTAATTTTGTAAAAGTAATTTCTATGATTTTTATAATTAATATTGATTAAATGCTTTTTAGGTGTTATTTTAAAAATTAAAATTGATTAAAATTATTTTTCTTCATTTATTCGACTAATAAAATGCCTTAGTCATATTTTGATCTCTTTAGTTACAAAATTTACTTAGAAATAATTTGCCTCTCCAAACAAAGTAATTTCCTTCCTTAGAAAATATGTGATAATTATTTTGACATTATTATTTCCTTAGAAAAATTTCAACATCTTAATAGTGCTAAATCTTTTCCTTAGAAAAATTTAGCATCTTGAAAACTTAGTTGTTTTAGAATATTTTCCTAAGTGTTAGTTTTGACAAGTGTTTGTCCTTAGAAATTTTATCAACTATTGTTTTAAAGTATTTTTCCTTAGAAAAATACCAACACCTTACTTTATGAACTCTTACTTAGAAATTGTTTTGACTTATTGTTTGACCTCTTTGGTCCTTAGTTATTTTTGGAACATGTGCATGCATATCAAGTCCTTAGAAATATTTTGCACTTCTTACATGACATTCCTCCTTAGAAAAAAAGTGAGGATGCATGTTAGTCCTTTTGACCCTCCTAGTCGAAAACCACTGAGTTAGAATTAGTGGAAACCAATGAAGGACTTAGCCAAGAAAACAAGACTCCAGAAGCATCTTCAAGAAGTAAAACTACTTAGAAGAAAATCAAGAAGAAGTTCATGAAGACCAACCACCTATAATTTTCTAAGTCTTTCTTTCCTTTCTCTGTTTTCTTCCTACTTCATGGTGGCTAAGTTATATTCAAGACCAACCTTGATGCTGCCAACATCATCAAGACTACAGAACCACCAAGTCTACAAATCACAATGAAGTCAACACACCAAGAAGAAAGCTACCAGGAAGCCTGGAGAAGATGCTTGGAAGACCAACTACTCCATTCTTTCTATCTTTCTACTTTCTATCTCTCACCCTGGACATAGACCAATGAAGACCATTGAAGATACATGAAGCTACAAAGGAGTTGAAGATTATTTGAAGACCAAACTTGTGAAGACTTAGAGTAGCCTTACAACTTTTCAAGTTGTGGTTTTATCAAATTTATTTTGCTCAACCTTGACCTTGCCTTGGCCAATTGGATTAAGTTATTTTATGTCTTTTTCCTTAGTTTGTTCTGTATGTCATTCACATCAAAATTCCTTGTATCATTCTGCATCTCATGCATGTCATATTTTCTTAAGTATTGTTTGGCTGCATATTTATTGTGAATTGTTTGATGTGATAGAAATTTCGGAGAGAGACGAAGGTTGTTGCAACTGCTACTACTGCACTCCCTATTGTCAAGGCAAGTGGCACACCTCCATGAAATTTCCTAGGTATTTTTATATGCATTACTTAGTGTATTTCCTTATATGCATGTGTTGGATAGTATTATTGCTATATGCTAAACCCACCATACCTTTACACTAGTTGTGTCTAGAACCCCCAATGATAACTTAGTAGAATTATTGGTGCTATGCAAATTCTTTTTATTGAAAGCTTAAATTCTACTAAGTTAATTTACCACCTGGGTGGATTTGGGCTTGCATGGCTGTCAGAGTTGAGTGTTTATTCACTTGTGGATTGCCACCCAGGGTATTAAAGGGACCAATGTTTCTCTAAGTGAAGTTGCTTACCGTGCAGCCATTAGTCATATGGGCTCTGGCTAGATGGATTAAGTTGCGTGGACTCGTCCCGACTTGATAGGTGGTGGTAGAATGGTTAGAATGGGAGCGCGTCAAGTCGGTATGGGATGGGAAAATGCTTCTGAAAAGTCTCGTCTCAACTCTCTCCTTTTCCTTAGCACAAATTGAGTGCTTGAGGATAGTTTGGGTTTGTTGGGTCTAATGGTGAAAGTGCACAACCTCAGCAGAGTTAAAACTAAGTACTTAGCCGTGTCCCCGGTTACGGACAATTCAAGCAGCTGATCAAGGATGTCAACGGAGGCTCCCAACATCTCGATTTCTTTAAGTAAAATTTTGATGGGTGAACAAGGGTAGACGAGACTATAGATTTCATGCCATATTGTCTCGAACATTTGAAGAAAATGTTTTACAAAGTGTTAGGCAAAATTGGCTTTTATGCAAAATAGCCTTGAACTCCCCCAGCCAAATATGCATATAGGCTATAGAGTTATTCCATTAAGTGTCCACATAGTGTCACTTGCCAGATCCATTTTTAATGGTATCTGACCCACTCTGTTGCAAAATTTTATTTGTTGCAGATTGTTCTGACGACGAGTGAGTTTCGTTAAGGGTTTCGAGTCTGCAACCAACATGTTTTCGCCTGTGGCACATGATGATGATGGAGACTCCATGAAGAATAATTTTCCGCCACTTTACTCTTTAAAAGCTAGCTTCGTGCTATGCAATTTGTAAAGGATATTTTCCTAGGTACTGGATCCGCGTGTAATAATTGATACAATGTTGTGATAATTCATCTTAGACTGTGTGTGCAAATGAATCGATCCAGGGGTTTGCACTATACACAGGTACCTTGCCAATTTCTAAGTGCAGGTACGCTACATTGTCACGGCAGATGTTACCATAGGGTAACTTGAGTTGTAGGGCAAGGCGAAACTAGTGTCTGGGAGTTTGTTTAGCTCTGCGTGGACAAGGGATTTACCCAGGTTCGGCCTCTCCATTGGAGATAAAGACCTACTTCCTATTATGCTATTATTGATCTCGATCTCGATAACCCGGCTACGACAACAGAGCTGGATCTCGATCTAGGTTACAGGGTGCGCTTGGTAGCGGTGATATCTCTGGTTCTCTCGCTAGTCAAAACTTGTCTAACTATGACCTAGGATCCCGCTTATATAGACGGCCGGGTCTCCTGGTTCTATACATAGTAAGCCCGGGTTCTACCCAGACTCGGAGTCCTACTCTAGGTCTTCTAGCCTTCGTGTCCTCCAAGTCTTGCACCGCCTCCGGGTCTTCTTGAAGCTTTACTCTGTTACCCGGGTCACCGACAGGCTTGCTGGCCCATCAACGTAACCCGACCCATGCTGATGGTTAGCTGTCCTGGCCGGGCCTTCTGCCTGGCGGGTCACGCTTCCCTCTTCATGGGCCTACCGGGTTATTATCCCCCCATCAATAGCCCCCAGGTTAACCGGGTCTCCAGGTTGGCATGCTCTCCTAGTCTCGAGCTTTGCTTTCTTGATTAGAGCTGTCATCCTGGCTTGCCGGGTTAACCACCTGAAACATAAAAAATAACATACAACAAGTTTAAGCTCCAGGTTACAACATGATTGGGACACTTTTACATTCTTGTTTTGTTACGTTAAACTTCCATCCATTAAATCAACCATCTTGTTCTTTAAACTTGTTTAGTGCATAATCAACTAAAACTTGTGACACTTTAGTTGTAGGGAATAGATAACTTTTCCTTCTTGCTCCTGCGGATCAACACCCTACTTCCACATTGAGAGGTGCTACAGTGATCCCCTGCTCTTGGGGGTTATCAAGTACTTTTTTGGCGCCGTTGCCGGGGAGCGTAGCGCTTAAGTTTCTATTCTTGTGTGCACTAAACTTTAAATTTATTTTTGTTATATCTTGCAATCATTTAAGCTTGGGGAGGATACTATGCCTCCTATATATGATGATTACAATGATGATTATGAATGTTTTACTCCCACTATTACTAAGAAGGATTTTACTTATGTGGAGAGTACTAATAATTTTATGCTTGAAGCTCATGAGAGACATGCTTTATGTGATAGTTATATTGTTGAATTTATTCATGATGCTACTGAAAGTTATTATGAGAGAGGAAAACATGGTTCTAAACATTTCAACATTATTATCTTTCCTCTCTTTAAGTTCAAAGTCTTGAAATTGCTCTTGTTTTATCTTCCTATGCTACTTGCTTTGCGTTTCAATGATTTATTTTCTTACAAGATCCCAATACATAGGAAGTGGGTTAGACTTAAAAGTGTTTCATATTTTTCTCTTGATGCTCTCTTTTGTATTTCAATTCTTGTTCCTATGTGAGCATCATTAAAACTATCATGGCTGTCCAGAAAACAGATTCCTAAGCTTCACTGCGAAAAATGTTAAAAATCACAGAAAAGGAATTTTGACCTGAAATTTTACGACAGCAATCTTAAGTTATTAATACACATTTCATTAGTTCAAAATTTTCTGATTTGAGCAACGTAAGTGCCTCTGAAAATTCACTCTTTACGAGCTGTCCAGTTTTTGACAGATTCTGTCTTTATTTTGCATTACTCTCATTACTTGTGTTTTGTGTAGTTCTATTGATCAAAGAGCAATGCACAACCATAGTAACAGTAGCTAATGTTTTAAATCAATTCATGATATGTCTTTGTTGTACCTATGAGGATTTAATTTATGGAGACACTAACCCTTCTAATCAAGTTTTATGTTGAGTTTTGTGTAAAGAGAATTTTTCAAGTGGAAGAGTTGAGGGTGATGAACAAAGATCAAGAGGGACAACCACTCAAGCTTGGGGATGTTATCCCTAGACTCACCCACATATATCAAATAAGTACAAGAATTCAAGCTTGGGGATGCCAAGCCACCTCACTCCAACCATCTTGATATCAAGTAAGAAGCCGAGCTATATGACTATAAAGAAAGCGCTTTACAGGAGGCAACCCGGTTGTTTTTATTTGTGATTTTCTTTGTGTCGTCTTGCTGTAACAAGAGACTTAGTTTTTAGTTTAGTTTCTGGAATTTTTAATAAAGTGCCAAGTTTTACCCATTTTGGTTTGAAAAAGTTGCTTATAGCGTTCGGAGATTTTATTCCTGCACGAATCTGTGCACGGTTTGATTTTTAATTCTTATTCTGTAACTCCGAATGAGCTCATATTTGAACTGCAGTTGCAACTTTACTCTGTTAGCCGGGTCACCGACAAGCTTGCTGGCCCATCATCGTAACCCGGCCCATGCTGATGGTTAGCTGTCCTGGCCGGGCCTTCTGCCTGGCGGGTCACGCTTCCCTCTTCATGGGCCTACCGGGTTATTATCCCCCCATCAATAGCCCCCAGGTTAACCGGGTCTCCAGGTTGGCATGCTCTCCTAGTCTCGAGCTTTGCTTTCTTGATTAGAGCTGTCATCCTGGCGTGCCGGGTTAACCACCTGAAACATAAAAAATAACATACAACAAGTTTAAGCTCCAGGTTACATTGCTTTTCTCTTTAGCTAGGCCAGCTCTCCTTGGCGGTCCATATCGTAATCCGGCTCAGTCGTACCGGGTTCATACGCCTCCGGGTTTCGTGCTCAACACTTAGTGAAAACTGCAGCCTAACTGTAAATCAATCTCCAGTCTATCTCAATCGTGATCTTGTCAGATAATATCCTTTGATTGTCTCATTCTGTTTGTCGTTGACCTTTGGTCAAACATCCTTATCTCCTCGTCTTTTTACCGCAACACCCCTAGGGCTTTTTACTGCGCCTATAAGTATAGGGTTAGGGTAAACAGTGCGGTCACTTTCCCCATTTCCTCCTTGGTCTGTTCGTCTCCTTCCTCACGCAGCCGCCGCAATCGCATCTCAAATCGAGATCCCAAACCTCGATAGAAATCTCCACAACCACCATCTACTCATCCCTCCGTGCTGCGCCCTCGATTCCAAGTTCAATCGCACCCACAATCGCTCCGCATCTTCCTCTCCTCGCACCCACCTCCATTGCTAGGGTTAGCTCATCTCTACTTTCGAGATTGGGCATCACCACAGTTCCGCATCCATGGGGAAGGAGAAGATGAAGTCTGGAGGTCCCAAAGCCGCAAAGAAGAGCACGAAGAAAGGATCCAGCTCCAGCGCCGCCATGGCAGCCGCTTCGGTGAACTGGACTAGGTCCAGCGCCACTGACACGACGTTGCAGACGTTCGTGAACCGGGGCGAGCTTCCGCCCAAGAACGAGATCCACTGGAGCGTTCCTGGAGAAGAAACGCGTCCCAACCCCAAGGAAGGTGAAATCATTGTCTTGCTCGATCATGTTTCCCGTGGTCTACGCCCTCCGGGCTCTCTCTTTTTTCGCCAAGTTTTTAAGTACTATGGCCTCACCACACTAAATGTTGCCCCCAATTCCATTCTCAACATTAGCAACTTCGTAGTTTTCTGTGAGGACTATCTCCAGATGGCTCCATCTCTCGAGCTTTTCTTAGAAATATTCTATTGCAATCCTTCCCACGAAAACAAACCTCTTGGCCCTAACAGTGGCGTTGCCATCCAGCGCCGTAAGGAGTGTGATTTCCCGGCTCTTGCTCTGGCCAGCCACCCCAAGGGGTGGCAAAACTCTTATTTCTATTGCAAAGATACCTCTCCCGAGTCAGACGATGCCAAATTCCCGGCTTTCAGAAACTCTGCCTTAGTGTATGACGCCAAGATGAATAGTTATGCTGATGACGAGAACCGGATCTTGGTGGAAGCCATCCGTCGCCGGGCTAGGGCTCTGCTTGCCCATGGCCTCCGGGGCACGGATTTGGTTAAGTGCTGGGTCGGCTGGTTTATCCAGCCTCTTAGCATCAGGACCCGGCTATTCCATGAATATACCGGAGAAACAACTGATAACATGCGTTACTCCGAAGTGACGCTTACTGATGATCAGATAGTGAAGAACGCCAAGAAGCTGCTTGGTGAGACCAAACACGACATCGCGCTGACCGGGCTTGCCCCGTTTAGTGCTAAGAACAAACCACCCACGGTAAAAAAAACCAACTCTTTTGCTTTGTCTTTTGATAACCCGGTTTTTCTCGCATGAAACACTTATCTGTTCATCTTCCTTCACCTCAGGACCCGGAGTGGTGGAAAGCTGATTATGCCCCTGTGTCCTCTCCTGATGATGAGACACAGATGCAAGTGATGAAGATGAAGAAGAAGGTGAGCTAGACTCAACAGGCTGGCTCTTCCTCGACATGATTAACAGCGAAGCCACCACTAAGGACCCCTCAACTGATAACCCGACGCTTCTTGTTCCAGGACTCACTGACCCGGCTACTGATGAACTGTCGGGTCCTCAAACTGCTAGACCTCCTCCTCTCAAGAGGACTCGGGCAGCTATTGCAAAGGTGCCGTATTCTCGTCTTTCAAATTATGTAATGAACACCTCTCAACCCCAAGCACACATACATGCTAAGGAACTTGAGAAGGAAGCTGAAGCCAGCAAGAAACCTCGAACCCGGTCTGCTGCAAACCCGGGCTCTCTGAACACAGGTATCCCTCCATGTTCTTTAACCAGTTGGGCCAAATCCATCCAGAAGATACATCCTTTAGCTGGCAAAATCCGGGCCGCTAAATCCTATTCTTTGTCAGCTTCATCCTCGGACAGTGTTAGCACACCCGAGGACTTCCAAATCAACACCGGGTAAGACACATTCAACTACCACCATACTTCTGCTTCTCTCCATAATGTACTTTTAACTTAATCAATTTTCACTTTATTTCAGTGCCAAAGCAATGCTGGATGAAGAGCCGGGTTCTCCACCAGCTGCGTCTCCTCTTCCAACTACCACAGTGCCTTCCCCTATGGAGACACACATCGAGGAGCCGGCTCAAAGTGACGAACCCGCAGAGAACTTGACTGCATCGCCAAGAAGCTCTCCTACCCCTGCACCAGAGCCATCTCCAACTGCTCAGTCGCCCGGGTTAGGATCTGGCACCAAAGAAGATGAAGTGCAGGTCACTGGAACCCAGCACGTTCCAGTAAAAGATAATCCTGAAGTGCTGGCCAAGGTGACAACTCCTGAGGCTAAGCCGGTGTCTCCTGCCAAAGGCAAGGACCCGGTTCCTTTGCCTGATTCACCGGCTCTGGAATCTATGTCCGTCCCAGCCCTTTGCGATGAGTATTTTTCTCGTCTTGCTCAACGCAAGAACTTGGAAAATGAGCTGGTCGTCCTGATTCAGAAGCGATACAAGGTACCCTTTTTTCTTGCCTTTACTTTTTCTTGCATAACTATACCCTGAGTAGCCCCCAAGCTCTAAGATTATCACTTGTTGCTTATAATACGAATACCTTAGATAAAAACTTCAATCCTGTAGCCCCCAAGTGCCGGGTTGTCTGTTCACAGCAACCTGGGACTAAAAACTTCCATCTTTTAAAACTTTTCACCCTTCATAACAAATTTTAAACACTGTAGCCCCCAAGTGCCGGGTTGCCTGCCTGCAGCAGACTGGGACTAAAACATAGAAAATTTCAAACTTTGCGCGTGTAGCCCCAAGTGCCGGATTGCACGCCCGCAGCAACCTGGGACTCCACTTTATTCTATCTTTACAAAATTTAAACACTGTAGCCCCCAAGTTCCGGGTTATCTTTCCTACAGTAACCTGGGGCTAAAATGTATCTATATTGTTGTTCACGTACTGCTTAAAAGCTTCAAACGTGTAGCCCCAAGTTCCGGGTTAGCTTGCTGATGCATGTAAAATGCATACATGAACTTTACATTTTATTACTTGATATTCCAACTTATTTGCATCATATATGGGTTATATTTATGTTTTATAATGATTTTAGGGGATAATTCACAGTTTCCCATTTATTTGGAATTAACCCTGCAGAACCAGAAAACCCCTTTTTCCATATTTTTGACTTTTAGGGACCAAACGACGTCCAAATGACCTAATATTTTACGGGGCCCAATATTTGGAAATAAGAAGACGTACGAGCCAAGGATCCGCGAAAAAGGAAGTTCGAGGAAGAAAATAGATGGTCCCACGCGGCAAGATTCCTTGGCCGTGTGGGACCACCTCTTTTATTCCTCGTGGATCCGATGCCGTCCGTTTTCATCTCCGTGGCTTCGTCTTGACCTAAAAACGTCTATAAAAATAGTCCCCCGGGGAGTTTCGCGAGGCGGCGGCGGAGAAACACAAAACCACGAAAGAGAGAGTCAGAAGGCTGCCGCCGGAGAAGATCGGAGGGGGAACCGCCGCCGGAATCACCTCCGGAGGGCTCCACCCCCCCTCCGGCATGTTGATCATCAACATCTACAGCAAGATCATCTCCTCCATCATCACCATGATGAAGGGGAGTAGTCCACCCCCTGGACCTTGGGTTTGTGGTGGTAACTTGATCCAATCTCTCTATGTATGATCATTGTTGAAGTCCATATGATGTGCCTTGCATGATTATGGAACTATCTTTGTAATTCCTATGGTGGATATTGTGGTATGAGATGATATTATGTTATGCATTTACCGTCATGTTGGGATTTCTATAGTTTGTCATACTTTGGAGATATTCTATGATACATGTGATGGTTTGATTTATGCATAATGCCTTGTTTATCCTTGTCATGAGGTGATTGACACCACCAAGTGTGGATAGATGAGAGAGATGTGGTCATGCACACGAAATATGAATCATTGCACTAGTGTTTAGAATATTGTCCATTATGAAGTATGATGTATGTAGGTACGGGATGGCCGATGTGACAACGACATATGTATTGAGTGACATGTGAAATACAGCCCAACATCCTTTATCTGGGGGTAAAAAGGAAGAGTATGATGTGGGAGTGATAGCAACCACGCTAGCCTTACGAGGGTGACCTAGCAACACAAATGAGTACTTCTTTCAACTATGTGTTTTAGGACATGTAGCCGTCATAGAAGTTTACCATTAAAGCATGACAATTGTGTGTATTTTTTATCTATAACATGATAATCAACATAGATGGGAGAGAGGATTGAGTGAACCCATGAACCCATGTCCATTGTTCCTATAAGAGAAAACCTTTGTCTTGTCCTCTTGCATTGAAGAGGATTGGGACACTTTTACATTCTTGTTTTGTTACGTTAAACTTTCATCCATTAAATCAACCATCTTGTTCTTTAAACTTGTTTAGTGCATAATCAACTAAAACTTGTGACACTTTAGTTGTAGGGAATAGATAACTTTAGTTGTAGGATACTATGCCTCCTATATATGATGATTACAATGATGATTATGAATGTTTTACTCACACTATTACTAAGAAGGATTTTACTTACGTGGAGAGTACTAATAATTTTATGCTTGAAGCTCATGAGAGACATGCTTTATGTGATAGTTATATTGTTGAATTTATTCATGATGCTACGAAAGTTATTATGAGAGAGGAAAACATGGTTCTAAACATTTCAACATTATTATCTTTCCTCTCTTTAAGTTCAAAGTCTTGAAATTGCTCTTGTTTTATCTTCCTATGCTACTTGCTTTGTGTTTCAATGATTTATTTTCTTACAAGATCCCAATGCATAGGAAGTGGGTTAGACTTAAAAGTGTTTCATATTTTTCTCTTGATGCTCTCTTTTGCATTTCAATTCTTGTTCCTATGTGAGCATCATTAAAACTATCATGGCTGTCCAGAAAACAGATTCCTAAGCTTCACTGCGAAAAATGTTAAAAATCACAGAAAAGGAATTTTGACCTGAAATTTTACGACAGCAATCTTCAGTTATTAATACACATTTCATTAGTTCAAAATTTTCTGATTTGAGCAACGTAAGTGCCTCTGAAAATTCACTCTTTACGGGCTGTCCAGTTTTTGACAGATTCTGTCTTTATTTTGCATTACTCTCATTACTTGTGTTTTGTGTAGTTCTATTGATCAAAGAGCAATGCACAACCATAGTAACAGTAGCTAATGTTTAGAATCAACTCATGATATGTCTTTGCTGTACCTATGAGGATTTAATTTATGGAGACACTAACCCTCTAATCAAGTTTTATGTTGAGTTTTGTGTAAAGAGAATTTTCAAGTGGAAGAGTTGAGGGTGATGAACAAAGATCAAGAGGGACAACACTCAAGCTTGGGGATGTTACCCCTAGACTCACCCAACATATATCAAATAAGTACAAGAATTCAAGCTTGGGGATGCCAAGCCACCTCACTCCAACCATCTTGATCAAGTAAGAAGCCTAGCTATATGGCTATAAAGAAAGCGCTTTACGGGAGGCAACCCGGTTGTTTTTATTTGTGATTTTCTTTGTGTCCTCTTGCTGTAACAAGAGACTTAGTTTTTAGTTTAGTTTCTGGAATTTTTAATAAAGTGCCAAGTTTTACCCATTTTGGTTTGAAAAAGTTGCTTATAGCGTTCGGAGATTTTATTCCTGCACGAATCTGTGCACGGTATGATTTTTAATTCTTATTCTGTAACTCCGAATGAGCTCATATTTGAACTGTAGTTGCAACTTTTCATCCTCTGTATGCATGAATTTTTCGGAATTTTTCGACAAAGTTTAGTAGGGTAGAAAAATACGTTTTGCTGCTGCTGTTTTTCTGGACAGATTCTGTCCCATTTTGTTTGATGCATGCTTTGAACTTTTAACTTGAATCTTTTTGATCCAATTGAGTTTATGAGTAGGCATACAACATTATACACTTTCTGGACATTCATATGAATTTTTGTTCAAGGATTATATGCAGCAAGAAATCATTTGTTTATCACTACTAATGCACCCCACAGAAAAGAAATGGGAGAAACGGTGTTTTGAAGTTTTTTCACAGGGATTAGAGGAGATGCACCAAGAGCTATCCAAGGATGGTGAAGACCATAAGCTTGGGGATGTGAAGACAACCCCACTGGACCTACACACTCTCGGTTTGCACACGTCTAACTTCTGTTTTTCGATCAACACTTTATCGCATAAACTTGGAGCGTCTTTTTGTTTGTTTTGGTTTGATTTTTATTTTGTGAGACCACCACACTATCATTTATATATGAGAGAGCTACTGGAAATTTGGGTTGAATTAAGTTGGATGCTATTAAAAGATTGGGAAAGGGATGTTTAAGTTGATTCAAAAAGATACATATAGTTGCATGATTCATATGCTTTGTTAATGAGTGTTAATATGCAAGTGTTTTATCAAGAGCTATCTTTTATTCATGTTTTGATGCTGAATGTTACTTTACTTTGTTTAACATGGATTGGTTAGTTCTATGGACACTCATGCATGCATTTAGACGGTCAACTTTCTCCCTCTTGCTAGCCCAAAAATTCCAACAAGTAAAAACTTGTTTCCAACACCTTCAACCAAAGTTTTTCCAGTGAGTCCACCATATCTACCTATTAGCTTTATGCTATTCCGAGTATGTTTATCATGATATTTGTGTTATCTATACCTCTGAATGAAAATGCTTATGTTGTTGATTGTCATGGGAAAAGTTGGTTATAGAGCTCTCACGAACTTGATGCACACTTTACTTTTATTGCATTAAATAAACATGACCCATTGTGATTAAAATTATGATGTTGTGGGCTTGACAAATGTCTTGGTTGAGAGTTAGCTCATATGTGCTGTCACATGGCAAGCTTTCAACATGCTCTTCATTTTATTTAGTTGATATCATGTACTTTTGTTTATGGATGCTTATCATGGGTGAAATAAATGTGGAGACAAAGCAAGTTTAAATGAGTTTGTATAAATGGTTAGAGAGACGCCTGGGCCGCTAATCTAAGCCATGCATCATTCATGGTGGAAATTTACTTACATACTATGGTGAACCGTCAGTGATACACCTTATAATAAAAAGCTACCAATGGTAAATAAAAAGGGTGTTGAGATTGTTCATTTTGTTTGTTTGTCTTGTCATTTTGATATGGGCTTGTTCCATATCCTGGGACAAGAGGTACCCCAGTTGACGCTCTTAATGATGCTATTATTACTTACAATGATATTTAACTTGAACTTACTTTGTTTCCCAAGTTGAGTAACACCATGGTGTAGGTACTTGTATTCAAGGGGCATGAGACATTCAACCTATACTTTGTCAAGCACACTACTCATATTTGCTTTCACTTTAAACTTAATCATTCAAGATGCTATGATAGGGGTAATGAGAGCTTGACACCAAGGATTACCACATTGCAATCATTAACTTAAGTAGAAGAGTTTGGAAGTTAGATGAAACTTATTCATGCTTTACCTCTACTCATTTATATATCTTTCCAAAGTGTCCACCTTTTATATTCAGATTTTCATGAATACTCTATGACCATTATAGGATGTTCTTACTTTTCATTATGCATACATTTGGTCCATAGTACTTTCTTCTATGTTACACTTTGTGAATTATCATTGAACATCCTTTCATTGAATATTTGATATCACTTTATAATCTATCTTGTATATTGCTACTCCTTTGAGAATGAATCATTTGACTTTATGTAGCAATAGTAATCATCTTTGATATCCTTTGGTAGTATTAAAATGCAAAGTCCATGTTAGTTTTATCACCTTCATACTCGAGGACGAGCATGGTTAAGCTTGGGGATGTTGATGCATGTAAAATGCATACATGAACTTTACATTTTATTACTTGATATTCCAACTTATTTGCATCATATATGGGTTATATTTATGTTTTATAATGATTTTAGGGGATAATTCACAGTTTCCCCATTTATTTGGAATTAACCCTGCAGAACCAGAAAACCCTTTTTCCATGTTTTTGACTTTCAGGGACCAAACGACGTCCAAATGACCTAATATTTTACGGGGCCCAATATTTGGAAATAAGAAGACGTACGAGCCAAGGATCCGCGAAAAAGGAAGTCCGAGGAAGAAAATAGATGGTCCCACGCGGCCAGATTCCTTGGCCGTGTGGGACCACCTCTTTTATTCCTCGTGGCTCCGATGCCGTCCGTTTTCGTCTCCGTGGCTTCGTCTTGACCTAAAAACGTCTATAAAAATAGTCCCCCGAGGAGTTTCGCGAGGGGCGGCGGAGAAACACAAAACCACGAAACAGAGAGTCAGAAGGCTGCCGCCGGAGAAGATCGGAGGGGGGAAACGCCGCCGGAATCACCTCCGGAGGGCTCCACCCCCCTCCGGCGTGTTCATCATCAACATCTACAGCAAGATCATCTCCACCATCATCACCATGATGAAGGGGGAGTAGTCCACCCCCTGGACCTTGGGTTTGTGGTGGTAACTTGATCCAATCTCTCTATGTATGATCATTGTTGAAGTCCATATGATGTGCCTTGCATGATTATGGAACTATCTTTGTAATTCCTATGGTGGATATTGTGGTATGAGATGATATTATGTTATGCATTTACCGTCATGTTGGGATTTCTATAGTTTGTCATACTTTGGAGATATTCTATGATACATGTGATGGTTTGATTTATGCATAATGCCTTGTTTATCCTTGTCATGAGGTGATTGACACCACCAAGTGTGGATAGATGAGAGAGATGTGGTCATGCACACGAAATATGAATCATTGCACTAGTGTTTAGAATATTGTCCATTATGAAGTATGATGTATGTAGGTACGGGATGGCCGATGTGACAACGCATATGTATTGAGTGACATGTGAAATACAGCCCAACATCCTTTATCTAGGGGTAAAAAGGAAGAGTATGATGTGGGAGTGACAGCAACCACGCTAGCCTTACGAGGGTGACCTAGCAACACAAATGAGTACTTCTTTCAACTATGTGTTTTAGGACATGTAGCCGTCATAGAAGTTTACCATTAAACATGACAATTGTGTATACTTTTTATCTATAACATGATAATCACCATAGATGGGAGAGAGGATTGAGTGAACCCATGTCCATTGTTCCTATAAGAGAAAACATTTGTCTTGTCCACTTGCATTGAAGAGGATTGGGACACTTTTACATTCTTGTTTTGTTACGTTAAACTTCCATCCATTAAATCAACCATCTTGTTCTTTAAACTTGTTTAGTGCATAATCAACTAAAACTTGTGACACTTTAGTTGTAGGGAATAGATAACTTTTCCTTCTTGCTCCTGCGGATCGACACCCTACTTCCACATTGAGAGGTGCTACAGTGATCCCCTGCTCTTGGGGGTTATCACTTGCCTGCGGTAACCTGGGACTAACTTTTTCTCTTGTATTGCAACAGGAAGATCTTGCCGAAGCCGAGGAAGAAATTGCCCGGCTCAAAGGCGTTATAAAAACTGAATCTGAAGACCGGCTCACAAGTGCTGAACAAATTGAAGCTTTGGAGAAAAATGTCACTGAGCTGACTCAAGAGAACTCTGATCTTAAGAAAAACTAGAAGATCATGAATATCATTGGAAAGAACAACACGCCAATCTCCAAAAGCAGTTGGATTCAGTCACCAATGAGCTGACCCGGTTGAAGAAGATGATCACCTCCATGGTTGCCTCCTTAGTAGGTAAGCATCATTCCTCCAGATGCGAAATCTTTTGAGCAAGTAGACCCGGGTTTCAATTCTCACCACTATATCTATCTTATTCAGGCCCTCCCGATGGAAATCTTCGCAAAACTGTTGTGGAGAAGGTCAAATGCATGTATACGCTGGTACGCCAGCTATACTTTGGCAGTTGTGAAGTCATCAAGGCAGCAAGAAACTGGGAGAACCCGCCAAGCACTTACACTGAGGTGCTTGGCCATCTATCAACGATGCCTCAATGGATCCATCTGCTGAAGAAATCTGCTTACAGAGTCGGGGTGATTCGAGGTCTTGCTTTGGCAAAGGCCTATCATCCCAATCTTAACCTGGCTCCTCTTATGGATGGCTTTCCACAGTTCAATGCTGATGGCACGCAGTTTGACAAGAGAAGCTATTCCCGGGTTGTAAAGCAAACCCGACACGCTGCCACTGTCATTGCTAGCAAGATGAAGCTCCTCACTCTGCAATGTGGATACAACGAAGCCGACGAAGAGATCATTGATGATGAATCACAATGCATTGACCTCCTCCAAAGCTACAAGGACTCCATTGACCCAGAGAAAGTTGCTCCCAGTACCTCTACTGCTCCAAGTTCATCTAGTCCAATCGTTCCTCCTCCATCACGAGCTGCAGTTGAAGACGATGATGAAGGTTATTTCCAATCCCTTCAACATGTCACCTGGCGTGGAGATGGAGCCCCCAAGACCCGGGCCAAGGAGACAAAGACGACAGAAGCTGAGCCGGCAGCTGCCAAGGCAGATGACCTGGCAAAAACCACGGAGGAACGTCTAGCCGGCTCTCCACCTTGTGACCCGGCTCGTGAAGCCGATGCTTGAAACTTAGGCAGATATCTGCTTGCTGCGACAAAAACACTTTTATTCGGCCCTTTGGGCAGTTATTGTAATAACTTAGCACTTTTTACCCCATGCTTGCGATGGTGTGTCTATACACCTTTGGAACCTCGTTTGAATCATGTGAAACTTTTGCCTTAAGATATCTATCTCTCTTTGGTTTCGATGACCCTTTTGATTTCTTTAACTGTGAGTTGGCTTTCGCATGGATTCTCTGTCGCAACTTCTCTGATAAAACAGGGTCAAACCAAGTCCCATTGGGCATCATGGTTGATTGAATTTTCAGGTGAGCAATCAGGCCATATAATCGCGAGTCACATCAAACTCAACAGCAAGATAACCAAGAATAAAACTGATGGCACAAAAGCCGGTTCTTGGGATTGCAGCTACAAACTATTCAAGTGAGAGCCCCCAAGACCTGGATCAATGTTTATAAAGCAATGGCTTAACTATGCAACATTACCCCATTGATCCACATACTGATGAGACGCGCTCTTTGGGCATCTTCTATGAAAAAAATTGCAACACAACTATATTTACTTGTTCTATAGCAAAAAACATAAGGAACTAAAACTGTAAACTAAACATGCATACTAATGAACGAAAAATAGTAACAATAACCCCAAACTCTCTTTGCCGGGTCTCAAAGAACTTTGGGACCCGGATAACGATAAAGCCGGGTCTTGGATAAAAAACTGTGCCACCTCAATGACCAGCCCCCAAGACCTGGCTTATCATCAAACTGTGCTACGGTACATCTCAACCTTTTAGAGAATAACCGACTCTCAAGACACAAACTGAAATGTAAAGTGAGACAACACAAATTTCTGTTCAACCTTCACTTTATTGATAGAAAAGGTTAGGTCAGCAAGCCGCCTCATTAAAAACCTTCCAGTTCCCTTAGGTACCCTGTTAAGGAAAAGAGCGCGTCTGAAACCTGCTGCCTGTTACATCGTGTATTACATCTGATATCTCAATCTCATGCTAAGTATAATATGGGCGCAGCTGGGCAATGTTCCATGGCCGCTCGCGCTCCTCCAATGAAGAAGTGGAATGTGTTGTGTCGTTCACGTACTCAGATTTCTCTCTAGCATCCACCAGATAATACGAACCATTGTGCAGATTCTTGCTTATGATAAAGGGCCCCTCCCATGGAGGAGATAACTTGTGCATCCCTTCCTTGGATTGCATCCACCGCAGCACTAAGTCACCCTCCTGAAAAGTGCGAGTTATAACCCGGCGACTGTGATACCGCCTCAAATCTTGCTGATATATTGCGGATCTTTCTAATGCTTGTTCTCTATTCTCCTCGAGCAAGTCCAAAGAATCTTGCCGGGTTTGCTCATTCTCAGCTTCATCATAAGCCGCCACTCTAGGCGAGTCATGTATAATATCACTTGGCAGTACTGCCTCTGCCCCATACACCATGAAGAAGGGCGTCATCTTTGTGGATCTATTTGGCGTTGTGTTGATTCCCCAAACTACGGATGGTAACTCCTCAACCCACGCTCCGGCGGCTCTGATGCACGGGACCCGGAGACATGGTTTTAGGCCTCGTAGTAATTCTTGATTTGCTCTTTCTACTTGCCCATTGGCCTGTGGATGAGCAACTGAAGCCACATCCAAACGTATACCATTGTTTCCACAAAAATTTGCCATCTCTCCAAGTGACATGTTAGTCCCATTATCTGTGACGATGCTATGAGGATATCCAAACCGATGTATGATCTTTTTCACAAACTTAACTGCTGTAGCTGCTTTACAATTTGTAACTGGCATCACCTCAACCCACTTTGTAAATTTATCAATGGCAACTAAGAGGTGGGTTTTCTTGCAAGGGGACATATGAAAGGGACCCACCATGTCAAGCCCCCAAACTGCAAAAGGCCAGGTCAAAGGTATTGTTCGTAATTCCTGAGCCGGCACATGAACTTGCCTTGCATATCTTTGACCCATCACATCTGTTCACCAAGCGCTCTGCATCTGCCTGGGCCGTGAGCCAAAAGAAACCGTGTCTGAACGCTTTTGCTACTAAAGAACTTTGGGACCCGGATAACGATAAAGCCAGGTCTTGGATAAAAAACCGTGCCTCAATTCCTCTCTCTGATACGATGAAACCAAGAAGCTTCCCCGCTGGAACACCAAATACACACTTTGTAGGATTGAGCTTCATCTTGTACTTTCGCAAGTTAACAAACGTCTCTCTTAGGTCATTAATGAATGACCTGGCTTTCTCTGTCTTGATCACTACATCATCCACATAAGCATGCACATTGCGTCCAATCTGATCATGAAAACATTTCTGAATACACCTTTGGTACATGGCACCTGCGTTTTTCAATCCAAACGTCATGGTCTTGTAACAAAAAGCACCAAACGGGGTTATGAATGCTATCTTTTCCCAATCTTGCTTATTAAGCTTGATCTGATGATATCCTGAGTATGCATCCAAAAAACACAAGAGCTCGCTGCCCGCAACTACGTCAATGATTTGATCAATGCGCGGCAGTGCAAACGGGTCCTTGGGACAATGCTTATTCAGACTTGTAAAATCAATGCACATCCTCCCTCATTATTTTTCTTCAGAACTAGAACCGGGTTAGCCAACCACTCTGGGTGAAAAACTTCCATGAAAACCAACTGCTAGGAGCCGGGCTATCTCTTCTCCTATAGCCTTTCTTCTCTCTGCATTCATTTTCTCAAACCTTGTTTTACCGGCCTTGCCTTGGGATCAACATGTAAGGGGTGCTCAGCGAGTTCAGTCGGAATGCCAGGCATGTCACTAGGTGTCCATGCAAAAACATTTCGATTCTCACGGATGAACTCGATGAGTGCGCTTTCCTATTTGTCAGTAAGATTGGACCCTATGGCGAACTGCTTGGAGGAATCTCCAGGCATGAAATCCACCATCTTTGTATCTTGGGCGGCCTTGAACTTTGCCCTGTCATCTTCTGTTGTTGGTTTCTTTAGTGCTGTATTATCCGCCGGGTCAAGATTAGACCTATAAGCTTTCAATTCCTCTTTCGCACAAACCTGCTCTGCCAAGGCCGCATCTCCTTCATCACACTGTGCTGCTATCTCTTTGTTGCCATGAACTGTGATGATCCCTTAGGACCCGGTATTTTCAACTGTAGGTACACATAACACGGCCTTGCCATGAACTTGGCATAAGCCGGCCTTCCAAATAGTGCATGATAAGGACTCTGAAACTTCACCACTTCGAAAACGAGCCACTCTGATCTAAAGTTGTCAATGGACTCGCCAAAAGCAACCTCTAACGAAATTTTTCCCTCTGGTGTCGCTGACTTTCCTGGACTATGCCATGAAAAACTGTGGATGTCTTTTGCAGCTGTGATGTTTTGAGACCCATACGCAAAAACGTCTCCCAATACAAGATGTTGATACTACTTCCACCATCCATCGAACTTTCTTCAACTCAAAGCCATCCACTTGGGGAGCCACGACTAAAGCTAGCAGACCCGGGTGCTCAACAACATCCGGGTGATCCGCTCTACTCCACGTGATCGTATGCTCTGACCACCTTAAATATCTTGGGACTCCTGCAGCAACTGCATTAACCGCCCTTTTGACTACCTTTCGCTCTCTCTTGGTTGTGCCACTGGTGTATATGTGATATTGGCCAAGTTGCTTTGGCTGCTGTGAAAACCCGCCTTGATTGCCTGTGTTCTGACCGGCTCCTGAATTGTTGGTGGGTACTGCATTTGCTCCAGTTAAAGGTCCTGTAGCCGGGTTACCACCCGGGCCGGGTCCTCCACCTCTGCCTGCTCCTTGCAGTGCTCTATGTATCTCATTTTTCCACCTGTTTAAATCTACACACTGGGCCAACGAGTGATTGGCGGGTCTACCGTTCCTGCTATGGCGAGGACACGGCATCCTGAAAGCCTCTTCAGTGCTGGTTGGGCGTGACATTTGATAACTGTTTCCACCATTATAGTTCCCATTATTTCCTTGATACCCTCTATTGTCTGAAAATTTCCTTCCATCCTTTGCCTCTGAAACCCGGCATTTGTGTTTGCCACCAACTCTGAATTTCCCTCGTTGTGCCCGCGCTTATGCTGATTCTGGTTGTTGTTATTGTTGTTTCCATTGCCATTGTTGTTCTTTCCTCCATTACTCACAGGACCTTTCCCTTTCTCTTACTCGTTATCATCCTGGGTCTTGTCCGTGGCTGCGTGCCTGTTGCAAGCATCCATCAACTCAGCCATGGTGACTGGCTTGACCCGGTGGCCCTCCTTCATACGGCCCAGCTTCTGGACCAGGGGAGTAAACTTGCATTTTTTTCCATCGTTGAAATCGCATCCTTGGGCTCAATACCAGATGAGGAGTGAAGGATCTCCGTGACCCGTCTCATCCAATGTCGCGCTGACTCGCCCTTCCTCTGTACACAGCGATCAAGGTCTTCAATAGAAAACAAACGCTTGCATGTACCTTGAAAGTGCTTGGTGAAAACTGTCTTTAGCTCGTCCCATGACTTGATGGATTTCTCTGGTAAGTTCTTGAACCATAATTTTGCTGCCCCGTCACTCATCATCAAGTACATATATTTTGCACAAACATTCTCTGTGGCGTTGCGTATACACATTGCCATCTCATAACTGCTCAACCAGCTTGCCGGGTCCATGCTAGGCTCGTAATTGGATATCTTGTTGGGCTCCTTGAACTTCTCAGGGAAAGGCTCCGCTCTAATGGCATCTGAAAGACACTTTGGCCCGGCTAAGTTAGAAGAACTTGCTAAAAAATATTGTTACCTGGTGAGCTTATGGATGCTGCTGCCGCGGCGCCGGGTCCTCCTTGCGGCACTGCTGCGACAGGTACCGCCGGGTTCGCGCTGGCCGCTCTTCTCGCTCGCGATCCATTGACTATCTGCTGAGCCACCGAAACTGCTGGGGCGGGCTGGTATTGCTGATTGTTCTGGTTCTGTTGAGGTGGATTCTGCTGTTGCGCCACGGCAGGCCCGGCCAACGGTGGGGTCTCGCCATGGCGGCTCTTGGTATGCTTACTACGATAGGTTGTGGAATGAAGTGCACTTTTCTCCTTCGAATACTGGACTTGCTGAACTACTGCGGTACGCAACATGTCAATGGCACGCCGGGCTTCAATCTCTGCTGGCGAGTCTCCAAGGGGAATACGGTCGAGCGCTAAGGTTGCGGCGTACACGTTATCCGCTGGATTGGAATAATGACCCGCCGGTGTGTGGAATCTCGGTGTTCGTGGTGGCAGACCCGGATTTCCCCCGGCTCCTCCGGCGAGCAAACCCGGTGTCCCAACCAACGCGACCCCGGCTCCAGCCGTTCCTCTGTTTTGTTCTACGGGTGTCCTAATGACCGGTTTCCTTGGACCACACCAATGGGTTGATCCACTGGAGTCCTGAATAACACTGCTGGGTTTATGGTATTCCTCCCGGAGCCAACCGGCTCTGGTGTCTTCTCTGGTGAACCCTAGTCATGTCATTGAGGCGATTCTCCTGCTCCTCAATTTGCTTTTGTCTGGCTGCTATCTGCTGCTTTTCTGCCATTGTATCTCTACGCATTTGTTCCAAAGCCCGGCGCGCTGTATCTAACTCCATAGCTCGCACTGCTGCATTCTCTGGGGTAACCAATCTCGTAAGCGCTGTTGGGTCAGGGTCAGGCCATTGTTGAACAAGGCAGGAGCACTAGCCGTATATTTCTTTCTTCGCCCTGAGCCCGGTTATTGAGGAAACCGAAGCTATTTCTGTAACAAGCCGTGTCTTCACTTTCATCCGTCACCGAAACCGGGTCTCCATCCATCCTCTGACCCGCCAGCTCCAGTATTTGTGGTAACTGTTGCTGCTGTTGATCCGGGTTTGAGCTGGTGGAACAACAGTTGATGGTGACGCTCCAGCGTTGATCGAAGGTGATGTATAAACTGCCATCCTCCTAACCGGGCTCGCGCTGTACTCTGCTCCTCCTCGTCCTCTTCTTCTGCCTCGTACCCGTACCGACCTTCAAACAGGGGCAAGATTGATTATGTATCCTCTTCATGCTCCATCGCGTCACCCAGGATCCATGCCGGCTCTCCCGACCGTTCCTCGTGCATGACCAATGGCAGCCCAACTTCTGCCATGCCTACTGATTCCTCCCCATCAGATTGAACGAGGGTGGCGGCTCCTGACACAGATTCATACTCTTCATCACTAGCAGATCTAGTTGCATGTACCATACCAACGAAAACATTAATCTTGCCAATTGGAATAACATCACTTGATTCTAGTAGATCCGATTCCGGCCCCCAGCCAGAATCGTCGACGATGGATTCTCCTTGTGAGTTGATGGTAACCTCGCCGAAAACGAAGTTCTTGATTCCTTGCATAGCTTCTCCCATGATGATGACACCTTTGGACGCAGGCCCCACGGTGGGCGCCAACTGTCGTAGTTTTGATCAACGACGGTATCATCTGAGGATGATTTATACGGGGCTATGTACGCATGGGCATCGTCGATGTGGGTTAGCACACGAAAGACAAGATTTATACAGCTTCGGGACCGGGAAACATCGTCCGGTAATATCCCTACGTGATGTTTGTGGCTAGGTCTTATTCCGTATGCTCACGGTGGAAGTCGCCGTATGAGGCGGCTCCTCTCTTGGTGTAGGTCATGTGTTGAGCCTCTCGTAGATCTGCCCTCTTGGGGCGCCTTGCCCCTCCTTCTATAGGTGGAAGGGGCCGGCTTACATGTAGAGACCTAGTTGGATACAAACTAGTCTCATCTTCTATTACAAGTCGGCAAGGTGACCTAGTCCTACTCTGATAGTTGACCCGGCTTACTGGGCCTCCTCTTGATGGGCCACAATCACCTCCATGTGGGTACCCGTGTCCCATATCCCCGACAGTAGCCCCAAGCTTTCGGGTGACTCGAAGAGTCAGGCGGAAGATCTTGATTTGTTTGAATATGTTGTCTTCTTGGGACACGGAGTGTGTGCCGGGTCTTGATGTAGTGGATGTTGAGTTGCGTATGAACATTGCCGGTTTGCATATGTAGAGCTTGCGAAGTCACGAGCGTCGTAGTTGCCTTTCCGTAGACGTTGATGATGCTTGGTTACCCGGCGTGTCATTTGCCGGGTTTGCTGGAGTAGATGTTGCCGGTTATGCTGAAGTAGATGTTGTCGGGTTGTCGATGTAGACGTCACCGGGTTGGCCATGTCGGGTTACCCGACGTGGCATTTGCCGGGTTTCGCTGATGTAGATATTGCCGGGTTTGCTGGCGTCGATGTCACCGAGTCACTGGCGTAAACGTCGCCAAGTCGCCGGCTTTGATTTTGCCGAGTCGCTGATGCATACGTTGCCGAGTCGCCGGCGTCTATCTTGCCGCGATGTACCCTGATAGCTGTGTAGCCTCCAAGTGCCGGGTTGCATGCCTGCAGCATCTCGGGACTTAACCATTTGCGTCAATTTAGACTTCAAATAGTCTAGCCCCAAGTGCCGGGTTGCACACCTACAGCGACCTGGAACTTCTCACACTCGAGGAGTCATCTTGTATCTCTATGTACCTGAAACAAAACATGTGTATGCATTACACCGTTCGTGATGTATGGAATTTTTTTAAAATAGATATCACAACAGTTTAACTTGTGTTCAAATGATTAATCGTTCGACTTGACTAAGTAGGCTTTTGCGGGGACTTTTTTCATGCAAATATGTATCTTCAATGTCGACAAAGGCTTCTATATGCATCAGAGTCGCTTGATAATATCATACGCACTACTTGGTCAATTGCGTTTCGCATCTAACTTAGTAAAGAAACGAACGTCAAATTATTTCGCCAGAGGCAGGATACCTATGTGTGGACTGTGCATCATGGCGACTAGTCCTCTTTGGCAACCTTACGACTCAAATTTATTTGAGAAGAATTAATTTCATTTTACTGAATTAAAGCAAAAAATATGAAATTTAAATATAAAAGTGACTTAGCTTGTTTTTGCTCTGTAGTTGACGGCGAGTCGGCGATAATCAACCTGCGTTGCTCATGGATGGAGCTGGCCAATACGGTTGTATCTTTTTTCTTTCTTTCTTTGATTGACTCGTCCTCCGAGTACTAGTAGTAATCGGTTTCTCCTTTTTTTTCCTTCTTCTTCACGTTTGAGATGTGGTACGTGAGCTGCTTTGCTCTCTCCTTTTTTTTTGACCTTTGCCTCCTCGGGACTTGTACTTTGGCCGGTTGCTCTAATTTTATTGCCTTCTTGAAGCGAGTTCCGTGTCCGTGTCGAACTAGAGACGCGTAACAAGCACCTTCGAATCCGAGTCCTGGTCTCGTGGACGTCTACACGGACGCAGGAGTCAACCGGGACGCTGGAGGCCAGCGCAGACGCGGGAGCCGACCTTGATGCTGTTTCTTGGAGCTCGTGAGGGACCACGTTGACGTCAAGCCCTGGGCCGGCCCTGAGGGGGTCAGGGTGTGCGGCCGCCCCGGGCCCCCAAATTCAGGGGGCCCCGGCCAGCACGTATGGCATATGCAGCGGGGAATACTTCATGTGTCGCTGCCATTAGAAGACCTCGAGAGTTTTTCTGTCGTACGTTTCAGGGAGTGGAAGAAGTGAAGAACGAATCGTTATCTCGTATGCCTCTAAGTGATACATGGGCCGTTCTCATTTGTTGTCTGGGCCTTCGTTTTCCTTTGGTTAGCTTGTGACCTTTTCACCGTTAATCAACTCTTTTCTTTTTGGGGATTCTACTTTGGTCAGTTATGATTAAGTGGCTTGTTGGTGTGGGCTGTGGCCCGTTAGCTAGAGTGCTAGACCATTGACGCAAGAGTTCAGAGAGCACACACACAATCCACGCATTTTCATTCATCACGAGAGCCGATTGATCCAACCATTTTTCTTTCAAATCACCCCTCAAAAATTATTTTAAATTGCTCTAATCACTGACAAAGGTTCATTTACCAATCCTAGTGCGATAATATCAGCTAGAGCACATCATGCCAGATCTAAGAAGGCATGGGCGCCGCCGCAAGCCAAATGATAGACGGTTGAGTGTGCACCGGATGGTAGTGGCAGCTGGCAGTTCGACGGTATTGACAAGGCCAACCAAAAATATAGAATGTTAGTTCAAATATCAGCTCGTAAAAAGATTTTTTAAGACACGATTCCACCACGACAGCACGATTCCATGCATAGTTGATAATTGATAAGAGTGATAGATATACCATTAGTTGAGTTTGCATCTAGGTTTGTTCAAAAAAAATTTTAAGACAATATATGTTTATATTATTGTTTAATATCAATATTGTCATTGTATCAACTTTAATTGTCTTAACATTATATATAAAAGATATATCATTAGGGGCCTTGGGTTCTAGTTTCGCCCCGGGCTCCCGAAATCTCAGGACCGGCCCTGTAAGCCCCCGCGTTCACGTTGACGAATTTTTGAACCAGCCGCCGCGCGGAACGCTGCCGAATGATCGGCGGCACACGAGGGCGATGTTGATGTCGAGCCCCCGGGTTGCTGATCCGGTATGGTGAGTCGCTGCCTTGTTGATGAAGATGTAGACCCATCGAATTATGAATCCACGCGCACCTAGCCCCACGGTGGGCGCCAACTGTCGTGTGGTTGCCACGGCAGATGTTACCATAGGGTAACTTGAGTTGTAGGGCAAGGCGAAACTAGTGTCTGGGAGTTTGTTTAGCTCTGCGTGGACAAGGGATTTACCCAGGTTCGGCCTCTCCATTGGAGATAAAGACCTACTTCCAGCTATGCTATTATTGATCTCGATCTCGATAAACCGGCTACGACAACAGAGCCGGATCTCGATCTAGGTTACAGGGTGCGCTTGGTAGCGGTGATCTCTCTGGTTCTCTCGCTAGTCAAAACTTGTCTAACTATGACCTAGGAGCCCGCTTATATAAACGGCCGGGTCTCCTGATTCTATACATAGTAAGCCCGGGTTCTACCCAGACTCGGAGTCCTACTCTAGGTCTTCTAACCTTCGTGTCCTCCAAGTCTTGCACCGCCTCCTTGTCTTCTAGAAGCTTTACTCTGTTAGCCGGGTCACCGACAAGCTTGCTGGCCCATCAACGTAACCCGGCCCATGCTGATGGTTAGCTGTCCTGGCCGGGCCTTCTCCCTGGCGGGTCACGCTTCCCTCTTCATGGGCCTACCGGGTTATTATCCCCTCCCCCCCCCCCCCCCCCATCAGTAGCCCCCAGGTTAACCGGGTCTGCAGATTGGCATGCTCTCCTAGTCTCGAGCTTTGCTTTCTTGATTAGAGCTGTCATCCTGAGCTTTGCCTCCCGAGCTTTGCTCAACAAAATTTTAAAAATAGTAAAACATTTTAAAAATTCTAATTTTTTTGTAGGCAAACACATACCAATGTACAACATGCGTGCCAAGTACGTGGCGAAATAACATTTAGTATGTTCTATGCAAAAAAGACAAATCTGTGGCCGAAATGGAATTTCAAAAACATATTTTCGAGAGCACTGATTTTGTTATTTTTGCACAGAGCACCACACATGGTATATGTTCGTCACCAAACAAAATCAGATTTTTCGGAAATGTTTTACTTTTTTTTTAATATAACAGTGCATATGAGCTCGGGAGTCAAAATGGCTCTCTATGATGTGATGCTTTAAACATATGTTGACAAGTTTTTTTTTGCAGTTACACAATTGCGTGTATTCTGCTAGACACTTGACCATGTTGCCAAATTCCTGAAGCATTATTTTATGCATCATATTTTGATATACAGGTTTTGCTTAATTCCTTTTTTGCAATCCAATGCCTATTGTTTTGCGGTAAATGTTATCATTCTGTTGTGTTCTTGAAGAGATACTTGTGGTTAACTATGTCTTGGGGTAGATTTTTTTTAAAGTTATTGATTTTTGTGAAGTTTTATATAGATTCTGTGATTTAGAAGGGTTATCTTGTTTTAGGGTTGACCAGGAGCCTTACAAAGTTGTAGTGGACGAAAAGATGTGAATTTCTTTGCTATGTATCACAAGAAGATTTTAACAATTTCTTAGACTTCACAGAAATGGTTCATGAAGTATCACTTTAATCTACAAAAACTTTTTGCGGCTCCTCACACTGAAAATCTGAGTGTTCAATTTCTTTGGAACGTACATAAGTGATAAGCCTTTCGGCTGCAACATAGAAAATAAAAGACCAATCTAAGTTTTAGGATATTTTAGTGAAAAAACATTGATAAACATATGATGTCTTTCTCATGGTCCACCTGACCGGCCAGGAGGAGCCCCAAGGGGCGCCCAACCTCTAGTATTCTCCAAGACTTCTATTTCAAGGATAGGATATACTAATGTCAAAAAAAAAAAGAGGATAGGATATACTCTGTCACCATTTACACGACTAGTCATGATATATGACATGTGGCATGGACACTTCATATGGGGTATTATAATACAATGCCAATTGCGCGGCTCGCAGCAAGTATACTAATTGACTTTATGAGTATATGAAGTCTTCTTCTCAAATCTCAACTTTGCAATATCACATGCATGCATCAGGCTTAGGTGGTGAGCGTAGGTAAGAGAAAATTACGTTTAAGCTACATTAATTCGACAGGAGCGCGTCACATGAAAGATGAAATACGTTTAAGCTACAATAATTAGAGACATCGTATGCACCTACTAGTCTACTACCATATCTTAAAACAATATCATAAACAAATTGCTGACGTGACACTATTTAATGAAGAAAAAAGATTGTGTTTGTATTTAGCTAAGAGCATCACCAACCAGAATGTGCTAATTTAACCCCTATATGTCCGCCAACATGTCCGGACTTGTCCGCGGACAGGACACGGCGACCCCTATATCCTCCATCATACAACCACACCCCACAGTTCACAAGCCTCACATACATACAAACACATGCATGTATCGATGCGGAGGCTGGGATTCCCCATTTCGAAGAAAAAAACACATGCACGTCGATCTCACCATAGTTCCACCAATTCAGAAAATTCAACACAAAATAAATTCAATTTCAACGAATCCTGTAAAATCAACAATTCATACATAGCCGATATAGAAATGAGTCAAATGTCCACATTTTTGTGTTTATTACATGCCCCTTTCCTAAGATTATTTTGTGCATAGTTTTCATGGCCTTTAACATAGCAACCCCTGACAACGTCACTAATCCTTTTTGCAAATGGTTAAATGGTGTAGATAGAAACTTGCCTGGAAACTTAGAAACTCAGTGTATGAAGTTAAACTGCAACATTCTTATTTTCTCATTTTCAAAAAATAGCAAATGGACATTATTTGACGAAAAAATAAATAGGTAATTTGAACTTAATATCTATGCGTATTTCGTTTCCCCAAAATGTATGGTGTAGATTTTGAGTCCATACGTCTATATGAGCAGATTAGTCCGTGAGCAGTTCAGTTTCTAAACTAAAGAGGTTAATCTCATTGAAGGTTGCTTATTTAACTTTCAACCAGAGAAAAGAAAGGGTCCAATTGGCAACCTCCGGTTGGTAGTATGAAAAAAAAATACTACCCCTTAAACCGGACTAATTCAGCTAGTAAATTGCTGCGCAGCAACCGTACTAATTCAACTAATAATGTGGCATATGGACACCTCCACAATTGATTTTCTGTTAGCTGAAGGTTAAGGTCGCACGCGTTGTGGAGAATATGCCGAGTCGATAACAAGAATGTGTCATGAGGCAGCAGCATCGATCTATATCTATAAATACCAGTCCTGCATTAACAGCGATGAGAACCACAGCGCCTCTCACAACCAACACAGCTGCAGCGATGGGATTTTCTTCTTCCATGATATGCCCGCGTGTAGCTTCGGCGCTGCTGCTTTGCCTTTGCATGCTATTATTCAGAGCACACGCAGAATCTCGCGAGGTAATTAACAGAGCACGCGGTCGAATTTTGCATATTTGTTTCAGTAATAACTAATAATTAACCCTGTGCGTGTGCGTTTTAGCTTTACATAGTTTACCTAGGTGACGTGAAGCATGGGCACCCCGACGACGTCGTCGCTTCACACCATGATATACTCGCCACTCTCCTCGGAAGGTACGTACGTGTAATTTCTACAGCGAAACTGCTGGCCTTTGTTTGCCTCTAAGTTTTACTTTAGCAAGGAAGAATCCTCGGCCTCCGTGGTGTACAACTACAAGCATGGCTTCTCAGGCTTCGCCGCGATGCTCACCCGAGAGCAAGCCAAGCAGCTTGCAGGTCAGCACTCCTCGCCATGAAGTGCATCTGTAATCTGATGCTCCCGGTTTTCGCGTGCAACTATATATATCATATGATATGTGCAGAGTTTTCGGAGGTCATCAGCGTCGAACGCAGCAAAATGCACACGAAGGCCACCACGCGGAGCTGGGATTTTCTTGGTCTAAACTACCAGGGGCCGGCCAATGGGTTACTCCACGGTAGCAACTACGGAGAGGATGTAATCATCGGGGTTGTTGACACCGGTCAGTATAGAGAAACACTCTCGGTACCGAATTATAAGATATTTTATTCGCAAAAAAAGAAAGATATTTTAAATATTTCATTGTGAACTAATACAAACTGAAAGGAGGTGATAAAATTAGAAAAAGAGAGAATATCTTATAATTCGTAACAAGGTGAGTATTTATATTTAAATAAGTCCGTTCTCATATATAGATTAATTCACTAACAGGGATCTGGCCAGAGTCGAAAAGCTTCAACGACGAAGGGTATGGTCCCGTACCATCAAGGTGGAAAGGGAAGTGCCAAGTCGGGCCAGACTGGAGCATCAACAATTGCAGTCGCAAGATCATTGGTGCACGGTTCTATAGCGCAGGAGTTCCCGATGAGGTCCTCAAGACGGTCTCGCTCTCGCCCCGAGACCAGAACGGCCACGGTACACACTGCGCCTCCACCGCCGCGGGCTCGGCTGTGGAGGCGGCCAACTTCAAAGGGCTCGCCAAGGGGGTTGCTCGGGGAGGTGCACCACGCGCTCGCATCGCGGTGTACAAGGTTTTTGGGGCCCTGCGGCCACTGCCGGCAGCACGGCGGACCTTCTCGCTGCCATCGATGACGCGATCCACGATGGAGTGGACGTGTTGTCGTTGTCTCTTACCTACCTGTTCGAGAATTCGTTCGGAGCTCTGCATGCGGTTCAAAGGGGGATCACGGTTGTTTATGCGGGCGGCAACAACGGGCCAAGGCCACAGACCGTTGCGAACACTTCGCCGTGGGCCATCACCGTGGCGGCGAGCAAGATGGATCGGTCGTTCCCCACGGTGATCACGTTGGGAAACAAGCAGCAGATAGTGGTACGCGACAGGATCAATGAAAATAACACAATCTGAAGAATCACGACGTGAGTATGTATACATATTCTAAAGCAAACTCTGCACATTTCGGTTTTGCAGGGACAGTCTCTCTATTACCAACCGATGAATTCGTCGAAGAGCAGTTTCAGGAATCTTACCGTTCTTGAGCAATCCGAGTAAGTAAACTAAGTTATTTGTTTTTTTGAATGTGATTTATCTAGTTTCACATCGGTTTTGGGAGGAGGCAGAGCGTAACCTATGTGACTATGTGTTGCCCTATAATTTGTCCGTGTGAGCCTATGGCACTATTATGGCTGCAACGCATCGGAAAATTCTAAATCCGGCTTCAATTTGTTCTGTATATATACTTAGCTGTACGGCGGATGCACTTAATGGCACGGACGTGCAAGGGCAAATCCTGCTCTGCTTGCCCTTACGAGCAAACGACCAAGACCCGCTCAACCCATTGAGAATTTTCATAGAGGCGTCACAGTACGTCCAGAATGGCGGCGGATCTGGTCTTATTTTCGCTCAATATACGATAGACCTTTTAGAGCTGACAGCCACAGCTAATTGTCAAGGCATTGCCTGCGTTCTCGTGGACCTTGACACCGGGAGGAAGATTGCCATTTACTGGGACGCCGCCACCAGGTACGTACAGTCAAATGAGTTCGATCAAGCTTGTCCTTGTGATAGATGGAGACATCATCTTTTTTGTTTTGTTTTGTTTTGAAGCATCTCTCCCGTAGCAAAGATTGAACCAGCACGAACCGTCACCGGTAAAGATGTACTAGCGCCAAAGGTGGCATCCTTCTCCTCAAGAGGTCCATCACCCGATTACGCCGACATTATCAAGGTACGAGCATACCAGATGATCATCAAACAAAAACGTTGCACTAGCAAGCCATGATCGAGCCCTTGTATTGTCCAATCTCACCCTATAGTCTTCTTGCTTCATTGACAAACAGCCTGACATAGCCGCACCTGGGGCAAACATCTTGGCAGCAAAGGAAGATTCCTATGTATTCATGTCTGGGACGTCGATGGCGACCCCACACGTAGCGGGCATCGTCGCGGTGCTGAAAGCGCTACACCCACACTGGTCACCCGCGGCTATAAAATCAGCAATCGTCACCTCCGGTAAGAATACTCTAGAAAACCTCAATTCCTGCCTAGTTCGCGGATGATCCTCACCTCTCTTTTCATCTCATTCTGCATGGTGATGAAGCGCATGTCACCGACGAGCGCGGCATGCCGATACTAGCAGAGGGGATACCCCGGAAGACCGCCGACCCGTTCGACTACGGCGGGGGCAACATTAATCCTCTCGGAGCGGCTGACCCCGGACTGATCTACGACATCGATCCCCGCGACTACACCAAATTCTTCGGATGTACCATTGTCAGGAGGACCAGCGTTAGCTGCAACGAGACGGTGTTGCCGGCGTACCACCTGAACCTGCCCTCCGTCGCGGTTCCCGACCTGAGGCACCCGGTCACCTTGTCAAGAACGGTGACGAACGTCGGCGAGGTCAACTCCGTGTATCGTGTCGTGGTCGAGAGCCCAGTCGGAGTTAGGATGGAGGTTGAGCCGTCAGTGATCGTCTTTAATGCGGCGAACAAAGTGCACACGTTTAAGTGACATTGTCGCCGGTGTGGAAGCTGCAGGGAGACTACACATTTGGCAGCATTACTTGGTGTAGTGACCAGAAGGCCGTCAGGATCCCTGTTGCGGCCCGGATAACGGTTCAGGATTTCTACGCGGACGTTTCATAAGTGGTTGCTAGTTGCTGCGCTGAATAATGATGACTATGATCGCTCACCTATAGGTGTCTTGATCCTAGATGCTCGGATGCTACTTAGATTAAATTTTTAATTCTTATTCGGTTGTTTTTAGCCCTACCCCTAGGGCTTGTAATAAATCAGCACATGCACCTGCGGCACCCGGAGCTAGTGGTTTTAGCAGTGGTGGGCAACTTTGGCCAAACGTTGTTCCAGATGATGTAATTGTGGTGGTGGCGCTATTTGCCTATGCCCATGGTTTAATGGAACTAGGATGTTCCATGTCATAAAAAAAAAATGAAGACATCTTATGTAAAGCTATACTACGACAGGATTTGTCTGGCTCCAAGGATAGAGGGTGGGGATTTGTCCGGCTCCAAGGATAGAGGCTAGGGGCAAGAATTTGTTCGGCAGTTTTACGAGTATTACCATTCTTGAGCAGTGTTATGGACCCAGATACAAATTTTTTGTTCTCGGATGAGTTACGGGACGTACTTGACCAGAAGGGGCGAACCAGGATGACAAGGACGTGGGAGGATTCAGGCCAGAAGAACTTACCGAGGTTGGGTACCGTCGAGGAAGTATTCGGGCCTAGAGTGGACACGCTGAGGTTAAAAGGGAGAAAGGTGTGGTGGAGCAAGACATCAAAGATAAACGAATCAATTTTCATCCTCACCCATTGTTCCCTATCTCGGTGCTCTCTCTCAACTCTCAACTCCTGATTCACTTGTATCATTTCTAATATTATCGATCCGAACTTGATATTGTGAGGGATACTGGTTGTGGATGATGAGAGTAAAGTAGGGTGATTGCATTTGGTATTAAAGCGTGTTTTGAATCCCTAGGTGAGACTGAAGAAATTGTTGCGACTTTCAGCTCTGTAAAACGCTGGTGAAGGCTGTAGGATTAGTTTTTGATCTCGAGCAAAACACTATGGTGTCTCATAACTAAGGAGACAAGTCTTTGAAAGTTTGTCAGAAATCATGGTGATGGAAGGAAAGAAAGAGGTGAGTATGCAGGCAGATCTTTGACTTCATGATAGCGGTTGAGCGGAGACGCGAACTAGATCTAGAAACGCTCAAGGAAAAGCTTGACGCTATCCAAATATCACAAGAGGAGATGGTGGGATCACGGAAGCCGCGGGTTGACCAGGATTTGGGCAAGCTCACGGGCACCATAAGAACTTGAAGGAGCAACTTCATCAGCTCGATAAGCAGGTGACTATTGCGGTCGAGACGTATGGCAATGAGGCGGTGAACTCCAACATCGCCGCCGCGGTCACTCACACTTTGTACTAAATCTGTGACAATTAATATGGATTGTAGGAAGTACTACTTTTGTTGATAGAATAAAAGATCATCCAGTAGTAGTGATTCCACAACCCTAGTCGATTTAGATGCTGCTGGATATTTGGCTATATTGCAGGAGGAGGTCCCGAGGAGTTTATGATGCAAAGATACTAGAAAAAGGCGTCCCTCAAATTAGGCTAAGCCATATGAGGCAATTCCTGTCACTAGCTTTCCTGCGTCGGTATTCAGAAAAATGATGGGAATATCTACATTTGAGAACAAAAGGGGTGGCGAAGCTTCCAGAGCTCGTTCTTCAACTGAGACAGACAATGCTTCGAGGTCTTATCGAATGGTAAGGGGACTATGTTGGGCGAAGAGAAATGGGGGAAGAAATACAAGTGTAGCCAAACGGCGCAATTATAGGTGGTGGAAGAATTGCTACAATTACTGTCATCTTATATTTACTACAAACTCTCTCACGTTGATTCTCAACACTTTCATAATTGTCCACACAATTTATTGTAGCTATTAACATTCGTTGGATGAAGTATCTCGAAGATTCCTCCATAGTTATCTCACGCGCAAGGCTCCTAGCCAAATTCTTTGGTTGTCTCATGCGCCTTAGGTTAGTCCTCAATCGAGCCCTAGCGTCGGCCCTCCTCCACCTCTCCATATATCTACTTCAAAGATCCATCCATGGTGAAACCCATAAAAAATGAAAGCACAATCTAGTCAAGAGTCTCTCCAATCTCCTTAAACCCTTGAATAAATATCACGACCCAATCCAGTCTTCGCAGTCTGCTTCTCCAAACTCTGAATCTCCTGATCTCTCTGGTCTTTCAAACGAGGATGGTTGAGGGATGCAAAGTGTACCAATAAGAGTTTGAAGGACAGCTAAGCCGGATAATTAGAAGGTGGGGGCACTTTGGCTGTGGGAATCCGACAACTTGGTGGCCTTCTGTGTTGTCAGTAAATATGAGTACAACGATTTACCTCCGTGGTGACACCCCGTACTGATCCTAATCCGTCAAAAAATGCAATGCGATTCACCACGTTCTACTCAAATGTATCTCTTTCTCGCTTTTGCTGCACAAGTTGAGCATTGCCTCCTACAGGTTAGGTAGGGCCAGCCAAGTCGATTACTTGCATATTCTCAATTTCTCATCGTATCCAGACTCGGCTAATGAGTCGCCTCTGGAGTCAAACTTCTCCTCGGACACGCTCATGGCATGAGCATGTAGCCAGCTGCCGGCAATATATGCTCAGGCCATGTCATCTAAAGTCATCATAATGCAATAAGCTGGCTATTAGGTAGGCTTTATTGAATATTAAAAAAAATTATGCATGCAATGTGGTGCGTGTATGCAGGACACATCTCTCTTTAAATTAACTAGATTTAGGGGTGCGCCTTGGCGCACGACCCCCCGAGGCCTGTGTTGACGTCACACCATACGCAATGCTAATAACTAACGGGTAGAAAAATTATTTACATGTGTAAGGTCGAGTACCAAATTAGACAAATAATAGACAAAAATAATATTGTCGGTAAATGACATGCAAGCAGCAAGGAGAAAACCTAATCCACAAACATCTAAGTCGTAAATATATCTCCAATCGTAACATTCGAACACTGAGCAGTCAAGCAGCTCGTAACGTTCGAACCTCACCAAGCGCTTCAAGTCATCAGTTTGTTCGTGGCTAACCAAGTCGTCCAGAGAACATGTCGTATATTGAAGTTCAGACTCCCCATCCAATGTTTCTAATATGTTTGGGAATTGGTTGAACGGGGTAGATAAAAAGACCAAGGCTAGGATTCGTATCGACGTCTCAGCTATATGTTAGTCTATTTGGAATTGTAGGAACAATCTTGTATTTAACAAGAAACAAAATTTTCAACAAAATTTTCATGTCTTACAGGTTATCCATATGGCGGTGCACTGAATCCAGCTCTGGGCTTTCCTATTACCTGCGGATCAGCGGGAGCTTATGGTTTCTGGATGCACAAGACTCCTGTTGGTGGCACAGGATTTTTTCTCCCGGCATACGTGGCAGCATATTAGTCCACTTTCGTAGTTTACTTTACGCTTCCTTTTGACCGTTTGAGGCTTGTCTCAATCCTTTTGTGTTATTCGGAGATGTAAACTATACTTTGCATAATTTTGTAATAAATGGTTGTGTGCATCACTCGATGCAGAGGCCGAGACACCCCCATTTCTAAAAAAAAAAAGACTCGGGTGGGAGCTTCCAAAATTCACTTAAACCTTGTCTTAAACCGTTACTGCAAAACAATCATGGTTTATCCTAATCATCTAAGCTCCAAACAGCAAGTAACTCTGAACTGAAGCTCTCAGCTAACTTTTGCTAGTTTTACTACTTGTAGCCTCTTGCATAACTGTATTGTTTCATATTGCAATCAGTCATGTCATCTAGTATTGTTCGTGAGACATGATTACTTGCAATATGCAACAATGAAATCATAAGAATGGCGAAAACGGACCCGTTTGTCCCACTTTTCCCCCAGTGGAATAAACGAATCCCGTTTTCGCATCCATAACATATATGACCTATTTCTTTTTGCGGGAGCCAACTGATACATTAGAGCAAGGTTATTACAGAAAGGACCTTCACAAAGATCAAAATTACACATAAGCCCTCCTGTAGAACGAAGACGCCGACGAAGAACAGCATGTTCCGGCGGCGCGCCTCCGCCGCATCCTTCCTTGAACCTTGGATCGGAGGATGACCCCTGGCGGATGGGAAGTCACCGGTCCTCGAACTCCGGAGAGCCTCCATCCTGCTCCTCCGGCCTCCTCGTCGCCTTGCTCCAACACCAGCTAGATCTGGATCAACAACTGGAGACGCCGCACCGAGCTCCAGAACGGGGTACGCGCACGGCGGCCACCGGGGACCGCGAGCGCGAAGAAGGCAGTGCTCTGCCGTGAAGCTGCGCCGAGCTCCACCGCCGGAGAGGTTGAACACCACCTGCAAAACCCGACGCCGACACGCCACCTCCTCCAGGACGCCGGCGGCAGGGCACCTACTCAGCCCTACGCTATGTACACGAGGAGATCCGGGGTTCCCCCACCCTCCCGCCGCCGGAGCGGCCGACGGAGGGAGAGGGAACCGCCGAATCGTCGACGGCGAGGTGGGCGACCAGGCGGATTCCAGAAATCGTCTCCCTGTACTGTAGCGGGGGGAGAGACTCGTCCAAGGTCGAACTTTTCATATATGACCTATTTCTGTAGGAAATCGAAACATTACTCCACAAAAGTACACAAATACATCTAGACAATACTCCTCAATATCTAGGTACGGAGGTGTAAATACTCTCGCCGTTCACAATTATAAAACATTTTACGTTCTTTCTGAAAGGAGATCCATTCATATTCTTGCATCATGGATGATTTGGAAGGAGCGCAATGGTCGGATATTGACAACAAAGCGTCATTACCCCTAGCTGTTCGCGATAAAATCACCTCTGAGGTCAATGTATGGTGTGTGGTGCGGTGGTGCCTAGCATCCACTGGCTCAAACAACTTTGAAACCTTTTTACGTTTTATCTTTTTGACATTGTTGTAGCACTGATCTGACTCACCCTGTAATTTTCTCTTTTATCTTAATGTAATATACACCAACGATGCATTTCGTTAAAAAAAATTCTTTCTACACATATATGTAGACGTGTTTTAGCGTGTAGTTTCACTTATTTTAATTTGTACTCCCTCCGTTCGGAAAAGGATGTCACAAAAATGAACTATAGATAGATCATTTTTGTGACATCCTTTTCTGAAGGGAGGGAGTATATAGGAGTCCATATTAAATATCTAAAAATCTTATAGAATTTAAAACGGAGGGAGTCTAGCTACCGGCGATCGACCAGGATTTGTGTGCGGTTGTTCTGCAAACAATCTTTTCGTTATCTCGGGCGTCTCCGGGAGAGGTCAACCGATAAGTACAAGCGCGGTGACACCGTCTCCGCCGCCCCCCGCACTACGGTTGACCTGCATCACAGCAATATACTACACTGATTAGCGACACGGGCACGCTAATGGGAGGCAATTAGTACTTCCCCTAAAGCATGCACTTCCTGCTTAAACAAATGCGCCTGTGCTGATCCGGGTTATCCCCATCAGTGAGTCAGTGACCTCAGCAGCTCAGCTCAAACCGAGTATTAACGAATTGAAGCTTTCAGAGGCGGCCGTCTTGATAAGGTCGATCTTCTTCTTTTATGTGCCTTGATCCACGGGTAAGCTATGCGGTTTAAACAATGAAAAGCGGCAGAATTACGCACAATCATTGCATTGTAATTTATGCGCGGACCTTATCGCTGGTACGGCAACCTGCATCATTGCGTATTGCGTAGCCTTGAGGGTTTAATTAGGACTTGAGAACGACTACTGACTTTATTATTTTATGGCTTGCAGGGTTTACGTGTTGAGCTGTTGGCACTTCGGTTCCTCGCGGCTTCTTGGTGACCTGGTCAGAGTTGTCCTGGAAGCTCCTGCCTGGAAGGAACTGTAAATCTTCTTCTCGATGAACCTAATTGTTGAAATCAGCCATTAGTATGCTGTCACAGTTGAACTACACTGTTTTACCAAAGTATTGGATTGCATTCACCAATTAGTTGAGCTACAATGTTTTACCAAAGTATTGGATTGCATTCACCAATTAGTTCATCTAAACAACCCCCATAATTAAAGAATTATGAACTATGTATTTCGACCTTGAGACTTTATTAGTTGTGGAGTACACTTTGTAGGTTGAAAGACGGAAACAAAAACATTCTTTCTTCGAAAAGTCCCGGTTCAAAAAAGACGGAAACAAAAACATTCTTTCTTCGAAAAGTCCCGGTTCAAAACGAGAGTGTATTTTCAGAAACCATGTATAGTACATTGGATCCCTTTTTCTTAAGAGAACTGATGAAAAATACACGATTTAAGTTATTGCAAATTTACAAAAAAATAATCCACGCATGAAGGTATTAGATAACTACTTAAGTGGATAAATTCTGGAGAAATGTTGTCGCATTTTCTGTATATATTACAAACCTTCCAGCCATCGCTATTCTCGTTTGAGCAAGACTAAAAATAAATTGTCTTTTTTCGGTAAAATGTTGTTTTTAAATAGCAAGTTCACGATAAACCAACTTGTCAAAAATATACACGCAACAAACCAGAGGAACTAGAACGACGCTCTTTTAGGGGTGGAAATGAATTAGATAGTGTCATTTGCACTTGTGTTTATTACATTTTCAAAACACAACGGATACAAATACAAATTTTGCCGAATATGAACGAGGAGCTGATATTACTCTAACAATTTTGTGAAAGGAAATAATACTTTTAACTGTGTGGCACAAATTAATAGACTCATCACATACAAATAGACCGGTAAACAGATAAATAAACTAATATGATGCATAGTAATTTGTAAGTTTTGTCGGCCCAGTGGAAACCAGGGTACCACGGGCCGGCCTGCCACAGCCCTCGACACTCTGAAGGGAAACTGCTAAGGACCAGGCGTCCCAGCCTGGAGTGCCTCGCGAGGAACCTTTCCCTCGCGAGGGCTTCTACGTCCAGAATATCACCAAATTCTGGCGCTCAAGCTGCGCCTCTCTCGCGAGACCTTTGCCAACCTGCGCAAGGTGAACATCAAGCTGAACCCCGCCAAGTGCGTCTTCGGGGTACCATCAGGCAAACTCCTCGGGTTCCTCGTGTCTCACCGCGGTATCGAAGCAAATCCCGACAAGATCAAGGCCATAAAGAAATGCAGCCACCTCATCGCCTCAAGGACATGCAACGCCTAGCGGGATGCATGGCCAGCCTCGGTCGTTTCATCTCCAAGTTCGGCGAGAGGGCGCTGCCGTTTTTCAAGATCATTAAGAGGTCTGGCACATTCAAGTGGACGCCAGAAGCAGCCAAGGCATTCGAAGACCACAGGAAGTACCTGGCCAGCCCACCAATCATGGTTGCCCCACGACCTCGCGAGCCTCTGAAGCTGTACTTAGCAGCCACTCCTCAGACGGCAAGCGCGGTCCTGGTGGCAGAAAGGGAAGAGCCGGTCCTCGCCAAGAAGGACACTATCCCGCCAAGCCAAAAACCCCTCGACAAGGAAGCAGCCTCTCCAAGCCCCGAGCCCCAAGTCGAGCCTGCGCGACCAACAAACGTCCTCGCCGAGGACCCGCCGCAAGAAAACCTCGACAAGGCCCCTGAAGAGCACCGCGAAGATCCCAGCGCTGAATCACTGTCGACAACGCTTGTCGAGCACCCCGTCTACTTCGTCAGCACAGTGATGCGGGATGCTCGCGAGCGGTACACCATGCAGCAAAAGCTCCTCTTCGCGCTCCTCATCGCCTCCAGGAAGCTACGCCACTACTTCCAGAGCCACCCCGTCAAGGTGGTCACATCGTACCCCCTGGAGCAGTCCTGCGCAACCCAAACGCCACAGATCGCGTCGCAGGATGGGGCATCGAGCTGCAACCCTTCGAGCTCCAGTTCGACACCACCAGGGTCATCAAGGGCAGGGCGCTGGCGGACTTCATGACTGAGTGGACGGACACGCGTCAGGAAGAGCCTCAGAGGGAGAGGACACATCCTCAGGAGGGACAGCGCCCAACTACTGGATCATGCACTTCGATGGAGCATTCGCTTGCTAAAGCGTGGGGGCTGGAGATGTCCTGGCTTCACCAACAGGCGACAAGCTCTTCTACGCTGTCCAGCTGTGCTTCACGGGCAACAAGGTCTCCAACGACATCGCTGAGTACGAAGGTCTCCTCGCTGGGATCAGAGCTGCAATCGCTCTAGGCGTCAAACACATACTCATCAGGTGCGATTCCCAGCTCTTGGTCAACTTCTCTAACAAGAGCTACAAGCCTAAAAACGGCCACATGGCCGCTTACCTCGAGGAGGTCCGAAGGCTCGAGAAGCACTTCAGGGGAATGGAGCTCGTGCATATCCCACGAGGAGAGAATCAAGAGGCGGATGACATCGCGAAGCGATCCTCAAGAAGGGAGGCCCAGCAAGCAGGCGTGTTCGAGGAGAGGCCAGACAGGGCATCAGTAAAACAGCCGAAAGAAGCAGCTGACATGGACGTCGACGAGGAGCTCTCGCAAGTGCCAACAACTGGAGCACCAGACTGCGGTCCGCCCTCAGGAATCCGCCTGCTAATGACCTTGGTGCGTCAAGCAGCGGATTGGATCGTCGAGATCAAGGAGTAGCTGCAGGATGGAGTCCTCCCTGAAGAAGATGCAGAAGCAGAAAGAATTGCTCGTCAGGCCAAGTCATATTGCCTCCACGAGGGAGACCTGTACCGCAAGCGCCCCATTGGGATGGCGTTGCGATGCGTCCCCTCATAAGAAGGCCGTGAGCTGATCAGGACATACACAGTGGAGAATGTGGTCATCACTCATCCTCGCGCACCCTCGCGGGGAAGGTCTTCAGAAGTGGCTTCTACTGGCCTACAGTGCTTCAGGACGCCGCCGCCATCGTCCAGTCTTGCGCGGCATGCCAATTCCACGCCAAGCAGATCCACCAGCCTGCGCAGGGACTTCAAACCATCCCGCTTTCCTGGCCCTTCGCGGTCTGGGGGCTGGACATCCTGGACCCTTCCCACGAGCGCTCGGGGGCTACCGCTACCTCTACGTCGCCATCGACAAGTTCACCAAATGGGCGGAGGTTGAAGCAGTGCGCACCATCCCGGCGAGGTCGGCGGTGAAATTCATCAAGAGCCTGGTCTGCCGCTTCGGCGTACCAAATCGCATCATCACCGACAACGGCAAGCAGTTCACCAGCGGCCTCTTCAAGTCCTACTGCGGCAGCCTCGGCACCCAAATCTGCTACACCTCGGTGGCTCACCCACGAAGCAACGGGCAAGCCGAGCGAGCAAATGCTGAAGTGCTCAAGGGCCTCAAGACAAGAAGCTTCAATCGCCTCAAGGCCAGCGGCAAGAGCTGGATCGATGAGCTCCCATCTGTGCTCTGGTCCATCCGCACAACAGCTACAAAGCCCACTGGTGAAACGCCGTTCTCCCTCGTCTACGAGCTGAAGCAGTCCTCCCCAAGGAGCTCAGCACGGGTCCCCGCGAGTCCTCGCCTTCAACGAAGCCAACCAGGACGACCTACACAACGACGACCTGCTGCTGCTCGAGAATCCGCTGCAACGCTGCCCTCCGGGCGGCAAGGTACCAGCAAGACCTCCGCCGCTACCACAGCCGCCACATACGCCCGCGCACCTCGAGACAGGCGACCTCATCCTGAGGAGGATACTCTCCAGGGAAGGCCTCCACAAGCTCTCACCCATGTGGGAGGGGCCCTTCAGGGTCACGCACGTCTCCAGGCCCGGCGCAGCACGGCTCGAGACGGAGGACGGCATTCCAGTCAAAAACCCGTGGAACATCAAGCATCTAAGCAATTCTACCCGTGACCAGTCGCGGCAGGCATTTTTTGTCTCAAGAGGGAGGCATGCGCCATCACATCCCCAGCTTGATAAAGCCTTTCCCTCCACGAGGGCCTACACCATCTGAGCTCTCTCTACAACGCGTCGCCACGGGCCGCGAGAAGCCTCAGCCACTCCATGTGGGACCCCATGCTCAGACATGGCGGATTTATTTTTGCCACGCCAAATGTAATGAAGAATTTCATCTCAGCATGAACCTATGTGCCTTAGCGCCGTTATGTAATATTGCCGCGGTAAGCAGCTATTTTTCTGCAATCATTCACGCTCATACCTTCCCCCATGTGTATCTAGCGAGCGGGTACGGTGCCTGTGCCTCGGGAGCATCCCAACAGCATCGCCAAACCCAAAGGATCTGAGCTATGAACTCATGGGCCTGCTCTCATGCACGTCACCTCACCAAGGACCTTGGTACTTACTCTTCTCGCGAGACACACATGAGGAAACCTATGAGCGCGCGTGAGTTGTACAACCATGCATTGCTTGTGGGTATGCCTCCTTGTCCAATGCAGGAAACAGGGCGCCCTCCACAACGCTGCGAAACTCCAGGCAAGCCTCAGGCAACCTCGAGAGGAAAAACGCCTCGTGAGGGAACATGACGCCCTCTACGAGACAAACGTCTCGCAAAGCTAAGTCCAGAGCTTGTTGAGTTTTCCTCGCTGGTTTTTCGCCTCTCGAGCCTCCTTTTCTCTCTTACGCCTCTTACGACGTAGAGCGAAAAGAGCATGAGGAAGAAATAAAAGGCCTCCCGAGGGGCGCTCACACTGGCATAAAAAGTAGTCTTACAAATCATTAAAAACAAAGACAACAAATACCAAGATAACTGTGCTCCAAGCACGTCTTGCCACAGGAGCAGCTCAAGCAGCAGGGCCGCCGCCGACCTCGCCGTCGGCAGCTGAGACGTCCATTTTGCATCACTGTTTTATATCATAATTTACTGTTATTCATTGATATATTTCATATTTAGAGATGATACTTATCTTATTTCACTTATTTTGCATGTTTGATGATTATTGGAGAATTAACTGCCGGAGGTAGGATTCTGCTGGAAAAAGGACCGTCAAGACACCATATTTTTGAAGATCAACAATTGACGAAAAACATCCTGGAGTTCCTATTTTGTCAGATGCCGGAGGCAGCCAAAAGGGGAGGCCGAGGTGGGCCACCATGGGTCCACGCCATGCCGTGGCGCGGTCAACCCTTGGGGCGCGCCGCCATGTGGCGTGGTGGCCCTGGCCCACCTCAGCGGGTGCCCCTTCGCGTACTTCATCCACCGGAAACCCTAAGACCTGGAGAGCCATCGAGAAAATATTCCGCCGCCTCCACGGGACGGAAAACCACAGAGATAGAAAAGCTCTCCGGCAGGGAGAAATCTGCCGGGGAAATTCCTTCCCGGAGGGGGGAAATCATCGCCATCGTCACCGTCATCGAGCTGGACTTCATTGGGATCATCATCATCATCTCCACCGCCGTCAACATCATCTCCACCGCTCCACTCCGTTCCGCTGTAACATCTAGGGTTGAATCTTGTCTAGTTCATAGGGGAAACTTTCCCGGTGTTAATTACTCCTTGTGGTTGATGCTATTGAGTGAAACCGTTGAATTAAGGTTTATGCCCAGATTGTTATTCATCATTACATCATCTCTGATCATGACCCATATGATGTCTTGTGAGTAGTTCGTTTAGTTCTTGAGGACATGGGAGAAGTCAGGATGTTAGTAGTGGAATTATGTTGAGTAATATTTAATGGTTTGATATTTAAGTTGTGGTGTTATTCTTCTAGTGGTGTCATGTGAACGTCGACTACATGATACTTCACCTTTATGGGCCTAGGGGAATGCATTGTGTATTTGACTACTAATTGTGGGGTTGCCGGAGTGACAGAAACCTGAACCCCCGTTAGTAAACCAATGCATGAGGGAGTGTAGGATCTCATAGTTTAAGTCTGTGGTTAGATTTATCTTAATTACTTTCTTTTATTTGCGGATGCTTGCAAGGGATATAATCACAAGTATGTATTAGTCCAAGTCAGGGCAGTGCATTAGCATAGGTTGACCCACACAACACTTATCAAAACAATAAAGATTAATCAGCGGTATGAAGCGAAAGCACTTGACGAAATTCATGTGTGTCCTCAGAAACGTTTGGTCATCATAAGTAAACTGACCGGCTTGTCCTTTGCTCTAGAAAGGATTGGGCCACTTGCTGCATTTATTATTACTGTCTTTTATTTACTCGTACTTTATTTATCTGCTATATCAAAAACCCATAAAAACTTGTCTGCTAATATTTACAGTGAATCCTTGATCAAAACTGTTTGTCAACACCTTCTGCTCCTCGTTGGGTTCGACACTCTTATTTATCGAAAGTACTACGATACACCCCCTATACTTGTGGGTCATCAGCAGCCTTGTCGTCCTCCTCCTCGGCGCTTCCTTCGCCATCGCCTTCCTGGGTCAGGTCCTCTTCAACCCTCTGGAAGCGCTGGACGAACGCCTCCACGTCCTGCCAGACTGCGGCGTTCAGCCTCGCGGCATACCTCTGCTCAACGGGCTCTGTCACGGTCTTGAAATCAAAACCAGGCTGGAGGTGGGCGAGGTTGGCAAAGACGCGACCGACCACGACGCCAAGGAGCTTGCGACTCTCCTCATCGACAAGGTCATCGAGCCTCGTCACGGGCCCTTCGAGGCTGGCGACGAGCCGCTCGAAGAAGTCGAGGTACGCGGCAGCGTCGGAGTTCCCCTCGACAGAAAGCGCAGGGGCCTCGGCCCCCAAGCGGTCCGCGACAGCCCGTGAACGGACCACCAGGGACTGAAGCATGCGCTAGCGCTGGCGCCCCAAGAGCCGCGCGGCTTGCACGTTGTTCCAAGCTTCCTCGACAAGTCGCATGGTGGGCGCCACCTGCTGTTGCATGTCGTTCAGATCCTCCGTCAGGGCAGCAAGGCTCTGCTCCGCGCGGGCCTGGGCGTCCTTGGCACTCTGAAAACGGGAAGCCAACCGCTTCTTATCCTTCTCGAGCTCCACGATGCGAACGTTGAGCTCGTCGCGTTTCTTTGTGAAGCGCTCCTCCTGCATCTTGGCCTTCTTTGAAAACTCCTTGGAGCAGTTGTCGCGGAAGAGCTTCTCCCTTGTCGTGGACGCCTCATTCATCTTTTCCTCCTTCTCGCGGAGGTTCTCGTTGGTCTTCGCGAGGCGCTTCTGGTAGAAGTCCTCGTCCTGGGCCACTTTGCTCTCGCGGGTTTCCAGGCTCTCCCGCTGCGCAGCTTGGTCTGTTTCGACCTGTTCAACCTGCTCCTCGCGCTCGCGCAGCTCAGCCTCACGAAGGGAGAGGTCTTCCCCACGCTGCGCCAGCAGCTTGTCGCGGGTGCCCAAGTCCTCGCGGAACTTCTCCAGGCTCAACCTCACAGTCTCGGAGTCCGCGATGATTTTCTTCTCGCGGTCCGCAAGCTCCTGATGCTTGGAAGCGATCTCCGCCTTGAGGGACTCGCGCTCCGCAGCAACAGCTTCGCGCTTCCCCTGGATCGGCCCAAGGGTCTCCTCGGCCTCGTAGATTACGCTGGCACGAACCTCCTCAGCAAGGCGCTTCGCCTCCTCGCGCCGCGCCTGCGCCGCCGCGTCCTCCTGACGGCAGCGCTCTACGGTCTCGTGAAGGTGAGTCCAAGCCCGCACAAACTCAGCGCGTTCCTCCGCCCTGGCGAGCTCCTCCTCGGCATACTGGGTCTCTAGCCCATCGAGCGCCTCCCTCGCCAAGCGAAAAGCGGAGCCTCGGCGAGCCGCACTTTGGCGTTGACCGCCCAGAATCAGGGCCCACGCGTCACCAAGGGGCCCGGAGGCCTCAATGCTCGTCGAAGGCCCCGAAGCATGGCGCCTCGGGCTTGGGGAAGACTCCAGTTGCGCCTGGGGGCTCTGGCGAGAGCCTTCTCCCTCTTCCACGCTGGGGGCTCCTCGGGGGCCCACGGTATCCTTGTCGTGGGCCTCGGCGCCCATCTGCCCATGGGGTGCCTCCTGCTGATCGTCAGGGGCAGCACCGGCCTGTTCCGCCGTGGCCGCTCCCACCGCGGTCTCGGAGTCCGCCGCAGCCGCCTCAGGGCCCGCGTTCGGCGGAGGCGGCTGCGCGGTGGCCTCCTCCATCTCAGCATCGACGCGCTCCTCCGCCGACGTCGCGGTCTTCGCCGCCGCCTCTTCCGTCTCCTTCTCCTGCTGCGCAGGGGGTCATGGGCCGCGCCGACGACGGAACCGTTTCCTCCTCTTCGCGGCGCTGATCCGCAGGAGGAGGGGAAGCCGCAGCCTCGGGTTGTGGCTCCCCAGCCACAGGCACTGCAGACGTCGCTGCAGCGCCAGAGCTCTCTCCGACCTTCCGGAGTCGGCGACGCTTTGCCCCCTCGGAGCGCCTGACGAGAAAACAAGCAAAATTCCTCAAGAGGAGCACTCGAAAACACCTCATAAAATGAGCATAAAGGCGAGACTTACTCCGCGGTGTCTATCCACCTCTTCGCCGTCCAGCGACTGCGAAGTGTTCGTCTCCGCCTCCTTCTGGGGCGCATCCGCCCCTTCCTCGCGAGGAGCACTCTTCGAGCTCCCAGCAGGCCTGTCGTGTCGCTCCTTTGTGCGGGGCTCGCCCTGGCCTAACGAGGTCTCCTCGTCATTGCTCTCCTCCCCCTCCTCGATGCGTCGCGAGGGGACGACACGGTATGGGTCCTCGCTGCCTGAGGAGACCTCCTGGATCTCAGCTTCAGGCGGTACGACCCTCGAGGAGCTCGTGTCCCCTGACGAGGGGTTTGGGCCTCCCGAGGCACCATCAACGTCCGCGTCCGACGCCGTGACCGTCTCCGCCGCCTCCCCTTCGCTGTCGACCGGCGCCGCCTGCGACGCCGACGACGGGTTGTCGCGGGGCCCTTCATGCCCCTCAGGAACCAGGCCCCCCTGGTCAAACTTGGGCATCCCCTCCACAAATTCGAGTCGAGAGTCGATCTCAAACCTGCAGAGCGGCTCTGCGAAGTGAGACGCCGGCTTGGGGATGGACGGAGAAGTGAATAGGAGCTCCATGATGCTATCCACCTCCCCCCTCCGGAAGAGGTCCGAGTTCAGGCACATGCCGTCCTTCAGGCCGGAGTACATCCACATCGGCACCGAATGCGCCTGGAGCGGAGCGATGCGGTGCTTCACGAAGTCCTTGGCCACCATCTGGCCAGTAAGGCCAGCATCGCGAAGCTTCTTCAGACGATCAACCAGGCTGCCAAGTGTGGGACCCTCGAGAGCCTCGCTCGCCCAGCACCTCCTCTTCGTCGGGGGCGCGTCAGGCAACTCGAAGAAGGGACTCGTCCTCTTGGCGTCCGCGAAGAACCACCGCTTGTGGAAGTCATCCACCTTCTTCATCACGTTGGATATGGCGACCTCGCCGGACCACGCGATGGGGATATAGACGCTGCCCATGCCGTCAGTGATGCGAAAGGAGACGCATCCCGTCCGTTCGTTGTTCGCCGTGAACCGGAGCACGTAGAAGCTGCGGAAGAGGGCGATAGAAGGCGGAACGCCGATGTACGCCTCACAGAGATAGGCGAAGATGGCGAGAATGAGAATGGAGTTGGGGTGGAGATGGAGAATCTGGATCTGGTAGAACTCCAGAACCGCCAGGAAGAAGTCGGAGAAAGGGGGCACAAGCCCGGTGAAGAGGGTGTGAAGGAAGATGCGGTAGAAGGTGGCGTCGAGCTTGCCGAGGTCGCCCGCCGGCTTGAGCACCGTGGCCTTGTGCTCATTGGTCCTGGAGGCCGCCATGTGGCGCACCTTGTCCAGCTGCGCCACCGTGCCGACACGGTACCCCGATAGCGCCGGGTTGAGGGCACCGTCCTGCCTCATCGTGGCATGCTCGTCCACTTGCATCGCCGTCTTGTCCTTCCTCGAGGCTGCAGCTTTCCTAGCGCCATTGCCGCTGAGGCGTGGAGATAGGGAGCTCGGAGGAGAGGTGTGCACTGGAAGGAAAGAGGTGAAAGGGGATGCGCGAAGTAATGAGCATCTGCGCCGCGCTCGCAGGCTTTATCGCCCCAGCGAGCCGTTACCGAGGCGTGGTGGGTCCCGCCACTACGCCCATTACTGCCAGGAGATCGTGGATACGCGGGCACCCGAAGCTCGCCACGTGTCTCAGCCCAGGCAGGCTTCTTTAGGCCCACGACGCTTCGCCTGCGTCCACGAGACTCCAGCGTGCCCATCGCGGGCCTGGGGGCTACTGTCGGCCCAGTGGAAACTAGGGTACCATTGGCCGGCCTGCCACAACCCTCGACACTCTGAAGGGAAAACTGGTAAGGACCAGGCGTCCCAGCCTGGAGTGCCTCGCGAGGAACCTTTCCCTCGCGAGGGCTTCTACGTTCAGAATATCACCAAGTCCTGGCGCTCAAGCTGCGCCTCTCTCACGAGACCTCCCTCGCGAGGTGTCGGACTACTCGAGGTCCCCGGTGAGGCAAATCGCCCTCGCGGGGTTTCCGTCAAGGGAAAGCAAGCTCTGTCTCCGTGACAGAGCGCACATGGCCTCTGCGCCCGCCGCAGAGTGACGCGCGCGTCTGCGCGCGGTGACGACGACGCCGCAGTTGCCGTTCTCGTGTATAAAGCGGTCAACAAAGCTGCGCCAAGCAAAGCGGACTACTAGGCTTGCCATTTCGGTGATAAGGAGACCGTCTGCCGCTACGCTCCAAGACGACGTCACCGTGGGCCACGCCACGGACCTCAGCAGCGCCAGCCCACCGTCCTGCTGGATGGTGGCTTTATCTGCCAAGCACGGCAGGCCTCTGCCATGGACCAAGTCCATGGACAGCTCCGCAGCCGTGCACCGTCCTCCTCCCTCGTCGCCATGTGGTAGCCCTTCCCGCCTAAAGTATTTGGGGGAAGAGGCCCGAGACACCTATATAAGGGGACGGTGTACGACCAAAGGAGGGGATCGGATCATTCCACGGATAGTCGACAAGGTCGTAAGGAAGGAGAGCTACCCTTCTTCCACCATAGCCAAGCTTCACTCTCAGCAAGCACCTTGTACTGTAACCTCTCCAAGCAGCGCAATACAACATAGCAGGACGTAGGGTCTTTACACCTCACGGTGGGCCTGAACCTGGGTACGTGCTGGTGTTTACTCTCTGCCGTGAAGTTCCTCACCAAGCTCGACGAGCACCGTCGCCGAGGTAGTTGAGGATTTGTTTGACGTCGTGTTCAGCCCCTTACTCGATTCCTGGCATCAGCGAGACATACCCCTAGTTCCTGGGACTAGTCTCCGACTAGTTTGATCACACAATATATTTTACTTGTTAGGTTTTTGTTAGGTTTTTAGGTTGCATAATTGACATATAGGGCTCAAATTTCTAAAACTATCCAATTCATTCGGATGATCTATTATTTTTCATATCTTCATTTGTTTCAAAATCCAACATCATATTTGTATTATATTTGTCAATTTTTGTATTTCCTTACATTTATTTCATTTTAGCCGGAACATATGTTTTGTATATGTAATTAGCTACTTCTAGTTTCCACCTGCAGTATAGATCATACCTCTTCGTACGCGACTCTTGCGGAAACAGGCGACCAAGTTTCCCTGCCTCTTGCACCGCGCGATCCACTCGCCTATGTGGCCTTAGGGCCATGGTGGCGCGGTGGATCCCGGTCTTTGAGGATGGAATAAGGTTCTTCCCGCCTAGCCTTCGTTCTGCGGTGCGTCTAGCGTCGTTGGAGGGCATGTCAGAGTGTGGAGGTGTGTCTCCAACGGATCTCACGAGATTCAGGCGGTTTTTGTTTGTCTTCGTTGGATCTGGTCTTCGTTCGTCTTTATCCGTGTGTTTACAGGCTGGATCCTTCTGATCTACCCTTCTTTCATCGCGACGGTTGTTGTTCTGTTGCGCTGCTCCTATTGTGAATTAGCACGACGACTCCCTGACTATCTACTGCAAACAAGGTTTGCCCGACTCCGGTGATGGAGGGGCGATGACAGCGGCGCGCCTTCCGCTCGCTCTAGTGTTTGTGTCGTCACTAGGTGATACGGATCTGAATGTAATTTTTATTACTTCTTTGTTGATTAATAGAGTTTCTCGAAAAAAAGCTTTCACCTGTCGTAGTTCTTGACTAAAGGAGTTTATTTTTCGACTAAAAGACTGAATACCACAGTTTTGCCCGTAGTCTTCCTTTATAGAGTATGTCGCCCGATATTCTAATGGTTTGTTTTGTCAACCGAGGTGATTTGCTTTAGCAGGCTTTCGGCCATTGGCGTGGAAGGTTCTGGAACCCAGATAACCCTCGCACTACCGAATGAACTCGTTGGCTGGTCCTTTTCATGCGTTGCTGAAATGCTGAGCCACTCGATAAATATCAGCACCAGAAACGCTTTTTGAAATCCATCCGCGGGCCCCGCTTTTGACCCAAACATGATTAGCGCGGGCGGGTTTGGTTCGGTGCCGGGGGTGGGTGGGGGCTGGGCCTGGGCGGCGGTCCGTCGTCACGTGGTGATCGCCGACCGGCGGTGGCGGTGTGGCTGGCCTCGTCAACCTGTCGTGGACTTTGGATTATGCTGCTACCTGTACAGCGGGAGAGAGAGGAGTTTTGGAGTGGTGCGTGCCGAAAGTGAGGCTGCCGCGCGTGCTGAATCGGCCGGGGTGGATTGGTCACGGTGCGGCTTGCTGCACGATTAAATGCGAAAAGGTGAGCAGTGTCGACCTGTTTTGTGTCTTGTTTTAGGGAAACATTGCAATCAAATATCAGAGCTACTCTATAATTTCACGAAACTTATTTTGGAATCAATGGTCCCGTACAAAAATTTGGAATCAATGGAATATGTTGGAATATTAGGTAATTTCCATATGACATTAATTACCGAAATCAACATCATATATGCACTGCAGATCTAACCACATATGACAAATTAGACATATCTAACAAACTTATGTGTGGACCAAATACCAGTGCAAACAGAGAGAAGTAGCACATACGTGTTAACCTGGAAGATCCCCACCTCAGCGTTGTCGTAGTTGTCGGCCATGGCGGTGCAGATATACAACCGACTTCGGTCGTAGTCGAACTGTCGGCGCAGCTGGAGTCGGACGAAAGCGAGCAGTCGTGCCGAGACGCTCTCCAAAAATCTTATCGCCCGTCTCCCGGTGCAGTATCTCAACAGACGGGGTTTCAGAAGCCTTCTCTCCTAGACGGCCGGCATGCGGTCGACGGGATGAAGAAGTCTGGAAACAGCACAACACAAGGAATTACGCAGTGGAGAGACAAGAAGAATGTGGGCGAGCTTTTTTTCTGGATCCTTCTGAACTCTTCTCTATAGGCAGAAAATGCAAGCGCCATGTTGTGAAAGCACATGGCACCTGTCAAGCATGCACAAGCCTGTTGACACGTACACCCACAGATGGTGCGCACCAAAAATAATCTTCCACAAAAAACAAGCGCTAACTCTAACTTGATTCACGAAACGTGACACGGCGTACTCTTTCTATTCTCACTCACTTAGTGAGAATAGAACAACTCACCTTATAGACTGTTTCAACTCTCTTCCAGCTAGCAGTTAGACTAAACTTTAGTCCTTCCCGCTTCATGTACACAACATGCACCAAACTGAATGGGTATTTTTTTGTCGGAATTTGTTGGGCCCAATAAAATCCAACAGAGTAGTAGTTTTGGTAGATAAAATACCCACCTCCATATATAATTGGAGTTACTACCTCTGCCTCAAATTATAAGACGTATTGGTCTATTTTGGCTTACCAAAACGTTTTATAAATTGTGACAGAGGTAATACGTATTTGTTTCATTAAGCAGAATTTAAATATACCGATATGTGCCGAAGACAAACATAAGACACAAATATAATGTTGTGCATGGAAACGGACATTTTCACAATTTACGTGGTGTGTTGAGTGCGGACTTTGTGTAAAAGACAAAGTCCAAAACCACCGGAAAATTCCTCGACCAGTTCTCTTTAGTTTCTCGGACGATAAGCTGGTTTAGTACAAAAATCAGCTGGCCTTTCGGCATGCAGCGCTCACTTAAGCTTAATCATGCATGCAAGAGATAACTAACGCAAAGATATTTTCGCCGTCTTCTCCAAACCACACACCTGGAGTAGTATTGATTATTGAATGATCGAACCAGCAGCCATTAGCCTTAAAATATTCGCATCTCGAGCCAACAGGAACTGATATTCTCAGCTCGATCAGCTTGCCAACAAGAACGCGTTTGGCAGCCGAGAGAAGAATAATGAGTGCAAGGAGAGAAAGCAACGGACGGATCACTCCAAGGCTTTGAGATCCGCGACAGGAGACCGAAAGCTACGTCGGGCCTCCAGCGCACGCTTTGAGATCCGTGCGCGGCTCCCTCCGCCGTCGCACGAATCGCAAGATCCTCCGTGGCACGCTGACGGGTCAATGCGCGTGGGGCCCGGTCACCGACCAACGATACATTCGTGCCGCGCAGCGACAGCGGCCTTTTTCCACGCGTGGAACACCCGCGAGCGGGCGCGCGCTCGGAAAAAGATCTCGCCTTTTGCTTCGCCGATCGGCCGATCCCCCCTACCTTTATAAGCCCGTTTCGGCCGGGCGATCTCCGAATCAGAACCGCGCTCCCCGTTGGCTCACCTCCTTCCTCCCGCACACGCGTGCCCCTCTTCGTTCAACCGGTCGAACTCCTAGCAATTGTGCGAATTGTGGTTGAAGCGGCGGGGTGCGGCGTGTTGTTGCAATGGACACGACGACAGTAATGGTGGCGGTGGCCGTGGGCGCGAGCGGAGGTGGAAGGGGAAGGCCGTGTGCTCGGCGGTGGAGAAGCAGCGGCAGCTGGCGCCAGTTTTACAAGACGCGCCCGGCCGCATTGCTCCGGCCGCTGAAGAAGATCCGGAGCCCCGACCGCCGCCTCCGCCGCTCGGCGTCTTCGCTGTCGTCGGCTCCCGCTTCCCCGGCTCCTCCTCTGTTTCCAACCCCATCTCGCCGCCCGCGGCCATGTCCTTGCCGGCATCGTCGCACCAGCCGCCGGCGCGGAATATATTTCCGTTCGCGTACGATCCGTCCCCGGCAGCGGCCCCGAGGCTCCTGCAGCTGCTGCAGTACTCCTCCAGCTTGTACCAGCAGCCCCTGCTGCCGCAGCAACTGCAACAACAGACGCCTCTGCAGCATCCGCAGATGATATCGTTCGGCGATGCCCAGCAGCAGCAGCAGCAGCAGTTCGAGGCGGCGGCTTCGATGATCCCGCCGCAGCACATGGCGCCTGACGCGCTGCGCTACTGGAGCGGGGCGCTGAACCTGAGCCCGCGAGGCGTGCTCGCCGGGGTCGTGCCGCCGTCGCTGTACCAGCACCTGCTGCGTGCGCCCGGGCCGGCCAAGCTGTACCGCGGCGTGCGCCAGCGCCACTGGGGGAAGTGGGTGGCCGAGATCCGCCTGCCGCGGAACCGCACGCGCCTGTGGCTCGGCACCTTCGACACCGCCGAGGACGCCGCCATGGCGTACGACCGCGAGGCATTCAAGCTGCGCGGCGACAACGCGCGGCTCAACTTCCCCGACCTCTTCCTCGGCAAAGGCCGCGCCGGCGGGAGCGGCCGAACCAGCGCCAGCGCTGCGGCGTCGGCCGCCTCAATCTCCCCGTCCGCTCCGCCGACGCCGGACGAGGACCACGCGCAGCAAGCTCAGCTGCTGCTGCCTGAACAACAGCAACAGCACGGAGAAGATCAGCAATCGAAACCTCTGTTCTCCGAGGAAGAGCAGGACGGCATCCCGGAACCCGAGCGAAATCCTCAACTCCAGAAGGTAGGACACCAATGCGGCGACGTCAACACGGCCTTGATGCAGCAGGCTCCAGCGACACCCGGCGGCGTTTGGGGGCCGGCCGACGACGCATGGTTCAGTGCATGGGGTCCTGGCAGTTCCGTGTGGGACTACGACATGGACAGCGCACACGGCCTCTTTCTCCAGTCTCGCTTCGCCGGTGAGCAGGCCGGCATGGACTACGTCCCCAGCGCGCCGGAAGTCCACGTGACACCGGCGCCCGCGGCAGGGACAGGGATGTCCTATGCCGCTTCTCCTTCTCCTCTTCCTCCTCGTCCTCCCTTCACGTGGAAGGACTAAACACGCCTTCCTCCCATCTCTGAACATCTCACACACAGAACTTACCTAACCTGTGAGATGTTCACAGGCTGCAGATTTTTAACAGTCAGCCTGCGGTATGATCACAGCACAGGAACATCTCATGACCTTTTCTTTCTTCTCTCTGATCGATTTTCTCCTGAAAATCACAAGCCCCCAGCTGCATTTTTTAGGCTGGGACAAGGATGGGCTATATTTCAATCCTCATCCTTGTAGATCATCTCGTGACGAGTATTCTTTGACTTTAGGTAGCTAGATAGTTTTCATCAACTGTTTCCTCCATTTTTAAGATGTTTATGTATCGCTTTAGGGATTGCCAATAAAGGTTCGGGAAGAGGAGACGAATTTTATGCTCTCCTCTTGTTCTTACCGAGAAATTTGTGTTTTCTGCAGTACTGTATATGTGGGTGCCATACTATATGTGTACAATTAGTTTCCATGATTAGCGAATTGATAGCTCTTGCTTGTTTTGTTTAAGTTTTCTGTTTTGGTTTTATCTTTAATTCATCATGTCCACAAAGACCGACGAGGAGAAGATGTTGAAGAGCACGATTTGTGACACATGTTGCATTCAGAGTGTCTGAATTCCAAAACATGGCGCAAATACAAGTCCATACCAGTACTCCACACTCCGATGTAAAAAAGATGTGAGTTCATTTCAGCGCTATTTCCCTTTCTGTTGCGATTTTGGTCTGTCCCTTCGGCTTATTTCAACTTGAACATGAATTTTCAGCACATTTTGGCGTTATTACCGCGGGACGTCAATCTAGCGGTATTGTCAACGAGTGGTTGGAGTGCACCACTGTGACCGCCGCGCTTTTCCTTTCGTTCCTTGCAACCGCTTATTCCCCGACTCGCACGCAACTAGATCCTGACCCGCACACCCTCCGCCTAGCAGCCGGTGTGCCGCAGCCGCCAAGCTCTCACACGATCGTAGTGCAAGCATGGACGAAGCTAGAAACAAATGTTGATAGGGTCATGTCTATATCCTCTCTATGATGCTAGGGCCAGCCTCTATAAATAATCATGAGTTGGTGGTAATTAGTGACGGTTTTGCATTTTTTTCTTGGGTCAACTAACACCAGTGCCATTGAGGCAGCTCCGTCTCTGACTGCAAGCATTCACGCCAACCTGGTTCTTCCATCGTTGTCCCCATGAGCTATCATTAAACTCTCCTCGTTGACCATCAAATGCCCCCATTGACCAGCCATCGACATTGTGGCGGTGGTCTAGGAGAATTAGCATCTATAGTGGTTGTGAGAGAGAACGAGGTTCGATGCAGACATGGAGAAAATAGATATAGAAACAAAGGGGCTCTCGCGGAGCTATGTATAAGTGAGGGGGCACCTTCCAGGCCTAATTTTTTACCTTAAAGTACGCGATATAATCTAGGTTTAGATGGTGGAAGATGGGTAAGTCCCCCCCTCCCCCCCCCCCCCCAGCCAACCCGTCTTAGACATTTACAAAGATCCCCCCCCCCCCCACAATTCTTGTCTAGTTCCGCCACTCGGAGGGGGACATTAATCCATGAACATCATGATGGTGATCTTATACCTTCGATTTCGGTGTTATTCGCTGCGGTATGGGTCGATGATGTGAAGATCGTTGATGAAGTGTAGTTAATCGTCCTAGCGAGAGGGTAGTTGTCGAAGGATAGTGATTCACGATCTCCCGACAATGTTACTTCCGGAGATCAAAGCAAGTTTATTTGTTCGGCGGGCGGTGCCGGTCAACATGTTTGAGTCATAGACGAAATAAATGAAGATCTCTATGACTTTATTCGTGAAGTGGCTACAAGACCTAGTACAAAGGCGATCTCGGCAAGTAATATGAGGTCTTGGCCAGAGATTATAGATGTGTATCTAGGTTCTAGGGTTTTATAGAGAGGTCTGGGCAGAGTTTCGGCGTGTAATGTATGTCCTCGTCTTGGTCAAGTCCTTCGTATATATAGGTTGAGGTAGTGCCCGATCCTCCATGCGCCTAGGTTTGGTACGTTAAGTCTTGATCTTGTAGCCTTCCTTCGAATGTAGTCCGTAATGAGTAGATCTTCGTAGAGCCCTGGTGCAGCACGACAGGTCTAGGTCGGTTGAAGAAGCTTCTGGAATAGAGCTACCGGCACGGACTCTTTGACGTCGTGGGCTGAAAGTGGTGAAGGCCCGTAGGATTGAGGCCTAAACCCACAAGTATCCGACAGTAGTCGATCTTGATGTCACCTTCGACGTCAGGCAACGTGACGTCGTGCCTCCCTACCCAATTTTATGCTGATAAATGTACTGAGATTTCGATGGCATACATATGAATAGTAGACACAAGAAGATATAGGGTAGGGTTCTCTCAGTGGCAGAGCTTGGGCTATGGATGGGGGGGGGGGGGGGGGGGGGATGGGCTGCATAGTGATGTTGGGCCAGTGTGGGGGAAAATGTGCTAAATACCACTGGTTTTGGACACAAACGGCCAAAAAGTACTGCTTTTAACTAAAGCCCCCCCCCCCCCCCCCCCCGAAGTGTGCATAGCTCCGGCACTAGTTCTCTCTATTATTTATATCTCCGATGAGAATAGATATGTACGACCATGGTGCCTATACTTGTGAATATGTAAGTGAGAACTTCACAACCAGCTATGGGCTCATTTGATTCATAAGATAGGAAAAGTGTGGTAATAGGAAACTATTATATTAGAACGTCATGTCTAGTTGAATCATATGGAAGATCAACTGTCTTTGATTGCGGTGAATGAATTTACCATGGGATCCAACCTAATGCTTTTTACATATGAATTTTGCACTAAAAGATTCATATGGAATTTCGTACCGAGTATGATGCTTTGAATTAAACGGGTTGCCGTAGGAAAATTTCCATAGAATCTCAATCCTATAAAACTTTTTGAAAATCCTATGAATTAATCAAAGGAGGCCTAAGTAAGATTCATATGACCCATTTTGGGATCGGTTTCCTAACAATTTGGACGAAGTGTTGCAATCTGAATTCCATGACATATTTAGAGGGTGAAATAGACTTCTCTTTTTTTTTCTCGACACGAAGGAAAACTGAGAAAGGCTGTTTCCTCTTCGCCGTCGAAAGATCTAGTCCTGTCATGTCGCGCCAGCTCCCCCCGATGCTCTCCGTCCCGGAGAAGAAGACGGCCGCCGCCGAGCTCTTCCGCGACCGCCACTTCTTCAGCTCCCCCTTCTTCACCGATCTGCGCGACGCCCGCGCGTCCCTCTCCGTCCCAAACCCCCAAACCCAGCCCCCCTCATCCAGCCGCGCCCTCCTCCTCCGCTACCACCGCCTCCTTTACTCCGCGCGCGATGATCCCTGCGCCTTCGATGACAACCTAGCCTTCACTTGGCACGACGCCTTCAGGCCCAACCTCAAGCACACCTCCGCGTTCCTCCGGTTCGAGAAGGCCGCCATCGTGTTCAACGTCGGCGCGGCCTCCTCGAGGATCGCGGCGGCGTGGACCGGGCGGCCGAGGGCGGGGTCAAGGCGGCGTGCGGGGAGTTCCAGCGCGCCGCGGGGCGTTCCGGGCGGTGGGGGAGATGATGGAGGGGCAAGAGGGGACGGTGGATATGAGCCCGGAGGCCGCGGCGATGCTGGAGCGGCTCATGCTCGCGCAGGCGCAGGAGTGCTGCTTCGAGCGCGCAGTCGCCGCGGGAACGTCGCCGGCGGCATGCTCCAAGGTGGCCAGGCAGGTGAGATTGGCTGCCCCTGTTTGCCGTGTGCTTCTTCCCTAGTGGGCTAGTGGCATTACATTTGGTTGGTAGCCTGTTACCCTTTGAGGATTTTTGATTGTAAACAAGTTCTAGATCTGCATAGTCTACATTTACTTATATATAAAGGCGTAAACCATTGAGAGTGCCAGGAGAATGTTTTGCTACAAGGTGCAAACTAGAGGTTGTAGGTACTAATCTGAAGTTTGCGCCAATTGCAGTATCCAGCTCTTCTTCCTATCTCTACCATGTCCCACGCAGGCAAGGTTTTGATTCGGGTTAATGCTTTCACTAACTTAGATTAGTAGGTGAAGTAACCCACTTTTTTTTTTCTAGCACCTCTATATATTAGGAATTCGGTGTACTATGCTATGTTCCATAATTGCTTCAACATTGCGTCATTGCCATGGCCATAGTTTCAGACTTCAAGATCATCTTTTGTGGAATACAAATTAATTTTCAAGAATATCCATCTGCCAATGAGAAAAGACAAGGAAAACAAAAAAATCCAAAAAAAGGTCGAGAAGGAGCTACGCTGTCCCTGCTTGGTGTTCTGTAGTGGCATTGCATTGATACGTATCTGTCGCCTTTGGGGGTTTGACCGTAAAGAAGTTTTGTTTTTGTCTAGAGTACCTATTTTTCTATAATCTATACAGAGTGCGTGCGGATGTTCTATGGAATTGTTCTAGGTTTCCTAGATGGTCTGAAGTTGAGGTTGTGAGGCATTTTTTTGAGGTTTGTGCCAATTGCACTATCCAACATCCGTACCCCTCGTTATCTCTGTTATATTATGCAGGCAAGGCTGTAATTTGGGTTAATGCGTTCAACAAATTATATAAGTCGATGAAGTACTCTCAAAATTGATCTTGGATTAGTATATTTGTTCGAAGAATTGCTAAAAACTCTAGTGTAGTATGTTAAGTATGATTGCTTTACCATTGCCATCATGCCATGTTGATATAGTCTCGAGTTTAGATCTGAGGTCATCTATTGTGGAATGTGAATCGATATTCAAGAATATACATCTGCTAATAATACTCCAAAAACAAGGGAAATATAAACCAGTTCCGAAGAAAGTTGAGAAGCAGCTTTACAGGCGCCGCAGAACTAGAACAACTGTTATGCGTTACCTTGTATGTCTCAGCTCAACCAACCAATCAAGTCAGAACATCTAGTAGTAATTGCAGATTAGTGGAGCATTCATCACTCATCAGATCATATTAGATGGTTTTTGAACGAAATTTAATATCATACTGGACTTATTCGTCAGATCAAATTCTGTCAGTTTATCACGGGTCCTGGTTGTCCGTCATATCTGTGCTGCTCATGTTAGGAAACTGTAACATGTTCTGATGTTATTGCTTGATGAGGGTCGCAGGTTATAGGATATATGAAGATAGGAGGGGGAGGTTGACAACCTTTTAGCAAACTAGTGACGTTGTAGCACTCTTTGCTGCTGGTAGGTCTATCCCCATATAACAGTTGCAAAGTGAATGGTGAGTTCCAGAGTAGGCTGCAGAAGAGAGATTTCACTCTCAATTAAGATTGAGCTACCTGAGTGCAAGATTGGTGTGACTATGCCTCGCGGATATTTTTTGCATGATGTCGAAAAGTGCTGGAGTATGTTTCTTGGATTAGCAAAACACTAAACTTAAGAGAATCGCCGTGATATGCTATAAACGTATTAGGATTGTATCAGCTTGTTCATAAGCGTGGCAGTTTATATTAAAAACTTGTAGAGTTTTGATACGACTTCTTTCTATCATGTTATTGGAGAGGCAAAGATAATAGTACATAGAGTTTGCATAGCTGGACATTTAAAATGTTATTCAGTTTGAATGCATAGAAAAAATGGCTTCGAAAAATACCATAACCTTTTGCCTCTGGCTTTATGCAGGCTGCCTTGTACTATGAAGAAGCTTATGCTGCATTGGTTATCCCTCCGCTGCAGAACCACTTTGAACGATCATGGTTATCTCACATCCAGTTGAAGGCTGCTCAATTCAATGCAGAAGCTTGTTATAGGTATGCTATTGAACTGCATGAGAAGATGGAAATTGGTGAGGAGATAGCTCGACTGCAGGTTGTGATTAACGCAGTTGCTGATGCAAAGAGAATCGCCAGGGGAGCCCCTGGATCCCTTTATGAGTCTGTTTCCAGGCTAGAACAAGACATGAACCGGAACTTGGAGAAGGCAGTGAATGAGAACAACCGCATCTATCTTATGCGAATCCCAGCAGCCAAATCGCTGTCTCCTCTGCCATCAGCTTCGCTTGTCCGATCTGCTTCCACGAGTGAGGTCTTAGATGCAAAGACAGAAACTGGCATTCAGTCCTCATGAATGCCTTGACAACCGCATCTATCTTATGCGAATCCCAGCAGCCAAATCGTTGTCTCCTTTGCCATCAGCTTCGCTTGTCCGATCTGCTTCCACTAGTGAGTTCTTAGATGCAAAGACAGAAATTGGCATTCAGTCCTCATTTATGCCTTGACGGTATGAGATAATGGAATGACATGTGTTCTGCGCTGCTGTTTTTGCATTGTAAAAATTGTGTCTATATTGTAGCTAGAGTGTCAGTTGGCATATCAAGCCAGGACCATTCTCATTGATCCTTAATGTGAATTGCTCACTAGTCTCCTGCTGCCGGAATTAACCGGGGTTCTGTCTATACTCCTTTTGTGCCGCAATGAAGTGTTCATCTCCATAATCCATTTCTGGGCTCCTTTGATTCATAAAATTTGTGTAGAATTGAAATGCTACAATTTTGTTCTTCAGAAGCCGTTTGATTCATAGGATTATATCCCATAGTAAAAAAATTCATAGGAATTTTGTAGTGTAAACTTCTTAGGAAAATAACATGAGGTCTAACCATGTTTTTCACCACAATCAAAGGAAATTCCTCTTTCCATATGATTCAGTTAGACATGCCATTCCAATCATATAGGTTTCCTATTCCAACACTTTTTCATATCTTATGAATCAATAAGTGGATCCATGTTTTAGCATTTGTGTAAAGTTTGTCCGTTGTGTGTAAAATGGAATGACACCCAATGTGTTCCGTTGTTGTGGACGAAGTACAGGATGTGTGAACACCAACATGACGGGACAATTTCCTGGCAGAACTGATATATAGCAAAAAGAAAATGGCTAACCATTCACAGTCGAAAGAAGCTCACGTACTTCGTTATTCTTACAAGCTCGTGAATCGTTGTTCGTACTGATCATTCATCCATTTGCATCGTATTCCCGAGTGTCCTTTGATTCGCAGGATTTTCTTAATGCAGGATTGAAATGGCTTGTACACTTCAATGTTACAGGATTAGAAAATTATGGGCTCGAAGAACACTCTTTTCCCCTCTCGTCCCCTTCTCCACAGTAAAAGGCGACCGGAGGGCGATCCCGTTTTCCGCCGGCGATTCCGCCACCCACCTCCTTTCCATCGGCCTTGTGCCGTCGATAGGGGTGGGGGGTCGAATCGCGGGCGGATATGTCTGCTTTAGTCTAGGTTTAGCTAGGTAGCTTAGGTTTCGGTGCTCTGTCGCCGGTGATGGTGGTGGCGGCGGAGGCGAATAAGGGTGCTCCTGATCTGAAGCTGGTGGCTTGCTTGGCGGCGGCCGGTGGTGGATCTGTGAGCTTTGTGTCCTTCATGGCGGTCGGTTCAGCGGCGACCTCCATGGCGTGGATTTTGTGCTTGGTCCTCGCCGGCACGGCGACGTGCTCTCCGGCGTCGTCGCGAGGACATGGAGCTTGTACAGGAGAAGCTTTTCCAGGATCTCGGAGGTCTTCGCTGGTCTTTGGCGCGGTGGTCAGGTTCCTCCTGCTAGCCATGGTGGCGTGGGGAGGTGCTCTTCTGGCTCTGTGCTCTGCTTCAACTTGTTGGTCTCCTCCATCTCCGGCCGGCCGTGGTGGCGAGGGGAGAAGGTGCGAGCAAGGCGTGCTCTTGGCGTGGTCTCCGGGGAGGTGGCGCCATGGCCGTGTGCTTTCAACGAGCTTCGGTTTCCGTCGCTTGCGGCAGGCGGCTTTTGCGGTCTCTACATGAATGGGGTGCTCCTTTTCCGGCGTCGGCGGCGGCCTGGCGCCTTCCTCTCCGGCGTTGCGGCGACGGAGCTTGGCGTCAAGCGTGGCGGCGGTTCAGCGGGCTGGTTTCTTTGCACTGCTGTTGTGCTGAGCTTCGGTGGTTTGTTCTTCTGCGTGTACTGTTTTTTCCTTTGTAATCTCTGATGTACTCGCAGTGTGGATCCTTTAAAAAAAAAATTTATGGGCTCCTTTTATTTAAAGAAATTTTATAGGATTTTTTGGCAGATTGGAATCATGAGTAATTTTTCTGCGTTGGTGGTTTGGTTTGTAAGATTGAATCCTATAGGAAATTCTTCTAAGAAATTATTTGTACTACATTTCACAATAAATCTAGCATCCACTCAATCCATATGTTTCTTGTTCATGCGTTTTGAAATTCCTGTGAATCTCTACTACTAATAAAAGAGCAAACATATTCTTTCCTACGTCCACCCCGTCTAACGTACACGCAACAGCACCTAGGAATTAAAGCCTCACGATCAGGCCCCCTAATTCAGATTTAACGGTCAAGATAGCAACGAAACCTCACCATGCGTACGTTTAGCGATTTAAGTGAGCGGACGAAAACTCTGCCGGGGACGAAACGTTCCGCGCGTAGCGCCCCCCTCACAATAAAAAATTGAAACAATAGGAAAAAATTATGGCAAGATTACGGGAATTCGTCTGCTGCATAGAGCAAGTCTCAAACCGCAGCGGATGCCGCTGCCTCCTGATTATTAGAGTCGGTTACGGTGCCTGTACCGTATTGTACATGTAATTGTATTGTACCTGTCGTCATATATAAAGAGATCAAAGGTGGGCACGTAGCCACACCGAAAACCCTAATCAAACTTGGTATCAGAGCCGACTTCGGTTCCTCTTGTTCGCTGCCGCCGCGTGAGTCCTGTCCACGCCGGCGCCGCGCTCATTCCGCTGCCGCCGCGTGAGCCCTCTCCACGCCGCCGCCACGTGACTTCCGCTCGACGCCGCGAGTCCCTCCGCGTCGTCACCGGCATCTCCTACGTGATCGCGTGTGCTAGCTCCCTCTCTGATCGCGTGTGCTAGCTCCCTTGGTGATCGCGTGTGCTAGCTCCAATCCACGCCGTTACCATGTCGTCTTCGCTCCAGCTCTCCACGTCCGTGGGCGCTCTCGTCTCCGCCCCTGCTGCGCCCGCCACCTTTGGCATCGCCCAGCCGGCCGGCCGTCTCGACGCCACCAACTTCATGCTGTGGAAGGGGCTGACCTTCCCGAACCTCGCTGGTGCCGGTTTCTACGGCTATCTCGACGGCACCATGGCCGCTCCTGCGAAGACCGTCAAGCAAGGATCGGGGGATGCTGCTGTTGACGTCCCAAACCCACCTACACCTCATGGTGGGTCACGGACCAGAGGGTCCTTGGCCTTCTCCTCGGCTCCATGGAGCCCGACATCGTCTGCCAACTCATCGGGTGTCCGACTGCTGCCGCGGCCTGGACCGCCGTCCACACCATGTTCGGTGCTCAGAGCCGTTCCAACGTTCGGCACATCCGTCGCCAACTCCAATCGCTGCGGAAGGAGGAGCTGACCGCGGCGCAGTACATGCACAAGATGAAGTCTCTCGCCGATTGCATGGCGGCCGCCGGAGTCTCTATCTCCGATGACGAGCTTGTGGACTACATCATCACCGGCCTCGGTCCTGCGTTCAACGCGATCGCGGCGTCTCTCACCGTCGGTAATCGTTCGGTGACTTACTCCGATTTTTACTCCATATTCTCTCGTTCGAGGCTCTCCAGGCACAACAGCTCCAGTCTGCGGAGTGGACTTCCTCGGCGAATGCTGCGTCGCGGCCCGGTTCGTTTCCCAACACCGGCCGCCCACGCCCCTCGGAGTATCCTCCCGCCAGTATGGCGGGGGTCGCCCTGCTGAGCCTTACCAGCACGGGCAAGGTCGCCCGTATGACGGCGGCAATGACCGCCAGAACTACGGCGGGTACGGCGGTGGAGGTGGCGGTGGCAACCGTCCTAACACCGCGCAGCAAAACGGTGGAAACAGGCGCTCCGGCAAGAAGCAGCGTCCTCGCTGCCAGCTATGCGGCTACTGGGGGCATGTGGCTTCCGACTGCCGCAACCGCTACAACCACGACTTCCGCGGCAACTCCTACAACAATCAGCGTTCCGGCAACGCTGCCTCCATGAGCTCTACCGCTACGCCTCCCTGGTTGATGGACACCGGGGCAACGGATCACTTCACCAATGATCTCGAGCGTCTCCACTATCACGAGCGCTATGGCGGGAAGGATCATGTTCAAGTAGCTAATGGTACAGGTTTGTCTATTTCGCATATTGGTCATTCGAATTTAGCCGGTTCCATTCGCTTGAACAACGTCCTTCATGTTCCACACATTAGTCAAAATCTGCTCTCTGTGTATCGCCTAGTATCTGATAATGACGTTTTTGTTGAATTTCACCGTCATTTTTTCTGTGTCAAGGACAAGGCCACGAGGCGAATTCTGCTTCACGGTAGGAGTCAAGATGGGCTCTATCCGATTCCATATAGTCGAGCATCAGCATCAACCCCCTCTCGCCAGGCTAGCTCCAGCGTCAAGGTCACGTCGTCCCAGTGGCATCAGCGTTTAGGTCATCCCTCGAATAATGTAGTGCAAAACATTGTTAAGCTCCATGATTTACCTTGTTTACCATCACCCAACTCTGGTTTAGTTTGTGATGCTTGTCAGCGTGCAAAGAGTCATCAACTTTCTTATACTGCATCTCATCGTGTTTCCACTGTGCCTCTTGAGTTAATCCACTCCGATGTTTGGGGTCCGGCTATTGCTTCTTCCGGTGGTTACAAATATTATGTTAGTTTTGTTGATGACTACTCTCGTTTTGTTGGATTTATCTTCTCAAACACAAGTCTGACGTTGAGCAAGTATTTTATGCCTTCCAGGCTCACGTCGAACGTCTCCTTGATGTCAAAATTAAGGTTGTCCAGTCGGATTGGGGGGGTGAATATCATAGGTTGCATCAATATTTTCAGCGTACTGGGATTTCTCATCGGGTGTCCTGTCCGCATACATCTCAACAAAACGGTGTTGCTGAACGCAAGCACCGTCATCTTGTCGAGACAGGCTTGGCTCTTCTTGCCCATTCCTCGATTCCATTACGGTTTTGGGATGAAGCTTTCTTGACGGCGTGTTATCTCATTAATCGTATGCCCACGCCTGTTTAGGAAAAGATACACCTATTCATCGCTTGTTCAAAACCCCGCCCAACTATGATTTTCTCTGTACCTTCGGTTGTGCGTGTTGGCCTAGTCTACGCAAGTACAATGCCCATAAACAGTGTGTGTTCTCGGCTATAGCCCCATGCACAAAGGTTACAAGTGTTTGGATAGATCCACGGCGTATATATATCTCTCGCGACGTTGTCTTCGACGAGTCTGTTTTTCCGTTCGCAACTCCTGGTGTTATAGTTGACATCCCCACTCTTTCCGAAGCGATTACTTTTCCTTCATCCGAACCGGCTACGAGTGAACATGTGCGAAAATATGACTTGTCGTACCTTGCTACTAATCCTCCCACTCCAGTTGATTTCGTGTTGCAGGTGCCAGATCCATCCGTCGCTCCGCCCCTTGTTGCTCCGCTAGATGCAACAAGCAGCACCTACCGCATGCCTGATGCAACGAGCAACAACTACGCATGCATGCGATGGACATGCATGAGCCTCACGTCTCTGGCTCGTCTCCCGATGCAGCCATGCATCCAGTATCTCCCGCTGGGTCGTCTCCGACTCGGCCCACAGCGAGCAGTACTCTGCGTCGCCCTCGACCACGGCTCCTTCCGCTGATCATTCTCCAGCCGTTCCGTCACCGACAGCTGCTCCGTCCACGCCATCTGCTGCTCCGACCGCGCCAGTTGCGCACCTGGTCATAACATGGTCACGCGTCGTCAGGATGGTACGCGGCATGAGAAAAGCTTCAAGGACGGTACTGTCCGCTACGACCCGCGTCGTCGCGCCTTCTTTGTTGAACCAGTCTCACACCGTGATGCGCTTCGTGAACCAGCCTGGCGCGCTGCCATGGTTGATGAGTTCTCTGCCTTGTGTCAGACAAATACCTGGACTCTGGTTCCTCGCCCGCCTGGGGTTAATGTTGTTGGAAGCAAATGGGTGTTCAAGACCAAGCATCGACATGACGGCTCAGTTGACAAACACAAGGCACGTCTTGTTGCTCGTGGTTTTACCCAGCAACATGGTATTGACTATGGCGACACCTTCAGTCCAGTGGTCAAGCCTGCGACAGTGCGTGTGGTTCTTTCTCTAGCTATTTCTCGAGGATGGACTCTGCGTCAGATTGACGTAAGTAATGCATTCCTTCACGGTTTTCTGTCTGAGGATGTCTATATGCAGCAGCCGCCTGGTTTTGAGGATGATCGGTATCCTTCTCACGTTTGCAAATTACAGCGTGCTATTTATGGTCTTAAGCAGTCTCCCCGAGCTTGGTATGCTCGTTTGAGTGCTCGTCTGCATCAGCTAGGGTTTACTTCGTCCAAGGCCGATACATCCCTATTCATCTTCTCTCATGGTGAAGTTCAGATCTACATGCTGGTCTATGTTGATGATATTGTTATTGCCGGCTCGAGTCCCGTTGCTGTGGAGCGTTTGGTGCGCTCTCTCGCTGACACTTTTCCTATTAAGGATCTTGGAGTGTTGAAATATTTTCTTGGACTTCAAGCAGCTTACATTTCCGGGGGCATGACATTGACTCAACGTAAGTATGCACTTGATCTACTTCATCGTGTCAGCATGGAGAACTGCAAGCCCACTTCAACTCCATTGTACCCGTCAGAATGGCTTGCTCGGAATACTGGTCCACCATTAGGTACAGAAGATTCATTCAGGTACCGCAGCATTGTTGGTGGTTTACAGTATTTGACTCTCACACGCCCGGATATTTCCTTTGCTGTCAACAAGGTGTGTCAGTTCCTTGCCCAGCCTACTGAGGTGGACTGGGAAGCAGTTAAGCGCATCCTGCGCTATGTGAGAGGAACTCTGGACACTGGGTTGACTATCCACAAGTCTCCTTCTGTGGGTATCAGCATTTTCACTGACGCTGACTGGGCAGGATGTGTAGATGATCGTCGCTCTACTGGTGGTTTTGCGATCTTTGTTGGATCTAACCTTGTGTCGTGGAGCTCGAAGAAGCAGCCTACTGTCTCACGGTCCAGTACAGAGGCAGAGTACAAGGCTTTGTCAAATGGCGCTGCAGAAGCTATGTGGATTGATACACTGCTCCAAGAACTTGGAGTTACTCGGCAGCGTGTACCCATTTTGTGGTGTGATAATTTAGGGGCGACTTACCTAACAGCAAGTTCGGTGTTTCACGCTCGCACCAAGCACATTGAGATAGATTTCCATTTTGTGCGTGAGCAAGTTGCCGATGGTGCTCTAGAGGGGAGGTTTATCTCTTCTAATGATCAGTTGGCTGATATATTTACCAAACCAGTCACACGACAGATGTTAGACCGATTCAGGACCAATCTAAATCTTGTATGTACTAGTTTAGATTGAGGGGAAGTATTAGAGTCGGTTACGGTGCCTGTACCGTATTGTACATGTAATTGTATTGTACCTGTCGTGATATATAAAGAGATCAAAGGTGGGCACGTAGCCACACCGAAAACCCTAATCAAACTCTGATTCCTCGCGCTCAGGTATGTTGTCCCCGCGCTTGGACGGCTACTCGCGATCTGGATGGAGACCTTTTCCTCGCGCCATCGCTGCTCGCCAATGGAGGCCGCCGCCGAGGCCTACCGTCGTAGCCGCGTCCGGATCGAGAGCCACCGCCGAGGCATGACGTCCGACGTCGTAACCGCGTCCAGATCGAAAGCCATCTGCATCTTTGTTGCTTGGGCTTACACAGGTACTCCTTGAAAGGATCGTATGACACCTAGAGGGGGTGAATAGGTGCTACTTCAATTTTAGTACTTTTTCAAATTAGGCTTGACACAAAAGGTAAATTCTCTAGATATGCAACTAAGGTGAATTTACCTATATGACAAGCAAGCAACTAAACAAGATACACGAAGTAAAGACTATAAACAAGGATAGAAGTAACCGAAGTGAAAGCACGCGGAGACACGTATGTAATCCTGAGTTCCTCTTTTTTAGGGGAGTACGTCTCGTTGGAGAGGTGTGAGCTACCACGAAGGTCAAAACTCGACCGCCACAAAGGCGTCACCTTCTTCTCCGATGAACCGCACCACAAAGGTTTGGTTCACCTTCCACTATCGGAATCTTTCAAGGCGGAATCCGGAGCCCTTACAACAACGATCCGGGGCACAACCCACAAGAGGATTGGGGGCTCCCGAACAGTTACAAATCTGTCACAAAGACAACAAGTGAGTACAATAATGAGCTAGGTTTTCCCGAAGGAAATCCTAACAAAGGGTCCCTCAAGTGAATGAGGGGGAAATGAAGAACGGCTTGGTGAAGATGTAGATCCGGGGCTTCTCCTTCAATCCTCCAAGTATCAACGAGTTTGGGTGGAGGGATTGGAAGATCTATCAAATCTTGAGCTTGCAATTAATGGTGTTCTTCAATGTGGTCAAGCTCGTTGTCCAAAGGGTGGTGAAGAGGCATTTATAGTCCCCTTCAAAATATGGCCGTTGAAGGGGTAAGTGTTGACGCGCAGGAAGTAGGGCCGGCCTGGGGGCCGGCGTGGCAGCTGAAGCAACCGGCCTGGGCCGGCCTGGGGGCCGGCAGGGTGCCCGTGGCAACTGGCCTGGAGGCCAGCCTGGGCCGGCCGCCCTGCAGCGCGCTTCTCCCTTCACCTTCTAAAAACCGACAACATGCATTTTTTTCCTTTTGGCATAGAGAGAGATACACTAGCATCCTTTTGATTTAGACAATCATAATTCCTGTGGACACTTAGCGGTATGTTAAATACTTCCAAGTGTTGTGATCAAACGTCAAAACAAGATTAACGGACTATGTCCTTTCACTCCTCCCCATTCTCCTAGCACGGGCCTAATTGAATCCCAGAACTATGTACTCTGCTTTCTTGTGTAGTATTTGTCTGGTATAGCTCTTGGGATGTGTCAAATTGAGATTGAAACTAACTACTTCCTCCGATCCGGAAAAAGCGTCGGAGAGAAACACCTAACTAAGTGTAAATGTACAGTACAAGTGACGAACCTTAATTAGGATCGGAGGGAGTAATATGTTAATCTGTTGCAATGAGATGTGAGTTCGTGATATGTTCATATCTCAGAGAATTAGTGAGCCGTGAAGTTAGTGATAAATTGGTGTTTCGACGTCCAGTGTGATGGTTTCAGAAGTACAAGTGGATGGAAAGCTGGAGGACGATTTGGAAATGGCAAAGGAGTCTGACTAGGAAATGCGGTCAGAGTTTATTCTTCTGTGTGTTTCCATGTGCGATTCTACCATACTTTATTGTTGAAACGGAGTAATTGGCATAAAACAGTACTGGATTGTCATCTCTAATGTCTATGCCCAGATGGCATTTATAAGATGTAAGAAAACGCAGCATTGACAATAAAATTGCAAAAGAAATCTTTCATTTGTTTATTTGGATCTGGAGATCTACGACAATGCCTTCTGCATAGAGCAAGTCTTATACAAACAGGTTCCATTGGAAACACTATACCAAGTTTAGACGTTTAATAATTTCCTCAATTTCAGTCTAATGTCGACAGAGACGACACAGATCCAAGAAGGTATCATCTGCAGATGAAGAACATAGCATACAAGTACGTGCTGCATATATTGTTCTTTCTTTCATTCTCTTGTGTGCCTCAAGGAAAAGGTAAGTGATTATGGTTGATGTAGTGCAAGTTAGAAATTTTATACAACAATAAGCTCAACCATATTGGTTCGGAAATAGTTTCCAGATTTTCATGCAAACGAAATATTTCCAGTTTGATCTAGAATTTATTTCTCGCCGTGCCCATCTTCAGGGTTAGCGAGAATCTCTTGATCCAATGATAATGAGACATTTATTTGCGACGCAGAATGCATTGGTGCAAATTAGATATCAGTTTCATTTGTGTAAGAGTGATATGTAAAGCATTGATGCAGGAAATGCGGAAGCTTATGCATACCTTAATTATCTTTGACAACTGAAAGATATAGTGCTGTCAAATGTCAAGTATACATCAATATTATTTTCGTACTACGGCGAGAATTTGCAAGCCAAGCTTAGTTCAGAGTTTAGGCTGTCTTCCTGGGCATCTTTCTGTCCATGTAAAGCACGTGTGGTACCTTAGTTCAGCTTCGGTCCACCTTTTACATAGGAATTTCTTCCCTGTAAGTGTATATGTAAAACTCTAAGTCACCCTGGTATTTCCTTGGATACAAAACTGCATTCAGATGTATGTGCTGCTCACCAACTTTTTAGCACGGCTCAGGCAGACTTAGATCTGGAGAGTTCTGTGTGCAAGCAGTGCAGAGCGTGATTCACATGCAGATTGATCGCTTTTCCACAGCTCATGTACATTAGTGACCAAGGAGGCGCACGCAACCTTGCTCATCCACATTTGCAGGATGAGATAAGCTGAAATGATACTCAATGAACTGATGATAGGGCATACAATCTGTGGCACTGATGATTGTAGCAATCTCTGTGCATATATTTAAATAATTGCTGAGTGATTCACTTCACCCAACCTATAGCTTTAATTGGTCTCTGAAACTTCCTGGAAGTCTATGTATGTTTTACATTGTGATAAAATAGCTGTTTGCTGAAATGGACCTATGGTCATGGCTGTTGTAACCTTTGTTGGGCTGCACCGAACCAGTTAGGTGGCGCACCATGCGGCCATGCTGAATTCTGGGCCGTTCGTCGCTCAATTAGGCGAGTTTGTTTTTTTATTCACAATCTCTTGCCATCAATTGGTCTAGCCATGATGATAATTTCAACAGGAAAAAGATAAGCCTTCAGTGGTGCACCTTGATTCTTAGAAGAATATTATCTGTAATTTCTTTCCGGTGATATGGCTTATCAGAACCAAAGATGTAGCTAATTTTTATATATGGTTTTAATTTGGATGGTAACCTTTTTAGTTAAAAGGCTACCTTGAATGAAGCGAGGGTGCAAAAAATGTTGTCAGATGTATGTAATATAGAGGAGGAAAATTATTATTTGAAAATTCAAGATTGTAGCTACTTTTTTCGTAGACACATGGAAACCATTCTGCGGGAGAAGGGTATACCTGAACAGTGACATGATTTTTTCCCAATGATTTCTGCACGAAACAAGTAGCCAAAAGTTGGCGAACTTAACATGGCCCCCTTACCTCATACTTGCTCATGTTACTTCCTGAAAAGTGTTGTACTAAATTAGCGACAAACCCTTTCATTTTATATCGTAATCTTCTAATGTGCAAAATTCATTGGATTGGTTTGTCAAAATGACATGGTAAATACTACGTGTGTTGCACGTGCACGCTAACTAGTCAAAGAGACACTACAAAGTTTTGGATCCACGAGTGTTTTTTTTTGAGTGGTCACCGGGGCCCCACCTGAATTTTCCACGAGTGTTGATTGCCAAAACAAAATGAATTGTAAAAAAAGGTTGAAGGGAAAATGAAAATTTTCCTACAAAATACTGCAAAGAAATCTTTTGTAGGAATCAAAGGATTGTATTCGTATGAATCAAAAGACTTCTATACAAAAAAAATCCAAAGAATCGGAGGCGGCGTTTTGGGTAGTAGGTGCAGATGCACCTATTATGTAAAATATTTTTAATTTTTTTTAGAATGTAAAAAATTATATAAAAAATTGGGATACACATTAGAACATTTTGTGTTAGCACAAAAAATTTCGTGGAGAAAAAACATTTTTTGTAACCTGTGCAAAAAATACAAATCTAGATGCTCCAAAATGATTTTATTCACGTAACTTTTTGTACTAACATAAAATGTATTTAAGTATGTCTGAATTTTTTATTTTGAATTTTTGGACATTTTCAAATTTGATTTTTGGGCAGTAGGTGTATCTGCACCTGCTACCCGTTATGGATTTCCGCAAAGAATCTATATATTACAAAAGTTCTACACAATTCTTTCGAGTCAGCCAGCCCTGAGCTTGGCAACATCGCATAAGTACTGGCCAGAGGAAACAAAACGAAAGCATCGACCTTGCCAGAAATATTACGCAACTCGCTCGCCTTCTTCTCTATCCGTTCCTCCGCCTCTCGTTGCCCAGCTCCTATCCTACACTCCCCCGCGCGCCCACCACCTGTTCGACCGATTTCCCCCCAACACACACACACGCGCTCCACATTCCAATCGCCACGATGGCGACGACCAACGCGGCCATGGCGCCTCCCTCCACCTCCACCTCCTCCGTCCTCTTCCTCCGCCGTCTCCCCTGCCCCGCCGCCCGCGGCCTCGGTTTGCCGCTGCCCCGCGCCGTGCGCCTCCGCACCGCGCGCCTGCAGGTCTCCCTCACCAGCGACGTGTCCTCCGCCTCCGACGTGGCCGAGGAGGAGGCCGAGCACGCGCCCAAGGTCGGCAAGCGCGTGCGCGTCACGGCGCCCCTCCGCGTCTACCACGTCGTCAAGGCGCCCGACCTGGACATCCAGGGCATGGAGGGCGTCATCAAGCAGTACGTCGGCGTCTGGAAGGGCAAGCGCATCACCGCCAACTTCCCGTTCAAGGTGGAGTTCCAGCTCACCATCGAGACGCAGCCCAAGCCCGTCAAGCTCTTCGTCCACCTGCGGGAGGACGAGTTCGAGTACATCGATGACGAATGAGACCAATACCTCTTTTACTTGTACATGGCCAAGTAAGCGGAGCGCCTTCCTCATAAATACGATAATGATGGCTGCAGTGTAGCCGTGTATATATTGTTCCGGTGTGCGGTGAGAGAAATGAAGTCTGAAGAGGGTAGGAGTTAAGAACGCATAGAGGGAAGTAAGCTGATTGCTTGCTGTTGTGCTCTTGTTCCTCCCCACTTCAACATCTATTTTTTCACATGTGGGGAATTGTTGGGATGATGATCGATAGCTAATAAGATAATTTTGCTCTTCCTTGCTGCCTATGCTTGCTGATTGTTCCAAATCTGATTGATATAGTCTTATTGTTGCCGCTAGGAATACATATCCTTTGTGAATTGAATCTAGACTATTTTATAATTAAGACAACATACATATTTTTGTTTACATGGGAAGTCGGTTACGATATTTTTTCATATGTTCCCTTCTACTTCACAGAATGACCACGAGGTTTATCTTTTTGTTCTCAGTTGAATATCTTTTAAGTTTTAACTCCGTTACCTTGAATTTGAGGGGCTAAATATCGTCTGAATTTTGATGATCTACGTTCTACTAAATCCTTGGAACCACCAAATTACCATATTATTACTGCAAGAACATTCCAAAGCATAACTTGTGGCTTGTAGTGAACAAGCTGCTAAGACTCTAAGCTAGGTTCTTGGCCGATCTTGGTTAATCATAAAATTTAGTAGCTTCCAACTTCCATTCATCCACAACCACAATCTGTAGTATTATATGCAGTGGAATGTTCAGAGTAATCTCATAGAATTTTCTGTATCAGCTCATACTTCCACATTGAACAACAATGTAAAATAGCACATATGAAAGATTTACATCAATATTCTCCTGGGAGAAATATATACAGCCATAATTTACCTAGTTATAAACTAACCCTGAGACACCGTACTACTTGGTGGCTTCTTATAGAGAGAAGACAACCTGAAGGCACCGAGCGGAGGCTAGGCCTCAAATGCGGGTGGGCAGGGTGGGCACTCCACTGCTAGTGAGCAGGACATCCCTTGATTCTCTAAACTAAGCCTTGTATACCAAGTACTATTTATTTTGCAATCAGCTGTAAGGATCCATGCTCCTGGTTACAAATACAGCTTTCATATTCTAGGATTTGCAAACTAACCTAATTGCATTTATAAATTAGATTATATTTTTAAATTTCTGAAATTTTGTATATCCTAAGCTGGTATAGTCCACAAGGGTACATGTGAAACATTTTCTTCAATGTATAGTTTGGACCATTTCTTTATGTGTTATTTTTTGATCTGGAGCCTGGAACGCGATATATATATTTATGGGACACCTTGGGGTTTTGTTTCGAGAAGGGGTCGTTAGTTGTATATAGGATCAATCAAATGGGACTACATAAATATAGGAGTATTGATGGTGAAATCGATTTCTCTAACACGTTGATAATTTGTAGAGTTAACAATTCCCGGTGCACACAAATTATAGTGCACCAAAAAGGGTGATTGGATTCGTTCATGGTGCAAGTATTGGAGTGGTAAAATCTGAACCTTCTGATTATCTAATTCTACCATAAAATGCTATCTAGCAACCATATATGATGGAGGCTTTTGCAAAGTTGCTATCTTAACCACAAAAGAATTACTTTGATTCCCCTACATCGGTCATTAATAACTGAAAACCTGGCCAGAACAGAGGATTGGATTTGCAAAAATTTCAGAGTAAGATGTGAATGCTGAATGTACCGAAGTTAATCTTACCATCTTGGGTAATTTTAAACTTGTTCATGTGTTTTTCAACTTTTCATAACATTCAAGAAAATCACCATTCTCTACAGAAGAAGCTGTTTAAGCTTGAATATGGTGAAGGAATAGCGAGCCAAAGCAAAGTTGATACCCTGCTTTGGTTATTGGCTTAATTTCATTTGATAAACATAGTAGTTAGTCAGAACCATCTTATTCAGAAGGAACGTACAATATTTTTATTCAGTGGGTATGCTTGAGAAATCTTATTCAGTAGGAATACATTGATTTTGTTGAAGCACTAATGCAGAATGTGGCAATTAAACTTCAGGTTACACATTTAGTGCACCCTTATATTCTGAGCTTCAATGGAACTGCCTGAAGAATACTTCTGTCAAGACTAGTAAGAATAAATTCTTGCATGGACCATCACAATATTAGATAATCATTGATCTTGTATACTCCATCTTCTGTATATGTACATACCGCAGTTAATTAAACTGTATGATGTGGAATTCTGCTGTACAGCTGCCATCAAATTCAGCTTGATTAGAGCATCCTAAAGCCCTTTGGGACGCGCCGAGCGAAAAACGGCTTCCACTCGCGCGCCCCAAAGGCCGGTTTCGTCCGGATGCGACCCAAATTTTGTCCGGCGCTACCGGCCCAACCCCGCGCCATGGGGGTCGTGTTGGTAGCGCCGGACGAAACGAAAATGCACGCGGGCCCATCCTGTCATAGAGAGAGGGGAAAAGCGCGCCAAACTCGCCCTCTTTTCCCTTTCCCCTCCCGCCGTTTCGCCATATCTGCCATATTCCCCCTTTCCTCTCCTGCCCTTCCACGCCGCCATGGCTCCGCTACGCGCGCCACCGAAAACGAAGGCGAAGCCGCCGACGGGAACCACGCTCGGCATCAAGTGTACCAACAAGCCGCGCCCTCCCAAGACCAAGCCGGAGGGGATGCCGGAGGATCAGTGGCAAAGAAACTGCCTCCGCCGCAAGTTCAACACAGACGACCGCAACGGGCGGCGGCGCACCAAGGCGGAGTTGGCGCAGGTGGCGGCGGCGAACCTCGCATCCATGTCGCAACCGCCCGAAGGCTTCTTCTTCCCAAGTGTAAGCCAAGAGAGCAGTGATACGTCTCAAACGTATCTAGAATTTTTGATGTTCCATGCATGTTTATACCAATTGCTACATGTTTTATATACACTTCATATCATTTTTTATGCATTTTCTAGGACTAACCTATTAACAAGATGTCACAGTGCCAGTTCGTATTTTCTGCTGTCTTTTTGTTTCAGAAAAGCTAGTCAGGAAATATTCTCGGAATTGGACGAAAATCAACGAGGTGGAGTTTTACACTGACACGGAGACGAAGTCCGAAGGCGATCGAAGAGGCGCCCCGGGGGGCCAGACGCCACCGCGCGCGGGGGGTCGTCTGGCGCCCTCGAGTGCCTCCTCGCGCCGCTCTTTCGCCTATATATTCTCCTCCTCCCGAAAACCCGAAGTACCCGAGCATTATTCCATGAAAAGTTCCGTCGCCGCCGCCGTCGTCAACCCTAGTTTGGGAGGGTTCTGAAGCTCTTCGCGGCACCCTGCCGGAGGAGATCATCGCCGGAGGGCTCTACACCACCATGGCCGCCTCCGGACAGATGCGTGAGTAGTTCATCCTTAGACTACGGGTCCATAGCAGTAGTTAGATGGTTGTCTCTCCACTTTGTGCTATCATGTTTAGATCTTGTGAGCTGTCTAACATGATCAAGATCATCTTATTGTAATGCTACATGTTGTGTTTGCTGGGATCCGATGAATTGTGAAGTTATGATCAAGTTGTTTATATATTTATCTACTATTTTATTTATGTTCTTACATGCTCTCCGATGCTAGTAGATGCTTTGGCCAAGTAGATGCTAGTGTCTCCAAGAGGGAGTATTTATGCTAGATAGTAGGTTCATGCCTCCAGTAATCTGGGCTCGAGCGACAGAAACGACTAAGGTTGTGGATGTGCTGTTGCCACTAGGGAGAAAATAATTTTGCTTTGCTTATATGCGTTGCTTATATGTCTCATGCATTGTTTACATTACACACTATGCTTAATGCAATTATCCGTTGCTTGCAACTTAATACTCGCGAGAGACACGGATGTTATCTCGGGAGTGGATTATTAGTCATAGATGCAGCTGGTAAGCGGTCTATGTAAAATGTTGTAATGCCGCCGCCATGAACGACATGATCATTGACAGTCAGCCGATGGAAGATGAGGAAAGGGTCGAGGATGGAGAAGAGGACGGGGTCGAGGATGAAGATGAAGAAGGCGAGGTGGTGGCCGACGGGAGCATGGATCTGTCGGGAGAGAAGAAGCCTTCGGGCATCCTCTACGCCAGCCACGGCATCCTCTACGCCATCGGGAGATGGGCCTTGCACCTCCATCGGCGATGGCATCCTCGACGTCAGCCACGGCATCCTCGGCACCCACTGCGACACCAACGGCCCCAGGCGGCGAGACCAACGGCAAGGGCTTCCGCGACGGCACCCCCCGCGAGGCTTCCTCGACGGCTCCAACGTCGACATGACCGCCTGATTTCGCTCCCGGCGACGACGCCGCGCACCATGCGCCTCTTTTGTGTGATGGCCTAGACTTTGAACTTGTGTGGCCTATGATTTTGTGTGGGATAGACTTTCAATTCGTGTTGCCAAGACTTTGACCAATTTTCACAATTTGAATCTGCAAAAAAATTGCTTTGGAGTGGTCCGGACGCCGCCCCAAATCTCACGCGCCGGCTCACATCCGTACACGTTTTAGGGGGCGCAAGTGGAGATGCTCTTAGACACCTCTTTCGTGAGGTTTGCTGCGAGTCCTATCGTTGCACGCCCGGCTTAACCGTGGTAAATCTGCCCACATGAGCCACTCAAACCTTGAGACCATGAGACATCAACTTGGCTTTGTTTTGGTAGTATGAAGCGAACAGTCACTTCCGTTTCCTTTTCTTTTCTTTTTACTATACTTTTTCATTTATTCATTTGTCATGTTTTCTTTTGCTTGCTTGCGTCGCTATTCTTTGTTACCTTACGTTTTGGTGTCCATGGCGTGGCTCTCCCAAAACGCTCGGCTGCTTTCGAAAAAAGAAGAGCAACGGTCAACCTTTAAGCTCCTAGGGGCGATTTGAGCTTTGGATTCTCTTTATCTTTGCTTTGAGGTCTCAGGCAGATTTGTTACCGTGCATCTCCATCTGCCCCCACCCAGTTCTACGTGAAGAACCGGCAAGCCAATATCAAGTCAGCAAATTCATTCGAACTTACCATTCACTGCGGGTGGTCCCGTTGCAAATCATGAGTGCCACCTGGGACACCAGGCCCACACCCTGACCAAGAAGAAGAGCTAGCGGCAGCGGGGGTCGGATCGAATCAATGCCTAATTGCTTCCTTGCTCGGCGGACACAGTTAGGAAAGGCATCAGAGCATTAGCCAATCAATCAATGAATAACCTGATGATGTACAAACAACAGCTAGCCACGTGCCCACCATTTCTCACACGAGTGAGTACGTGACACTACCCTGCAAATTGCCCAATTAATTACGCTGTCGCCGATCCGATCCGATCGGATCATCAAAAGTGAAGAGAGCTCGAAGAGTGGCGTGGCCAGTGTGCACGCAACCTGCTCCCTCCGGTGGTCTCCAACGGTCGGCTGCTCTCGGCGTTCGAAAAGAAAACAATTTTTATTGAACATGATAGATGATGCAACGGTCGGCTCCTTCTGGCGGCTGACGGCAAAAGGAATCCCGGAGTTGGTGTGTGCATGCGCCTCCTAGCCGTTGAGGTGTTTGAATCTCGGCGGCGTGTATGTATCTGACGCCCGGGTCCCGTGTGAGGCCAGCGACGGCGAGAGCTTTCTCCCGGGACGGTACTAGGCGTCCCCGTCCGATCCTCCGGGTGGAGAGGTCGACACGTGTCCATGGAACCATGCACATGCACGCGCACATGCAAAAGCACACGGAACCGCGTACATGCAACTAGCCTCGCACGGGACCAACGCACATGCAACCAGCCTCTCATGGGACCAGCGCACATGCAAACAGGCACGGGCCACTCGCGCATGAAACCAGCATGCACACGCCACCAAAGAAGGTCGCCGGAGCTTCGCCGGCTAACGTCGCCGCAGCAAAAAGAAAAATTGCTAGTCGACAGCACAAAGATTGCTACAAACGCTCTAAAGATTTTGCATAAAAAACACACAACGATTCTTCAAATGATGCAAAAATCACACAATGTTTGTAGCAAACAAATTCTTCAAATAATGCAAAAATGCAAAATCACACAATGTTTGTAGCAAAAAAATTCTTCAAAAAATGCAAAATCGCACAACATTTGCAGCAGAAAATTTCTTCCAATGATGCAAAAATAACACAAGGACGGCACCCCCGCTCGTAGCACCCGACTTTGGTGCGGAGCACCTATGCTGCACTCCTCCTAGGCAGAAGCACATGATGTCGACGCGGGCAACCTTCAAATGATGCAAAAATCACAGAACGTTTGTAGCAAACAAATTCTTCAAATAATGCAAAATCACACAACGTCTGTAGCAAGAAAAATCTTGAAATAATGCAAAAACACACAATGTTTGTAGCAAAGCAATTCTTCAAATAATGCAAAATCACACAACGTTTGTAGCAAAACAATTCTTCAAATAATGCAAAATCACACAACATTTGTAGCAGAAAAATTCTTCCAATGATGCAAAATAACATAAGGACATCACCCCACTCGTAGCAACCGACTTTGGTGCGCAGCACCTTTGCTACACTCCTCCTAGGCAGAAGCACAGGATGTCGACGCTGGCGACCTCGCATCGGAAGCACCGCCGCCCTCCTATGAGAGCGCCGCCGTGCTCCTTCGGCAGCACCGCCTTTGACAAAAGGCAACCCATCAACCGTCCAGGCTCAGTGATGATAATCGATGGGTGACAACCGCATCGGAAGCACCGCTGCCTCCCATGGCAGCACCGCCTTGAGCACAGGTAGCACCGCCGCCGATGGCCGGTAGCACCGCCGCCGACCAACCGGAGCACCGTCGCTCCCCATGGTAGCACCGCCGCCGACGTGCAGGAGCACCCCTGCCTCCCGTGGTAGCTCCGCCTTGAGCGCAGGCAGCACCGCCGCTGACCTACGGGAGCACCGCCGCTCCCCCATGGCAGCACCGTCGCCGATCTACAGGAGAACCGCTGCCTGCACCGCCGCCAATGGCCGGTAGCACCGTCGCTGACATACGGGAGCAACGCCGCTCCCCCATGGCAGCACCGTCTCCGACCTACGAGCGCACCACTGCCTCCCATGGTAGCACCATCGCCGCGCCTCCGCCTGCCCTTGATATACACCAACGACGAATTGCTCCTTCCCTCACCAACCGCACCAGTGGAGTACCGAGCAGATGCTTCCCGCATCCGGCACCCGCCATGGCGGTAAGATGGGCTTGGAGGACGAGCTCGACGACGAAGAGGACGGAAGCTTGGGCCCCGGCCATGGCGGTGTCGTCGTATGGAACAACAGATGCCTAGGGGTAGGCTTAAGTTTGGGGCCGATGGACGCTAGAGGATTCGGGGAGGGATAGCGCGCTGAAGAGCGCACACGGAAGAACAGACGAACACAATGATCTACCCTGCTTCGGGGCTCTCGTGAGAGATAAAACCCCTACTGCACCATCTAGCCTACTCTGTGTATTTCTCCCTCTGAATATGATCTGTACAAATGCTCCTGGAGCTGAGCAAAGGTGGCCTGTAAGAGGCTTTCTCTCTAGGTGGTGGGAGGAGCTCACATGAGCAAGGGGAGAAGAAATGAGCCCCAACGGGCTGAGGAGAGCAAACCCCCTGGTGCTCCTTATATAGAGAGAGCAAACCCCCTGGTGCTCCTTATATAGAGAGAGCCCAGGGGACAAGGGGTGGCCCACTGGACACTGTACACACACTGTACATGACATGAATACTGGGGTCTTGTCAACACTTTAGACGCGTCATAGCTGTCCTGTACCGTGCAGGATGGGTGTGGCCTGTCTTGTCTTCGTCCTTGCTTTTGTCTTCTAGCTCCTGTCTCTGGGATCTTCGGTAGGTGGCAGGGGCATCTTGAACTTGACGAGGTTGTGGCTGTGGACGTCGGAGGTGTGGAGATGTCGGTCGATGAAGTAGCCTGGTGGTCTCGGTCGAAGTAGTGATGCCGACCTGGCCCAACGTCGGAATAGAGGCCGCAGTCCTGGAGATGTCGGCCCAGACCCAGCCGAGGTCTGGGGACGCGCCGGTCCACCGAGACTGGGGGTAACTGGCCCAGCCTCGGCCCGTCCGAGCAGCACAAGCGCACGCTCGCCCGAGGTGAAGGAGCCTTGTCCGAGTCGACGTGAAGCCGTCCGACCGAGCCAGAATCCGAGACATGTCGGCCCATGGGCCTTAGAGATGCGCTGATCCGTCCAGGACACTGGAGATCTCGGCCTGCTGAGGTAAAGCAAATGTCGGCCCGTCCGGGATTCGGGGACCTCGGTCCAGTCGGAGTGAGGGGCCACGGCCCGTCCGAGACATGCTGGTGGAAATTACCAGCCGAGGTAATGAGGCCCATCCGAGGTGCGAGGAGCCGGCCTACCGGGATCTTGGCGCAGCCGAGGTAAAAAGCACCTTGGCCCAATCCGAGGTAAGTGGACCTCAGTCCAATCCGAGGCTGGGAGGTAATTCGGCCCATGGGGCTGGGAGGTAGTTCGGCCCACCGAGACCAGGAGAACTCGGCCCAGGACGCTTTTTCCTCCGTTTTCTTTATCTCTACAGTTATTTCTTTGCTGTTTCCTCTACCAACTCCGTAAAACAAATAACTTTGGGGTACCCGGGGTTACATCCCCGACATTAGTCCCCGAGGCTACGGGGGACACGCAGAGTCGCGCGCAGTCTTACAAAATCAAATAACAATATCAAAATCTCCATGTACTCCACATCCTGCCTGCATGAACACCATCATATGTCGGTTCTTAGCCATCTTGGGCTTTACCGAAGTCGGATGTCGCCAGCATTAGCTGGACCGACATAAACCTGCATGCACGTATCTCATATGTCGGTTTTTAGCCACTCTGGGCATTTACCGAAATCAGATGTCACCAGCCTGAGCTGTATTGACAAATTGCCTGCATAGGCATATTTCATGTGTCGGTTTTTAGCCACTCTGGGCATTTACCGAAATCAGATGTCACCAGCCTGAGCTGGATTGACATATTGCCTGCCCAGGCATATCTCGTATCTCGGTTTTTAGCCACTTTGGGCTTTTACCACACAAATATGCTGGCAGCCTTAGCTGATCCAGCATATAGCCGTCACTGGATGAACTGGCCTTTTGCCATCATAGGCGTTTGCCTCACGCCGGTTTTTACCGTAAAGATATGTTGGCAGCCTTAGCTGAACCAGCATATAGCCTGCCTGGGCTAAATCTGACATTTTGCCTTCATAGGCACTTGTCAAATGACGAGTTGAGATACTTCTCAACACAAAATACTCAGTGAGATCAGATACTTTTTGACTCATTGCGCCGAGATAATGATGCTATGATACTCTGGTAAGCTCGGATAACTGAAGAATCAAGATAATTGACTAAGTCGGTAATGATAGCAATTATGAGACGCTCGATGATATGAGATCAATGCCGTGATATTTTTGCGAACCGAAATAAACGGCGATTTGAGATATGAGGTGATGCTGAGATATAGATTGCATACCGAAATAAACGGCGATCTGGAGAATACCGATAATGCTATGATATTTTGGGTAATCCGAGACAGCCAATAAAACCATGATCTCGGGGATGAATATTCTCTCGGTAAAACCGATATCACCTTTCAATGTTAGTTCAAGCATATATATAATGAATATTTAACGGTAACAGTAATTCTATATTAACAGACAAAAATAAGTCTAGCAGCGAAACTATGCAACAGGACAGTGACTCGAACTCAACCGAGTCCCCGAGTCACTTTTCTTATCTAGGAGAGATTATAAAACTGACTGTCCGGCCAGTCCCCGGGTCACGACATCTCGTCCCCGTGGAGAACAACTAAGCACGGTACGCAGGGGCAGTCCCCGAGTACTGTTCAAGATTAACCGAACGGCATGCATCCTTAATATACTGTAAATACTCACGTAGCTATCTTGGTGCCGGGTAGATGTCATTGTTGAGGTTGATGAAATGCGTGAAGTCGAACTCCAATTAATCCTGGGAATTGCCGAGATCCCGCCTGGATCCCTCCCGCGTGCTACCATCCTGTACGCTGAGCCCTTCCGCTTGAAGCCGACCTGCATAGATGATCCCGCGAGCAGCCGACATAGGGATTCCGGACCTCTGCCGAGACGCGCTCGCGAGCCTTGGATGTCGGCCCAGCCGACATAGGAACTTCGGCCACCTGCCTAGATATACATCGAGCAACGTATACCGGCCTGCCGGCATGAGGAGCTTGGTTCGCCTGGGATGCCGGCCTGCCGAACCATTGATGTCGGCCCAGCCGAAGCAGGGGAAAATAACTTGGGCCAGCCGAGTTGGAAACTGACTCGGCCCAGCCGAGACTGGGGCTGGCTCGGCCCAGCCGGAGTGAGGAAACTCGGCCCAGCCGATGCACGAGGCGCTGGTATAGCCGAGATGAAGCAACCATTGGCCTATCTGCAGTACACACGATTCGGCCCACCCGAGTCTGGCGGAGAGGCCGGCCGGATGATACACCGGCCCAAGCCGAGTCCCCGAGATGCTGGCCTGCTCCGAGGCGGAGCAGTGCGGCCCGCCCGAGGTGCGGCAAACCGGTCCATCGAGGCTGATGGAATCTCGGTCCATCCGAGACGGACGACACCGGCCTGGCCGATGCTGACGCTGAATTGGCCAGCTCCGAGGCAGGCATCCTGGCCCATCCGAGTCGATGGCGCACATGGCCTGCCCGAGACAGGTCGATCCTGGCCCAGCCGAGATGATAAAGCACCGGATCTACCGAGGCTGGCGGGCCGATCCGAGGCGAGCACAGGCCCGTGCTGCGGATGCTGGCCCGGGAGACGCCGGCCTTGGCCTGGAATCGACCACGCCATCCCGGTCTTGATCTGCAAAAGCTGGTTAGAGTTTGCTTTAGCCCAGGGACGATGCCGGCGTCGAGTCCCCGAGTTAACCAAATAGGTCCCGTCCGAATTTGGTCCAGCAAGAGCCACTATCAGCCCCACGGTGGGCGCCAACTGTCGTCGTATGGAACAACAGATGCCTAGGGGTAGGCTTAAGTTTGGGGCCGATAGACGCTAGACGATTCGGGGAGGGATAGCGCGCTGAAGAGCGCACACGGAAGAACAGACGAACACAAGGATCTACCCTGCTTTGGGGCTCTCGTGAGAGATAAAACCCCTACTGCAGCATCTAGCCTACTCTGTGTATTTCTCCCTCTGAATATGATCTGTACAAATGCTCCTGGAGCTGAGCAAAGGTGGCCTGTAAGAGGCTTTCTCTCTAGGTGGTGGGAGGAGCTCACATGAGCAAGGGGAGAAGAAATGAGCCCCAACGGGCTGAGGAGAGCAAACCCCCAGGTGCTCCTTATATAGAGAGAGCCCAGGGGACAAGGGGTGGCCCACTGGACACTGTACACACACTGTACATGACATGACTACTGGGGTCTTGTCAACACTGTAGACGCGTCATAGTTGTCATGTACCGTGCATTGTAGCCACGTCCAGGATGGGTGTGGCCTGTCTTGTCTTCGTCCTTGCTTTTGTCTTCTAGCTCCTGTCTCCGGAATCTTCGGTAGGTGGCAGGGGTATCTTGAACTTGACGAGGTTGTGGCTGTGGACGTCGGGGGTGTGGAGATGTCGGTCGATGAAGTAGCCTGGTGGTCTCGGTCGAAGTAGTGATGCCGACCTGGCCCAGCGTCGGAATAGAGGCCGCAGTCCTGAAGATGTCGGCCCAGACCCAGCCGAGGTCTGGGGACGCGCCGGTCCACCGAGACTGGGGGTAACTGGCCCAGCCTCGGCCCGTCCGAGCAGCACAAGCGCACGCTCGCCCGAGGTGAAGGAGCCTCGGCCTCGTCCGAGTCGACGTGAAGCCGTCCGACCGAGCCAGAATCCGGGAGATGTCGGCCCATGGGCCTTAGAGATGCGCCGATCCGTCCGGGACACTGGAGATCTCGGCCTGCTGAGGTAAAGCAAATGTCGGCCCGTCCGGGATTCGGGGACCTCGATCCAGTCGGAGTGAGGGGCCACGGCCCGTCCGAGACATGCTGGTGGAAATTGCCAGCCGAGGTAATGAGGCCCATCCGAGGTGCGAGGAGCCGGCCTGCCGGGATCTTGGCCCAGCCGAGGTAAAAAGCACCTTGGCCCAATCCGAGGTAAGTGGACCTCGGTCCAATCCGAGGCTGGGAGGTAATTCGGCCCATGGGGCTGGGAGGTAGTTCGGCCCACCGAGACCAGGAGAACTCGGCCCAGGACGCTTTTTCCTCCGTTTTCTTTATCTCTACAGTTATTTCTTTGCTGTTTCCTCTACCAACTCCGTAAAACAAATAACTTTGGGGTACCCGGGGTTACATCCCCGACAGGCGGTAGGACCTTGAGGCCTCGGCCATGGCGCCGAGGGCAAGCATCTCCATCCCCGGGCCATGCCCTGCAGCGTCGGCTCGACGTCGTGGTTGATGACGCGACACCGACGAGCTCGGGCCTCCGCAGCCGCGTCGTCCGCTCGCTCAGGTAGGCCATGGCGGCGTGGTGGTGCCGTGGGGCGCAGATCGGTGAGACCGTGAGAGGAGAGATCGAGAGGAAAGGGGAATAGGGGAGGGGAAGACACGACCGACGGGATAAGGTCGCGATGGGTCCCACTACACGTTTCTGGGACACACGGCGAGTCAAGGAGGCGGATGCGTGGGCGTTGTGCTGGTGGTCTGCGTCTGCACGATGGCGTCTCATCCGACGGCTGCGCGTCCGGAGGATGCGAGCGCCCGATCCCCGGGGGACTACAAACCTTTTCCTTTCTCCCGAGTACGTGGCAGTCCACACCAAGGTTGACTCCACATTTTGCGAGCGGGAAAAAGGGTGAATTTTGCGTACGACAAAAAATTTGCTCGTCGTGAGCGATGGCCTTCAACTGACATTTATCTGTTCGAGTGACATTTATCTGTTCATGATGAACTCATCAATATGCTGACCTGTATAGTAGTGATGTTAATCTGTTATACAATTGTGACGGGATCATGAGCTAATCAGAGCCAGGAAGCTAGGCCCCACCCAAGCTTCCTCCAACGGACACCTCCATGCTCCATGGAACAGTTTCCTCGTGGACCAGGACCACGAACCGAAAGAGCCACCCGCAACGCCAGGTTCACGCACGCCACACCTCGGGCACGCGACCAAATCAGCTTCGCGAGGATTTCAAATTCTTCAAATCTCACCTCAGCTGTTGTGAGACCACGGTACTAACACGAAGCGCGACGCGCACGGATCACATAACTAATTCCCCGATCACTCCTCCCCAAGCACTGCATAAATACACGTCCCCACTCCAGCCTCCCATTCCCTCCCTTCCACCCCGAATCCTCTGGTCCGTCACCATGGGGCTCTGTTTCAGCAAGAAGCAGCAGGAGAAGGCGCCGGATCTGCAGCCTAGCGCGGTGGCCGGTGCCAAGGCCAAGAAGCCGAGCAAGGTCGCCGCGGCGGTGGCTACGGACGAGAAGGCCAAGAAGACGCCAAAGAGGGCGTCCAATGCGGAGGAGTCAGGCAAGAAGGCGGCCGCGATCGTCGTGAAGGCTAAGGCCTCCGCGGGCGGGGAGGAGAAGAAGGAAGAGGCGAGGCCAGTGGCGGTGGCGGTGTTGGCCAAGGGGCCTGCGCCGGTGCGGACATCGAGCTGCACCAAGGAGGAGGTGGACGCCATCCTCATCCAGTGCGGGCGCCTCAGCCGGAGCTCGTCTGGCACCGGGATGGCGGCGGCGTCCAGCGAGACTCGGAGGCATTCCGGGTCCAAGAGGAGCTGCGACCTCGATCGGGATGAGGAGGGCGACTGGGAGAGGCTTCCCGTGTCGAGGCCGTCGCCGCACAGAGGCTCGCCGCAGAGGAAGCGGTCGGGCAGCCGGGAGAGGACCGGCGGCGGGAGCGGGAGCCGGAGGTCGAGCCGATCGCCCGGGCGGCGTGGGGAGGGCGTGCCCTCCGCGGGCTCCGGCGGTGCGAGGCAGCAGCAGCCGGGGAAGATGGTCTCCGTGCCGGCGAGGGAGAAGGGGCCCGCAGCCGCGGCCGCGTCCGGGAAGAGGTGCGCGTCTCCGCGGTCGAGCTCGCCTGCGAGGGTGGCGGCGGCGGGGAACGAGAATGCTGTTGGAGGGGGACAGAAGACGGCGGCGCATACGCCGTCGCTGAGCCGGAGCTCGTCCAGGAAGGCCGAGCAGTCGCCGCACCGGCGCAGCCCCATGGCCGAGATCGACGACAATTCCCTCCGCAACAACAACAGTAGCACCAATGCCAAACCCCTCAAGGTAAGCAAATCTCCGATTTTAAAGCCCGTTCTTTTACAGTTCGACATCTGTCATCGCATTAAGCCGCTCATAATCTTTGAAATTTCAACAGAAATCGGCGGAGATTGCCGTTGCCACGGCGGCCAGGAAGACCACGGAGCGTGCAAAGGAGCAGAGTTCTCAGAAGGAGACTATGGTTGCGGCGTCAGAGACTAGAGCACCTTCGTCGAAGACCACCACCGGGACGCGCACGGTGAGCATCGTGGCCGATAACACCAACCCGAGGTCAGGTTGCCCGTCTCGCCGGGCCTCACGCGACTTCGAGCGCGACCCCAACCTGTACGCCACCCATCTGCTCGAGGACATCCAGAACTACCACACCGCCGCTGCGGCGGCCTCCCCGCCGTCCTTCACGCTGCCGGCCTGTGTCTCCAAGGCGCAATCCATCGTCGACGCGGTGGCCGATCTCAACTACTCCTCGTCGGAGAGCCTCGCCTGCAAGCCTGGCCGGAGCGCAGACGACAAGGGCTCTGTCAACGCCGCGGCGGTCGGCGGGGATGGCCTCGTCGAGCCGAGCGTGCACAAGTACGTGTCGGTGCGGGACATCCGTGGCCGTGGGGAGACCGAGCTGCAGGAGTCCGCGGGGAGCAACACCCTCTCCGGCAACGTGTGGACGCCGTCGTGCGAGTCCACGGACCGAACGTGGAGCACGTCGCGGTCGTCCAACAACGGCGACGAGGTCGTCGAGCAGCCTCGGCAGAGCAAGCAGAGGCCTGCCGCGCCGCTGGAGCCCAGCGTCCGGCCGCGTGCCAGCAGCTCTGGTGTCAACGCTCACTGTGGACGCAGCGCTCATCGCGGCAGTGGCAGCGGCACCGCGGCCAGCGGCCGATCGGGTGTCCGTGGAGTCGCATCGGCGAGCTCGTAGTGAAGGCAGATTAGGCATGATGATGTACGGATTTGTTCTCTGCGTTGCTAGTGGCAAGACGGATTGCTGCTTTCACATTCAGAGATTTATTTTTGTGTTAGGTTGTTTGGCGATACATTGTTCAGATGTAGCCTTGCTCTGAAATTAGCAATGTTTATGAGTTTTCTATCTGCTGTTTGAATTTGATGATCATTGTTTGTGTGCAAAAACTTGTATCCTCTGTTCAGGCGCAGCCTTGTTGATTTGGTGACCACTCTGGTTCTCTAGAGTAACGAAGGCTCTAACTGAACCACACAGAGAGGAGCTTCACATTTTGGTTTGCAATACAGATGGCACAAATTTGGCCCCAAGAAAATCTTTTACAGTTACTTGACATTCCAACAGAACCATATTTTAAGGCCATCGTCATTTTTACAGATCCTCTGTAGAACACTACTTCTCTTGTCATCCACATATACACCAGTGCTCAGTTTGGTAGAAAAAGTTTTTTTTTCTGTTTCATCGTAAAAATAAAACTTTATCGCAGAGGAGCTGGGTGGTTATCTTTTTGTTGGCGGCATTGACGAAATGTATATGTGTTTTTAGGTTGTTCGTTATTTGACTAGATACTTTACAAATATATAATAATATGTATCAATTTAGTCAGCAAAGCTTTCATAGCTCAGTTGGTTAGAGCACCGTTTAGTAAGCGGGAGGTCTTGAGTTCAACTCTCAATGAAAGCAATTTTATCTTTTCCATTTCTGAAAATTTCAGTCTTTTACCACCCAATCTCAAAACCAAAGAATAGTATACAGGTCTTGAGTTCAACTCTCAATGAAAGCAATTCTTTTTTTCCTTTTCTTAATTTTTGTAAGTTGGTGTTCAGACTTTTCACACCCAATCGCAAAACAGCAACAACAGAAATAAAGTACCCGACCGTGTGTTTTTAGTTGTTTGGTGAGCCAATATGTATGGAACTGAATTCCATTTTTCAACTGAATTCTGAAAAGAAACTTCTGCCCGTACTGCACTGGCTCTGATTTTTCAGTGGATTCCACAGAGCTAAGCCAAAGAAAACACATCACATTTGTTCGCGAAGAAAAAAATGAAATTAGAACAAAATGCATAATCACAATGCGAAGCTGACGAACGTACATGACTCAGCAGGTAGGCACGCATTTCTTGCACCTTTTTTTTTTTAACAGGTTCTTGCACCTAATGACGCACTTGGTAGCCGGCGGGACGCGAGCGAGGCGTGTAACACCTCTTGACGCGGATCACCTTCCTCCGTCTGCACGCCGCCGCGGGAACGCACCTCGCCGTCGCCGGCATCGTGCCTCTCCAGGAGCCCAGTCCTTGTCTGCCCCTGATGATGACCAGCTTTGCCTCGTTTGCCACGGCCCGCCGCCAGCCGCTCTCGAAGTCCCGCCGGTGCATGATGGCGTCCGCCGACTGCTCACGGTCGACGGCGGCGGGAGTGCTCGTGCTGGTGCCGCTCTCTCGGGCGGCAAGCGACGAGACTCTGCTCGCCGGGGCGAGCACCAGCGGTATCACCAAGATCAGGAATGTCGTCTTCATTGCTAAGCGAGAGTGACTCAAACAATTTAGATGTTCGAACTTTAAGGGAGGGGATGGAAGGGTTTAGCGTATGCTATTGTGCGTGATCTACCTAATCTGGTGCATCCTTGCAGTTGCAGGGGACATCAGTCATCAGTTTCATATGCCAGGAACGAGCGGTTGAATAAACGAAGCGTGCGGCGTGCTCCTTGAGTACGTGAAGGCTTCTAGCGTTGAGGTGGATTTCTTCTTAATCATGATGTTACGCATAGTCTATTAGTCTTGCATTAACTGGCCTTTTTTTCTACATGGAACACTCGTATCTTCTCTAGAATCCGTGCTTGTGTCACAACTCACATTGTGCCACACTTCACTATTTGCATAACAAATGCCACCATAATTATCCCTGATCCAATCGTCTTTTAAAAATGTTGATACACATCGCATCCCCCTAGTTTGACCCTTTTCTCATCCCGCACCGTATAATCCCTGACACTCTGCCTAAATATTGGTTAACAAATCTTATCTTTAAAATGGCTACAAAAATCTCATCACATAGTCTCAACTAACTCACCGCGTCCCCATCCTCTCATAATGTGTCATCTATCTCATCGCCCCATGTTGCATTTTTTCATTGCTTTAATTTTTCGGTTACCAACTTTGTCCCTCACCCTCTTCTAATACCTAATGGCAATGGTATTTCCTCCTTTCCCCCTTCTAACTTTCATTCTTAACGGTTAGAATCTCTTTTCCTTTGCATATTTGCGCCCGCCAGCTCGTTCCGCGATCGACACCTTTCGGTGCACCTCCGCCTGTGCCAGCTACTCCGACAGCCGACAACTTTTGGTGCGCTTCCGCCCGCGCCGGCTACTCCAGCTCTGGCTTCATCTCCTTCGCCGCGAGGGGGTAAAAAAAAGGGGCATAGAAGGCGCTGAGAAAGGAGAGGTTTGCGGTGGCGCCACGGGAGGGAAGAATCTGAGATTTTAGCGACCGGCAGGCGACTATGTGGAAGGATTTTGACGTCTGATTGTGTATATCACATCGTTGGTTCGCTAACATGTGGCGCCCACCTACCGGAGAGGCGTGTCCGGCCATTGTATGATGTCGTGAGCAGATCCAAAAGATGGGGAGGGCACGAGTATGCCGGGCATATATCCGGGCGACTGGGTCCAATGGGCATGCCATTGAGACCTTTTTTTTCTGTCTGGACCCGTTGCGCTTACCGATGGCACCCGCACCCATTGGGTGTGGGTAGAGTTTAACCAAACCCACACTCGTGTCTTCGTATCTTAACCACACGCATACCCGCACCCGCGTCTGGGTATAAATTTTGTACCATACCCGCACCCTCGTGGGTATTAAAAACCCGCAGGTGAACCCACCAAACAAGTCATTCATCAACAATATATAAGACAATCATCCACATGTATGTTCATTCATCCACTGATTCGGCAAACGACATATATATATATATATATATGAAAAGACACAATAAAAGAACACATATACGAAAATGAACAGCAAAACAACTCTTTCATCCACGCGGAGTTCACATCCGCCAGTGTCCCTGGCCGAGCTGACTTTAGCGTCCAGGGGTGTGTGTACGGAGAGGTCGGGATGGCGGACTGGCGGAGGCTGCTGGCTGCCTGGTTGGGGGAAGGGCAGGGCGGCGACGACGAGGAGCCAGGAGGGAGATGGCCATATCGATCTAAAAGTAGTGGAGACTGGAGAGGAAACGACGTGAACGAGGAATGCCTGAGAATTTTGAATCAGGCAAAAATTAAGTGGTCGCGCGTGTGGGAACAAGCGAGAATTACTAGCCGGTTAGTATTTCGATATTTTTCCAATGAATAATCCTATGGACAACGAACCTACATGTCAAAACAAAAATAGATGGGTATGTGGGTATGCGAGTATGCTTATTACTGTTGGATGTATGCCCAAAAATCAATGTATTTATACATCTGATTCATATATTATGTTTCGTGTTTATTATGCTATAACTGTTATGATTTCTAAATACGTGATTCAGGAGAAATCTCATACGCACGTGTATAAAACATGAAAGTAAAAGTTACCATAGTCTTATTTACAGACTAATTTGTTGAATGCTTGATGACCAAGCTGTCATGGTCATGGACATTGTATATGTCAGCATCAATGAATGGCATATTGTGGAAGAACAATATGGCTGGGTAGACCCAAGTTTTGGTATGCTAAGAGATTCCGTCTGTTTTGTCCTTAGCTTATCTCAGAAAAGTTATTATACAACATGTCCTTGAACCATGAGGTTATTAGGGTTGTGTATACTAGAGTAATTGCTTTGGTGCTGTCAGCCATCGCGGCCGTAACTGGGTGATCATAACGGCCGTTACTGGGTAGTTACAAAGGTATGCATGATCATAATGTTCGGAGATGGAAGATTACTCCTCTGTCAAAAGAGAGATACGCCCTGGGCCCACTCGGTATGAAAGGTATACATTACGTTCTGCAGACAATGCATGGTGAAGTTACACCGTGTAGGATATCGTAATACGGGAACGAGTAAATGAAACTTGCCGGTTAACAAGATAGACAAAGATGTAGTGAATCAGGAAAGATTCATGGCAACATCATCGGATATGTATATCTCGGGTAAAGTTCTGTATCGCGTGTAATGAGAATGATGTATTAATAATCAACAGGTTCAACAGAGTGTCTTCGCATAACGATAGCAGTTATTCAGGTCGTCCTCGGATCTGACCCTGGCCGGTGATTAGATGAGCACATCTAATTATAGTTACATGTTATCGAACCTGTAGGGTGGACACGCCTAAACTAGGATTGGTTAGTTGTGTATATTGGTTGGTCTGGAACATAGTGAGAAACTATCGCCGGAATGGTATATGCGTGATAGATATATTTATATATATCAGAGATATAATACAGGCAGACGTTGGACGTCTCGGGGTGATAGAAGTTACTATCACTATCGGATTTATTCCGAGGGTGTTTATATAAGTGAAAATATTTATCCAGAGTATTTTGTCTGCGGACACTAGGTGTCCGGATCATGTAAAAGAGTTTTACATGATAGGTAATTAATTCGGTGAATATTCTGTAAAAGGAAATATTCAAATAAGAATTAATTAGACAAAATAGTATTTAGTTAAATATTAATTAATAAATAATTATTGGAAAGATATTAAGGCCAATAAAAGGTGGCTGCCACATGGGCCCTGGGGCCCACGTGGCAGCCGCATCACCACTAGGTGGCGGTGGGCCGACACGGACGCGGACGCGACGCGGCCAGGCGGGCTGACGCGGCCGAGGCGGGCCAACGTGGCCGACGCGGGCCAGGCGGGTGAAAGTGCATCTTCCCTTGATGATGTTTTGTTGTTAGTGATAACACAATTATTGATCTAATGATGTATTTGAGCTTCCCAGGAATTTTTTTGAAGAATGCCATCGAAGATAGCTTGCGAAAAGCTCTGTGCAGTTTTCTGCTCCAGGCAGCGGTAGTACCGCTAGGCGCAGCGGTAGTACCGCTGCACAGGATTTCTGAGCAGTACAGAGCGCACTGCAGCCAGCTACCGATGGCGGTACCGCTGATTTTGGTGTTCTGTTTTGATCAGCGGTAGCCCAAGCGGTACTGGGCCGGTAGCGGTACTACCGCCAGGCCCAGCGGTAGTACTGCTGCGTGCTTTTCTGCCTGCAAAGGAACCTGCCCAGGTGCCAGCTACCGCTAGCGGTACCGCCGGAGGTACCACCGTTTTCGGTGTTCTGGTTTGCTCAGCGGTTGCTGTAGTGGTACCGGAGCGGTGGTACTGTCGCCTCCAGCGGTAGTACCGCACGAAGGGTGAAGATGGATCCCTGCGAAGGAAGCCGTTGTGCTCGGGCTACAGGAGCCAGCGGTAGTACCGCTGCCACCAGCGGTATTACCGCTGCGGGAATTTCGGCTACGCAACGGCCTCTTATTGAGGAGTCTATTTAAGGAGGTCTTCTTCCTCATTGAAGACCTATCTTCTTGCACTCTCTCTCCTCCATTAATGAAAGCTTCAATCTAATAGATCTCCCACTCCAACCACCCAAACCTCTTGATACTTTGAGGAGTGAAGGAGGAGATCTAGATCTACTACTCCACCGAAGGAATTTCAATTCCCCCACACCATCCATGTGGATCTTGTTGCTTCTTGGGTTGCTTGTAACCCTAGGAGCCTTTGTGAGTTTCGGAGCCTCAACTTGTTGCGAGGAGTTCCGGGACATTATTGGGAGGCTCCAACTCATTGTGGAGTTCCCCGACCTTTGTGTACCGACTTGGTCAACGCCTTCAAGGTGACCTCATAGTGGATGAGCCGAACCCCCACGGGTAAAGCTCACGGAGAATAGAGTGAGCACATCCGTGCTATTGGAGTGCCTAGGTGACTCCACACTCGTCCACGTAGACGTACTTCCCTTGGGAAGGAACTACGGGAATCATCTCCATGTCTCCACCTTGCGGTCATTTCTATCCTTTACTTGTTGCTTCTGCTACGTTATTTATCTTGCTTGTATCACATAGGTTGCTATCATCTAGTGCACATCTAGTCAACCTTGTTATACATTGCCTAAGCCCTAAGTAAAGAAAAAAAATTAAAATTTGGTAGTCGCCTAATCACCCCCCCCCCTCTCTAGTCGGCATATCGATCTTTCAATTGGTATCAGAGACTCGGCTCTTATCTAAGGCTTCACCGCCTAAGAGAATATGTCGGACAACTTGGACCCAACCGCATCGGTTACTAATGAACGCTTTAGTGTGGTTGTAAGTGAACTCAAGAGTGAGATATCAAATCTCAATACCGAGATCACTTCCAACCTCAATACAAGCATGAGGGAATCGATGCGGGAGATGTTCAAGGAGTTTCTAGGGAAATCGGAGCCTAAGATTGATTTACCCCCACAGAAGATGATCCGGAAAAGGTGGATGTTCTTCCTTCTACGGATCTCGTCAACGCGGACGGAACGGTGAAAGCCAATCTCGAAACAAAGAAAGCCGAGGGTGGTAACTCAATCCCAAGGAAACCGGGGGTGTATGCAAATGTTCCACCAGAACAAGTGTATAACACAATCCACCAACACGTCTCTCCGCCACACATCGCCAATATGGGCGCACCTCCTAAGCTTGATCCAAAAGACTTTCCTAATTGGCAATATTCTATGCGATCACACATGTCTAGTTGTTGTGTTTTCTTGATTGACATTTTAGAGCAAGGCTTCTATCCTCAAGATCCACACAACATGACTCCAACGGAGAAGGCCAATCATCAACTCAATGCCACCGCCATGCACATGATACAAACGGCCGCCGGCCCAACTTATACCACTCATATCCGGATGTGCACGACGGCAAAGCAATGTTGGGAGAATCTCCATAACTTGTTCTTGGGGAACAAAAGCATTCAACTTTCCAAGTATGAAGCGGTTCAAGATGAAGCCGATGAGTTTGTGATGAATGAGGACAAGACCCCCGAAGATCTCTATCGAAGACTCACCGCTCTTGCCATCACCTTGAATGACTTTGCTTCGAGAAGATTAGAGATGGTTGGATCAAGCGCAAGTTTCTCAAGGCCATCACTCCTTCAAATCAAGGCTTGGCTCAAACCATTCGATCAAGACCGGACTTCTCAACACTTGACTCCAACACCGTGCTCAACGAGTTTGTATCCATTGGAATGGTTGTCAAGAGCTCCATTCATGCTCATGCTCGGCAAAGAGGACTTGCGGACAATCTCCAAATCTTGCATTGAAGTCCAAGGCCATCACTTGTGAAGATGAGTGTGAACATGAAGTTGAAGAAGAGGATCGGATGACACCAAGCAAGATTATATGATCACATGGCTCTTGCTTCAAGAGCCTTTTGGGGCAACCGTTCCAAGAGCTCCATCAAGACCTTTTGCTAGAAAAGCAAGACCAAGAGGGAGCGTCCAAAAAGTTGCTACAATTGTAGCAATCTCAATCACTTCATCGCCGAGTGTCCTTGAGAATCGAGAGGACCACAATGGCAAGCTTGTGAGGAAAGACAAGACCAAGCTACGGCAACAAGAACTACGTGAAGAAGAGGGTCCCAATGCCTTGTGTGTTCAAGATAGAAAAGTTTTGGAAGAATACATGTCCGGTGATGAAGATGAAGTGTAGCTACCGCTCGCATTGCCATAGCTACACCTTCCTCTACACCGTCATCCCTATTTGAATCCCCCAATGAGAATGAGTCCATTCCCTACACATGTCTCATGGCAAAAGCCACCTCGGTAACTCCTTCTACTAAACCTATTGCCTCTACACCTCCTTCCTTATTGGATTGTGTAGAGAATGTTGTGAAGGAGCCCCAAAGTCCAAATGAGGTGGACTTGTGGCTAGCTAATCTCAAGGGAGAAGATAAGTGCATGTTGATGCTCTTTTGGAGCAACTTGAGGAAACTAACTCTCTTGTAGATCAAAAGGAGGAGATCATTTCGGGCATGGCCGTGAGTTGACTATGCTAATGAGATAGCGGATTTCTCTATCGCTCTTGAAAAGAGCAAACTCGTAGAGGTCTCTTGAGGAGGCCCTATCTAATTAGAGGAATCCTATGCTATTGACATGTCTAGAGTTAAAAAGGATCATGAACATGCTCTTGCTAGTCTATAAGAATGAGAAGCTTGAGCTAGGCATTGAACATGCTAGACTTGAGAAGGAAAACAAGAGACTTGAAGAGGAACTCAAAACCCTCAAAGAGTCTTTTGCCAAACTTGAGAAGTCTCATGATCAATTCCTAGGTCAACAAGTGAAAGAAGTTATTGCATCCACATCAAATGAAATTGTTGCTAAATCTATTATTTGTTGTGAGCATGCTAATCTTGTTGAAGAGAATGCTAGGTTGAAATCTCAACTTGAGAAGGGCATTATGGCTTGTGCCCAAGGAGAAAAGAATCTCAATGACCTTTTGAGCAATCAAAAGGATCAAATTGGGAAAGAAGGACTTGGTTTCTCTACCAAGTCAAAGAAGAAGAACAAGAAGAAGAAGCCTTCTCCCTCTTCAAAAGCTATTATCTTTGTGAAGGAGGGGGAGTTGGCTAAAGAGAAGGAGACCAACACCATTGTGGGTGTGAGGTCACAAGGGACCTTCCTACCCATAATGACTTTGCCGGCAAATATAACCCATCTTATGTTCTTATGAAATCTAGAGATGGTCATGTTTATGCTAAATATGTTGGCACTTCTTATGGTGATGATTATCATTGGGCTATTTGGGTTCCAAAGACCCTTGTGACTAACAAGAAAGGACCCATCAAAAATGGGTACCTAAATCAAAGACTTGATTCCTTGTAGGGTGTGGCGTCCGGTGCGGGTCGATGGACGGTGGATAGTGGCGCATCCCAACACATGACCGGACGCATTGACTTGGTGGATGATATTGAACCTCCTCTACCTCAATATTCACGAGTCAAAATTGGTGACAACCGCGAGCTTAAGGTATTGGGACGAGGCAAGGTCGTTGTTGCTAGAGAAGTCTCTATCAAGAATGTACTTTTTGAGTCCCTTGGCTACAACTTACTCTCCGTCTATCAACTTACTAAAAGTGGTTATGGGTGTTACTTTGATGACGAGAGTGTGATCATCACCGTGAAGGGATCTCTTAAAGTAGTCTTTGTTGGACATGTCGAGTACGGCATGTATGTGCTTGATTTCTCGAAAGAGAGCATGTCGGCCGCGACTTGTCTAATGGCTAAAGTTGATGTGGGTTGGCTTTGGCATCGCCGACTAGCCCACACCAATATGAGAACACTCCATGATCTTCAAAGTGGTGATCACATTCTTGGACTAACCGATATTAAGTTTTCCAAAGATCGTGTGTGTAGATCATGCGTTCTAGGAAAGCAACATGGAGAAGCCCATCCATCAAAGACGAAGATTACCACCAACAAGATTCTTGAGCTCATTCATTTGGACCTTTTGGTCCATTATCTTATGATAGTCTTGGTGGGAAGAAGTATTGCTTGGTGATTGTTGATGACTATTCAAGATACACATGGGTCTATTTCTTCAAGAAGAAGAGTGAGACTCAACAAAGAGTCATTGACTTCATCAACATGGCTCAACGCCAATATCAAGAGAAGATCATGACAATTCGAAGTGACAATGGGTCCGAATTCAAGAACTACACCGTGGAGGGGTTTCTTAGTGAAGAGGGCATTGCTCATCAATATTCCACTCCATACACCCCTCAACAAAATGGTGTTGCGGAGAGGAAGAACCGGACTCTTATGGATGCGGCTAGGACCATGATTGCGGAGTATGCTTCTCCGTTAACTTTTGGGCCGAAGCCATCTCCACCGCTTGTCATGCAACAAATCGGTTATATCTCCGCAAGCTATTGAACAAGACCCCATATGAGATTCTTCTTGGGAAGAAACCGGATCTTTCTTATTTTCGTGTCTTTGGATGCAAGTGCTTCATTCGCAAGAAAGGTAACCGGTTATCTAAGTTTGAGACTAGATCTATAGAGGGTATCTTTGTTGGTTACTCCACAAACTCTCACGGCTATAGAGTCTACAACAAGACCACCGGTCAAGTTGAAGAATCTAGTGACGTGAAGTTTGATGAGGATAATGGCTCCCAAGTGGGGCAAGTTGATCCTAATGTTGTAGGTGATGTACCTATGGAGCTCGCTCTAAGAAGGATGGCAATTGGGGACATTCGTCCCATTGAAGAGGATCCTCTCTCAAGATCCTCCTCAAGTTGTCCATCATCAACTCAAGATCCTCCCGTAACCAAGAACAAACTCCGAGCCCTCAAACAAGTGAGCAAGGTCAAGAACAAGATCAACCTAGTGGTTCCTCTCCACAACTTGATGTTCAAGACCAAGCTCTAGATGGTGCACACGACAATGATCAAGAACAAGATCAAGGTGGTCACATCAAGATCAAGCTCAAGATCAAAATGCACATGACTCCGATGATGAAGGAAATGATCAAGTCATCTCTCAAGAAACTTCGGAGGAGATCAAGAAGAAGAGAATGAGAAGAGAGCGAAAATTAGTCCTCAAAGATCATACATTGGACAAAGTTCTTGGAGGTGTCCAAAGCAAGGTCGTCACAAGAAACAATTGGCAAGCTTTAGCACCAACCATGCTTTTGTGTCCTTCATCGAGCCCAAGAAGGTGTATGAAGCTCTTGAAGATCATGATTGGATTGATGCCATGCATGAAGAACTCAATAACTTCAAGCGCAACAAGGTGTGGAAGTTGGTGCCAAGGCCAAATGGGTGCAAGAACGTCATCGGCACCAAGTGGGTCTTCAAGAACAAGCAAGATTCGAACGGCATTGTCATTCGAAACAAGGCAAGATTGGTGGCACAAGGCTACTCTCAAGTCGAAGGTGTTGACTTCGGTGAAACCTATGCCCCCGTTGCTCGTCTTGAATCTATTCGCATCTTGCTTGCATATGCATCTCATCATAACTTTAAATTGCAACAAATGGATGTTAAAAGTGCTTTCCTTAATGGTCCTATTAATGAGTTGGTATATGTTAAGCAACCTCCCGGGTTTGAGGATCCCAACCATCCGGACCATGTTTACAAGCTCGACAAGGCACTCTATGGCCTTAAACAAGCCCCACGTGCGTGGTATGAGCACCTTCGAGAGTTTCTTGTAGACCGTGGATTCCAAGTTGGTGTTATTGACCCCACCCTCTTTACCAAGAAGGTGGGTGGCAATCTTTTCATATGCCAACTCTATGTAGATGACATCATTTTTGGTTCTACTAACAATGCTTTCAATGATGAGTTTGCAAAGCTAATGACAAGCAAATTTGAGATGTCCATGATGGGGGAGTTGAAGTACTTCCTAGGATTTGAAGTGAAGCAATATAGGGAAGGTACCTTCATCAATCAAGCCAAATATACCCAAGACATGCTCAAGAGGTTCACGATGACGGAGCTCAAACCTTACAAGACACCCATGTCCACCTCCGTCGACCTCCACACCGACACCGAGGGTAACGATGTCGATCAAAAACTCTATCGCTCTATGATTGGTTCTTTGCTTTATCTTTGTGCATCTAGACCGGATATTATGTTTAGTGTGGGTAAGTGTGCAAGGTATCAAGCGGCTCCCAAAGAGAGCCACTTAGTGGCGGTTAAGCGCATCTTTCGATATTTGCTTCATACCCCAAACTTTGGTCTTTGGTATCCCAAGGGTTCAAGCTTTCATCTCATGGGTACTCGGATGCGGATTATGCCGGAGAGAAGAAGGATAGGAAGTCTACATCCGGGAGTTGTCAATTTCTTGGCCGCTCCTTGGTGTGTTGGTCTTCCAAGAAGCAAAATTGTGTTGCTCTCTCCACCACCGAAGCCGAGTACATCTCCGCCGCAAGTTGTTGTGCTCAACTCTTATGGATGGTGCAAACTATGAAGGATTATGGTAACTTCACCAAGGTGCCTCTCCTTTGCGACAATGAGAGTGCTATCAAGATCGCCCACAACCCCGTGCAACATGCCAAGACGAAGCATATTGAAGTTCGTCATCATTTCATCCGGGAGCACGTGGAGAGGGGCAACATTGACCTCTCTTTTGTAGGAACCAAGGATCAACTTGCGGATATATTCACCAAGGCCCTTGATGAACCAAGATTTCGAGAGTTGAGGAATGAACTAAATGTCATTGATGCGAGCAACTTTGCTTGACTGCCTTGCACAAGTACCCATAGTAGACATCGTAACTAGTTTGGATGCATGCATGGTTTTAGGGGGAGTGTCGCTCAATTCATGAGTCAACACTACCTCTAATATGCAAACATAAACAATTCGTGCTTCATTTAATCACTCCGGTGACAAATTGTGTTTAAACGATGAGTATTGGCCTTGAACCCAAGATATATCTTCGCGGTTCCGGGTTGATAATTGCTCATATATTGTCTCCTTATGAGGAGTTGGTTTTATTTGGATCTTATTTTGGTGTTTAGACCTTGTTTTGGGGACATAACTCAAGTTTGGGTTTTCAAGTTTGATTTTTGCAAACTTGAGTTTCTTCTCCTTTCTCAGCTACTTTTCTATCCCAAGCCACAACCCTTTCCTAAAAAGCCTTCTCTATCTAAAAACGCTTTTTTCGTGCTCTCGGTAGTTTGGTTGGTCGGAACCGGTGGTAAATTCGGCTTCGGGCTCTCTTTTGAGCCCTAACTGATTTTGCCCCAGGCGCCGGTACTACCGGCCACCTTGGAGGTACTACCGCTGCGGGTGCTTCGCAGCACTGCGCAGCGCAGTATCGCCCCGGTGCCCGTTTCAATACCAGGGTCGGTACTACCGCTGGATCGAGCGGTAGTACCGCCGCAGAAACTTGACAGGATAAGGCACAGGGTGCGACGCGTTTTGAGGGTTATTCCCTCACTCGTGTTCTTCCCCAATGATGACGTGAAACACACGTTCGTTGGGAGACCCCAAGAGGAAGGTATGATGTAGTCAGCAGCAAGTTTTCCCCAGAAAGAAACCAAGGTTATCGAACCAGTAGGAGCAGTAACTCTTCAGAAGGTTGTCAACGGCGCCAGAAAAATAGCTGTCGAAGGGAGTCTGGACTGTTGACGTGGAATCTGCACACAACACAATCAAACTACTTTGCCCCAACGAAACAGTGAGGTTGTCAATCTCACTGGCTTGCTGAAAACAAAGGATTAAACGTATGGTGTGGAAAATGAGTATTAAATTGCAGAGAATGCAAAAGAAACAGTTTGCAGTTTGTGGTTGTTTAATCAGTTCAAAAGAATGGACCGGGGTCCACAGTTCACTAGTGGTGTCTCTTCATAAAAGATAACTAACATGTTGGGTGAACAAACTACAGCTGGGCAATTGACGAATAGTGAGCGCATGACAATGCATATACATGACATGTTGACTACTATGATATTTAATTGGGCATTACGACATAATACATAGACCGTTATCCAACAGCATCTATGACTAATAATCCACCGCCGGGTTGTCATCCGAGTCCCCCGTTGGTATTAAGTTGCAAGCAACGGATAATTGCATTAAGTAAAGTGCGTAATGTAAACAAACACATATGCCCGTGGACATAGCATCGTTAGGTTATCCCTAGTGGCAACACACATCCACAACCTTAGAACTTTCTGTCACTGTCCCAGGTTAAACGGAGACATGAACCCACTATCTAGCATAAATACTCTCTCTTGGAGTTACAAGCATCTACTTGGCCAAAGCATCTACGAGTAACGGAAAGCATGCAAGATCTTAAATAACATATAAGATAGATTGATAATCAACTTGACATAATATTCAATATTCATCGGATCCCAGCAAACACAACATGTAGCATTACAATAATATGATCTTGATCATGTAGGGCAGCTCACAAGATCTAAACATGATGGCACAAAGTGGAGAGACAACCATCTAGCTACTGCTATGGACCCGTAGTCCAAGGATGAACTACTCACGCATCACTCCGGAGGCAGGCATGGCGATGTAGAAGCCTCCGGTGACGATTCCCCTCTCCGGCAGGGTGCCGGGAAGAGGTTCTGAACCCTCCCAAGCTAGGGTTGACGACGGCGGCGTCTCTGGATCTTTTCGTGGATTTTGCTCAGGTACTTAGGGTTTTCGCGTCGGGGGGAATAAGTAGGCGAAAGGGCGGCGGCTGCGGACCCCGAGGGGCCCACACCACCCTAGGGCGCGGCAGAAGGGGGGCCCGTGCCCTAGGTGCGTGTGGCCTCCTGGTGGCCCTCCTCTGCTGCTCCTTCGCTCCGTCAGGCGTGTTCTGGAAAAATAGGCACCCCGTGTAGTTTCGTCCAATTCCGAGAATATTTCCAGACTAGCTTTTCTGGAATACAAAAACAGCAGAAAACAGGAACTGGCACTTCGGCATCTTGTTAATAGGTTAGTCCCAAAAAATGTATAAAAGTGATATAAAGTAGATGCAAAACATGTAGCAATTGGTATAAAACAAGCATGGAACATCAAAAATTATAGATACGTTTGAGACGTATCAGCATCCCCAAGCTTAGTTCCTACTCGTCCTCGAGTAGGTAAACGATAAAAACAAAATAATTTTTGAGGTGACATGCTACCATCATAATCTTGATCATATAACATTGCAAGGCACATGTAAATGAATGAAGTGATCCAAGTCAATGGTCTATAATTTGCTACCAAATAGATAATGAGTAAACAATGAATCACACAAGCTAAACGTTTTCATGAATAGTACTTTCGAGACAAGCATCAAACAGTTTTGCATAAGTGTTAACTCATAAAGCAATAGTTTCTAATAAAAGGTATTTAATCAACATAAAGGAAGAATTTAGTTTCAGCATTTGCTTCAACTTTCAACATATTTATCATGGATATTGTCAACACAAAGTAGTATAACAAGTCCAATACATTGCATATAACGCATGTTGCAACAAAGTTGACACTAGTGTTTGCTTGTGGAAGACAGAAAGAATAGGAAAACTGACTCAACATAAAAGTAAAAGAAAGGCCCTTCGGAGGGAAGCAGGGATTAAATCATGTGCTAGAGCTTTTAGGTTTTTGAAAGCATATAGAGATTGCATAAAATATTTGATACTCCTCCCAACCTTGCTAACACAAGCCATGGCTAACCGAATCCTCGGGTGCCTTCCATCAATCACATACCATGGAGGAGTATCTATTTTTGAGAGGTGTTTGTTAATTGTCAACGAATGGTAGCGGGTGAGAACATATTCTACCTGTCGAACGGACTTTTAAGAGCGGCTCCCATGAAGGATTATTTCTACCAGCAAGGCAGATCATCCCTCTTTCTCTTTGGTTTACACACATTCAGGTATTTCACTGTTTGTCATTGCTTACTGATGAATCAGGGCAAAAGTGTGAAGAGAATTAATTGGTTAAAGTTGTAATTAATTGGGACTGGGCACCCGTTGCCAGCTCTTTTTGCAAGTTATTGGATAAGCGGATGTATATGCCACTAGTCCAGGTGTAAAAGTCCATTCAACAAATAGAATAAAGAATAACCACACTAATTCCTCATGAGCTAGTAAACATTGACACAAAAAGGGAATAATAACATTTTGAATAATTTAAAGGTAGCACATGAAAAATTTACTTGGAGTGGCAAGGAAATACCACATATAGGTAGTTATGGTGGACACAAATGGCATGGATTTTGGCTCAAGGATTTGGATGCACGAGAAGCATTCCCTCTCAGTACAGAGTTTAGGCTAGCAAGGTTATGTAAGCAAACAAGAATATCAACCCGTACACCAAGTTTTATATGACAAACATATTGCAAACGTTATAAGACTTCATACCGTCTTCCTTGTTACCAAACCCTGTTATTAGAAAATATCTAGACCTTAGAGATACCACCGATGCAAACCAAATTTTCAACAAGCTTTACGGTAGTTCTTCACTAATAGGCTTAACTCATGTGATGCACAATTTAATATGATCTACTTGTTAACTCAAAACAATTGACAAGCATCAAGTTATCCATTTTAGTGATCTACAAGATTAAGCAAGTTTTTCCTTATACCAATTACCACATGCAACATTTTCTGAACCAACCAAACACCAATCAATTTATTTCATCAACTCTCCAAACAAATATAAGTGAAGCAAGAGAGTACTTTCTACAAAAGAAAGCTAATAGCTCTGACAAGAGATACATGAAAACTAGAGCTAAAAAACTGAACATCGCTAGGATAATATTTCCCTATGAAAGCATCTTTGCATTTTGTCCAAGAATTAATACTATTTCTAGGCAAAGAAAGCAACCATTCTTTAGCTCTTCCTCTCAAGGAGAAAGGAAAAAGTTTCAGTTTTATAATATCCCCATCCATATCCTTATACTTTTGCATTTCACAAAGTTCAACAAAGTTATTAAGATGGGCAGCATCATCAGTACTAACACCAGAAAATTGCTCTTTCATAACAAGATTTAATAGAGCAGGTTTAATTTCATAAAATTCTGCTGTAGAAGCAGGTGGAGCAATAGGAGTGCATATGAAATCATTGTTGTTTGTGCTAGTGAAGTCACACAACTTAGTGTTCTCAGGAGTACTCATTTTGAAAAACAAAATAACTGAATTAAACAAGTAACTAATTTTTTTGTGTTTTTGATAAAGAAGCAAACAAACTAAATAAAAATAAACTAAGCAAGACAAATAACAAAGTAAAGAGATTGGGTGTGAGAGACTCCCCTTGCAGAAGCAATTCTTTTCCCCGGCAACGGCGCCAGAAAACGTTGTTGGTGGCTCTAGGTTAATAGTGCCAGAAACAATGCTTGTACGTCACACGTCAGTTGGGAACCCCAAGAGGAAGGTATGATGAGTGCAGCAGTAAGTTTTCCCTCAGTATGAAACCAAGGTTTAATCGACCAGTAGGAAAACGAGGTTTGCTTCGAAGGTGTTGGTGAGGAGTGTAGTGCGGCGCAACACCAGGGATTCCGGTGCCAACGTGGAACCTGCACAACACAATCAATTACTTTGCCCCAACTTAACAGTGAGGTTGTCAATCTCACCGGCTTGCTGAAAACAAAGGGTTAAACGTATCGAATGGAAGATGATGTTTGTTTGCATAAAACAGTAGAGAACAATGATTGCAGTAGATTGTATTTCAGATGTAAAAGAATGGACCGGGGTCCACAGTTCACTAGTGGTGTCTCTCCAATAAGATAACTAACATGCTGGGTAAACAAATTACAGCTGGGCAATTGACAATTGATAAGTGCATATAACATGCATGTGTGAGCTGTGGTGTCTACTATGAGATTCATTTGGGCATTACGACAAAGTACATAGACCGCTATCCAGCATGCATCTATGCCTAAATAGTCCACTTTCCGGTTAACATCCGTACCCCTTCCAGTATTAAGTTGCAAGCAACAGACAATTGCATTAAGTAATGTGCGTAATGTAAACAATACATTCATCCTTGAATAAAGCATTGCTGTTTTACCCCTAGTGGCAACAACACATCTACAACCTTAGAACTTGCTGTCACTATCCCAGGTTAAATAGAGGTTGAACCCAACTATCATGCATAAATACCCCCTCTTGGAGTTACAAGTATTCACGTGGCCAAGGCTTCAACAAGTAACGGAGAGCATGCAAGATCACAAATGACATAGACATGATAATATAATATTCAGCTCCACATAGGTATCAATATAAGTCAGATCCCAGCAAACACAACATGTAGCATTACAATAAGATGATCTTGATCATGATAGGCAGCTCACAAGATCTAAACATGATGGCACAAGTGGAGAAGACAACCATCTAGCTACTGCTATGGACCCATAGTCCAAGGATGAACTACTCACGCATCACTCCGGAGGCGGGCATGGCGATGTAGAGCCCTCCGGTGATGATTCCCCTCTCCGGCAGGGGGGGAAGAGCTTCAGAACCCCCGAGTTAGGGTTGACGACGGCGGCGGCAGCGAATATGTTCTGGATGAAAGGCTCGGTGTTTTAGGGTTTTCGTCTCGGGGAATAAATAGGCGAAGGGGCGATGTCGGCGGACCCCCGAGGGGCCCAAACCACCAGGGCGGGTGGGCCCAGCGCGCCAGGTGGTTTGGCCACCTCGTGGCTTCTTCGTCTCTCCTTCGGACTCCGTGTACGTGCTGGAAAAATAGGGACTTGGCCTTTTGTTTCGTGCAATTCCGAGAATATTTCCAGAAGTAACTTTCTGAAACCAAAAACAGCAGAAAACAGGGAACTGGCACTGTGGCATCTTGTTAATAGGTTAGTCCCAGAAAATGCATAAAAGTGATACGAAGTGTATATAAAACATGTAGCAAATGGTATAATATAAGCATGGAACAGCAGAAATTATGGATACGTTGGAGACGTATCAAGCATCCCCAAGCTTAGTTCTACTCGTCCTCGAGTAGGTAAAACGATAACAACAAATAATTTCTGAGGAGACATGCTTTCACACAATCTTGATCAATATATTGCAAGGCTCATGTCATGAATGAAGTGACTCAAAGCAATGATCTATAGTTTGCTAACAAATAGATAAAGAGTAAACAATGAATCATATAAGCAAAAACTTTTCATGAATAGTACTTTCAAGACAAGCATCAAAAAGTTTTGCATAAGAGGTAACTCATAAAGCAATAGATTCAAAGTAAAAGGCATTGAAGCAACACAAAGGATGATTAAGTTTCAGCATTTGCTTTCAACTTGTAACATGTATATCTCATGGATAGTTGTCAACATAAAGCAATATAACAAGTGCAATAAGTAAATATGTAAGAATCAATGCACACAAAGTTGACACAAGTGTTTGCTTCTAAGATAGAAAGGAGTAGGTAAACTGACTCAACATAAAGTAAAAGATAGGCCCTTCGCAGAGGGAAGCAGGGATTAAATCATGTGCTAGAGCTTTTTAAGTTTTCGAAAGCATATAGAGAGCACAAAATAAGTATTTGAGAGGTGTTTGTTGTTGTCAACGAATGGTAGTGGGCACTCTAACCCCCTTGTCAACCAGACTTTCAAGAGCGGCTCCCATGAAGGACGTTATCTCTACCAGCAAGGTAGATCATCCCTCTTCTCTTTGTTTACACATGTATTTTAGTTTCTTTATAGATGACACTCCTCCCAACCTTTTGCTTACACAAGCCATGGCTAACCGAATCCTCGGGTGCCTTCCAACATTCACATACCATGGAGGAGTGTCTATTGCAAATTAAGTTGCTTACTGATAAATCAGGGCAAAACATGTGAAGAGAATTATTAATGAAAGTTGTAATTAATTGGGGCTGGGCACCCCGTTGCCAGCTCTTTTTGCAAATTATTGGATAAGCGGATGTATATGCCACTAGTCCATTGGTGAAAGTCTGTCAGAAGTAAATGACAAGATTGAAAGATAAAACACCACATACTTCCTCATGAGCTATAAAACATTGACACAAATAAGGAGTAATAAAGTTTTGAATAGTTTAAAGGTAGCACATGAAATATTTACTTGGAATGGCAGGAAATACCACATAGTAGGTAGGTTATGGTGGACACAATGGCATGGGTTTTGG